>CM056596.1:37879780-37900889 GCA_029721355.1 Tegillarca granosa | reverse complement strand
TGTAGTTCTGGTGTTCAGAGACCAGCAGTATTTACTGTGTGTTTAGTGATCTGGTGTTCTGAGACCAGTAGTATTACTGTGTGTTAAGTGGATCTGGGTTCTGAAAACCAGCAGTACTTACTGTGTGTCAGTGATCTGTGTTCTGAGGATCAGCAGTATCTACCGGTACTATGGGTCTGTAATCTGGTGTTCTGAGATCAGCAGTATCTACTATGGGTCTGTAATCTTGTGTTCTGAGATCAGCAGTATTTACTATGGGTTGTGATCTGGTGTTCTGAGATCAGCAGTAATATACTGTGTGTCAGTGATCTGGTGTTCTGAGACCAGCCGTATTTACTGTGTGTTAGTGATCTGGTGTTCTGAGACCAGCAGTATCTACTATGGGTCTGTAATCTGGTGTGTTCTGAGATCAGCAGTATTGACTGTGTGTTTGTGATCTGGTGTTCTGAGATCAGCAGTATCTACTGTGGGTCAGTGATCTGGTGTTCTGAGACCAGCAGTATTTACTGTGTGTTAGTGATCTGGTGTTCTGAGACCAGCAGTATTTACTGTGTGTTAGTGATCTGATGTTCTGAGATCAGCAGTATCTACTGTGGGTCAGTGATCTGGTGTTCTGAGACCAGCAATATTTACTGTGTGTTAGTGATCTGTTGTTCTGAGATCCATACTATTTACTAAGGTGTTTGATTAAGTGATTTGAGACCAGATTTATGTATTTGTGATTTAGTGATCTGGGTGTCTGAGACCAGCAGACTTTACTGAGATGTTTGATCTTGTGGTTTGAGACCAGATGTGTTTTACAGTGAGTTAATGATCTGTGAGTTAGTTATCTGGATGTCTGAGATCAACATGCTTTACTGAGATGTTTGATCTAGTGGTTTGAGACCAGATATATGTTACTGCGAATTGGTGATCCAGGTGTCTGAGATCAACAGACTTTACTGAGATATTTGATCTAGTGGTTTGAGACAAGATATGTTTCCTGTGAGTTAGTGATCCAGGTGTCTGAGATCAACATGCTTTACTGAGATGTTTTGATCTAGCAGTTTAATACCAGATATATGTTACTGCGAATTGGTGATCCAGGTGTCTGAGATCAACAGACTTTACTGAGATATTTGATCTAGTGGTTTGAGACCAGATGTGTTTACTGTGAGTTAGTGATCTGGGTGTCTGAGATCAACATTCTTTACTGAGATGTTTGATCTAGTGGTTTGAGACCAGATATATGCTACTGTTAGTTAGTGATCCAGGTGTCTGAGATCAACAGACTTTACTGAGATATTTGATCTAGTGGTTTAGTGATCTGTGTGTCTGAGATCAACATGCTTTACTGAGATGTTTGATCTAGTGTTTGAGACCAGATATATGATACTGTGAGTTAGTGATCCAGGTGTCTGAGATCAACATGCTGAGATGTTTGATCTAATGTTTTGAGACAAGATGTGTTTACTCTGAGTTAGTGATCTGTACTCAGGACTCTCTAAAATGACTCTCCAAATTTTTTTTCTTTTTTTTTTTGGGGGGGGAGGGAGGGGGCCAGATGTTCTGATGATTATCATCGTAGTCATAGGATATATTTTATCACTTTAGTGTTTAGTATTGTTGTAATTTCATATTTTGTTTTTAAAATCCAAAAAAGTTGAAAAATAATGTTGTTGTAATATATGAATAAGGTTGGGAAGATTGCCATTTTATTCTTATAATTTGATATGTCAATAACTCTTTTTATTGATAAAAAAAAAATAAAATAAAATATTTATAGATGTTTTTTTTCTACTGTTTACAAAATATTACCAGCATTAAGGATTGTAACAGAAATTTGATATTCATGTACTTTGATTGTTCAAATATAATGTTGATGTTATGTGAATAAAACTGGAAGATGTTTTAATAAATTTTGTAAAATTTTTATTATTTTTTGAACTAACTACACTTACTACAACAGAGAAACAATGTTATATTGAGGTATATGTACAAAATATTGGTGATTTGTGTAATAATAGTTCAAATAGAAAAATGTATAAGCGTGTGTGTGCGTGTGTGTGTGTGTTAAAGAAATTATAAACTTGAAAATTTTCGTTGGAGGTATTGACAATTTATAACAAAAGAATAAATTTTATCTGACAGATGCAACCTTTGAATTAACCTTTAGCTGCCGGTGAAATGATAAAACTTGAGTTCAGAAAACATTACCAGCAACCTGTTTGAATAATTTGGATGAAAATTTAGGGTATTGAAATGAACCAATATTGACTAGGATCCAAATTTTGGATTGGAAGGTGGGTGGGGTGGGAGGAGTTTTTTCATTTAAGTAGTGAAATCACTGTGTTGTTTTACAGGATGTTGACAATTGGTTTAAGAAAAGTTAAACCCAAATTTTTTAGGACTATTCTTTTTTCTTTTTAAAAAAAATATTTTTGTTGAATGTAAACATCTTTTAAATATATTTTTTCTTCCACACTGATTGTTTCAAATTTTAATGTACCTGCATTTGAAGAACCAACAAAAAATTTACCATTCTGCACCAAACGGGAACCTTTATGTTAAAACTATCTTGACAATTTTAATTTGGCAGTTCATTTCAAGGATTAATTTAAATATAAGTTCAAGTGGTTCGTGAAATTTTAGAAGGGTTTCCTCTAACCTGTCCTACGGCTGTTTTAGAGGTAGAACAATTTTTGAAAAACACAAAGATTTCCCGATACCAACTGGTGTCAGAAGAAATTGTTTTGACCATACTGCACACAAATACCAGTCATAAAGTGTGTTAGGATCCGAGGAAATTTGGCTTTGTGAAATTTATGTAGTTGTGTTTTGGGTTTAAGTTGCTTTTTTGGTCTAGTGGACACTTATTGCGGCCTTTGTGGTGCAATCTCCCCTTTGAAAAATTCAAAAGAGAGCGAAAATTGTGACAAAAATGTCACCAGAAATATTTAAAAAAAATTTTGCCATGACCTCGTCCCCTAACATGGAAAGGACACTACTAGTAGTAAGCAATTCGGTACCTCAAAGTACCACGCCTCAATCATTACCGAGAAATTTGAATTGAGTTGAATAATGGAATTCGCCAGTGTGTCACGTGATACCTCATAGCTTTTGTGCGGGACAATTATTTCTATTGACAACGGAATCGCATAAAGTTACGTTTCCCGTAATAACGACGTTTTTTCGGGAATATTTGACGAAGACGTTATCCATTTCATTCCGCACAAACGTTAAGAGGTATTGATCACGTGGTACACTGGCGAATTCCATTGTGTTAAATGCCTAAATTAAGATTCTTTTATATCAAGGCGGCCAGTTGAGAGATTTGGGGGGGGGATGGGGGACTGAGATCCCTGAGTAAACCGTCAACCTTTAATCTAAGTGACAATCTTCACATACGGATCTGACATAGCCGGATGAAAGCTTTATAGGAGATGAGAGGAATCATTGAGTGCGCGATTCAGACCGCTAGACACAAACGTTTTTAAAATCGCTTTTACGCGATTTTATCATTTCTAATGAAAATAACTGTTTCACAATAACATAGAATTTCACGCTGTTCGCTGACGAATCAAGTAGAATTGTAATTAAAATAAAAATTATTATTTGTTTAAAAGCTTTTCTATACACCCCTAGCTGTATAACACGCACAGAATCATTAAATCTTTAAAAATGGTGAAAGTGCAAATTACATTCTTTTTGATTCTGAATGTCAATAACAGATCGGAGACTAACCCTTTCTCTGAAAAAAATAATTTTAAAAACGTAAAATAATCAACGATATAAAAACAAATTTCTGATCTGTGACGTCATTTGGTGCGTAATCATAATTATATTTTCATATAGATTTCTGTTATTTTTTTAAAAAATAAAGTTATAACTTATGTCAGTTTTGACTAAGCAATATATGTTTTTACATTTACTTTCGTCACGTGCCAACTATTGTGAGATTGCTGTTTGTTTAACAAGAATCGATAGGAAAACAAGTTGTATTACTATCAAATATTTATATATAGCCCTAATATGATATCGGAGCTAGCGTCATTTCTTTTTGCAATATGAAAAAAAAATACGGAAAGAAAATAACAGAGACGTAATCGAAAGCCTTTCCTGCAATTTAAAAACCGATTGTTTTAATAAAGGGATGGTTAGAAAGGTAGGCCAAGAGTGAGGTGGAGGGATGTAATCGTGTTTTTGTCACACAAGATTTTTTAATTTAATTCGGGGCAGTCAGTTAGATCTTGAATAGAGAATATCTTGCTGGGGAAAAGGAATGCTCAGAAAAATCAACGACCTTCGACAAACGAACTAAACAACTTTCTCACAAACGGATCCGTTTAAGTGGGGTTCGAAACAAACTTTGAGATGCACAGCAACGGACGTTAAAATCACTTGTTCACCGAGGTCTATGGAGTGTTTAGAGCCCTACAAACATAACAGGTCCACAACCGTGAGTGTCATTTTATCGCAAAGTTTGGAATGTTGTAAGGTGTGTTTGGCTACCTCCCTACTTGCCACCTTATGATTGACAATATGTAAATTTCATTATCCGGACTTATTTCATTCTCGTATATTTTCATTTGCCTTGAGAAATCCCCATAGCTGCAAGCTTGAAAGTCGTTGCGTTCATGATTGACAATGAACGACAAAAAACCTTCTCACTCTGTGTTTGAATACATAAAAATGCGATACACAATCTGGAACTATATTACCATGGGTAAACAAACATGGCTATCACGTCACTTTTGTCTATATTCGAGACAAGCTTGAAAATGCATTTTTACGAAATTTTACAAGAACAGTTCAATGATTAAAATGCATAAAATAAAATCAAAACAATTAATCAAATAAAATTTTAATAACATGATTGGGCACCGGGCTGATATTCACCGTAATATTGACATTGTAAGAGACGGAGTTTAAAAAATCAAATGATGTTTTTGAAAGAACAGACAAGAACTGGTCTGTCAAAACCATCAAATCACAAAAAAAAAAAAAATTCTTAAACAATCCGATCTTATAAAACTTTCTTCCTACCTTGCCAAAGCTGCTATATCCCCTATTATTTTGAGGTACATCTTGTCAATTAATTTTGTGTCTCGCGGGATGTAAATTTTTTAATTGGAATTAGATTCACGCATGTATGCCACATTAAGTGAAAATTGTCCGTTTTACATGCTGTTTTTGTTGATCGGAAAAACTAAAAAATCAGCTACGTGCTGTTAATCAGTTTACCAGGGATAAAATGGGAACTCCTGAAAACTATAATACCTGGTTTAAGTACTACAAAACTCATTGCTAAACTTAAAACGATCATTTTCTAAACTTTAAGAAATATTTGCACCGCATCAGGCGATTTACTGTCTAGATTTGAGAACGATACCGAGTATGAAGCTTGGCACATAATGTTAAAGTGATTCTCAACCTACTGTAACAATGTCGACATTCCAGAAAAAATCTCTAGGTAAATCCATGTCCACGCTCACATATCCAAGCGCAGATTTGAAAACCCACATGCTTGGCCATTGACAATTATCCCTCTGCTACAGTTCCCTCCGTTTCAGATTCACAAATTTCACTTTCGACATATAGCAAGCAATCTTCTACTCCAAACTTCTTTGCAAATTGAAATGGGGCCACACAGGTGCACCTGATTTTCGATCGAAATATTTTCCACAAATAACAACACATTTATCGTTGATATTCAATTTTTTTACATATATTATTTTATATCCAATATTCTCAAAAAAAACCATTGCTAATGTTAATAAAAATCGAAAAAAATACCATCAAAATACCTGATAACACTTTAATTTTTCAAACAAAAATTCTCCGTTGTTACCCCACATCAAAAATAGTGCGGATTAATAATGTGTCGTTCTCGGTCTAAAATTCAGTTGTTGCGTCTACTGGCCATGGACTCCCCCATGTGCTGGGGATTTTTACGTAGGAAAGTCGAAGACTTTTCTAGTTATGTCGTTGTTGGTAACTAACGCACTGTATCTATGTCAACAAATGTCAGTTTTCTTGAGCACTACTTTATACTTGCGTTGCAAAGAAGTAGACCTGTACAGCACAGCACAATCTGGGTGTTACAAATGCATTTCTGGTTTTATTTAATTCAATTTCGAATCCCACATTTTAGAGAAGAAAAGAAAGTAACACGGAAAAATAAATAAATAAATGATAAATAAAAAAATAAAAACGCTTCCCCAACACACAAAGAGTTGCGGGGGAATTTGCTTTTTCCGCGTTGGAAATTTGCATATCAACTGTCAAGCTCCGAACAGCGGCCAACATTCGTACCTCTTTTATTAATAAACGAACAAGAATGACTCTGTAAATCAATATATATATATATATATATATATATATATATATAGAGAGAGAGAGAGAGAGAGAGAGAGAGAGAGAGAGAGAGAGAGAGAGAGAATCTTTATGGGAAAAAAAATTAAATGTTGCTAAAGATGCCAGTTTGGAATCTACATCAAGCAAGATTTATCCAAAAAAATTTCATTTAAATTGGCAAATTGGCTTCAGAGTGTACTGGAGTAATGATGTTTTATGCACGAGTCAAGATTTTTTCACATATCCAGGTAGTCTGTTCTAAGATGGTTGAGGAAACCAAAGTGCCCCCAGAAAACTACTGACATTTGCCAAGCAAACTGACAAACTTCCTCACACTAGGATCTGCCCAAGCATCATTCGAATATAGGCACTGAGAGGCACTGTGACCTGTAAGATTACCTTTAAGACCACTTGGTCACCATGACCCCAGTGGTTCCAGAGGACGAGAAGAAAAGTGGCATATATTTAAAAAAAAAAAAAAAAAAACTTACATAAGGAATTTAAAGCAATATGTCTTTTCATTTCATTGACATGACATTTAAGTGACAGAATCTTGACAGGGATGTAAAACAACATTCTTCCACTCCACTCCTCTCGACTAAGTATTGATATTAACCCGGTTACCAGGCTTTCTTGCCTACTTTCCTATGTTCAGCACAGTCTGTGCTTTGATTGATTCACTGACGCGCTAACGGGGCGTTATTCCGTTTGCTTGCAAAGTTGTTGCCTTCATACTGACAATGAACATCATTTTAAAACAGTTCAATTGTTAATTGTTGTATTGTGTTATCGGTTGCTTTGGGAGTTTCAAAAACATACTTAACAGTCTTGAACTAAAGATTATTTTAAAATTGTGTTAAGAAAGCTTTTTTTAGATTTATTAGTGAAATATTAATGTTGGATGAAACAGAATCAATTTATGTAGCTGGTCATATCCGGTTTTAATTGTTATGTCCATTTTATTGATGGCAATAAAGTCAGAAAATTAATAATTAACCGTTAATAGAATTTAAAGAAACTCGTCTTGTAGATGTTGGAAAATTGAAACTTTAAACTTGGTGAAGTTTAAATAAAATCAAATCAAGAACAAGAAGCAAAGGCAAGTACATATAGTAATGATATCAAGAACAAGAAGCAAAGGCAAGTATATATTGTAATGATATCAAGAACAAGAGGCAAAGGCAAGCACATGAAGTAATGATATCAAGAACAAGAAGCAAAGGCAAGTACATATTGTAATTACTGATAATTGGGGAAAATCACCAGAACTACACCCTAAACATGTTATTTTAAGCAATCATAGCGCATACATGTAATCTTAACCCATCATAACCATGCATGTAATCTTAACTAGTCGTAGCGCATACATGTAATCTTAACCCATCAAAACAATGCATGTAATATTAACCAGTCATAGCTCATACATGTAATCTTAACCCATCATAACCATGCATGTAATCTTAACTAGTCGTAGCGCATACATGTAATCTTAACCCATCATAACCATGCATGTAATCTTAACTAGTCGTAGCGCATACATGTAATCTTAACCCACCATAACCATGCATGTAATCTTAACTAGTCGTAGCGCATACATGTAATCTTAACCCGACATAACCATGCATGTAATCTTAACCAGTTATAGCGCATACATGTAATCTTAACCCATCATAACCATGCATGTAATCTTAACTAGTCATAGCGCATACATGTAATCTTAACCCATCTTAACTATGCATGTAATCTTAACTAGTCGTAGCGCATACATGTAATCTTAACCCACCATAACCATGCATGTAATCTTAACCAGTTATAGCGCATACATGTAATCTTAACCCATCATAACCATGCATGTAATCTTAACTAGTCATAGCGCATACATGTAATCTTAACCCATCATAACCATGCATGTAATCTTAACTAGTCGTAGCGCATACATGTAATCTTAACCCATCATAACCATGCATGTAATCTTAACTAGTCGTAGCGCATACATGTAATCTTAACCCACCATAACCATGCATGTAATCTTAACCCATCATAACCATGCATGTTATCTTAACCCATCATAACCATGCATGTAATCAACCAGTCATAGCGCATACATGTAATCTTAACCCATCATAACCATGCATGTAATCTTAACTAGTCGTAGCGCATACATGTAATCTTAACCCATCATAACCATGCATGTAATCTTAACTAGTCGTAGCGCATACATGTAATCTTAACCCACCATAACCATGCATGTAATCTTAACCCATCATAACCATGCATGTTATCTTAGCCCATCATAACCATGCATGTAATCTTAACCAGTCATAGCGCATAAATATAATCTTAACCCACCATAACAATGCATGTAATCTTAACTAGTCGTAGCGCATACATGTAATCTTAACCCATCATAACCATGGCCAATCCTAAGCGGATTCAACTCAGAGCCCTTCTGGACCCCAGGGGCGACGACCCCAGCGAAACTTGAATTTTTAATAATTCTGAACACCTTTTGGCCACATTTTCTATCTCTTGAGTTTTTCAAAGTGAAATCTTTACCATTAATAATATATTTTGTATAATAGTTTTAAATTGACTAAATCGTAAAGGCTTTCAACAGTCTTGGTATAATGTCACAGGATATAGGTTCACCCCTCTTTAATCTGCCAATGAAAAGATAAACGTTATTCATTAAAAAAATATACAAGGACCCGTTTTATCTGTTCCACACTGTATAAAATCATAAGAGGCAGGATGAAGCATATATTTCAGGTTGGGCTGAAGGTAATACCCAACTGCTAATAAATTCATCCAATTTCTATCCACAGCTTCCTTCTTTAATCTTTACGCATTTCCACCGTGATACGTTCTACGCATATTTATGCCCAGTAGAACTATAAGCATGTATGTTGTGCCAACGAGAGATGTTGTCCGCACGTTTTGAGTGTTAATGCTCATCAAAGTCGTTTTTTTATTAATCGTATGATTTAATTAGAATGAATACAATATATATCAGAACAAAATACTTAGTATTCCAATTCAATGCACTGTTTACCGGATGCGTTTTCTTTTTTTTTTTTTTTTTTGTTGGCACGACGGTCTTGCTAATAATCACTCCCTACAGGACAAGTATGATAATTGATATCTAGCTCTGAAAACCGGGAGAAATTTGTAAAGTTTTTAAGGTAAATTTCCATGCATATCATTGTATTGGTTTTGTCAAGTTGATACGGGCCATAGTTTTCATGATAATTTGATTTCACAGGAAAAAGTCTTTCTATACATGTCATAATTTAGGCTAAAATGCACGATTGTGTAAATCACATTCAGACGAATATTTTGATAATTAGCAGCAAGATAAAGTCCTATCAACCGTAAGCAAAAGGACAACAACAACAATAATAATAATAATAATAATAATAATAATGGTTCAATTTTAAGAATGTATTAACTTTAAACACTAGTTAGAATGTTTTTGAAATTAAGCAAATCTAACAATTGTTAACAGAACAAAACTACTTTGTCACATGTAACTCACATGCTTAGCAGTTCCGATAAATGTTGTCAATGGTTTCTATAGTGATCACTATGAAACCTTGAACACAAACGAACCATTTTAAAATAAACAGTACAGTCCTATATATTAACAAATTGTCAACATAACGCTACAAGAATAAGTCGAGTTAATTAATGGTGTTCTACGGCTCTGTCACGATTTTTTAGTTCACTTCTTTCTACGCAATTGTTCTTGGACAAGAAAATAAGCCAACGCCGAATTTAAAATTTTGTCTTTTTAATTTTTTTATCTGATAAATGTCAAAACTATTTCTTATAATTTCGAGCACTTGTGTCATTTTATTTTTTTTATGTTTAAATTGCTTGGTACATTTATCTGGTTGACAAATGAACGGGATGTTGGTGTTTCTTTAAAATATTTTGAAAACTAGTATTTCCTTTGTCTTAGACGTTTACCAGAAGTGTCTTGTCTTAATATCACGTGATTTTATTGACGACGGGTTGTAAACATCCGCTAGCTTAGATCGTCAAGCATTACCCATATTTCATTTGATCCATTCGCTTTTTCTACCTATCTACAATCTAAAGTTAATAATTGTCATAAAGTTTTTTTTGTTTTTTTTTTGTTTTTTTTAAAATTATTTAAATTATTAAATATGTTCAAAAAAATTTATTGCCATAAAACATTTAACATTTGTGGAGGTATTTAAACTAAAAAAATGCTTTATAACAACCCATTTATGTTACAATCTGTTTTGTGTTTATCTTGTGTAAGTTTCCATGTTGTTTGTTTGTTCCAGTCCATATTATTCGTTTTCATTAATCCGTGCCACTGAAAAGCAAATTTAATTCTTTCTAATCTCACAGCGCCTCTCATCGCCTGGGTTCGAATCCCACTCGGGACAGATCCTAGTGAGAAAGTTTGTCAGTTCGCTTGTCAAAGGTCGGTGGTTTTCTCCGGGTACTCCGGTTTCCTCCACCACTCCAGAACTGACCGCCTCGATAAGTGCAGAAATCTTGACTGGGGCGTAAAACACCATTACTCCACTCCACTCCACTCTCTTTCTAATCTTTGTGATTTTTAGGTTTTTATTTTAGATTTGTTTTATTTGTTTCGTTGTTTTGTGACTTTGTTATCGTCAATGGCATGTTATTCATTTTCATCGTCAAGTATACTTATTTTGTTTACTTTAATAATGGTTATTATCTTTATTGCTCAAACTCATTGAATTATTGGTCATTGCTAATCATTGCAAATATGAAAAAAAAAAAAAACAAATAAAAAAGTACGAAATCATAATAAACTGGTATTAAAATATGAAACTGTGTGAATTTCGGGCCTCAATATATGTTAAATGTTAAATGTTTTAGACTTTAGAGTGAAATTTGTTACCCCCGCAAAAATGTGACTCCAACAAAGAGCATAACAAAAACATGTGACTTTGAGAAAGTAATAATAATTAAAATAATAATTATTATTATCATCATTATTGTTGTTGTTTTTGTTATTATTATTATTATTATTATTATTATTATAACAAGTATTAAGACAAAAATATTTTTGGAATAAATGTATATGTTTGGACCACTTTAATTCTAAAACCTCGCATTTTTTAAAAAGCACTGGTGTTAATATCCAGTGGTGTGGTTAAGGCACTATTGCAGAAGCCAAAACAATCCCAGTGTTTAAAAAAAAATTGGTCGTCCATTAACATAATCTTGATTTAAAATTTTTGATTTTGTATTGGAGTGTTTTGATACCAAATACATGTAAACCAACTTTATGTAATTCATTTCATTCTATCTGTTTTGTAAATTTCACTTCACTTCGAATGCATTCTGCACTGCACGTATTCAACTAGATTGCAAGCAAGACGCGAGACACGTAGCCTGGCAATTCTCACATCTGTTCAGGCAAAAAAGCGCGTGTTTTCTAAAAACTTTATATCCTTTCTTTATACCGTTAAAGTTCATTGATTTAGATATATTATTTTAAATGGTTTTCTGTTTCATATTTTTTAAAAAGTTCAGATATATTTCTAAAATGAACGTGTCTGCCAAATGACACAGAAATCGATATCAGTATATTTAATGGGTTTTTTTTATTGTTTTACATAGAGTGTTTATTAGTAAAACATTGTATTTACAGAAACAAAACAAGTAATTTTACTTATCAATAGAAATTAAAAAAAAAAACATTTAAAATGTACTTACCGAACAGAAAATAAAAGATTTTTGGTAATTTTAGATATTTATTTTTTTTAATGAAGCATGACTATAAAAGAAAACATTGTTACACTTGTGCCTCACAAAGATTTATATACAAGTCACTGTCATACGAAACCGTGGCTGTAGATTCTTTCTCCTGGCTCGGTGGGTCAAATAATTCAACTCTGACATTATCCATGCTTTTCTTGAAACGCCGCGGTTCGTGAGATTTAGATGAATTACTTGTTGATGTGGATGAAGATTTACCTGTATGATTTGAATGTGTACTGTCCGAGTGGTAATCTGACGCATGCGCACAGCTTTGACTTTGACTCTGCGAAGTCTCAATTTCCGGTTTCTCTTTTTTTGAAAGAGTACACTCATTGATTTTCGTAAGATTTGTCGATATTTGTGATACCTCGTTGAAATCTAGTCTTAACCCTTCTTTCTCTTCTGTTATTTTCGACAAAACAATTTGTCTTGGTTTCTCCTTTTCCTTATGATGAATAAAGCACTGCATTTGAATTTTCCCGCCATCTTTACCATTCTGTTTGAGGCGTGATGGCGAAACAATAAACTGAACATTATTAAGAGGCTTGGTTACCATGGCCTCTGTAAGGTCAAGGTCAAGTAAAGCTGCTGCCTCGGCACTGTTTTTACTACATGTATTCTTAGCTATCTGAATAATTTCTTGGTTCGATCGATGTTTCTCTAAAGGTGGCATAAAAAAGAATAAAACTCCTCCACACAACATTGATACACCGGACATAATAAAGCCTGCTGTATGTGATTGGTACGTACTGTTAAGGTATGCTGAAAAAACATAAAGAAAAAAACTAATCAACACTTATAATTGGGCCCGATTGAAAGGTAAGACTTCCTTTCATACCCCAGCCCCGCCCTCCATTAACTTCTGGGTAAAATTTTTGGAAAAAATATTTTTCAACATAATGCTAAAAATGGCTTGATTTTGTCATTTTTACGCCATATTATTCGAAATAAAAATTTGTGAGGGTACAAAAGGAAGTCTTTCCGATTTAAATTTAGGGTTTAAAATCAAATTAACTTTAAGTTGACATAGAAAATCCTGTTTCATACATTTTAATTGTCACAATACAAAATATTTATTCTAATGATAAAGTTGTGATCATCTGCTAGTTTACCTTTTGGTAAAATAATTCTTATTATTTATTTTTAATTTTAAGAATATTTATTTATGGTTTTGAATTAATTTAAAAGATTTAAAATTCAATAATACTAAGACCACACTACTTGGCACTCTGCACCACTTCACAATTCTATCGCGTTCCGGTCTAGACCGGGGAGTTTAATAATCAATGTTTATCTTTTTCTGTTGTTTTGTTCTTTTTGTTAATTGTATTTTGTGTTTTAGATTGCACTAGCCAAGTGTAAATTTTCAAGGTACAAAAATTCTTCTATTTTACCGATGGGGTGGGGGGGGGGTCCCGATGGTCAAGTGGTCTCAAACATCATGCTTACGGATCACAGTGCCTCTCACGACCTAGGTTCCAATCTCATTCGGACAGATTCTTGTGTGTGAAAGTTAGTTCATTTCGCTTAACGAAGGTTGGTGGTTACTTCGATTTCCTCACCATTCCAGAACTGGCCTCGAATCTTTAATCCTAACTTTGGCGTAAAACACCATTAAAGCAATACAATCTTCTATTTCACTTTAATTTATTAATTTGCATTTATTATTATTTTTTTGAACTTTTTTTTTTTTTTTACTTTTTTAACAAATAGAATTCTGACAGTTTTATCAAAGTTTGAAAAACCAGTTGTTGAAAAAAAGACTAAAATATAGAAATAAGAAAAAAAATCATAAAATTGGATTCAAGAAGAAGAAGTTGCATGGTAAGTGCAAAATGGTAACTTTTAATGGTAACTTTTAATTCATTTATTTCTATTGTTTTTCAAGTCCCGGTTTCATAACCATTCACTCAATTGAGTGTACACTCAACTCAAATTCGGGAATATTTCATTGTCATTTTTAAAGACATTACACAGTCAAAATTGAATATCTAATGTTATATTTAAATTATTTTGTGTAGGTTTGTTAAACAAAACAAAAATATTGTTTCATAAAACTTAAAATTTTTAAAATACTGTTGAAAGAAAAATGGGAATATTTAAGTTGAGTGTACACTCATATGAGTGAATGATTGTGAAACTGGGGCCCTGGGCGGTTTCGCTATATCGTTGAGGATAAAATTTGTTTCATATAATCTATAAATAGAACACATTATAATAATTAAATTTTGATACATATTAGTAAAGGAGCAGAATATTTTTTTGAAAATTTTGTACATTTGTAAGTGAGAAAACCTTCGCCTAAATCTGTATTTTTTCGAGTTGCAAATTCAGTATCTTTAATTTTGTGACTATAAAAGAATTTTTTGGCATTCTAAATGTCCAAAGATCAGAGAGTAAAATACAAATCATGAAATTTAATTGTTTTGTCATGTGCTGATTTTGAATTTCTATTAAAATAATGCATTCAAAATCAGCACATGACAACTAGTGACAGTTTAATAAAAAGTATCGATGTATAATTATTTATTGAAATTATTTATTTATTTATTTATTTATTTAACTTATCTATCCATTTTTGCTGTTGAATTTTTATAGAGGTTTCTGGACAAAAGCAAGGACAAAAATGCTTTGCTTTTATTGAATGTAATTAAAAAAGATGAATTTTAAGGTCGGAGAGATGACATTAAGACACGTGACATTAAGAAACGTGACTATCAAATGATAAATTGAGAAAACGTGTGTTGAACAGAGCCACATCTAAACTGTTAAACGAAAAGTTTACTGTTTCAATGTTGATTGAAGTTGTTTATCTAGTCAGTGTCTGTGACATCTGCAATGTACCCGAGTGCATTCCATGGCAAGGACAGGACTTGCAAGTTGAGCCGTATTCATGCTTGAAACTAAGCACTATTAATTTTTATTTATTTATTTATTTATTTTTGTATTTATTCATTTATTTATTTTTCAATTTTTCTTTTGTCTGTTGGCACTGGCTTTTGTAAGCGATTCTTTTTAAAATCCGTTTACTAGATAAAAGAAAATCAGTTACATTGTATTGAAATTTTATAAATTACAAAAAAAGTCTTACCGGCAATAGGCGCACCCAACAGAATTGGTAAAAATTGAGCTGCACATACAAATCCCCAGGCTCTCTCCATTATTTTAATTTTGACAAGTTCATATGTGTACACTTTCACTGTATAACAATATCCTCCACAGAAAATACCGAATCCCCAAGCATAAAGGGCAAAGGCATTTTGGTCTTTGGCCATTAAAAGAAGTAATGTAAGTATACCACAAGCAACACTACATGTCTGACATAAGTGTCGTCTGCTAATTGAGCATTCTTTACTGTCTCGGATTATAATATATCCCAGAATCAAACATCCGGCTAAAAACCCAAGTCCTAAGTAAACATTTATCTTTAGCTGCATTTCTTCATCTACACCTTGCTCTTTTGCAGTTTTAACCTGAAAAAGATCATTTAAATAAAATTGTTAATAAGAGAGTAAAATCCAGGGCTGTGCTAAAAAACTCTTTATAAAAAAAAATGACCATTTTAGTTAAACACCTAAACTCCTATTAATGAACTGAGGCCGGTAGCTCCGGAAAGGCCATTTTAGTTAGCCACCTAAACTCCTATTAAGGTAGTGAGGCCGGATATTCCGGAAGGGTAGGCACCTACTGCCGAGCTAGCTTCACCCGTTGGCCGTAACGTACAAATTTAAAGCAATTAGGGCAATTCAAATTACCAGGACACTTGAGTCATTTTAGATTGAAAATTTGACGTCGCTCCTCCTTTAAGCTATATGATTTATCACTCTTACGCATTGACGGCATTAGTAATTTCGGCCAAAATATCTTCTTTACCTCTTGTTACTAACGGTGCCCTTGAAATTACCAAAAAGACCTCTTTCTTTTTTTAACACCTTCTCAACTAAGGAGATTTTTTTCAATTTCGGTCCAGTTGGCCGAACTCGACCTTTTTTCAAACCGTCGTTCTCCATTATTTATTTATTTCAGTCAGGTTTAGCAGAAGACAGATATTTTTCCAACGCATTTACAAGTACATTCGACGATTATTTACGTTGGTAATACCATACTTTTTACGTTTTCATTGCAAAAGATTTAGAACTGCGGAGGCCACTCGTATGATTGAAAAAAAATTCTTTAGTTAAGATTTTCCTTAAATAATTTAAGGAATCTTTAAGGAAACATTGTGAAACGCAATTTAAGGAAAATCTTAGCAAAGGACGGAAATTAAAACTTTTAAGTTAAGGAAATTCTTAAGGAATGATTGTGAAACCCGGACCAGATACAAGATGTCATCTGGCTATAAAAAGTATCACTTTGCTGATTAGAGGCGATAAATAAAGGGTCTTTGATGTGCACGCCATTTGTAGACTGTTTAGTAGTTAAGTATAGTGTAGTTAATGCGTAATGGACAATTTTGCTTTTTTGGGGCATGGGGGGGGGGGGGCAATGGCAGTTATATAATTTCGTACTAATCGTCATTTAAAAGTCAATAATGACTTCATTATCCAACAGATGATTTCAATTACGTCAAAATACGAAATATATTTTTAATACAAAAAGTGTCAATTATTTTGAATTCCGGCTTGCTGATTCACAATTATCACAAAGTATATGGCAAAACAGACAGAGTAAATAATAATATGATAAGAATAAATAAATAAGTAAATCAATAAATAAATAAATAAATAATACTTACCAACAAAAGAAATGGCACATACATTCCAAAAGAAATCATGGCAGATATAAACATAAGGCCCTGAAGCGCACGCATCCTAAGTGCGCTAAAATCAAAATAAGGTTGTCTTTCCGTATCTCTCTCCCGTCTACTTTTCTTTTGACTTTTAATATGCATTATAACTTTTCTTCTGGGGTGGTACATAGACACTGAACGGTACAAGGAGCCAGCAAAGATACTTAAAACCATAAGTCCAGATATGCATTGAAGAGCATGTTGCCATTTAACTTTCCTGCAATGAAAGAATTTAGAATAAAATTTTTCTTAATTAAACTAGAATATTATGTAGAAAAAATATCATTTACCTACAGAACCTGTACAGATAACACATGTGAAAAAATGTTATTTCGTTTTTTTTCGTATATTCAAAATAGATATTCCGTATTTTCGTGAAATAAAAACGAAATACTATTTCGGAAAGAAAAGGAAAAAAACGAAATAACATTTTTTACACGTCACCTTATGGACTCCGTATTTACCGAATAAAATGAAGTATAAAAATTGAAATTGATAACACAGGAAGTCGTTCGACTCGAAAGTACTTGGGTGGATAGTAGATTTCATGGTGACTCACTTTGAAAGCCAATCAAACCGGAAATGGTTATCTTTTTGATTTCATTATAAACTGTATTTCTAGTAGTTTTTTATTTTTATTTTAAAGTACAATTAAACCTGTTATAGCGATCATCTATATAAACTATGTGTTCATTATGACTAATGTTTTAAGATAAATGGTATTTTACGCCCTACTCTTAGATTCTTTCACTTATATTATAGAGGCAGTAACTTATATGACGGTTGGGGAGAAAACCACCTACCTTCGGCAAGCGACAAACTTTTTAACACTAGGGTCTGCCCAGATGTGATTCGAACCTAGGCGTTTGAGGCACCGAGATCCGTGAGCTCGGGAGTTTACGATCGGTTGTCAGTAAAAAGTCTTTTTTCCTTGTCTCATAGTGTTGTCATGTCTCTATTATTTCATTGGCTAATAAAAATGCCAACTACAATTTTTTCGTTTGCATTGTTTGGTTGCAAAATGGGCTTAATTCGTTTACTAATTGAAGTATTGATTTTTTAGCATGTACGTAATGTAATGCACTTGGTATAATTTGTTACTTGTGCATGTAATGACATCTTACATGAAAATTTCCGAAAATTGAAATAAAAAATCTTTGCATGACAATTAAAAACATAATTGTTTTGAATTTTTCGACAGTCGCATATTATACAAAACCAAAAAATCATGACCAGACAGTTCAAGAAATATTTATTTATTTATTTAAATTATTTACTTATTTATCAAATATTTGTATTGATTCGTGTTTTTGGCTGTGTTGGCTTTTGTCAAGTTTTGCTTTTTTTAGTTGGTAAAGTATTCTAACGATTATTTGCCATTTATAGTGAAAGCAGTTACAGTCAATGCTCTTACTGTCTGATTCACGTCTGCCGGAATGAGTGTTTGTGTCTTTTCCCGTATTAAATCCCCGTAAGGATTTTAAACAGCTCTGCATTTTATACTCCAGCTAAGATGGCATTTAGTTTGGTGTCAGTTAATTACGACAAAATGCATACGTCATAACGGTATGTGGCATTCTACAAAATTTCTAAAACCTTGAAAAACTAGTGCTACGGCAGACGTGAATCAGACAGTTATAATTTTTCGTTGCATGTTTTCCACCCTTTTTAACTATATTACATGTAAACTGTAGTGTGTTATGTTGATCTGGATTTTGCAAAATAATATAAAATAAATAAATATATAAATAAATAATAATATAAATAAATTAATAAAAGTAAAAAATTTAAAAGTTAGGGTGAAATTGTGTTTTACACCCTAGTCGGTCGGGAGTAATTCTCTAACATCCGGTATGTTTATAGGTGTTGTGGAAACAACTGCAGATTCCAAGAAACACAAAAAAATATTGACATTTTCTACCCCAAGTTGGAATCAAACTTTGGCAGTAAGAAGGGTTTCGATGCTTTAGAATACTTGACCACCAAATGCCATTTATTACCAAAAGGGCACTTTATTTAAAAATCAATATATATTTTAATGTTTATCTGACCTATTTTTTTTTATTTCGTTCGTCACTTAATTAGGTCGAATTCTTCGTTGCTTTCGCTACTCCCAGATGCATGTGTTTTTTTTTTTTTTTTTTTTTTTTTTTTTTTTTTTTTTTTTTTTTTTTTTTTTTGGTTACATGTTTTTATATTCTTAGAAAACTTTAGTCCTTACAGACGAATACCCATGAATAAAATCTCGATGTACAATGCGCGTAACTTTGTCTGTTGTAACAGCTGGTTGTTAAGTTCTACAACATGATCTTAACCTACAGACGTTAATACCACCGGTCGATAATTATACATTTGAAATAAACAATACAAGTCAAGGTCACAGCAAGATTATTTGACGAGTCGATATTTACAAATAACAGATTTTTTTTTCGATTTTACATCTTTTCATTCATTAACTTGAGAACAAAGGTATATAAATTTTGTTTTTAATGTTTTTTTTATAATTGCGCTCTAGAATTTCATAAAACAAATCGGCATTTTCGATTGGGTTTTAAAATGTTTTAATCTATATTTAGTAACTATAATTGTGTTTTTATATTTTGTTATGTAATCTTGAATTATGATGACGCTAGCACCTGTCCCAGTTTGATTTGAACCAAGGTGGTTTACAGCAAAATTTACCAAAGAATCTATACATTCTTGACATATTTTTCAATAGAAAAATAATTAAAAACAAAAAGAAAAAAAACTAAAACTAAAAAATATATCCAAAAACAAAATAAATGAATAAATAAATAAATGAAAATTATACAACAAGCGCGAAGGATTGTGTCTAGTGGTGGAGTATACTTATTTTACAAATTGGTTCTGGATACAAAGTTTGGAATATTAATATAAACCTTATTCTATAAAAAAAATTCTTCCATATCCATTTACTTCATTATCTTGAACTAAAATTTTCCATTTCGGGCCTCTGTGGCCGAGTGTTCTTAAGTGCGCGCTTACAAAACACAATGCCTAGGTATTCATCTCACTCGGGTTTTTTTATCCTAGTGTGAGAAAGTTTGTCAGTTCGTTTGCCAAAGGTTGGTAGTTTGTTTGCGGATACTCCGGTTTCCTCCACCATACCAGAACTGAAAGCCTAGATTTAAGCGTAAGAATCTTGACTGGAGCAAAAACCACCATTACTATACCCCCTCAAAAGTCCCATTCCAAACCTTTTTTGTCAATTTCATATTTAATTAGGATAATAACTTGAAAAAGAAATTGAGTGAAGTAAAAGTGTTTGATTTCCAGACAAAATTTTTTCATGTTTATATTGTAGATGTCAGTTTTGGGGATGGTGGAGAATCCAAAGTCCCCAAGGAAAATCACCAATCTACGGCAAGCAAAATGAAAAACCTTCTCACACTCGGATGAGTCGCACTGTGACCGCAAGCGCGAATTATCCACCCTACCTCAAAGGTTCCCGGTAATTGAAACCCCGAACTAAAAATCTGTATAAACTGAACTAATTTATATGCAGATTTTGTGAATGGTTTGATAAATTATTCGTTTAAACCTTATTTCTGTCAATTAGAACCTAAACTGTAGTCAGAAGGTATGAAGTTTCCCTCTCTATAAAAAGTTATAATTTTTCTGTTCTTAATTTTCTTTCTTTTTTTTTTAAAAAAAAATCCTCATTAAGGATTATGATTAATTATTTGTGGTTACAATTAAATTTCCAAATACAGATCTTGTTGTGAATGCTTTATTTTAGAACTCAAAGCATAAGAAGCAAATATTAGTATAAAGTGATAATAAACATTTTCAATAAAACAAGGGTAGGTACTGTAGATAAAATAAAACATGTTTGGTTTTATCTTTCAAAGGTCAGAGGTCGGAGGTTCAAATACCAATCGGGTCATACATTAGACTTAAAAATTTGAGATACTACTTCCTCGTCTGGCGCTCGGCAATAAGAAGACCGGGCAGAGTTTTGACTAGTTTGCCAAGATAATGGGCTGGGGAATGGTGAGCTCGTCTGTGGCATACGATTCAGTGAGCTAGCACTTTACCATAGAAACGTCCTGAATGCGCGCTAGTACACGGCAGACCACAATACAAATTATCACATCACACGCATACAAGAATTTGTTCTTAGATTAAATTATAGAAATTGTAACATTGTCTTCGTCGCAAAAAACCACAAAATGCTGATGCGACGTTAAA
>CM056596.1:37852280-37877280 GCA_029721355.1 Tegillarca granosa | reverse complement strand
GTATGACCTTGAGCCATATATCAAAATGTTCGTCATGTCAATACCTACAATATTCTATAATACATGCCTATACAAAAAGTTTATAGTTTTCAAGCTAACGCACAATTTTAGTCTTTTTTAGCAAAAAAATAACATTTCAGGGGCAACAACTCCTACATGCATTATCATACAGTTACGAAACTTTGTACCTTTTTACATTTTGTCCTGCTAAACATTTTAACAATGTTTTAATATTATATATCTCTTATAATTTGGAAGAAAAAAGCCTAAAACTGCACAAATTACAAACTAGGTCATGACCTTGAACTTTGACCTTGACCCCATTTTGAAGGATATTTCAAGAAAAAGTCAAAACTGAAAACCCCATGTCAATATCTATTCATATAGTCAAGTTATAATAATTTGAAGCCATTTTACGAAATTTTCAAAATTAAACACAAAAACGCGTAACCTAATTTTTTACCAAATTTCACGAAATGAACAATTTATAAGCTTAAGACCCTAGAGAAGCCAAATATCACATCAGATTTTTTCTCCCATCATCGCTTTCGGAGAAGAAGATTTTTTAAGTTTTTTGGAACCATGGGTCACCTTGACCTAGTTTTGGGAGCCATGACATCGTCACGAACAAATCTGAATTGCACTGGCCCATATATGCATCTGACCAAGTTTCATTGAAATCTACCTCATAGTTTTAGAAAAGAAGTTGAAAATGTAAAAGTTTACGCCGCAGACGACGACGACGCCGACGACGACGACGCCGACGACGACGACAACGCCGCCGCCGACGACGACGACAGACAAATTTTGATCAGAAAAGCTCACTTGAGCCTTCGGCTCAGGTGAGCTAAAAACTGTACCCGGGGATAAACACAATATTCGAACTAGCAATTTCTCTCCCATTCAGAACTCTCAAGGTGTGGTTGAAACACATAAGCTCACAATTCAATAACCTCCTTTACTATTCAACACCCCTTTACTATAAAAAAAACATAAAAATAAACAAGGACAGGCACTCTAGTTGGGGTCACATTCTTCAACTGAAAATTTTTCTGAAAATTCTTTGATTTCTTACTTGAACCTATGTATTTTCCTTTCCAGAGATAATTGCTTTAGTGATTTGCCATGTAATATCTTTGCATTATTATATTTTGCTAGTTTATTCGACTCCTGCTGGAATTCTGACTTCGCCAACGACATTTGTAAACATACAAACCTGGAAGTCAGCTCCGCACCAAATAAAGTACAAGATTTGATTGGCCCAAAGTTTAATTGGCGCTAGATACAGATTAGATTTATTTGGTGCGGAGCTGACTTTAGTTAAAGCATGTGACTCCCAAAAGAGTGTCTGTCCTTGTTTATTTTATGGGGACTTTGATAGTAAAGGTATTTTAATTACGAGATCCTGTGCCGATTGAAATAAAGCGGTGATCAGTTAGCTCGAGCTTTTTTATCACTTGACACGCATGCGCATTTAATCAACTGCTTAAAATTGATGCAAATATCATGAATTTAGATAAATACCTGTTTAATTCTTGGAATAGCACCGACATCACTGCGGTTCCTATACCGGTTCCGGCAATCATGGTCATTTCCGCCATTTCTCGTTTCCGTCGGAAATACCTTCCAACCATAACATTTGCTGTACTTATTGTTATTCCACTTCCTAATGAAAGTACTACACAATGACTAATGAAGAGTTGTTCCATATGTTCAGAAAAAGATAAAAACAAACATCCAAGTGCACAAGTAAGGCCTCCAATTACTGCGTAAAGTCTCGGACTTTTTCGTTGGCAGATTGTGGAAATAATTGGCGACAAAAAGTATGTAATACTTACGCCTACACTTCCTAACCAAGCTGAAATAAAAGAAAAAAAAGTAAAAATTAATTAACTTTGTAGACAAAAACATATATTAAAATTAAAACACTTACAAACCAATCAAAATTACATTTGCATTTTAAATCAGTGGGATAGAATTTTTTTTCAATTGCACAAATGTCATAAAAATATTGTAAATAAAATAATCCGATTAATCACTCGATTTGCCGTAGTCCGAATTTCCTCTGACCCTAACACTCTTTATGCCTGACGGCTGTGTGTAGGGTGAGATTGGTTTCTATGTTAATACTCGGGATTTTCCTATACCATGGTGTCGGAATGTGCACCGGCTCACGTTGCTTCAGACTGAAATATATACTAGCGGAAAAAAGTTACTGTGCATGACTGAAATGTGAGATTATAAAATAATTTGAAAATGCAAAGCAATGAATAATTTCGTATTTGTTTATTAGATATTTCTTTACAAATTCATGTTATTGAAAAGGTTACAGATACTGTTATTTCATACGGAGGGGACTAGAAACATAGCAGATAGTAAAAGTCAGTTCACAAGATCAGTATCGTGTGTGACCACCATAAGCATTGACACAGGACTGACAGCGACGCCTCATAGAGTTGATTAAATGCCTAAAGAATGCTTGAGGGATGTTGTTCCATATCTGGTCTAACGCTTGGGCCAACCCTTGCAATGTAACAGGCTGATTGGGCAGATGATGTAATCGGCGTTCCATTTCATCCCATAGTGTTCAATTGGAGAAAGGTCGGGTGAAACGGCTGGCCACGGTAACACATTGGCGTTATGCTGTGCCAGAAAATCCATTGCAACCCGTGCGACGTGTGGTCTTGCATTATCATGCTGAAAAGTGACGTTACGTTGCTGTCCTTGAATGAATGGGATGACATGGGTCTGTAGGATTTCATCACGGTACCGTACACCGGTCAAATTCCCGTCGATGACTACCAGAAGAGTTCTATCATTCGCTGTGATGCCAACCCTAACCATTACACTACCCCACCGAACGAACGTCGTTCCACCACACACGCGTCATGGAAACGTTCTCCAATGCGCCGATAAACTCTGGAGCGTCCGTCACTGCTGTCCAAGTGAAATCTGGACTCATCGGTGAACATAATTTGTGTCCAGTCTCGTCGATTGAAGCGTAAATGTGTTCTGCACCATGCAAGACGAGCTGTGCGATGACGTTGTTGTAGAATTGGACGGATTGCCGGACGTCGTGGGCGAATATGTCTTTCCCGTAAACGATACCGTACTGTTCTGGGGCTGAATGGGCGTAGTCCAGGAATACTCCGGGCAGTAGTACTGGCAGTTGGAAACGGTTCTGGAGGTGCACAAGTCGGATATGGTTGTCTTGCTGACGTGTCGTTACGCGTGGACGTCCTGAACGAGGGCGGTCTCTAGTGGTGCCAAACTGTTGGTATCGTCTCCATAAAGCATAAACAGTGTTTCTGTGGACACCAAAATGTCTAGTGACAAAGCTTTGGTCACACCAGCCTCAAACATACCAATTGCGCGGAGGCGATCATTTTTGTTTAGCCTAGGCATTACACTATGGAAGCTTTCAACCGAATAAACTTGCTTTTCTGGTGTCCAAACAAACAAACAACAGTAAATTATTCCTGAAATATTGACACATTGAAATGCTGGGCGACAATTGCGTAAAAACCGACCCGTGCGCATGAAGCGTAAAAATCACGGGCAATTGATGCAATGAGCGATATGATAGAGGTATATACACTTACCATTTGTGCAAATTTTAAGATTTATACCTTCAGTAATAATAGCGAAATTATAAATTTTATTGATGCACAGTTACTTTTTTCCGCTAGTATATGTTGTTGTCAGAGGAAATTCGGACTAGATTTACTGTTACCTATAAATGGTAACTTTATAAAATTAAAATGATATCCACTACAGTGGTCCAAGTTATTTATTTATTTATTTATTTTTTATTTATCTATTTATTTATTTGTTTGTTTGTTTATTTATTTTTATTTATTTATTTATTTATTTATTTATTTATTTGTTTGTTTGTTTGTTTCTGTTTGTTTGCTTGTTCATTTATTTGTTTATTTATTTATTTATTTATCCATCAAAGTTATTATACAACCAGTGCTACAGAAGAAAAACAATATCATTTTTCTTGTTTTGACATCTTTTATTAAAGAAGAATATCTGATTCATAAGATATAAATACATTTTTACTGACCCAATTCTTGGAATATTTATTTACTTCTTTGCGATTCAATTTTTGCAATTCAGCACAATCTACTTAAAATTACTTTATTTATAGAACATACTAGAAGATCTTTTTATTAAAAAAAGTAATAAATAATTTTATTGGTAGATAAATGATCTTTTCATATGCAATATTTTATTTTAATTTTTTAAAATAAATTTGATATGTTTAACCTTGACATTTAAAATTTCACTCGGACAAAAACTTTAAAAATACTTACAAGAAAAATAGAAATAATTTAGTATTTCATAATGAAAACTTCGCGAATTTACATAGAAAATATGGGAAAATTATATATGTATACCATTTTTTGAATTTCATTATTCAGTATATTGACAAATGCCATATCCTATATGGCAGTATCTTGTCATATACCAGTGTTGGTGTGTTTGTGTGTGTTCCAAATCATTATTTGCAATAAGCAATTGTTTTGGTCTCTTTTTTCATGTAGCCCTTTTTGTTTAGCTCATCTCTCTCTCTCTCTCTCTCTCTCTCTCTGTCTCTCTCTCTCTCTCTCTCTCTCTCTCTCTCTCTCTCTCTCTCTCTCTCTCCAAGTTATTTTTTCAGCAGTAAAATTTCGATATTTCATATTAAATTGTTATTGCATCCCTTTAAAGAACCTTGTTTTCGTTATGATCACGTCTCTATATATATGCGTCATATAAAATCAATACGCGTATATAAATCATACACTGAGAAGTTCTTTCATGACAGGAGAACCTAATGTTTAGTGTTCAAGAAATCTGTCTACGAATGAGAATTGATATCTTTAGAATCTAAACAAAATCATAAATATGTCATCGCAGCAAATTATGAGAACAAAACATGTTCCAGTCCATATGAGCAATTCTTAATAGCATTATTATTAAAATGATATATAAAATAATTTCGCTAAGATTACGTTCAGTTTGTTTTTACTGTACCTTCGACCTATGAATTGATCCGATGGTTGTTTAATAGGCCCCGAGTGTAAATTAGTTCCAACACTAAAATGCCAGAGCGCATGTTATTATGTGGAATAAAATAAATTAATAAAAACAAAAATTGGTACGAATGTATTCACCAGATCAATATTAGAGAGAAAATCATTTTAAAAAAAGAGGCCCAAGATGGCCCTACTTTGCTCACCTGTGTTTAAATGTAACTGGTATGTCTTGATAATACATGGTAAGTCATAACATGTTGTCTCAATAGAAGTGGTTTCAGAGAACATTATTTTTATTGATTTGGTTTTTAGCTATATAAGTCACTGTGACCTACTTTTGGTAGCCATAGCAACCGGAAACACAAATGTGAATAACAATGACCTATAGATGCTTTTGACTTATTATATTAATGAAATGTGACCAGTAGTGTCTGAGAAGAAGTCTTTTGATGGATGGATGACTGAGTGCCTATTCATAACAAAAGCTTACATGAGCAATTTTCAGATCCGAATTTAAGGCTTTAAAGATTTGGCACATAAATTGAAATATTTGAAAAAAAATTGTAAAATTCAACTGCAAATTATTTTTTAAAATTGTTCAGTTAGTTTAAATTATGTCACATAACAGTGATTTTGTAAAACAAAAAAAAATATTTCAAGGTTTTAGCTATATCTACATATCAGTACAACATGTATTTCAAAAATAATAAATACACTAAAAAGTGAAAATTCATAAAATTTCTTCCATGCACCATTGTAAGTCATAAAATTCAGACCCTTGGGTTGCTAGAATTGAAGATGAAAAAGGTCAAAAAAGCGACTTGTATTTTGCAGAATTTCATGAAAATTGTCAGACATATGTTTCCACACATTAGAAAAAATGATGTTTGGAAAAAGAATTCACCTAAATTTGTTCATTATTGTAATTTTGGTAAAAAAAAAAGTACTATTTACAATGTATAAAAAATAAACGCAAAAACGCGTAACATAATCTTTCACAAAAATTATTGAAATTCACAAACTTGGTATATAAGATGCTTTAGATGCCAAATATCACATCAGATTTTATCTAAATGAAGTGGTTTTGGAGAAGATTTTTTAGTTCTTCAACTATGTAGGTCAATATGACCTACATTTGGTAGCTATGGCAACCAAAAACACAAATCTGAAAGGCAATGTTCTATAGATGCTTTTGACCAAGTTTGAACAAAATGTGACCAGAAGTTTCAGAGAAGAAGTTGTTTGAAGCAATTGTTGACGGACGGACGACAGAGGGTCTGCCTCTATTGATACAATAGCTCACATGAGCACTTTGTGCTCAGGTGAGCTAAAAAACCAACATAGAATATAGGTCGTATTATCATTGACAAAATCATTAAACAATTCCAATGAAATGAGAGATGAAAATGATTAGTAAAATATATTGTAAATCGCCAAACAGTTCGAGCATCGATATAGATCTACACTTTTATTTTACTTTCCCAATTTTTTCTAAGAATGTTTTTCGAGGTAGCCCATGCTTATTTTGATAAACACGAGAACTTAATTAACGACGACAAAATACACTTGGCTATAACAGGAAGTCCTTGGAAATCTATTGACACAGCTGTGTTATCTTCACAAGCAGTAATTTTTTTTAATTTTTTTTTTTTATTTTATTTTATTTTTTTTTTTTGAGTTGTCTCGTCAGTTTGACATTATTTTGCCCACATTTTGCTGAATAATAATAATAATAATCATCATCATCATCATTATCCATCATCCATTTCTCATCATCATCATCATCATTATTATTATTATTTACCACCATTACCCACCCACCACCACCACCACCACCACCATTATTATCATTATTAGTATTAATCATTTAATATTCTGCCAAGGGCATGGTACCTTTAGCCAAGATTGCTTTTTTTCTTTGACTTTTCCATTATCCGTTTATTGAAGATAGAAATAGACTGGCTATGTTGTACAGCACGTATAACAAATCGTTTATGCTTAATTTAAAATTGCTATATTTGGATAATGGTTTATTAATAGAAAAACTCGATAAATGTATTTTTTAAATAATTATGCAAGTACTATTTTTAGTTTGCTGTTTGATGTATCAGTTTTCAGTTTTATTTAGCCACTTAGGTCCAAGTCATCATATCTTATTAAACAGACGAGGTACGTTTGACCCAACATAAATTTTCTAAACTCCGCAAGGTGTTGTTTTTTTTTTTTTTTTCAAATTCAATCCTGTCCTTTTCTAAATTCGGGATGCATTGGTGACCTGGTGTACCAACTCACTCGCTAATGGATTACAGCGCCACTCCACCACCTTTAAATCCCACTGAGGAAGATTCTTTAAGCAGGAAGCCAAAAGTAGTATTGTTTTTTTTGGTAACTGGTTTTATCCGCCATCCCTGACCTGACCAAATATACAAGTGAAAAAAATCTTGACATTAAAATTATCCTTTTCTGTGATGTCTTCCAAATTCTATGGTCTCATTAATGATAATCATAGTGTACATATTTTTTTCTTTGCGTTCCTTGTGCCCTGTTTTTGGTGACTTTTGCTTTTCTTGTACCCTAGAAAGAAAAGTCGATTAAGAATGCAACCCTATGTGAAAAATGGTTTCACGCTTTTTTCCGCAAAGATGGGTTGAGAATCAATCTTTTTTATTTTATTAATTTTTTTTATATTTTTCTTTGCAAGAAATTGAATCGATCACTACTTATAGCGGAGAATCCAAGCTCCCGTATTTAGTTCAGAACTCGGATTCTGCGATGATTGCGAGAACTTCTATTTATTACATGAATTCAAAATGTAATAACAAAGACATCAAAAAGTATATATTAATAATTTTCATATTTTTCGAAACCTGCCCATGCAAGATTTCTGAATTTGTTAATGGATTATTTGTTTGGGCTAAACAGAGAGGGTCTCAATTTCATTGGTTATTTAAGCACCACCCCGATTTTTCAGCATTCTGACCGAATTTCAAAGGGTTTAATCAGGTTCTTCGGCTCTCGACTTCATATGTGAGATGGGGCCACAGAGGCCCAGTTTTGTAATGCACGCGCTAATGTTGCCTATTACCGTCTTGCTTCGTATCCTTCCCAGACAGAACCTAGTTTTGAAAAGGTTTTTAGTTTGTTTGCAGCAGGTGAGTGATTTTATCCGGATACCCCGGTTTTCTCCGCCATCTCTAAACTGACCTCTTTTATCTAAGTGAAGGAATCTTGACTTGGGCTTAAATTACCATCGTTCAGTTTTCAACCCTTCTTATTGGTGAACAAAAAGTAATTGTGTCATGACCCAGTTTTTAAAGCATAGATGAAGTATCTTGACTGGGGCGTAAATCACCATCACTCAATTCTCAATTCCTCTTATTCGTGGGCAAAATTAATTGTTTTCTTGACCTAGTTTTTAAAACATCGAATCTTAAAGTATCGGATAAAATCTATGTAATTCAAATATAATATAATTAACACTTGAACTGTTTTAACTGGGACAAATATCGATTAGCTTAAGCGCACTCTAGCTAAAAAGTGAGTTTTATGACAGAAAATACAGTATGTCTTGGCTTCAGTCTGTGTCGCATATGTTTTAGTGAAGTCTTACGATAAAGTACATTATATTATAAAATACTCTCTCTCTCTTTGTGTGTGTGTGTGTGTGTGTGTGTGTGTGTGTCCCATACTTTCTTTGATTGTTTTTATAATTAACTGTGTAGGCGAAGACAAAAATATGCGTTAAAGTTACTAAATAAAAAAAGAAAAGGTCAAGTGATTAAGTAGCAAGAGAGTTTGATCTAGAAATAGACATGGGGATCTAGAAATAAGGCACGGGGATCCAGAAATTAGACCAGAGGATCCTGAAATTAGGCACCAGGATCAAGAAGTAAGGCACAAAAAATTAAGATGCGAAGACATGGATAAAAAAGGCAGAGGGAACCATAAATACGAGTTATGATCCAGAAAAAAGACAATAAGATAAAATAATAATAATAATAAAAAGGAGATCAGAAATAAGAATAAGAGGTCCAGAAATAGGAAATGAAGATTTAGAAATAAGACACAAGATAAAAAATAAAGGAAAAGAAGAAACGAGGATCAGAAATAAGACAAGAAGATCCAGAAATAAAGCAGGAGTATCCAGAAAGAAGACACAAAAATTTAAAAGGAGGCACATTAATCCAAAAAGAAGACACAAGAATCTAGAAAGAAGACAAGAATCCAGAAAGAAGACACAAGAATCCAGAAAGAAGACACAAGAATCAGGAAATAAGGCACAAGAATCTAGAAAGAAGACAAGAATCCAGAAAGAAGACACAAGAATCCAGAAAGAAGACACAAGAATCAGGAAATAAGGCACAAGAATCCAGAATGAAGGCGCATGAATCCAAAAAGAAGACACAAGAATCCAGAAAGAAGACAAGAAGAGTTTCCAGAAAGAAAACCAGAGGATCAGAAATAAACACGTGGATCCAAAAATAAGCCACAAGGATCTAGAAACATGACCTATGATCTAGAAATCAGACATGTTTATTATTGCGCTTAAAAAATAAAAGTACTAAGTAAAAACAATATATATAAAGGACACCCTAAGCTAAATTGACCATGAGATCAAAGAAACCATAGATGCCAAGGACATTTAAAAATATTGGGAAAAATACAATTTATTATAAGTCAACATGAATCAAAGAATATAAAATGAGAGATATCTTTATAAAAAACAATTGTGATTAATCTTCTTATATGGTTTCAATGTTATTTATAGGATGGTTAAAGGATTTCTAAAAGTTTAATAACCACGTTGTTTGACAAGTATAGTCAGATGTTTTATAACCTGAGGTCAGTCTATCATTAATCTTGTCTTGTTTTCTTATTATTTGTGTTATTTGTTTACATGTGTTGTATATTGCATTGATCATTGTCACGTTTTAAAATAATCATTGTCACGTTTTAAAATAATCACGATTCTTGTTTGTTTGTTTCATTTGTTTAGTTCGTTTGTTGTGTTGTTTCTAGGTCACGGATCTTGTTTGTTTCTTTTGTTTGGTTCGTTTGTTGTGTTGTTTCGAGGTCACAGATCTTGTTTGTTTGTTTCTTGTGTTTATTTCGTTTGTTGTGTTGTTTCGAGGTCACAGATCTCGTTGTTTGTTTCGTTTGTTGTGTTGTTTCTAGTCACGGATCTTGTTTGTTTCTTTTGTTTGGTACGTTTGTTGTGTTGTCTCGAGGTCACAGATCTCGTTGTTTGTTTCGTTTGTTGTGTTGTTTCTAGGTCACGGATATTGTTTGTTTCTTTTGTTTAGTTCGTTTGTTGTGTTGTTTCTAGGTCATGGATCTTGTTTGTTTCTTTTGTTTGGTTCGTTTGTTGTGTTGTTTCGAGGTCATGGGTCTTGTTTGTTTGTTTCTTTTGTTTATTTCGTTTGTTGTGTTGTTTTGAGGTCATGGGTCTTGTTTGTTTCTTTTGTTTAGTTCGTTTGTTGTGTTGTTTCGAGGTCATGGGTCTTGTTTGTTTGTTTCTTTTGTTTATTTCGTTTGTTGTGTTGTTTCGAGGTCATGGGTCTTGTTTGTTTGTTTCTTTTGTTTAGTTCGTTTGTTGTGTTGTTTCGAGGCCACGGCCTTGAATGTTTGCTTCTTTTGTTTAGTTCGTTTGTTGTGTTGTTTCGAGGTCATGGGTCTTGTTTGTTTGTTTCTTTTGTTTAATTCGTTTGTTGTGTTGTTTCGAGTTCACGAGTCTTGTTTGTTTGTTTCTTTTGTTTATTTCGTTTGTTGTGTTGTTTCGAGGTCATGGGTCTTGTTTGTTTGTTTCTTTTGTTTATTTCGTTTGTTGTGTTGTTTCAAGGTCATGGGTGTTGTTTGTTTGTTTCTTTTGTTTATTTCGTTTGTTGTGTTGTTTCGAGGTCATGGGTCTAGTTTGTTTGTTTCTTTTGTTTATTTCGTTTGTTGTGTTGTTTCGAGGTCATGGGTCTAGTTTGTTTGATTCTTTTGTTTATTTCGTTTGTTGTGTTGTTTTGATTTCACGAGTCTTGTTTGTTTGCTTCTTTTGTTAGTTCGTTTGTTGTTTTGTTTCGAGGTCATGGGTCTTGTTTGTTTGTTTCTTTTGTTTAGTTCGTTTGTTGTGTTGTTTCGAGGCCACGGCCTTGACTGTTTGTTTCTTTTGTTTAGTTCGTTTGTTGTGTTGTTTCGAGTTCACGAGTCTTGTTTGTTTGCTTCTTTTGTTAGTTCGTTTGTTGTTTTGTTTCGAGGTCATGGGTCTTGTTTGTTTGTTTTTTTGTTTAGTTCGTTTGTTGTGTTGTTTCGAGTTCACGAGTCTTGTTTGTTTGTTTTTTTTTTTTTTGTTTATTTCGTTTGTTGTGTTGTTTCGAGGTCATGGGTCTTGTTTGTTTGATTCTTTTGTTTATTTCGTTTGTTGTGTTGTTTCGATTTCACGAGTCTTGTTTGTTTGTTTCTTTTGTTTAGTTCCTTTGTTGTGTTGTTTCGAGGTCATGGGTCTTGTTTGTTTGTTTCTTTTGTTTAGTTCGTTTGTTGTGTTGTTTCGAGGTCATGGGTCTTGTTTGTTTGTTTCTTTTGTTTATTTTGTTTGTTGTGTTGTTTCGAGGTCATGGGTCTTGTTTGTTTGTTTCTTTTGTTTATTTGTTTGTTGTGTTGTTTCGAGGTCATGGGTCTTGTTTGTTTGTTTCTTTTGTTTAGTTCGTTTGTTGTGTTGTTTCGAGGTCATGGGTCTTGTTTGTTTGTTTCTTTTGTTTATTTCGTTTGTTGTGTTGTTTCGAGGTCATGGGTCTTGTTTGTTTGTTTCTTTGTTTATTTTGTTTGTTGTGTTGTTTCGAGGTCATGGGTCTTGTTGTTTGTTTCTTTTGTTTGGTTCCTTTGTTGTGTTGTTTCGAGTTCACGAGTCTTGTTTGTTTGTTTCTTTGTTTAGTTCGTTTGTTGTGTTGTTTCGAGGTCATGGGTCTTGTTTGTTTGTTTCTTTTGTTTATTTTGTTTGTTGTGTTGTTTCGAGGTCATGGGTCTTGTTTGTTTGTTTCTTTTGTTTATTTTGTTTGTTTTGTTGTTTCGAGGTCATGGGTCTTGTTTGTTTGTTTCTTTTGTTTATTTCGTTTGTTGTGTTGTTTCGATTTCACGAGTCTTGTTTGTTTGTTTCTTTTGTTTGGTTCCTTTGTTGTGTTGTTTCGAGTTCACGAGTCTTGTTTGTTTGTTTCTTTTGTTTAGTTCGTTTGTTGTGTTGTTTCGAGTTCACGAGTGTTGTTTGTTTCTTTTGTTCGTTTGTTGTGTTGTTTCGAGGTCATGGTCTTGTTTGTTTGTTTCTTTTGTTTATTTCGTTTGTTGTGTTGTTTCACGGCCGTCTCGGTTGTACTGGCTATTATAAAATTTATTTATCCTCACTTATTTCCTTTTAGGTATCAGTGTAGTGATATACGATAACACATAACATTGGCAATTGTTTGTGATAAAATATTTAGTATTATGCAGCCATATTTTTATCAGTAAAATTGAACAGATTGAATGTTTTTTTTTAGTTCAAATGAATACAAACATTATTTTTACACTGCATTTATGATCTTATTACATATATAAAACATTTGATAAATATTTTGTTTACAAACAAAAATTGAAAGTTTTTATCCTGAAAATTCAAATTAATTTTATTATACAAACATTATTTTTACACGGCATTTATGATTTTGATACATATCCATTATCCATAACATTGTTAAGTATTCTGTTTAAATGTCAATCACACAGTATTTTACAGTGTTTACCCTGAAAATAAGTCGTCATGACAACAATACGTTCAAAAGCAAATATATTTCTGAATGAGACTCGCTAGTGTACCACGTGATCAGTACCTAATAACGTTTGTGCGGAATGAAATGGATAACGTTTATGTCAAATATTCCCGAAAAAACGTTGTTATTACGGGAAAACGTCACTTTGCGAAATTCCATTGCCAATAGAAATAGTTGTCCCGCACAAACGCTATGAGCTATAACTTGGTACACTGACGAATTCCATTCTCTAACATTAATTATTTATATTTTATTAGAAATTAATGTAAATATTTGATTTATTTTTCAAGAAATTTAAGTATTTTTACATTTATCTTAGAGCAATGCTTACAAGCTAAATGTTGTTCTGTAAAAGATATTGCATTATGCGGAGGAAATCCTTCCGCCGGAAATATAGTACAAAGATCAAGCAACATAGGTTGATCCTTGTGCAGATTCTAAGAATCTGTCAACCAGATTAAATCTAAAAGTATCCTTTATTAACAATTTTATTGAGAAAGGGTTAAGTAAAGACTTCCGGGTGTTTATTTTTGCACTTCTTTTGACCCCCCCCCCCTTTACCACCACCCGTACCGTCTCATCTGACAGTTACCTTATTCTCAAGTCAACCTTTCAAGGTTTTCCTGATAGACCGGAAGTCTGATTGTGGCCATATTTGTATTCTCTCTTTACAAAGTTATGAAACAAAGATATATTTTAGTTTATAACTAGCATATGATGGAAGTTGGATTTCAGCCATGTTCAATTTTCTATCTAAAAATTTATTTATGACAAACAAATACATTTTAATACTTTTCAGTTAACAACGGAGTCGCTGAGAGCTCCATATAAATATATATATATATATATATATATATATATATATATATATATATATATATATATATGTATATGTATATATATATATGGAATTTGGAAAAAAATACACTTTAAATTGACTTTTGTTCTATTTTGCCTATCATAATTACTAAGCATGGATTTGGGTCATGTTTTATATTTTTATTTCAGAAAGATTCTCTTAAACAGGAAAATTTAAGAAATTTCAGCATAAAAATTTTCTCAAATTGACCTTTACTTTATAATACTTTCTACGCCTTGTAGAAAGATGACGGCCATTTTTGTATATTTTTATCACCAGTAAATCCCTCCTGAAATATAGATTTATGATATAAATATTTGAAAATTTGACATTTAGTCTTATCATAATTTCTAAGCATGGATTTGGGCCATGTTTTATATTTTTATTTAAGAAAGATTCTCTTAAACAGGAATATTTAAGAAATTTCAGCTTAAAATTTTTTCAAATTGACCTCCACTTAATAATGCTTTCTAAGCCTTATAGATAATACGGAAGTTGGATGACGGCCATTTTCTGATATTTTTATCACTAGTAAATACCTCCTGAAATATAGATTTATGATATAAATATTTGAAAATTTGACATTTAGTCTTATCTTAATTTCTAAGCATGGATTTGGGTCATGTTTTATATTTTTATTTGAAGAAAGATTCTCTTGAACAGGAAAATTTTAGAAATTTCAGCATAAAAATTTTTCAAATTGACCTTTACTTTATAATACTTTCTAAGCCTTGTAGAAAGATGACGGCCATTTTTGTATATTTTTATCCCCATTAAATCCCTCCTGAAATATAGATTTATGATATAAATATTTGAAAATTTGATATTTAGTCCTATCATAATCTGTAAGCATGGATTTGGGTCATGTTTTATATTTTAATTTGAAGAAAGATTCTCTTAAACAGGAAAATTTAAGAAATTTCAGCATAAAAATTTTTCAAATTGACCTTTACTTTATAATACTTTCTACGCCTTGTAGAAAGATGACGGCCATTTTTGTTTATTTTTATCACTAGTAAATCCCTCCTGAAATATAGATTTATGATATAAATATTTAAAAATTTTACATTTAGTCCTATCATAATTTCTAAGCATGGATTTGGGCCATGTTTTATATTTTTATTTAAGAAAGATTCTCTTAAACAGGAATATTTAAGAAATTTCAGCTTAAAACTTTTTCAAATTGACCTCCACTTAATAATGCTTTCTAAGCCTTATAGATAATACGGAAGTTGGATGACGGCCATTTTCTGATATTTTTATCACTAGTAAATACCTCCTGAAATATAGATTTATGATATAGATATTTGAAAATTTGACATTTAGCCAATACACGTTGATGATATTGATCTTAAAACCTTATCTTAAGTACGTATGCACTTATTACGTGTTTTACGACCGTTTTCACCTTTTGTCTGCGTACATAAAATGTTATTGCATTCTTTGTCAATTATATTCAAGCTGTTGTCGAAATATGTTTTAATCATAAGTAGCAATAAGTTTGTAATTGTTGTTGCATTATATATGTGTTATTTTAAGGATTACAGTTTATATGCAAGCAATCTTTTCTCATTAAGTAAAGATTACTTCTAAAACGTCAATTGGATTTTTTTTTTTATTTGCGTCAGTTACTTTATGCAAAAATCATCATTTGCAAAATATTCGTGTACTTTTTTTTATTTCCGTGTCATCAGAACATGGTCAGTACAAATGCAATAAAAACATGTACATCAAAATAAAATATTCTCGAAAATCAAAAATATTCGTGCCTCTTTCAATTTCGTGAGCTATTACTTAAGCAAATTTACGAGAAAAAAAAGACGCGGAAATTTCCCAGTTTACAATACCACGAAGAACTCAGTTACTACAACTCTTATTTCTAATTAAAATATCGTTGAATTTTACTTATTAACCATCTTTTTTTAAATTATTTATATTACTTTATTATTATTATTATTATTATTATTATTATTTATTACTTTTTCCTTGCTCTGAAAAAATCTCCTAATTCTTCTAATAATATTATGGAAAGTTATATATAAAATAAAAAAAAAGTTTGCAAATGTAAAATATAAAAAATAAAATCTAACGCACGCAATATAAATGTTTAACAGAATATGTGTGTGTGTGTGTGTGTGTGTGTGATATCAATACTTTATTCTAATATATATATATATATATATATATATATATATATATATATATATATATATATATATATATATATATATATAGATTATAAAGGAATTTTTAATACTATAAGAGAGCTAGCCCCTTATTATTTTCTTTTTTACGAATTAACTTGTTTTAATTATTATCTGATCTTCAATCCGGTTTAACTTGTTTACTTAGTTCCTTTTATTCTCAAATTTGACTTTACACGTGACGGGTGTAGCTAGCTAGACAAAAGGAGTTTACCCTTCCGGAGCACCCGGTCTCGATTCCTTAATGGAAGTTCATGTGTAAAACTAAATTGGTCAATTTTGTATAGTTTTTACTATGATTTTTGGATTATTGTGATTTGGACATGGACTGGTATGGTTGTATTTTATTTCTGTATTGTAAAATTAGTATTCTCTCTCTCTCTCTCTCTCTCTCTCTCTCTCTCTCTCTCTCTCTCTCTCTCTCTCTCTCTCTCTCATGTGTGTAATCTTTTACCTATCTTCTCCATTAAATTGTACATTTTAACCTATCTTTCTATAGATTTGTACCGAGTTCTGTATCAATTCTTTTCTTTCCTATAAGTCAGTCTCCTCATCGAGTGTTCGTTTTTTTTTATCTTGGTTCTAAATGAAACTAGTATATACGTCATTTTTGTAAATTACAGTTCAATTTTGCGATCAAGTTGTACATTAGTTTTATATAACTTATTTTCAAGTACATCTGTACTCCTACATATCATTAATCAATCTATTCATCACGTTGCGGTATAGACTTATACTTAGTTCTACATCAATCTAGTATTTGCAATTTTCTTATAGATATATTTCAATATCTCTTCCAAGTCGTATAGTTTTCATGCTTCTATTTAAAACTGGTAATGGCTTTTTATCCATAAATATCATTCAAAAAGTTATATATGATTCGATATAAAACTGGTTTTTACCTGTTTTTTTTTCAACAACATAATCCAATCTCTCGATCTAAATATATCTCTTTACAACAAATAAGTTTCCGATTTTTTTTTAATCTAACATTTGTATGTTGGCTTATTTTTAACATCGACATAATTTTAGTCAACAGAAAATTATCTCAACATGTCGACTTAATACCTTGACAAGTCATGATATTATCATGGAAAGTTGTGATACTTAAATAAAAAGTTAAGATAAGTAACACGACATGCCGCGATACTTATACTGACCAGTCGGGATAATTATCGCGTCAAGTGGTGTTACTTATCTCAACTTTTTATTTTGGTAACACAACCTTTCATGATATTATCTCGACTTGTCAAGATATTAAGTCGACATGTCGAGATAATTTTATGTCGCCTAAAATTATGTCGATGTCAGAAATAAGCCACCATAAATTTGTTCCTGACAAAATAAATAAACGTAATTCATAACAATGAATAACTCAGTTGTAAATTTTTACGTTCTTCAATATAGCACCGAAACATGTATTTATAAACTTGTACACTTTACTTTATTCTATTATAAAACTAGTATTTCCGTACGTAATTTTAGCCATTTTTCAGTTTCTTGAAATTAGACATTTTTACTTCGTACTGAACGTTAAGAAACTGATGTTTGCATACCTTACTTTTTTTCTAAACTTTTATTCTTTCTCTTTCAGGTTATACATTTTAAATTAAATCTATATATAACTAGTATTTTACCCCATCGTTCAATCACATTTTTCACATTTTATTTAAATGTGTTCTTAAAAAATAAAGCATTTATATACATATTCATAAATAAATTCAACCACTGCGTCAAGTTGTTCATTTCACTTTGTTCCAAATAACCAGTTTCTACGTTTATTTCTTTTTTTCAACCATTACTAAATCTGTCGATTGAGTTGTACATTTTACTAATTTTATATAAAAGTTTATATTTCTTACTATTTTTAGTTCAAATTCAACCTCCACATCTTGTTCCATATATAGTTCTAAATAAAATGGACATTTACGTATATATGTCTTTGCTCTATTTTTTTCAATCGCTCTATCAAATTTTACTTTAGAACTTTGAACTGTATAAAACTAGCATTCATTTATGACATTTTCTTATTCAATAAATTTAAAAAATTGTATATTTTAACACAAATTGATAGAGAACTTCTATTTTCCTTCCTTTTTTCTCCTTTTTATTAAATCACTTTTTGTATGTCGTACATTTTTATGTATATTAATTGGTATTTACCTACTATTTCTTTTCAAATGTTTTGCAATTTTTTCAATTTAATCTACTTTTTTTACTAAAATAAAATTCCTTTTTACGAAAGTAATTTTTCGTTATTATTATGTATTCTCTCAATTAAGTTGTACTTTGTTCCGTAATGTAAAAGAAAACTTAACCTTTTAAAAATTATTGTTTAATCTTCATAAGTTTGTGCATTTTGTTTCATTTTTTATTTTGCTTTATGGACTTCAAACCACATATTTTTTTTGCAAAAATAGCAAAATATCCACCCGATATAATATGGTCAATTACGCAAAGATCACTTAAGCAAATATATCTTTCACATGCACAATATAACTATTGGTATATTGGATTTTTTCTGACCTTGTTTTTTGTACATTATTTTTAAAACGACTAAAACACATTGACTGGGACTACTTCCAAAAATCCATTTAGAATTTTATATTTTATTTTTTCATTCTACTATATATATATAGCAATTAAAAGATATGTAACATGATAGGTAAAGACATTAAAACCACGAAACTATGATAATTATAAAATAATACGTCTACAAAAAAAAACTTTCTGTGTCATATTTGCCATTCATTATTTGTCACTACATTTTATCAAATAATTTTTATGAAGAAATCGCCGCCCTTTGATCACAAAACTTCTAATAATGTCTTTGTTTATTTGAAAATGTTGCCAGATGATTGACTTCTTAAAGAGCTTTAAACTTCTAGAGCTAAATATCTTGACATCTCGGTCAAAACAAATTCTCTCGAAACCTTAGAAAACTTTTTTCTGTAATAAAAACATTGTTTACCAAATATATACCGGCTTCCTAAAATACTTACCAATATATTTTTGTAGCTTATTCAGTAACTGTTTTTGAAAATACGTATCAAATCATATGGTTTTGACCTTTTTCTATTTTTTCTATTAATTTACCATAAAAACGCAACGGTTTCACAGCCTACACTAATAACCGTGTCAAATATTTTAGTCTGTTGAAGTCTTAGAAACAATTGAATCGTGTTATTGTGTTACTATTATTAGTTCTTTGGTTTTTTCCACATCACACTTTACACTTTTATGCCATGTGATCAAATAATGACCTTATTAAAAATTATAAAATTGACCTTATCAAAAATTATAAATTGATTCAATGAGAAAGAATTTCAGCTATGTTTAAAATTTTACTACAGATTTTTGTATTCATAAAAATAGACATGAAAAAAGTTTAGATTTGAAATGTACTTTGTTTTGTCATACTTACCTTATATATTATAGTTTTGTCGAATTTGACAACAACAAAAAATAAAAAGTAAAAATAATAATAATAAAAAAAATAATAATAACAAAAAAAATTTTAAAAAAATTTAGAACCAAATGTTCAACAGTTAATGTCTATCTTACTTTATTTCTTGTTTGTAAAGGCAAACAAACCACTAACGAATACGTACACAAAAAAATATTACAGAGAACCTGGATGACAATGTTCATTGATCTGTTTTCTGAAGTACCAAAAGTTTGCGTTTGACAAAGTGGAGACGGTTTTACTCCAGATATTTATTTGAAATGTCAAATTGTTATTCCAAATTATCGTTGTCAAAAATTTTGTAAATTATCAAATTTTTTAAAGAATTATAGAGCTTCTTCAAAACTTCCGCGTTGCCTCCTGTTATTACTTTGTTTAAACAATTATCAAATTTAGAATGGTCCCAGTCTAAATTGTCTATCTTTGTAATGCTTTGTTTGGCTGATTTATAATTGACGTGTATTGCTTCGTGATCTTAATTGCGTTGGTTCTCTTTAAATTTTCAGTTGCATTTTTTTTCTAAGTTTTATATCTACATATTACATAAATTTTCTCATTTGAAATTCTTCATCAGCTTGTTCATTTTACTAAATTCCATAAAAAACTAGTATTAACGCATTTTTCTTAATTGTATTGAATCTCTGTCAAGGTACTCAAATCATGTTTTAACAAAAGTATTTTACGTTATACATGTATAATATATTATTCAAACATTCCATCAGACTGTACTTTATACAGTTAATCTTGTACATGTAATAGAATCAAACTTTATAAAATCAAAAATGTCTTTAGCCTCCCGTCTAGAGTAACCAATAAAAATTGTAGTATATTTTAAATATTTCATGAACTGAAAAGTTGCAATAAATTTACTTTATCTTGTTCGAGATTTATAAAACCTAAAAAGTTTAAGCCACAAACTGTCTATAGATGGAAAATATATTAGAAAAACACAAATTATAAAAAAATTCTTAAAATAATTTATGATTACATTTTAAGTATTCCAAAATTTAAAGCTGCATTAAATTTTTCAATTTTGTGATTTTTTTTTTTTTTTTTTTTTTTTTTTTTTTTTTTTTTTTTTTTTTTTTTTTTTTTTTTTTTTTTTTTTTTTTTGATTTTCTAAAAATGTATATTTTTTAAAATAGATATCTTCTAACCACGATCCGTGACATTCATTTTCTAAAATTTCATTTCTCTTAGCTGTAAATAAACGGAATCCTCTGACCGGTTGGTCAGTGTTTTACGATGAGCTTGGAGCATGCGCACTGATGTTCGGATAAACCTAGAATCGAAGGTGAAAATGACAGATTGCATTAATTGGCCTTCATTAATATCCAGATGTATTTGAAATGGTGTTATGTATCCCTTACTAAGAATTTTTTTCTTTGGAAAACTTAATGCAGCTTTAAGTAAAAAATTCTAAACAAAAAAACAATAAAAAAAAAAAAAGACATTGGCCTCATTAATATCCAGATGTATTTGAAATGGTGTTATGTATCCCTTACTAAGAAATTTTTTCTTCGGAACTTAACGCAGCTTTAAGTAAAAAATTCTAAACAAAAAAAAAAGACAATCCAATACTAAAGTCAAAGACAAATTTTAGATATCTTATGCGCCATTTTGTGAACAAAGTACTAAATTGTTTTTATATTTTGGTCATCCGTACGTGCTATTTCATTTAAGATACTGTAAACCTAATAATTTTAAGGTGTGTTTTAGCACAATTAACATTCTCGACTAATTTGCGTGGAATAAAATCAGCGCAAAACAACTTTCGAGAAAAAACTATAAGTTAAAACGTATTTTAGCGGTGTATCTAAGTTAGCGCCACTGTCTTAGCGCGAAAATCACTAAAATTAATACCCATTAAAGTAGTACTTTATGGTTAAGTGGCCAATAAAGATAACAAATGAATAACTACTGGGGCGTACCAGCGAAAAACCAACATCACTCCAGATCAAGAAAAGAGCATGGCAATAGATTATCCAAACATGGAATGGAGAAATCCCCAGAATAATATCACTAGAGAGGCATTAGACTGGAATCCACAAGGTGAGAGAAAACAGGGGCGACCATTGCAAAACTGGAGAAAAACTAGATTGAAAGGGCTGAAAATATTGGAGAGAACTGGAATGAGGCAAAAGAACATTCCAAACTAGACAGAGCGAGACGGAAAGCGACTGTAGTAGTCCTATGCTCTAAAAGTAACGAGGGAGTAAGTAAAAGTAGTACCTTAACAGTATGTGGAAGGTATGCTAAAATATTTTATAATGTTTTTGGAGTACGGTTTGATATTAAATCCAAAAAAGCGTTTTATTTCCAGGTTTAAAATGTTTGTTGCATAGGGAGTATCAAAAATTTATCGCTATGAAGATTAAAAAGACTCGTATAGCTTTAACATTAATGAACCTTTGTACATCTTTTCCTCGCTTGCAATACTGAAATTATTTCTTTATTAAATGAAAAAATGCTATGTCGGAAATTTTAAGAAAAAATTCCATGTAACATGTATATTTCTTTGTTGATTTTAATAAATAATCATTGATAAAACCCAAATAAGTATCAATTCTACTTTTCTTCTTACAATATTGCTTATATAACAAGGCAGTGTGCTTATACATTATAACAAACAAAGTAATGTATGTCATTTCAAGTTCTTTAATTTATTGTTATTTGTTGTAACGACAGTCATGTTTTTGCAGTTTCATATTTTAATTTCCCTAATATCATGTTTATGTTTTAGTTTTCTAACTAATATTTTTGTATGAAATGGAATATAGAAATTTGTGTATAAATATATGTATTTTTTTTTTTTCAAAAACCGAACAAAAGGAATCTAGAACATAGAAATTAAGTGAAACAAACAAAAACATATTACATCACAATGATCGCAATTACGAAACCGTTTATGTAAACTGTTTTTATATTTGTAAATAGGGCGCAGTTAATGGTCATTATGAAACACCAGGATGTTATTTCTGTTCAGTTTAACAAGAGCTTTTATGTCTATTTCAAATACATACATCATTACTGTAACAATTAATTATTGCCCTCTAGGCATTACTGCCACAACAACATATATCTGAAGGTTAATTGTCATGTTCAAAGTTGTAATAAGAAATAATACAATTTTGTTTTTCTTTTGAACTTCAAGTAGAGACGAGAATATGAAATACTGTAAAACTATAAAATAATTTCAGGAAAAAACTAGAATTAATAATTAATAGCTTAACAACAGGTTGTACTAAATCGAAGGTTTTTTAGAACTATTTCTTTCTTAACTGAAATAGTACATGACACACACACACACACACACAAATATATATATATATATATATATATATATATATATATATATATATATATATATATATATATATATATATATATATATATTATATATATATATTATTTACCATTTCGCCATCTTTCGTTATGTTTCAGATGGTCAACAAATGTAAATATATAACACAAATACCAGTTAATTTTTTTCATTTAATTGTCAGTATTTTGGTACACAGAATAAATAAATAAGATTTGATTCAATTAAAAGGGGGTTTTACGTTCAGTCAATAAACTTTTACTTATATCGAGACGTCACCAACTATATGTGAAATGACAGAAATTTTGACTTTTGCAGTGCGTTTCAGGTGTTCAGGGCAATATGCAGGCAGGTTCTTTAGCCTGCCGTGACACGGGGTGTCGGTTTTTAAGGTCTACCCCGAAGAACCCAGTGTTTTTTTATTTATTCATGTCGAGTGCTTGGTTCTAACCCCATCCTAACACATACGAAGCGGGCACTCCACCAACTGATCTACCTAGTGGTGTGATAAGTAAATAAGTCCAACTGTGAAGGCTTCGTCTTCGCTGACTAGATGAACATCTTAAAGTAAATTAAGTACATTAAGATTTTAAACTTTTTTTCAATACTTTCAGGGTAAAACTTTTTCAGAAATTCGTCTTCCCTTTTATTGTTTAAGCATTAAAGTTTAAAATGCCAAATGTCAGAAACATTTTTTGATTGACTATTAACAAAGTTTGAAGTATTATTTTACATGTATATAAGTTTAAAATACCGTGTTGTTTTTGTTATTTTTTTTAATTTTTTTATTTATTTTATTATTTTATTTATTTATTTTTTTTTTTAATTGGATTTTTAAATGCAATATATATAACAAAAATACCTGTTAAATTTTTTGTCATATTTGCACATTTCGAAACTCATTTCTTATCAGTGACACTAGGAGCCGAAAAGTTTTGATAGATAAAAACCAAAGCCAAAACAGTTGATAATTACTGAATCTACAGGTTCAAAATTATATGAATCCAAACAATATATGAAAACTCAAAGAGACTGAAAGATAACTCAGATTACATATGCCAAAAATTATTTGAATACATTAATTAATGTAGCTTCGTAAGATATTGTGAGCGTATTTGTGTTTTGGCACAGTTTTTTTTTCAATATTGTGTTTATTTTTATTTTTTTATTTTTTTTTATGAACTTTCACTGTTGCTAATTAAAATTCAGCTGCTGTCTATTTTCATATAACATATTCCCTAGCTCCTTAAAGCATAACAGATCTATACAATTGTTTATAATTTGTAAGGCCTCATAGGTTTAGTTCATTTTGGAGTGACTGTTTCTAGTTGAATATTTTTCAAATAAATATTATTTTAGCGTAAACATATTCATGACAGCTAAGTCTGTGTTTTGTGATAAATGAAAAACACAAACAAAGCAGTCTATGTCAAAATAAAATAAGTTAAAAGGACAAAATTGATAAAACTTTAAAACTATAAAAATTGAAACTGATGAATTCTTAAATGATATCAGGGTTGTGATTTAGTAGTTTTGTAGAACAGCAACATCATTCAGCATGCTGTTTCTTATAAAACCAATGACCCTTATGCTCTTTAAGGCTCACTCCATCTTGTTAGTAATAAGGGTTCTGAAATAGATCAGCAGAGCATATCAAAAGAAGCTTTGACCAGTGAATACTACCCTCAGATTGATTGGAAACGTTAATTTTGTAAGTTTAAAATGACTAAAGTGCCCTTAAAAGTGACTGGATGACTTCTAGAATTGCAGAATAGAATTTTCAGTCAAATGTTTTCTGAACATGAAAAGTCGTAAACACAAGTTTGATGAACAGAACCGCGCTACTAGTTGAGTCGCTGTGTTGTAACAGTGAATTATACAAAACTTTAATAAATAATAAATCTAATTAACTTGGATTAAATTTAATATTTTTCGCTTACTCGTACTAAAAAGCGCTATGTACATTATGTAGAAAGGAAATAGTTGTTGTCTCCGGGATTTTACATGTTAAAAACAAGAGAAATTGCGGATTCTTTTGCGCATACGACGTAAAGCGTCACAAAAAAAACATCACTTTCGGTGTAAACATCGCATTTTTGGCATGTAAAATCCCGTATTAGCAACAAATTACTTCTACAGAAATATTCTTTGGTAATCGCAGATGCGCTTAGTGATTTTCGTTACTACAGACTAAGGGAAAAATATCAAATTTAAAGTGAATTGGATTCTCTATTAAATAATATTAAAAAATATTCCAAACACAGTGAATCAAACAGTAATTACTATCGTCCATATACATATTTGGAGAACAAATCTTATATTTAAACAAAATCATTCCAAA
>CM056596.1:37532302-37852180 GCA_029721355.1 Tegillarca granosa | reverse complement strand
ACATACGATAGATTGTTTCCATTCTGACCAGCCTGGCATATATTTTTATTAAATTGCCGTCCCCGGGTGCCTTAAATGTTTTAATGGAACAGCCCTTAGATCTATATCTTAAAAATGCAAGGCTTAATGCACAAATGAAAGTAGCTAGAGACTATCTCTTTTACATTCGAATAGCAAAAATAGAATTAAGCACATAAGTATGTAACTCCACTTTGTTAAATATAATTTATGTACTAATTTATACCATATATCTAAAATATCCCTTCAATTCTGGAGGCCTTGGTGGCCAAGTGGCTAGAGCAAGCATTTACATATCACAGTGCCTCTCACAACTAAGGGTTCAAATACCACTTTAGCAGATTCTAGTAAGAAAGTTTGTTAGTAGGCTGTCAAACATTGGTGGTTTCCTTCAGACACTCTAGGTTTCTCCACCATCCCAGAACTGACTACCTTGATACAAGTGAAAGAATCCTAAATGGGGCATAAAACACTATCACTCAACTTAACTCCTTTCAATTCCTGAAAAATTGTGTATCAAAAAAAGTAAAAAAAATCACATAAAAACTAGTATCCTTAGTTAGTACAAACAATATGTACCATCAGAGGAAAAAAATGTGCACAGTATTCAGGCATTACTTCACAACTCAAATCCCCTTACCTGTCCCTGGCATTATATATGGGCTAAAAGGATTATATTCATTGTGGTCAGAATGCTTCCTCTTTTTTACAGCACCAGTGGGTGTAACATCCCCATCATCGTCATCATCATCATTCTGACCATCATCGCTGGATACCTCCAGGATTTCATAATCTGCTAAAAGAACAAACAGCCAATAAAAATCAACACTGAATCATGTGACATTTTTTCAACTGTAACAGGAACAACTCTCTCTCTTTTTTTTTTTTACACTAATCCAGTTTTCTGATAGGTTCAAATATATTTCTTCCCTACTGAACAAATTCTCAGAATATACTCAGCCAGTTTCGGAAACCTACAAGTTTTTGTCAAATTCAATAAAATTACATCACTAGAAATTGAATAGGGTAACTGCTACTCAAACCAGTGACCTCTCCAATAAAATAAAGTTTTGAGAAGATGACTGAAATATCTAAAATTATATTTACCATCCAACACTTTATTTTTCTGCCTCTTTCTAGCACTACGTCTAATGCCATCAGGACCTGAAAAATTTTTATAAATTTAATGATGATCTATGTTTGTTGAGAAAGTGTTAAAATTATGCAGATGTATTCAACATTACTATCTTCATAATCTTCTACATCTATAAACATCATGTATTCAACAACAAGCTTCAAAATCTTGTAAATTCAACAGCAGCTATAAAATCAAGTATGAAAAACAGAAACTTTCAAACAAATTGTATTCAACAAGTTTTAAAATAAAAGTTTCCAAATCATATTTTAACAGAATGCTTCAAAACTGCACAATTACAACAAATTTTTAAATCCAAGTATTCACAAAATGTTTCAACATTATGAATTCAACAAGTTTCAAATACTTAACAGAATGTTTCAACATTATGAATTCAACAAGTTTCAAATACTTAACAGAATGTTTCAACATTATAAATTCAACAAATTTCAAAATCATTTATTCAACATAATTTTTCAAAAGTTTATATTAACAACATAATTCTTAATCATCTATTCAGTTTTTATAAAATGTATTCAACCATCAACTTCAAAATCACTGCAATGTTTTTATTTTTTGAAGTTTCAAAATTGACAATCTACAGAATGTTTGAAAATCATGTATATAACTAGTCATTAAAATTCAATTTCAGGTCAATGTAAGATTTCACCTAATTATATTACCTGTATTTGACAATTCTAGTAAACCTTCAGCTGCACTATTTGTCTGTTCCACAGATGTACTATTTTGTGGTGTTTTCTGTCCATCAACACCGGTCAGTGATTTTTGTGGAGTTGCCTGCTGTGTTGCTGCTTTTTGAGCTTCCACTGCAGGATCTCTACGGGGACGACCCCTTTTTCTCTTTTTTCCTAAAAAAAACCCCCAAAATTAAAGTCCAAATTTCAAATTAAAAGAATTGTAAAAAATATTGATTTACAATGTAACATACCATGCCAATAAAAAATACTTGATTTTGTGAGAGTGGTTTCACCGTTTCAAATCTTTGTTGCTCTTTGTTAAAATTGAATAATAATTTAGTATAACTTTAGTTTAGCATCCATTAATTAACAATTCCTTTTCTAAAAATTGTTAAAACAAGACTGCATGAAATAGACTGAATGCAAAGATAAGTGTATGGTAAAAATAGGGATGATACCAAAAGCTTTGATTTATATATATATATGTAAGAAATATATCCTGTTCAGTCTCAGCTGAGGATAGACAGACATTTGACTAAATGAGTGCAGTGGAGAAGAGTAATCAGGTTTTATTTCCCAGTCAAGATTCTTTCACTTATACCATGGAGGCCATGCCCAAGTTTCACAATCATTTACTCAATTGGGTGTACACTCAACTCAAATTGAGGTATATCTCAATGTCATATTTTAAGACATTACACAGTTAAATATCTTATATTTTATTTAAATTGTTTAATGTAAGTTTGTTGCAAAAATCAAAACATTGTCTAAAAAAAAAACCTTAAAATTATAAAAAAAAAAAAAAAAAAAAATTGATGAGAGAAAAATGGAATATTTAAGCTGAGTGTAAACTCAGTTGAGTGAATTACTGTGAAACTGGTGCCAGCTGTATGATGATAGAGCAAACCAGAGCGATCAGAGAAAACAACTGACCTCCTGCAAGCATACTAGCAAACTTTCTCATAAGTGTAAATGTCCTGGTGGAGTTTGTAACTAGGCAGTATGAGGAGCTGAGTTCAGTATACCTGTGCTACAGACGGCATGGCTAACTGACTATTCAATCTGGGAACAATAAAATCCATAATATATATGACAAGGTGAATGTTACACATGTGGTTATAAACCTACCATCTGATGGTGGAAGAACGGGATACGCACAAAGCTGCCCAGTGTCAGGATTTGCCATCAACACACATTTTTTCCCATTCACAACTACCACAGTTTGATCAGTGACTTGTATTGGTTTAGATAAATCTAGTTTCTTCTCTTCTTTCCCTGGTTCTGTTTGTGTGTCACCAAGAGGCTCTTGTGTCGGTGTTTCACCAAGGTTCTGTTGTTGTGCTTCAGCCATCGCTTCTGGTTGTATTTCATTAAGGTTGCTGGCAGAATGAGTTTCATTGAGAGACTGTGACTGCATTTTTTCAAGTGATTCTTGCTGTGTTTCACCAGTAATGGGCTGTGGCTGTGCTTCATTGATGATCTGTGACTGCATACCATCAACAGTCTGTGGGTGGGTCCCATCGCTGGTTTGAGCTTGTATCTCCGTAAGACCCTGTGGTTGTGTACCATCATTTACAACAGTTTGTTGTTCTCCTACTTCTTGATTCTGTTGGTTTTCAATAATACTATTGCTTTGGGAATTTTTCAGTGCATTTAAATCAGCCTCATTCATAACTGTTTCTGTTGCCAAAAGGCCTTCTATATTTAAAAAAAAAAAAAAAAAAAAAAAAAAAAAAAAAAAAAAAAAAAAAAAAAAAAAAATCAACATTGAGACAAGAAAGAAAAGTATTGTCCTTTCTCTGATTTTTCTTTGCTTGTGAAACATATTGAACAAACTTTAGTGATCAAATTGTGTTTTATGTAATTGTAAAGACTATCTCATATAAACCAGACATCATTCACAATTAGTGTAGCTAAATAAAATTTATACAAGTTTATGTCATGTTTTTTGATTGAAAAGGGAAACTAAAACTTTTTCATGCCATGCTTATCATAACACCTAGTCCGAATTTCCTCTGATGCTAACACATTTTATACCTAATGGCTTTGTGTAGGGTCAGAATAATTTCTATATAAAATACTCAGTATTTTCCGATACAAACTGGTGTCAGTAGGGGCGTCACTTCATTTTGCTTTAGATTAAAATTATAAGTGGAACTGTAAACAAGAGGCCAAATAGGGCCTGTATCGCTCACCTGGCACACCCTTATTTTGTTCTTTACTTTTCCTTTTTAAATATATCAGTAAAATGTAAACAAACTCACTAGCAATATCCTTATCTTCTATTATTTCAAGCTATATTTATCATAAATTTCCTTTCAATTGGCCATGTACATTCAGAGAAAAAGATTTCGGCTAAACATAGATCTTATTTGCATGTTACATAATTATTGTAAAAAAAAAAAATTTGTACAGAAAAACCTGTTACATATGTTTTATCCCCGACATCTATTATCTTTGTTTTAAATTGCAACAAAATCAGTACATAAATAAACCCATAATGGCCATTTATAGGTTTTTGCTATTTATAGTAACAGCAACCATCTTGGATTTCCCACAAACATGTCAGATACAATTTTGAATCTATACCTATAGGTTCAGAGGACAATTGTGACTACAAAGCACCCCGACATCACTTTTTCAGATCTCCTTTTTGAAAAGTTGGTTTTTTTCATAATTTAATGCAGAGTTGTTGTTGTTTTTTTTTTTAATGAAAAGCTACCACCTTTCCTCATAACCAATAGAATTACTGATTCCTTGACCTCCAACCTATGACAGTAGCATTCTACAAAATAGCTAGCAAATGAATAGTTATAAAAAATTTCTACAGATACCAAAAGGTTATCTAGTAACGCTTCTGTTTCTACATCAGTTGTGCTGATAATTTTGTTAAAGTTGGTAATTTTGTGCAAAGCCAAATTTCTTGCAACAAAACAAAAAAATAAATGAATAAATAATAATAATAATTATAATAATAATAATAAAGCGCAAACAAATCAATTCATGTTTAAAAATTAAATACAAACCTGAAGTTACCACTAAATTCTGAACTTTCAAGTTTTCGTTTCCTGTATCCATGGACAATGTAATGCCTTCCTCACCAGCAACTTCTTTGGTTGTTGCCTGTTCATTAATCACCTGACCTTCAGCCTCATTCTGAAATAATGTACTGTCTACCTGCACAGATTCTGTCACCACACCACTGTCTGTGTTATACTCTGGAAAAAAAAGATTAATGATTATCAAGAGAATAAAATAACCAGAATATTTATATCTCATCAAACCCACAATTATGATTGGCTGAGATACTATTACTATGTAGATGTGTAACAATCCACAAATGCAATGTTGAGACATTGTTGGCTAGATAATACAAATCATTGGTATCATGACCAATGGTCATACATTTTTAATTTTAAAAAAAAGTTATTCCCCTTTGAAAAAAGTATTTCGTATTAACAGTTTAACTAATACAAGTACTAATAGAATAAATTACTCTGTGACTTTAATATTTTTGGATTCTGTATTATGTATAAAATTAATACAAATACTAAATTAAAATACAGTTTAATGACTGCCTCTGTGTAAAGACCACCTGCCCATTAAGGGCAATATTTCAAGGTCCCTTTGATTCATATTCTTGTCAAAAAAAACCTCCATATAAAAATCACCTGTCTAAAAGGGCCATATTTTTATTTTAGTTCACATGGATGGCCTTATAATGATTGATTGATTTAATGGGTTTTTGTCCAAGCCAAGAAAATTTCACTTATATTGAGATGTCACCGGCTATAGGTTAAGTGGCAGAAATTTTGACATTACAGTGCACTTAGTGCCATCAATTCCCTGTTCGTGCAAGATGATTTGAGCATCTTCAAGACTTAAAGTGATTGTTCCATCTTTTAATTAGATTCACATTTTAGCAAGCCACACCTTCGGAGACAAAAAGCATCTATTTTTAAGGTCTCCTCCTTGTATGTAAATGACTTACAATTAATACTAAAATCAAAATTACAATTATACAAACCTCCCAAGTCAGATACCCCAGTGTGATGGAGAACAGTAATTCCAACTGATTCATCAATAGGTCCTTCTGTAACTGCCACCCCATCTTCTGTAACCTGTATACCCTCTTGAGTCAGAATATGGTATGTGCCTGGTCCAATTTGGACTGTGCCATCAATTCCCTGTTCTTGCAAGATGATTTGAGCATCTTCAAGACTTATAGTGATTGTTCCATCTTCATTTAGATTCACATTTTCCTGTGGTATATCCATTTACCTTAAACAAAAAAAAAATAGAGTAAATAAATAAATAAATAAAACATTTATATGATACTTATCATAATAATGCTATACTGTAATATAGATTTAAGCTTCCAATATGTGTTCAACTGCTGTATGTGGAAATAAGGCAATAACCTTGTTTTTAGCACTTGACAAGATAAATAGATGTTTTTTATTGGAGATGCAGAACTTTCAATCAGAGGGGTTTGTTTTCCAACATCAGGCTTGTCTGGCATATAAAGAAATTCAACCAAAAAGTTCTTTTTCTCCCATATCTGATAAATTACTGTTTTGTTTTATTTGTCAAATACCCTAAAAAATTTACAATCAATCAATAATAAATAAATAAATAAACACTAGGCACTCTGGCTTCCCACACAATACCAGATCTGACTACCTCATAATAAGTGAAATAATCTGGACAAGAGCATTACTCCACAAACGTTATCTTCGACTGTAAAATCATGAGTTATCTGAGGATTTATTTCATTACTATTATTTCACATTTTTTACCATTTATTATAAGAACAAGAGGCCCATGGGCCTTAACGCTCACCTGAAGATATGTCCAATATTGTTTGCAAAGTGCAGTAGACAATATTTCACGTACAGAAACTTTAAAAGTTTTCTCAAGTTAAGAACTCCCAAAAAACTTAATCAGAAATATATCCACTCACATTTCATTCATAGGTAGCTTATATAATATGCATGAAGTAACTGTAGTGCAATGAATAATTTCCAAATCATTAATCAATTTCAGTATACTAATGCAGCTATGCCCTTGACCTTTCAACATATATGACCTTGAACCATATATGATTGTCATGTCAATACCTATAATATTCTAATATACATGCCTATGCATGAAATTAATAGCTTTTAAGATAATTAATAATCTTAGTATTCCTATGTTGAAATAACCTTGACCTTTGAAAATATAACCTTGAACCATATATCAAAATGATCACTGTCGTAATACCTACAATATCCTAATATACATGCCTATACAAAAAGTTATTAGTTTTCAAGATAATTAGTAATTTAAGTCTTCTTTTGCAGCTGTGACCTTGACCTTTCAACAAATGACCTTGATCTATATATCAAAATGATCATTGTCGCAATATCTACAATATTTTAATACACATGCCTATACAAAAAGTTATTGGTTTTTAAGATAATTAGCAATTTAAGTCTTTTTTTGCAGCTGTGACCTTGACCTTTCAACATATGATCTTGTACCATATATCATAATGATCATTGTCGCAATACCTACAATATTCTAATATACATGCCTATACAAAAAGTTAACAGTTTTCAAGATAATTAGCAATTTAAGTCTTTTTTGCAGCTGTGACCTTGACCTTTCAATATATGACCTTGAACCATATATCAAACAATCATCGTGTCAATACCTACAATATTCTAATATACATGCCTATACAAAATGTTATTAGTTTTCAAGATAATTAGCAATTTAAGTCTTCTTTTGCTGCTGTGACCTTGACCTTAAAACATGACCTTGAAACATATCTCAAAATGATCATCATGTCAATACCTACAATATTCTATTTAACATGCCTATACAAAAAGTTAATAGTTTTCAAGATAATTAGCAATTTAAGTTTTTTTTTTGCAGCTGTGACCTTGACCTTTCAATATATGACCTTGAACCATATATCAAAATGATTATCGTGTCAAAACCTACAATATTCTAATATACATGCCTATACAAAATGTTATTATTTTTCAAGATAATTAGCAATTTAAGTCTTTTTTTTGCAGCTGGTGACCTTGACCTTTCAACACATGACCTTGAAACATGTATCAAAATGATCGTTGTCGCAATACCTACAATATTTTAATACACATGCCTATACAAAAAGTTAATAGTTTTCAAGATAATTAGCAATTTAAGTCTTTTTTTGCAGCTGTGACCTTGACCTTTCAACATATGATCTTGTACCAAATATCATAATGATCATTGTCGCAATACCTACAATATTCTAATATACATGCCTATACAAAAAGTTAACAGTTTTTCAAGATAATTAGCAATTTAAGTCTTTTTTTGCAGCTGTGACCTTGACCTTTTAACATATGACCTTGAACCATGTATCAAAATGATCATTGTTACATTACCTACAATATTCTAATATACATGCCTATACAAAAAGTTAATTGTTTTCAAGATAATTAGCAATTTAAGTCTTCTTTTGCAGCTTTAACCTTGACCTTTCAACACATGACCTTGATCCTATATCAAAATGATTATCGTGTCAATACCTACAATATTCTATTATACATGCCTAAACAAAATTTATTATTTTTCAAGATAATTAGCAATTTAAGTCTTCTTTTGCAGCTGTGACCTTGACCTGTCAACATATGACCTTGAACCATATATCAAAATGATTGTCATGTCAATATCTACAACATTCTAATATACATGCCTATACAAAAAGTTAATATTTTTCAAGATATAGTGACAAATATATAATTTTTAGCAATTTCTCCACTTAGTGCCTTACAATTTCCCCATTTTGAGCCCCATGGCTACCATTTGTGCAAATCTGAAAATAAATGACCTAAGGATGTTATAAACGAAATAACTAAGGTATATTTCTTGTAGATTCAGAGGAGAAGATTTTCTATTTTTTTCACTCTTTCCCCCGTTATGGGGCCCCAAGGGGACATACTTCCTTCATTTTACAAATCTGAAAGGGCTTCACCCAGGCATGATGGTTACCTAAGTTTCATTAAATTTGGCCCAGTGGTTTTGGAGGAGAAGATTAAAATGTAAAAAGTTAACGCATGACGGACGACGACGACGGACTGGTGAACCATCGTAATAGCTCATCTGAGGCTTTCAGCTCAGGTGAGCTAAAAAGTGTCCAGTTTACATATACTACATCAATGGTTTTCTCCAGGCATTTTGGGTTCCTACCCCATACTAATCCATCTCATTGATTAGTGAAATAAATTACTCCACAAAAAAGACATTTCATTGTCAAATCCAGGGTCTCACAGCTCATTTTGGGAATGGGGCCGGGGCCCTTAGAATTGGGAAAATTAGCATCGTTATGACTGATTTTGGGAAAAATCTAATAGAGTTTAAAATTGCTTAAATACATGTAACTATGTTTATTATATTAAGATTATTTTATATAATAACTATCTTTCTGAACAAACTTTTTATGACCATTCATATGTAAGCAACCACGGTTTTAAAAATGCAAAATTCTATCCTTCATTTTGCTGGGTTCGAATGGGAAAAAACAGCCTTTCTTGCATTGGGAATGGGGCCGAATTTCAGGCCCCAAATCAGTGCAAGTGACAAGCCCTGAAATCATAAGTCCGTATTAGGATTTATATATAATTATTTCAATATTTTTATTATTTATTTATTATAAGAAGGTTGGTGGTTTTTAAAATTTTGGACAGGGTTTAAATTCTTGGATTTTGTTGAAACCACATACTTTAAGAAACAGATTTTTGAAATTTTCCCTTTTCTATTAGAGGATTTTGAGACGACCCTCAAATTTAGCAACAATGCATGTTTATTTCAAAATCCAAATAAAAGAATTTCTGAATATCGCGTTTTAAACAACTTAAGCATTTTACAATATATATCGTGGTATAATAGGATATTTTTGAATCGTGAATGATAAGAAGGAATGTTCGAAGAACTGACTACTATGGCGTTGGTGGATTGGACAAAATGGCGGACTGCGAGACTGCCATTTTACCTCGGAACTGTACACACACTTTCCACATTAAATTTACAAAATTCACACAAAGAAGAAGTCTTAAAACGTCATTGCACTATCAGAATTCTTCAATTATAACTTTCATGTCGATAGAAACAGTCAATGTGAGCATTTTTAAGGAAAAATGTAAAACAATAATATGCAAATGAGTCAAAAGCACGGAACGGCTTTCGGGCAGAATATATTTCATGCTGAAATGTGCATCGGTAGTTTCAGACAATGACTCAGTCTTAGAATAAAATGACATCCAAAGTGATACTTACATAGAATATCTGTGTTTTAAATTGGATAAGTTTAAACGTAAGGATTTATAAAATGTCTACCAAATGCCTAAATCTGATTTTCGCCTCCAAACCATAATATTTCATGACGTCAAAACCAAGGGCGATAACTCATTAAAACAATATACCCGCGAAATTCCAAACTGCTGTTTAAGTGATTTTATCTAATCAAGAGAAATAACATTTAATTTCCAAAATATTAAAAAAAGTGGGTTTTGTAATTATCACGGAGTTTTATTTTTTTCTTTATTTGTTTCAAAATGTACCGTTTTTCTTTCATTAATGTATATCCACTTCTATGGACATTATTCCGTGATACAAAGCTTGGATACCATTAAGCAAATACGGATCGATCTGTTCACGTTGTTAATCATTTGTGATTGTTTATATTCGTTTTTTATCAACACAAACAAATAAAGTTTGTAAATATTGAAAAAAAAATTATATAATTATTTTATTTACCTATTTATCTAAATATTTAAAACGATTCGTTTTAAATGTCGATTTTTCTATATACATTTATTATTTTTTTATTTATATGTTTTATTGAAGGGTAAATACCGTTGTAATTTTTAAGTAATCGAAATTCAATAAATTGAAATGAATTGCAAAATGAAATTGGACATTCTCCTACAAACTATTAGTGAAGTTTAAAAATATACTTATTTACAAACTATTTGAAATTGAAAAATAAATGTTTTCCTGAAAAATAAAAAAATATGATTGTGTTCCATATGTTGTGGGAGATTGCAGAGATACTAGACCATGATGATGAACAGTTTGATCCCTATGAGGTTGATATGCACCAAAATAACCACTCGGTTCATTACCACCCAGTGGCCAACATCATTGAAATGTAAGGTTTTAAATGTTGGCTAAGTGGGAATTGCTGTCAGTTGCAGGATTAAGCAAAACAATAGGTTTTAATTACAGGTGAGGGTATAGTCTGTTTCTTGAAAATAAATATGAAATTATTGATATTTTATATTCCAAAGAGATACATATATCACATTATAATTTCATGTTAAACATTTTTATTAAATTCACCTTAAAATGAAAATTTGACTTTATGAACATTTTACGATATTTACTAAAATTATATTTTACAATGCAATCTCAGAACTAATTAAATCTCAGTCAAGAATCTTGATTGTATTATAAAACGCAATTACTGCACTCTCTATAATGCTATAATTTTCTCTTATTTATTTATTTATTTATTTATTTATTTATTTATTATTTATAATACTGGTTGAAGTTGGTTGGCCATTTGGAATCATTTACTGATTTAATAGACGAGATATCTGAGTTGCTTTTTCATTGATTTATAAATTTATAAAGACTTTATTTAACATGTTAACAAGAAGTTAAAATGAGGTTTTAAAACCTAATGTATACAAAATCAAATGGTACCAATATCCAAAACTTCTAGTGTTGATGTTCATTTATTGGATTTGAAATAAATACCAATATTTATTAAATAGTCTGGTTATGTTTTGTTTGATTTCGAAGAAAACATTTGCGCAACGAATATAAATGCAAGGAACAGACTCAAAATATTACTATTACCTTCCTCGAAATTAGGAAATTGGGAGACCTATGGTATATCTTAAAAATTCAGTTGTGAAATAAAATATTCATACATAGATTACAAAATGTTTAATTTATGTGCAAAATGGGTAGTTTTTTTTTTTTTAAATGACAAATAGCATTGTATGTGGAGTAAAATATTACAATACAGTATCTAAATCTGAATAAAAACAAAAATGTTTAGTCTTATTTCTCTATTTTAACCAGAAGAATAAAAAAATAATTTGAATAAGATTTATTATTAATATTTCTTTCTTTAAAATGATTTACCATATTATCAAAGAAGTACTGATCATGAAAAAGACTATAGCAAAAAAAATTTTCCAGGCGAGATCTTAATTGTTTATTTAACAATGCTGGCTAAGTTGGAATGAGAAATTTTAAAATGTTGGCTAAGCGGGAAGACACCATCTAAATATCTTACATAACCAATAGAGTTTATACATCAACCAAACACTTACAATCTCGCTTGTCACGGTGTATTGTGTATGTCGTGGTGTAAAAATCTGGATCATTATTTGATCCCTATGTGCTTGATGTCCACCAACATAACCACTTGACATCTAACTATCTTACATTACCAATGGATTTAATACATTCATCAAACAATTATAATCTCGCTTGTCACGGTGTGTTGTGTATGTCGTGGTGTAAACATCTATATTATTGATTGTGTATAGAATTTCATAATTTGATCATGAACTATTTTCATGATTTTTTTATAATGTTCCGAGTCTATTAAATGTCAGCCTTTTACGTTATAGAAATATATATATATATACATTACCAATGGATTTAATACATTCATCAAACAATTATAATCTCGCTTGTCACGGTGTGTTGTGTATGTCGTGGTGTAAACATCTATATTATTGATTGTGTATAGAATTTCATAATTTGATCATGAACTATTTTCATGATTTTTTTTATAATGTTCCGAGTCTATTAAATGTCAGCCTTTTACGTTATAGAATTATATATTGGTCACTTCTTAAGGACTCTTTTACCAATGTTATAAAATAATAAAATTATAAAATAATAATATTTACATTTCCAATGTGTTTGCTTTATATAACTGTGTTTGAGACCAATGGTAATTATATCAGCTATAATTTCCAATGATATCGGCTATAATTACCATTGATCAGCTGACCGGCGTATGAACACATTGTTACATACGGAACTACATTATCTAAGGTAAACAAACGTGGCAGATTAAATGTTACAATAAAACAATTTGTTGCAAAAATAATGATTAAATTAATGATGTTACTTCACTGTTATCTGTTCCTATTTCTCACTCACTATTTTGTTCGGCTGTTCCAGTGACTGGACATACTTGTCGTAATAGGTAAGTAATCGGACATTTTTTTAAGGATTAAAAATATCAAAATAATTTTTTAAAAATCGTGAAATGTAAATATAACCATTAAACTGTTTAATGGTTAACTATTTACTAACTATTAATTTATGTCTTATAAAAATGCCCTATTCATAATTATGAAATATGACTTTTCCCAAAAACAATTATATTGTATTCCAAATCATTATTGCTTATTTTTTTTTTATAAAGAAGTATTTTCAACTTATTTAATAGAAAACATTATAAAATAAAATTCATTAAATATTTATCAAATTATGAAATTCTATATACAATCAATAATACAGATTTTTACACCACGGCATGTATATAAAGAGTAAGTTACCAAAACCGTTATTAGAGCAAGAGTAAGTAAGTAAGTAAGTAAGTAAGTAAGTAAGTAAGTAAGTAAGTAAGTAAGTAAGTAAGTAAGTAAGTAAGCAAGCAAGCAAGCAAGTAAGCAAGTAAGCAAGCAAGTAAGTAAGCAAGTAAGTAAGTAAGTACGTAAGTAAGTAAGTGAGTAAGTAAGCAAGCAAGCAAGCAAGCAAGCAAGCAAACAAAGAAACAAATAAATAAATAAATAAAAACGAGTCTTGTTGATAAAATAATGAAAGTGTACCTAGCACCCTTAAAACCGTCATAATATAAATAGGAGTATTATATATGTAGTTGTTATAATTATAAGTGCGTAGGGAAATAAAGTGTTAAATAGGAGAAAATAATTATTATAAAATTATTTAGAATTGCTTTTCAAAGAACTGGATGACATTTGTTTCCCTTATATCTGTTTATTGCAAAACAGCAATGAATTCATATAAATATCTTCATCTAATTAACAACTCTGTGGGCGTCATGCTTATTGTTCAAAATGTTACCGTGATGTAAATGTGGCACGTGTCCGGATATTTTTATTTACCACGTGCTGGGTACATACATACTTCATTTAAGTTTGTCCTCCGTTTGTACCACCCCAAGTTAGATTTTTTTTTCAAATTATATATATATTTTTTTTATAAAATAGTTTGATTCCGTCAATTTTTTGGCTTGGTCAGACAGAATAGGAAACTGGAGTGTCGGTGGAAAGCCATCGACCTTTGGCAAGTGAACTGAGAAAACTTTTGCACACTAGAATCTACCTTATGTGGAATTCGAACCTAGATGATGTGAGACACTTGATCCGTAAGCGCAAAACTTGTTTTTAAATCTGAAAGTCAATAACAATATATATATATAAACCCACGGTTTGAAATGCAATCAATGGTTGTGGCAATACCTATAATACTAGCTATATACGTACCTTATATCAGGCACCAAACTTATTTATTCTATTATATCTTTGAACTACGAAAAATCACAATTTGAAAATACTATGTGTCACTTCAACTTATTATATTTCCGTTATTCGTCGATTGTTAGTGCGTTTAAACGCAAATAGTGTGTTCCTTATTTCCCCACTTTTTTTTAGTTTAAACGCAAATAGTGTGTTCCTTATTTCCCCACTTTTTTTAATTTTAGGTAACATTTTTTTGTGGAGAGAACGGCACTGTTTTGACTATAGTCTGATTCAATTTTTCAGTGAAAGTTTTTATTTTTATAAACATTTTCACTTTACATTCTATTAAACATATAATTTTTTTTTTTTATAAAAATCTAAACATTAAACCAAAGATTGATAATAATCTAAAATACGGAAATTATAAAACAACTACTAAAACATAATACAAACGTTAAATAAAAGAAAGAAAAATATTTACAAACATGCAAATAATTAATCAATAATTTTGTTCATTAAAAATTAACATAAAAATCTGAATATTAAAAAAGGCATATTATAAATAACACGGAAACCAGTGGTAAGCAATGAAAAAAAAAACATTAAATAAAAGGAATAAAAATACATGTAATTACAAACACGCTTGTGCTGGTCATTTATATCATTGGTGGTATAACTGCGGTAGCTCAGTTGGTAGAGTGCTCGCTCCGTAAGTGGGAGGTCGTGGGTTCGAACCCCGGCCGGGTCTGACCCATGACTTTAAAGTGGGTAATGACTGGCATTACGAAATGAAAGTCACGGTTCTTTCGGTGGGAACCTAAAATAAACGAGGTCCCATGTCACGGCAGGAGTGGCACGATAAAGAACCCGGCTGTATAATGCCATCAGCGCAACTCAAAGGCTAAATTTCTGCACTTTTGCCTATAGCTGGCGACGTCTCGATATGAGTGAAATATTCTTGACTGGGACGTTAAACACTTTAACTCAACGCATTGGTGGTATAAATATACTGTTTATTGTAAATTTATAGTTTAACGCGATAAAAGTAACAATTAACGCGTTAAAGTTCGAAATTAATGCATTATTTGTTAAAATATACGCATATTATATTGTATAAAAAAGGAACAAGTTAAAAAACAAAATTTAATAAATGACATTTTTAAGGTATATCCATTTTCAGCGAATTTCGGAAAAAAGAAAAGATACTTTTTAATTTTTTATAGTAATAAATAATTGGACTTAGTGTAACATTTATCAATAGAAGAAACCATTCAAAATAGCAACATAAAAAATTAAGTGAAAACTTCAATGTTAGCTGTATATGACCTTGACATTCAGTCTCTGCAACTTTAAGACTTTCTTTTTATGACCTGATAAATATCGATACCAAATCCGATGATAATCAGATGTACATAAAATGCGTATAAATGTTCATTCACTAACAAAATCAATAATAATAATAATAATAATAATAATAATAATAATAATAATATTATTATTATTATTATTTATTATCATTAGCAATAATAATAAAATTGTTACAATTGAGTTTGATTATTTAAAAAAAAAATGAAAAAATTGCAAGTCTAACTACATGTATATCTAATTAAGAAACAGACTAGAGGCTCAGGTGATTTTTTTTTTTTTTTTTTTTTTTTTTTTTTTTTTTTTTTTTTTTGAGTCATGTGGGGATATCGACACTTGCAGTTTTAAAAAGTGGCGAAATAGAGAATAAACCGTTACAATTACGCTACGAATGAACGCTGTAACTAATACTTGACAATCATTAGCACTTGATGGATTCAATTTGTTCTTTGTTATCTATTTTTCAGGTTTTCTCTTTTGTTATGACGTCATTCGCTCACGTGACTTATGGCATATTACCGAAAACATGACGCAGCTCTTTTCTAATGGTTCTACAAAACGTAATTGAAACACCACAGAACTAATGTTAATGTTATATGATAATGATTTTGTCGACTTGAATATGTCATGTGTGTGAAGTGTTTGTCTATTTCACCAAGTAAAAATGTATGCACAAACGAATTTCATATTATTTTAATAAATAATTTTGAAATTTAAAGCCAATTAAAGCATCATAATAAAAAAAAATGGCATCTTTTCAACAACAATTGAAAAAGAAAAACAGAAAATCCTGTATTAGAGATGTTTTAGGTTGAAAAGGGACAAATGTTTTCATGAAAATTAGAACAGAACATTTTCTTAGAGAAGAAAGACTTTGTAAACATTGTAATAGTCTTGATGATGAGATCCATTTTTTTCTTCATTGTAAACTTAATATTATACCAAGAACCAAATTAATTGAATCTTTTATTATAGAAAATGCTGAATTTATACATTACTCTTATATAAACAAAAGCATTACTCTGCTAAACCCATCAACACCCAACCAAGTTAAAATTGTATGTTCCTCTATAAAACAGTCATTAGAACTGAGGACAAAGGACTCTTAGTTTTGACTTGTATTTCATTTAAAAAAATATCACAGTTATGAAAATTTTTAACAATACTGTTTTATGTTTGTATGGGTATATAATTGTTTTGTGGTCACAGATTCAGTTGAATCTAAGGACCTAATAAATAAGTATTTTGTTAAAGATTAAGCTAACATTTCAGGATAAGGTAACACTAAGTTCTTTTCTGTATTTTGACTTCAGCTTGTATTTGATGCATGATTTACTTCTTTGTTTTAAAAAGCAATTAAATCAAATTGTTCACATATTTCAAAATGAAATAACTCTCAACAATAGATTGTTTTAGAAATTTAGAAATCCACAAACCTAATGCAAGTAAACTGACAAAAGGCTGGCACTAGGGTCTGTCACGAGCAAGATTCGAACCAAGGGAATCAAGGTGGTAAAAAGCACTGTGATCTGCAAGTATGCACCTTCGACTGCTTGACCCTATTTATAATACTTAGAGTGTTCACACCTGGAAACGGACCAGTACTTCCTGGATACCATTGGCAAAAAAAGACCCATATATTACCTCGATGTCTTATTTTGCTTTTACTGGTAATCTTTGCTATCTGCTAATTTTTATCTATTTATTTTTTATAAAATAAGAATGATAACTTTTTGTTAGTGAACACTTTCACAAAAGAAGAAGAAGAAATCCAATTAACACGTTCATGTCTAGAAAAGCACTGACATAATGGCAATTTAACAACTCAAGACAATAACAATAAGAGAGAGAGAGAGAGAGAGAGAGAGAGAGAGAGAGAGAGGGAGAGAGAGAGAGAGAGAGAGAGAGAGAGAGGTGACACTTCTATTAATATTATGACGACAGGTCTGTTCATAGATGGTGGAAGAAACCAGAATGCCTTGAGTAAACACACTCTCGTGCACAATTTTGATTTTTTTTATCAAAAGAAATATTCAAAATTTTGTAATGTGCAGAATTTTTAGTATTTTTTTTTTGGTAAAATTCAAAACGCTGCAAATGACATGAACAACTTTCAGCAAGAAAAGTGGAAATCTTTTTATCTGGGATCTGTCCTTAAAGTTTCGAACCAAGCTTTGAATAAAACTGTGATCCTAAAGTGTCCACTTTAAATTACCCGGCCACAGACGTTGAAAAATAAAACCAGACGTCACAAAATTGTAAAATAAAATCTAATTTGTAAAACAAGTAAAAATAACCTAGATTAAATGTATTTTTAAATATAAACTGTCACTCTAAATTAATGTTACATTCTAAAGCATTTTATTCATTTTAAACGTTTAGCCAAAATTTCCGTGTTCGAATTTCCGCCTTTGTCACTTTTCATTGGTTGAAAAACTGATGAATATATATATATATATATATATATATATATATCATCATCATCATCATCAAGCTTCTAGGCCTTTTAGGAAATACTAGTATGATGTTTTACAACTTTAGGTCACTGTAAACGTATTTGTTTATTTGGGGTTTTTCAATTTCTTGATTTTGGATTTTTTCCCCTGAAAATTCTAGGCCAAAAACAGATATCAAGAACTAAAGTGATATATAATTAGCTTTGAATTGTCTCTGCCAATGCGACTGCTTGCTTTAATTCACCATTCAATGGTGGAAAGTAAGTGCATAAAAGTAACACTTTGCAACAGACACATTATTTCAACATATATCTACTGTGATACAAGAGGCCCAATGGGCCTTATATGCTCACCTGATAAATTATGTCTTACTTTAATGCTTTAATTTCAAATTGAAAACGACTGTTTGTATTATAAAGATTTTTTACACAAATTCATAAAATTACAGAATTCTGTTACAAAGATTAAAAAATAGCCAATAACATCAAAGTTCTCAAAACATGAATAATTCTGTGGCAACAATTTATTGTTTGAACTAAAATACCGGTAGTATTCACGATAATCATCAAGGAATGTCAGATTCACAACAAAATATATTTCAACTCTTACATTGAATATAATATAGTTTTTAAAAAATTGCTAGATTTTATCATGTTGATCATTTTTGGAATTTATTGTTATCATCTACCTATAATAGTTTACAAGAAAATGGTCAAAAACAGCAAAATCTGTAAAAAAAATTAGTATTTTAGAGGCAACAACTCTTACATGGATTAATATATAGATACAAAACTTGCTACCATGTTAGATGTGGTCATGCTGGACATTTTTGTAATTTATTGTTAACATTTATCTCTTAAAGTTTTCAAGAAAATGGTAAAAAACAGCAAAATTTGCAAAAATTAGTATTGCAGTGGCAACAACTCTTACATGGATTGACATTATCATCAAACTTACTCTCTTGTTAGATTTTGCCATGTTGATCATTTTTTCAATTTATTGTTATTATCAATCGAATAATAGAAAATGATAAAAAAAATGAAATTTTCAAAAAACTCAATATTTCAGCGGCAAAAACTCTTACATAGATTAACATAAAGACACCAAACCTGCTAATTGTAAGATCTTTTGGTGCTGAATATTTTTATAATTCATTGTTATTATCAATCGATAAAAGTTTTCAAGAAAATGGTCAAAAACAGCAAAATTTGCAACATTACAAGGGCAACAACTCTTACATGGATTAACATTTAGATACGAAACTTGCCACATTGTAAGAGTCTGTTGTGCTGAACAATTCACAATTTATTGTTAATATCCGTCTGTAATCGTTTTCAAGAAAATTGTCAAAAAACAGCGAAATTTCTGAAAAAATCAATATTTCAGGGGCAATAACTGTTACATAGATTAACATATAGATACGAAACTTGCTACCTTGCTAGATCTTGTCATGCGGAACATTTTCACAATTTGTTTTTACTTATATCATATACCACTTTTTGAATTTAATCATAAAAATACATTCAAAAAGTGGTATATGACAATATATACCACTTTTTGAATGTATTTTTATGATTAAATCAAAAAGTGGTATATGACACTATCTACTTCTAACAGTTTTAAAACAAATTGTCAAAAACAGCAAAACTTGCAAAAAATTGCCATAATATGGGACAATAACTCCAAAGTTATTTTCTGATTTCTTACAAATCTAACATATCATTAGATCTTACCATGCTTATCAATTTTAAAACATAATAAGCATAAAATATCTAAAAACAAACAAAAATAATAATTTAAAAAAAACAAAAAAAAAAAAAACAAAACAAAACAAAACAAAACAAAACCAAAAAAAAAAAACCCAGCTTATTTGGTACTAAAAACTCAAAGGTCAAAAATTGGTCGTGACCTTGACCTTTTACCTTGACCTAATTTTAAAGCATATTTCAAGTTGACATCAAAACTGAAGACCCCAAGTCATTATCTTTGCAAATAATCAAGGTATAGCATTTTAAAGACAATTTCGAAATTCTAAAAATTTTAACGCAAAAACACATAACTCATTTTTCAACCGATTTTCACGAAATGGACAAACCATAGGCTTATGACCCTAGAGAAGCCAAATATCACATCAGTTTTTATCTCCCATAGTTAGTTTTGGAGAAGAATATTTTTTAAGATTTTTGCACAGCTAGGTCACCTTGACCTAGTTCTGGTAGCCATTGCAACGCCACGAACAAATCTGAATTGCACCGACCCATACATGCTTCTGACCAAGTCTCAATGAAATCTGTCCAGTACTTTCGGAAGAGAAGTCGAAAATGTGTTTTAACGACGCACACACACACGCACTCACGCACATGCACACACTGCGCTATGCCATAAGCTCACATGACCTCTGGACAGGTGAGCTAAAAACAATGCCAGAAGAAATGTGTCAACATTTTGTGTTATTACAATATTTAAATACTAGTATATTGTGTAATTTGAGTAATTGCAATATTTAAAACATTGAGTAATTGCAATGCCAGAAGCAATATTTAAATACATTATTAGCCCAGTCATCTACATATTAAAAAGATGCTTATTTTTTAGTTTAATGGCTTTTTTGGGGGTAAAAGTTGGCACCTGTTGCTGTATCAATTCATCATATGGTCCTGATAGACATTAGGGTGAATGTCACTCTGGTTTCTGCAATATAAGTGCAATAACTGAAGTCAAAGGTCACTAAATGCAAACATTGTTATTGGTTATATAACGGGCACATAATTCACTTTTATTCTGCAATTAAATTAAATAGAGTGTATTGCATGATGTTCATAACCACATGTTAATGAATTTCCGAAATGTGCACATCTGGCACATGAAAATTTAACTGGTATTTGTTACATATTTAGGAGTGAAATGATTTTTAAAAAATCAAAATAATATTGACAACAATTGTAAATAATGTAAAAAGTAGAAGGAGTTGATTTTACAAAATTGAACCATTTTTCATACCAGCCTGCCTGCTTGCCTACCTACCTGCCATGTTTAAAATTTTTTGTTTTTGAATATTTCTTTTTGTAAAATTTCAAATGTTGCACATGATATATTCATTAACCAATCAGCTGAACCGACATTTTCCATATTACATGTATAACTTATAATTTCACTTTATGAAAACCTGACAAAAAATCAAACCATGTGAGGAAATTTTTAGACATTGAAGCGAACAGTCAACCAGTATATCTTCATTCTTTGACTCAGCTATTCAAACCATTTCTCAAAGAAAAGTTGTCAACCCATTGTATATCTTAACAATGATTACAGTAGCGTAAATGGCTACTGCAACTTAGGTAAAATTTGCAATTGACCTCTGATCCAAAATGTTTTTGATCTGATTGTATATACTTGAAAATATCTTTAAGATTTTTGCAAAAATAAAATTAACAGAGTTATTTTGATATTAAAAGAACACTTTTTTAATTATAAACGTACAGAAATATATCAAATTTAATTGAGATATGTACTTCCTTGGATTATGTTTCAAAGATTTCGTGATCAAGTTTTTTACCGAAATGATTGTGTCCAGAGTCTTGCAGGAGTCAGATTTTAGAGCTTTGTAAACAAAAATCACAACAAGTGATAGTAATAATTAGTTCAATATGTAGTTTGCTAACAGAGTTATCTTAATTTGTGCAAATTATTCATGTTTTGCAATAATCGTCACCGATCTGTTTTTTAAACATATCCAAGATTTTTTTTAGCCTTTTCTGTTTTTATTACAACAATACATTTTACATTACCTATACAATGAATTTTATTATAAAGCTGGTTAAACAATATGCATTGCTGTTTTAGTGCAGCTTAAAACTCCTCATACTCAAATCGTACTACGTACAGTACTTTAGTACTTTGATTAATTTCTTTTCTTTTTCTCTCATTTTTTTTTTTTTTTTTTTTTTTTTTTTTTACATAAGTCGATATGTATGTTGTTGATTGAGTTTTGAAACGAGAATCTTGGCATATACCATTATTTTCTAGACCAACAAAGGTATTTTTTATGTTTATTCGTTGAAATAATGACTATTATATTCAATTATTACATTTTGACAAAATTTTGCTATTTTGTAATTTCTTTTTTATATAACTTGTAAATGTCATGTGGTTATAGACATAAGCATCATTATACACTAGTACGATCAATTTATAATAATTTTCAGGTAAAATAAACTGAAGATGCATGATTATTTGCAAATAAAGGTGCTTTTGTGATTGATATAACAAAAATCTACTTTTGCACTTAGTGACATTTGACCTCAGTTTTTGCACTTATAATGCTGTTTATGCAGATGCCAGTGTGGCATTCACCCTCACATATATCAGGATCACATAATGAATTGATTTAGCATATGTGCCAACTTCTACTAAAATGCCATCAACTTATTTATTTATTTATCTATCTATTTATTTATTTATTTATTAGTCTTTGGATGGCTGTTTGATTGTATTACAAGATTGTATTACAAGGATCAGCATTTGAAAAAGAGACTCATGGGCATTACCTCACGCTCACCTGAGGATTATGGCCAAAATTATTTGCAAAAATACATACAATATTTTAATATACATGCCTATACAAAAAGTTAATAGTTTTCAAGATGATTAAAAATTTGAGTCTTCTTATGTATCTATGACCTTGATCTTTCAAGGTAGGGTAAGATCAATTTCTACAATATTCCAATATACATGCAACTACAAAAAGTTATTAGTTTCCAAGATAATAAACAATTTCAGTCTTTTTATGCACCTATGACCTTGACCTTTGAACGTAAGACCTTGAATCATACATCAGAATTATCGCTATATCAATTCCTACAACATTCTGATATTCATGGCAATACAAAAAGTTAATAGTTTCCAAGATAATAAACAATTTCAGTCTTTTTATGTACCTATGACCTTGACCTTTGAACGTATGACCTTGAGCCATATATCAAAATGATTGTCATGTCCATACCTATAATATTCTAATATACATGCCTATGCGGAAAGTCAACAGTTTTCAAGATAATTAACAATTTTAGTCTTCTTGTGCACCTATGACCTTGACCTTTGAACGTAAGATATTGAATCATACATCAGAATTATCGCTATATCAATTGCTATAACATTCTAATATTCATTGCAATTCAAAAAGTTAATAGTTTCCAAGATAATTAACAATTTCAGTCTTTTTATGTACCTATGACCTTGACCTTTGAACGTATGACCTTGAGCCATACATCAAAATGATCAATTTTTTTTCAATATACTGGTATTTTGTAACTACAATGAACCGAATAAGATATCGCAATTTTACATTATACCGGTATTGTGTAATTACAATAAAACCAATCAGATATCGCAATTTTTCAATATACCGGTACCACGTGATCAATACCTCTTAACGTTTGTGCGGAATGAAATGGATAACGATTACGTCAAATATTCCCGAAAAAACGTCGTTATTACGGGAAAACGTCACTTTATGCAATTCCATTGCCTATAGAAATAATTGTCCCGCACAAACGCTATGAGGTATCACATGGTACACTGGCGAATTCCATTACAATAATCTGATAAGATATCGCAATATATATATATATATATATATATATATATACTGGTATTTTGTAATTACTAAGAATACAATAAGACATGAAAGTTGTATTGATATATTTTTAATCCCACTTACTGTTTGATTAAACTAGTGGTGCTTAAAACAATCTGGCCCAGATAGGAAATTATACACATCGCAAATCAATTGCCCAAAGATTAAGATCAGTATGCTTAATCGCTCCGGCTAATCTTTGTAATTTGTACTTAAAACAATACTTAAACATTTACACCCACTTTAAGAAAACACGCGGGGGTGAATCTGATAATCCGGATACATTATCTTGGAGGATTAAGTGATTCAATTCCCAAAACAGATTGTTCGATAAGTTGATATCAACATGGCATGGACTTTAACTCTATGTTGGGAATGACATAACCTTCACACATTTGTATTAATTCGCCGGCAATTAAGTGTTAGATATTCGAGAAAAAAAATCCCACGCATTTTTACTTATTTTATTTTATTTATTTATTTATTTATTTTTGGTCGTAAGCCAAGTTTATTGTTAATAGAGTTTTGATAAAAAGTATATAATACTTGTATGGCAATGAAAGGGACCGAGAAGTTTACATTGTCAAACATGAATTGTATGAGGATTTTACCGACTTGGTGAACATCTCCAATTAAACATGACTCGTATTGGGATTTTACTGACTTGATGAACGTCTCCAATCAAACATGCATGAGTTGTATGGGGATTTTACTGACTTGATGAACATCTCTAATCAAACATGCATGAGTTGTATAGGGATTTTACTGACTTGTTGCAATCAAACGTGAGTTGTATAGGGATTTTACCGACTTGGTGAGCATCTCCAATAAAACATGGGTTGTATAGAATTTTACCATCTTGGCGATCATCTCCAATCAAACATGAGTTGTATAGGGGTTTTAACTACTAAATGAACATCTCCAATCAAACATGAGCTGTATAGAGATTTTACCGACTTGGTGATCATCTCCAATCAAACATGAGTTGTATAGAATTTTACCATCTTGGTGATCATCTCCAATCAAAGATGAGTTGTATAGAATTTAACCGACTTGGTGATCATCTCCAATTAAACATGGGTTGTAAAGAATTTTACCGACTTAGTGATCATCTCCAATTAAACATGGGTTGTATAGAATTTTACCGACTTGGTGATCATCTCCAATCAAACATGAGTTGTATAGGGATTTTAACTACTTGATGATCATCTCCAATTAAACGTGAGTTGTATAGGGATTTTACCGACTTGGTGATCATCTCCAATCAAACATGGGTTGTATAGAATTTTACCATCTTGGTGATCATCTCCAATCAAAGATGAGTTGTATAGAATTTAACCGACTTGGTGATCATCTCCAATTAAACATGGGTTGTAAAGAATTTTACCGACTTGGTGATCATCTCCAATTAAACATGGGTTGTAAAGAATTTTACCGACTTAGTGATCATCTCCAATTAAACATGGGTTGTATAGAATTTTACCGACTTGGTGATCATCTCCAATCAAACATGAGTTGTATAGGGATTTTAACTACTTGATGATCATCTCCAATCAGACGTGAGTTGTATAGGGATTTTACCGACTTGGTGATCATCTCCAATCAAACATGAGTTGTATAGGGATTTTAACTACTTGATGATCATCTCCAATCAAACGTGAGTTGTATAGGGATTTTACCGACTTGGTGATCATCTCCAATCAAACATGAGTTGTATAGGGATTTTAACTACTTGATGATCATCTCCAATCAAACGTGAGTTGTATAGGGATTTTACCGACTTGGCGATCATCTCCAATTAAACATGGGTTGTAAAGAATTTTACCGACTTAGTGATCATCTCCAATTAAACATGGGTTGTATAGAATTTTACCGACTTGGTGATCATCTCCAATCAAACATTAGTTGTATAGGGATTTTAACTACTTGATGATCATCTCCAATCAGACGTGAGTTGTATAGGGATTTTACCGACTTGGTGATCATCTCCAATCAAACATGAGTTGTATAGGGATTTTAACTACTTGATGATCATCTCCAATCAAACGTGAGTTGTATAGGGATTTTACCGACTTGGTGATCATCTCCAATCAAACATGAGTTGTATAGGGATTTTAACTACTTGATGATCATCTCCAATCAAACGTGAGTTGTATAGGGATTTTACCGACTTGGCGATCATCTCCAATTAAACATGAGTTGTATAGGGGTTTTAACTACTTGGTTTTAACTACTAAATGAACATCTCCAATCAAAGATGAGTTGTATAGAGATTTAACTGACTTGGTGATCATCTCCAATAAAACAGGGGGTGTATAGGGTTTTTACCGATGATCTCCAATCAAGCATGAGTCATACGGGGATTTTACAAGCCTGATGAACATCCCCAATCAAAAATGAGTCTAACGGGGAGTTTACAATCTTGATAAACATCTCAAATCAAACATGAGTCGTACGGGGAGTTTACAATCTAGTGATGAGTGATTTTGGGATTTTATTGACTTGAACATCTCCAATAAAACTGAAGGGATTACTGTGAATTCCCCGTCAAGATGTACATTTCTTATCACACTATTACATTAATTACATTCAGCCGATGTGGGGATTTTAACGGATTGATAATAATTTTAAACCATAATCAAGATTAAATAAGGAATATACTAACTTGATGGACATTTTAAATCCACTGTTTTAATAATTAAGATAATAATAATAATGAAATGGTTGAGAATTTCTTTTTTCTTTTTTTTTTTTGCACAAATATCTCAAATAAACATATATTAATGGCATGTACATGTATATTGTATGCATAACATACCGAACAACAACTGTTATACAGAGAGAGAGAGAGAGAGAGAGAGAGAGAGAGAGAGAGAGAGAGAGAGAGAGAGAGAGAGAGAGCATGCATGCCTGTCAGCCAATTGGTGAGTATGTGCATATTAATCTAAATAAGAAATTATTCGAAGAGCAGAGAGAAGCGTCTAAATATTTATTTACTGTCTGCGATAATTAGTGCGTTATGCATCATATTACTCTGCATTACCTGTAAAGTTGCCGCGCGGGGATAGAAGCTTAGATGCGCGCCCATATAGTAAATGATAATAATTTTCACATACGTCACACAAATAAGTAAGATGTAATTTCCTAGTTTTGTTGTCTCTCTACGTCACGTCACCTTACCAACGGTTAGCTGTCGTCTGCCAGATCAAAATAATATTGTATTGGAAATACACTGTGTATCTCTGAGCCGACTGTCTACAAAACATTGATTGTAATGTATTATCATATATGATAAGTAGTAGCGGTGGTAGTGGCGTATTGATCAATTTCTGGAGCATAATGTGATGTGTAAAGAATATATCGATACATTTCTAATGAGCCTTTTTATTCTTTATGTATTGTATGTTTCTATATTGTCGACGACATCAACGTTTGGTTTTAACAACAAAACTGCTGTCACGCGCAGACGGCTTAAATGCACATAATATATTCATAGAAACAAGATGGATTTTAGTGTTATATGTGGCGAATGTTATTGTCTGTAAGTACTATTAATTTTAAAATCAAATGGCGACATGATACACTTTATTTATAAAGCATTAAAATACCTGTTGATGTTATAGAAGGCTTGTGAGCAGACGACAGCACTAATGTTTTGTAAAGTGACATTTTACACGGCTTGTTTAATAGGTGTAGTAGAAAAAACAATATTTCTTATGTCGAACGCGGATTTATCTGAATATGCCATCAAATTCTATTACAAAATGTTCAAGTGGCCAAGAGATTAAATATGATAAATCAGCTATCATACGAAACAATAGCTCTGAAAGTGGAACCAGTTATGAAGCAGGATCACAACAGCAGCAACAACAGCAAAGATTTATTGTTCAAGGAAATCCAATTCAAGATATACGAGAAAGTAGCACAGGGGTTTCCATAACAATGAAAACACAACCTCGTAATAAAGATGGATCGTCAGCTGATACAGACCGGAAAACAACTACCCGGATAGACTTTGGGGATTTTTACCCCGATGGAGGTTGGGGCTGGGTAATTACTGGGGCAGCTACCTTGGTTTACGTTTTATGTAATGGGTTTCATCATGCTTTTGGGATTTTATATCTTCAAATCTTGGATCGAAGACCCGATCCAATAGATACAAGTAAGTAATATTTATTTAATAGTTACATAACACACACGCGCGCCCGCACGCACGCATGAACAAAACGAGCAAACATACTTATTCGATAACGATATACATTTGTTTACTTTGAAATTAAGGAAATTCACAAATGTTTGCATGTGCTATGTCAGTTCGACAAAATAACATTAACTATATTTATTAGTCGACAACAAAAACATGCACGAGTAAGCACACTCGGCAGCAAAACAGCGAAACCAAGTTCACATGTGCATTCCTCAAATTATTAGTTACAAGTAAAAGCCATTAGTAAAAATAATTCTAAAATAATTTGAAAACGTACCACGATAGTGACTAAATAAACCACACACACACACACACACACACACACACACACACACACACACGGGACGATGCATTCATGCAAACATCTGCTGAAATAAAAGCCTTTTGCATCTTCGTATTAATCAATTTATTAGTTTGACAATGATTTAACGTAAACGATTACACACACATCAAAACATGTTTTTTTTAAGATTACACATGTTTTTGTTCATGTTTGCATAATGCTTATGTTTAATGTACAGAAATAAAAAGAACGATACACATGTAACTGCAATGTACACAAAAACGCACAATAAACTATGTATTTAGGATATGACCTACATTGCGAAAATGATGTCAAAATGGTTGTCTTTGGCATATAAGCATTTTATTCTGAACACTTTCAGAGATTTTGCTTAGATTTTATCCGTCAAGGACTACCACGAAAATACGCCACGCAAGATAGGTCACAAGCAGACCTATGTCGAGTTTGCTGTTAAATAATACACCTTCTTAAGTGCGTGCTTGATTGATCTAGACAAAGTAGCATAATCCTTATGAATCCAAATGGCTACTTGAGCATTATTTCGACAACCCAGTTATAATATACACAGCTTAACCATGAGACCATATTTCTCCGAATGAATGTCCTTTTGTCGTCGGGTGAATTATTTAAATGCCAACAAATACCAAAAAACAATAGTATTGGAAATTGATTCTTACATACTTTTGCTAAATTTGAAATGAATAATGTTGTGTACATTGATGTGATTTTACAAAGACTAAAGTATTCTTTCTTGTAACTAAGGATGTGTCCGATAAGTAGAAATATCTACTCGGCTTTATGAGTTATACGAACCCAAATGGCGATTGGGGCATTTCTTAAGCACTGTTACCTTATACACATAATAACAACCCAAAATAAGACAATATACCTGCGAATGTTTGCTTTTTTGTTCTATGTAATGAATTTTGTAAAAAAAAAAAAAAAATGAAGTTTAGACATTTTTTGTTTGTATTCACGAGTTAATTTGAATATGTATTTTGACTGGATATATCATACTAATTTTATCTGCTTTCTTACGCATTTGATTTCAAAATTCCTTTATCCACGGCAACGGAACCAAATGTCTTTTTTCTCGTGTATGGGTGGCCAAATCGCCATTTGCGTTCATATGACTTTTCGGATTTAAGATATTGTCGACATCACATACATCAAGACCTACCATGAAGATACGGGCTAAACGGAAAACAAAAATAAGCCTCAGGTTTGCAGTTAAATGTTACACGTGCATATGTTCGTGTTTGATAAAGACAACGTTACAAGTTACCAATGTATACGAAACCTGCAGACAATCTATAAATAATGTTGATATAATTAGGGTTATGACTTACTTAATACATACAATATTGTTTCAGATTGTCTTTGATAGGAGAAGAAATATAAAAAATCTTGCATCTCCAGTTAATCTCTAAGGAATTCTAGACATTGCTGACATTTTACAAAGAAATGCCCTGTCTTTATATAAAACACAATACGAGTATATCTTAATCAAGTTTCAAGTTTCACGTGCTTTTGTTCGTGCATGATTAATATAGAAACAGATAGATAAAACGATGCAAGTAACCGTGATTTATATATATATATATATATATATATATATATATATATATATATATATATATATATATATATATATAAAATCTATGATTAAGTTTGATGTAAGTAAGGATGTGACCTACTTTATATAAATAATGATGTCTAATAGCTGCCTTTGTCTACATGCTCGATAACAATATAGTATAATGAGTACAGGAAGTCAGACATCAATCTCTACCTTTTCTATCTTTATGCACGAGGATTACTGGTTGCAAAAAAAGTTAATGATTGAAATATCGCAATTTTCGAAAAAGTTGGAATATTTAAATTTAATGGTTTTAATATTCGTATTTTTGACTTGTCTCTTTGTGATATTTCGTGATGCTTAACTTTTTTCTTGCTCCTGCTATTTTCAACACAAATACCTGCTAAATTTTGATGTGCCATATGTGCACATTTCGAAAAATCATTCCTCATCAGTGACACTAGGGGCCGAAAGGTTTGATACATAAAAAATAAAAGCCAAACAGTTGAAAAATAATGAATCTAAAGTTCCAAAATTATATGAATCAATATCGAGCTAAGGAATATATATATATATCGTCATGTTATTTCGTGATGTATGGCCTTTTTTCTTTGCTTTTGCTTTTAATTATATTAATGTCGCCGTTGGCTACAAAAATTTCTTGGAATATTTATGATGATATAACATTTTGAGTATATTTTTATTTTCAAAACTTTCTGGTCATGTTTTATCAATTTGTAAAAGATATCTGTTATCCGTGACTAAATTGTCTCTATACATGTATATAGATTCTTTCATTATATTCTTACACTAGCGTATATGTCGTATAGGACTTAACATGCAAATATACTTTAAGAACATAAGTATATGCAGGTATTCTGACAATTTCTACTTTTCCAATATTCACAAAAATACTGATTGAAAAATTATTTGAATGATTGGAATGTCAAATGTCGGAAGTGTTACATTATTTGTATGGTTTATATGTTTTACGTGTGTTGATATGCAAATAGACAAAAATGTAAAAATTGAGTGTATGACCATTTCTGAAAACAAAGAACATAGACAAGTAACAAACCTGCACATTCCTTTTAATTTTATTTTGATTACATTTTTGTGCCTGGGTGTATTGTACATACGAATAAAAATCCGTTTCCCCCTGTGAACACATTACACCTACATTTGAAAAAAACATAACCTACTGTAATAATTGTCTTCTTTTGTGACCGTAGGTGGCTGATTGGTCTTCTCTCGCTGTTACGAACCATAGTGCTTCTTATCACCAAAGTTCAAATGCCAGTCATTTCAGACCCTAGTCTAGGAAAGTTTATAAGACCTTAAGTCCGGGGGGGGGGGGTTCTTGCATACCTTCATTAGCTACAAGTTAAACAAATCTTTTTTAGTACATTAAACACCATTTTTGCACTATTTTCTATGACAAAGACAAATGAAATATAAAATTTATAATAAAATGTATTGTCAAATAAGCATGAAATTAACCTGCGGCAAAACAAATAAATATGATTTAAGGAAGAAAAAATAATTATTAAATCTTAAGAGATGTAAACAAACATAAGAAAAACGACTTATAACCTCCTATCCACAGTTCCAAAGAATTCTGAAAATAAGTCATTTGTTTTACTTATATCATGATCATTACTTACAAAACAGAACATTTTGAGATAACCTTGCCGGGGGTGGTTTTAAAATACATAAACACGACACAAAAAATCAAATCCACTATACACAAACAACAATATAAAAACATATATAAAAGTGTCTTACATCAGTTGCAAAACATTGATTTCTATATTATGATATCGTCAATATACCTTACAGTTATAAAACACCAACCTTCCACACAAATGAAAAAAATAAATAAACAAGAAATATGTAATTGAAAAGATAAACATCTCAAATACAGGTATTACGTTAAGTTTGCTATTGAAATTGAGAAGACATTTCATCTTGGCTCAATAAACAAACGTATAGGATTAAATCGGAATATGTTTTTGAAAGCTAAAAACATGTTCTTTTTTATTAACTAATTCAGCTAAGAACATAAAAAATAAACAGCACATGAAAACAGGAAAAGATAAACAAATAATGAAACCATTGATTACAAAACTCCGTACATTTGATCTTACGACTATATGAAACACGTTGACTGTAAATCGGGAAATTTTCGCGTGCGTCTTTTTCCGTGAGAGTAAAAAGACGAAAAATTAAATTTTCTCGAAAATTTTTTTTGGTAGATATCACTCGCATTTACAATGACCATCATCCCAGGACGCAAAAAAAAAAAAAATAAATTTACGCCAATCTACGCTGAAGTTTCTCGACTTTCAGTATATGTATTTGATTAAAGTACTTCTCCACAAACACTAGGAAACGAAAACATTTGAAAAAAAGTAAAAAAAAAATTGTCAACATAATAGAGTCTTAAAATGTTAAGTTCTTGAGAAGTGGACATGACCACAACATAGAATAAAGACATTTAAATAAAACGTTTAAGTCTAGATTTTTTTATTACTCAATTGCGTGGAACTTTTGAGTTTTCCGGAATTAAAATGCTCAAGTTGTGAACAGAAAAACCAACGCGTAACTTGATTGAAAAGATAAAGGTTTTGTGAAAATGAGATGGTGGAGAATTAATCAAGACAATAATGATAATGAAACTATGTATGTCGTATTTGACTGAATAGATATATATAACATCTCTGATAAAAGACAATATTATTTAGAGAAATGGAAAAGAACAAGTCGATAAAATATAAATAAAAGTCAGGGCTCCTGCGACATGACAATGCTAGGAGAAAAAGTCATATAAGAAAAAACTTTAACAGACAATCGATTATATTAAGGATTCGAATAACATATTTAAAAATCAAACACAAACATACCGGTCTAAGTTCAAATCATAATCCAAAAATCAAAGTAAACTAAAAATCCGGAAGAATAAAGCTAATCAAACTACTTACTATTGGTCCATAATTGTTTGTCACATGTTTTTTCTAAATATTTCTTTTATTCAAAACTTTCCTCATGAAGGTAACAGTAAGGTTGAATTAAAAAACATTGACCTAACCAAATTCTATTTTTAAATGAAAAATTTATATATTTTACATGGATTTTTTATGTTTGGAATGATTTTGTTTAAATATTAAGATTTGTTCTCCAAATATGTATATGGACGATAGTAATTACTGTTTGATTCACTGTGTTTGGAATATTTATTTAATATTATTTAATAGAGAATCCAATTCACTTTAAATTTGATATTTTTCCCTTAGTCTTGTAGTAACCGAAAATCACTAAGCGCATCTGCGATTACCAAAGAATATTTCTGTAGAAAGTAATTTGTTGCTAATATGGGGATTTTACATGCCAAAAATGCGATGTTTACACCGAAAGTGATGTTTGTTTTGTGACGCTTTACGTCGTATGCGCAAAAGAATCCGCAATTTCTCTTGTTTTTTAACATGTAAAACCCCGGAGACAACAACAATTTCCTTTCTACATAATGTACATAGCGCTTTTTAGTACGAGTAAGCGAAAAATATTAAATTTAATCCAAGTTAATTAGATATTATTATTTTTATTAAAGTTTTGTATAATTCACTGTTACAAACACAGCGACTCAACTAGTAGCGCGATTCTGTTCATCAAACTTTTGTTTTACGACTTTTCATGTTCAGAAAACATTTGACTGAAAATTCTATTCTGCAATTCTAGAAGTCATCCAGTCACTATTTTAAGGGCACTTTGAGTCATTTTAAACTTACAAAATTAACGTCTCCAATCAATCTGAGGGTAGTGATTCACTGGTCAAAGCTTTCTTTTGATATGCTCTGCTGATCTTATTTTTCAGAACCCTTTTCGTTTTATGTTCTATAGGAAAATATTTATCTTACAAAGATGGAGTGAGCCTTAAAGAGCATAAGGGTCATTGGTTTTATAAGAACAGCATGCTGAATGATGTTGCTTCTACAAAACTACTAAATCACAACCCTGAATATCATTTAAGAATTCATCAGTTTCAATATTTTTTAAGTTTTAAAATTTTATCAAATTTTGTCTTTTTAACTTATTTTATTTTGACATAGACTGCTATGTTTGTGCTTTTAATTTATCACAAAACACAGACTTAGCTGTCATGAATATGTTTACGCTAAAATAATATTTATTTGAAAAATAGAAACAGTCACCTCCAAAATGAACTAAACCTATGAGGCCTTTACAAATTTATAAACAATTGTATAGATCTGTTATGCTTTAAGGAAGCTAGGGAATATGTTATATGAAAATAGACAGCAGCTGAATTTTTTAATTAGCAATAGTGAAAGTTCATAAAAAAAAACACACAAATATTGAAAAAAAAAACTGTGCCAAGCACAAATACGCTCACAATATCTTACGAAGCTACATTAATTAATGTATTCAAATAATTTTTGGCATATGTAATCTGAGTTATCTTTCAGTCTCTTTGAGTTTTCATATATTGTTTAGATGCATATAATTTTGAACCTGTAGATTCATTAATTATCAACTGTTTGGCTTTGGTTTTTATCTATCAAACTTTTCGGCTCCTAGTGTCACTGATAAGAAAAGAGTTTTCGAAATGTGCAAATATGACAAAAAAATTTAACAGGTATTTTTGTTATATATATTGCATTTAAAAAATCCAAAAAAAAAAAATAAATAAAATAATAAAATAAATAAAAAAATAATAAAAAGATAAACAAAAACAACACGGTATTTTAAACTTTATATACATGTAAAATAATACTTTCAAACTTTATTAATAGTCAATCAAAAATGTTTCCTGAACATTTGGCATTTTAAACTTTTAATGCTTAAAAAATAAAAGGGAAAGACGAATTTCTGAAAAAGTCTTACCTGAACGTATTGAAAAAATAGTTTAAAATCTTTATGTACTTAATTTACTTTAAGATGTTCATCTAGTCAGCGAAGACGAAGCCTTCAGTTGGACTTATTTACTTATCACACCACTAGGTAGATCAGTTTGTAGAGTGCCCGTTTCGTATGTGTTAGGATGGGGTTAGAACCAAGCACTCGACATTAATAAATAAAAAACACTGGGTTCTTCGGGGGAGACCTTACAAACTGACACCCCGTGTCACGGCAGGCTAAAGAACCTGCCTGCATATTGCTCTGAACACCTGAACGCACTGCAAAAGTCAAAATTTCTGCCATTTCACATATAGTTGGTTACGTCTCGATATAAGTAAATTATTCTTGACTGGAACGTAAAACCCCCTTTAAATCGAATCAAATCTTATTTATTTATTCTGTGTACCAAAATACTGACAATTAAATGAAAAAAATTAACTGGTATTTGTGTTATATATTTACATTTGTTGACCATCTGAAATATAAACGAAAGATGGCGAAATGGTAAATTATATATATATATGTGTGTGTGTGTGTGTGTGTGTGTGTGTGTGTGTGTGTGTGTGTGTGATGTACTATTTCAGTTAAGAAAGAAATAGGTCTAAAAAACCTTCGATTTAGTACAACCTGTTGTTAAGCTATTAATTATTAATTCTAATTTTTCCTGAAATTCTTTTATAGTTTTACAGTATTTCATATTCTCGTCTCTACTTGAAGTTCAAAAGAAAAATAAAATTGTATTATTTCTTATTACAACTCTGAACATGACAATTAACCTTCAGATATATGTTGTTGTGGCAGTAATGCCTAGAGGGCAATAATTAATTGTTATAGTAATGATGTATGTATTTGAAATAGACATAAAAGCTCTTGTTAAACTGAACAGAAATAACATCCTGGTGTTTCATAATGACCATTAACTGCGCCCTATTTACAAATATAAAAACAGTTTACATAAACGGTTTCGTAATTGCGATCATTGTGATGTAATATGTTTTTGTTTGTTTCACTTAATTTTTATGTTCTAGATTCCTTTTGTTCGGTTTTTGAAAAAAAATTACATATATTTATACACAAATTTCTATATTCCATTTCATACAAAAATATTAGTTAGAAACTAAAACATAAACATGATATTAGGGAAATAAAATATGAAACTGCAAAAACATGACTGTCGTTACAACAAATAACAATAAATTAAAGAACTTGAAATGACATACATTACTTTGTTTGTTATAATGTATAAGCACACTGCCTTGTTATATAAGCAATATTGTAAGAAGAAAAGTAGAATTGATACTTATTTGGGTTTTATCAATGATTATTTATTATAATCAACAAAGAAATATACATGTAACATGGAATTTTTTCTTAAAATTTCCGACATAGCATTTTTTCATTTAATAAAGATATAATTTCAGTATTGCAAGCGTACAAGATGTACAAAGGTTCATTAATGTTAAAGCTATACGAGTCTTTTTAATCTTCACAGCGATAAATTTTTGACACTCCCTATGCAACAAACATTTTAAACCTGGAAATAAAACGCTTTTTTTGGATTTAATATCAAACCGTACTCCAAAAACATTATAAAATATTTTAGCATACCTTCCACATACTGTTAATGTACTACATTTACTTACTCCCTCGTTACTTTTAGAGCATAGGACTACTACAGTCGCTTTCTGTCTCGCTCTGTCTAGTTTGGAATGTTCTTTTGCCTCATTCCAGTTCTTTCCAATATTTTTAGCCCTTTAATCTAGTTTTTCTCCAGTTTTGCAATGGTCGCCCCTGTTTTCTCTCACCTTGTGGATTCCAGTCTAATGCCTCTCTAGTGATATTATTCTGGGGATTTCTCCATTCCATGTTTGGATAATCTTTGCCATGCTCTTTTCTTGATCTGGAGTGATGTTGGTTTTTCGCTGGTACGCCCCAGTAGTTATTCATTTGTGATCTTTTTCATTTGTGATCTTTATTGGCCACTTAACCTTAAAGTACTACTTTAATAGGTATTAATTTTAGCGATTTTCGCGCTAAGACAGTGGCGCTAATTTAGATACACCGCTAAAATACATTTTAACTTATAGTTTTTCCTGGAAAGTTGTTTGCGCTGATTTTATTCCACGCAAATTAGTCGAGAATGTACATTGTGCTAAAACACACCTTAAAATTATTAGGTTTACAGTATCTTAAATGAAATAGCACATACGGATGACCAAAATATAAAAACAGTTTTGTACTTTGTTCACAAAATGGCGCATATAGATATCTATATCTGTCTTTGACTTTGGTATTGGATTGTCTTTTTTTGTATAGAATTTTTTACTTAAAGCTGCATTAAGTTTTCCAAAGAAAAAATTAAAACGGTGCTAGTCTAATTAATGATGTTCCTAATGAACAATGTTACATTTGATTTAACGATAAAAGCTCGAATAAATACAGAAATCACAGTAATTACCCAGCAAGAGGCAGCATTTGGGATCTAATATTAGAACATGGTTACGTCATCAAAACCAGGGTCATTTAAACACAACTTTCAAAATGGTCAAATACGATAAATTAAACACAGAACTTCGTTGAATTTGTCATTTGTAACTTTTTTTTTTTTTTTTATTTTTTATTTTTTTTTTTATTTTATATTAGACACAAGTACATATCATATATATATTACATATACATATCACCAATAAGAATATAGTTCATTATAAAAAAAACTGTATATATACAGTCAGACCTGTTCATGAAGGGAACTAGCAAAAAGTGACCTGACCCACAGGAGACCCCCATATATGGGCACAAATAGGATAAATTATGATATTGGTTTTATTTGGTTTTAACCACATGTACAGATTCCACTATATATCGTAAAGTATCCTCCAGGACAGGTCCAAATGTATACCTACTGTACATATATACTTTTGTTGAGGGATGAGTATAAAAAAATTCTATATAAGCTTTTTCACACTGTCACTCAACACATAAACATATAATAACATTGAAAAGAGTAGAAACAGGGTTAATCTAATCACAAACCTTCTCATACAGCAAGGAATAATAATAATAATAATAATAATATTTTACAGCAACTTGTATGTGATAATAAAACACGGCTTAGTTATCATTAAACAGATTCATCCAGGATTTCCAATATTTATCAAAAACTTTCCATTTACATTTTTTGAACATGAGATACTTTTCAATATAAAACTCTTCTTTCAAATAGTTTTGCAAGTTTAAAATGTTGACTTCTTTCTACTGGGTTTTCATTTTGAAAATGAAATATTTGGTGTGGAGTATTACAAAGTTTGTTACTCTGTTTACATTAGGGAGTTTGGTTTTACCAAATAAAATAGAGGAAAAATTAAGATCAAGGTTGTAGTTTATTTTGTTTTTTATCCAATTTTGTAAGTCGTGCCATAAAGTTTGTATAGATGGACAGTAGAAAAACATATGCTCAATAGATTCTTTAACATTATTACAGTTTCTACAATTAGCATTGGATATTAAATTTCTTTTTGTAAGGTATGAATTTGTTTCAATTATCCTATGGAGAGTTTTAAATTGAAACCAGCGTAGCATAGTATTTTGTGAAATGTTGAAGGGTAATTTATAAATATTTGACCATTGGTGTTTTGAAAAGAAAATACCTTGGTCTTTCCATCTTAACTGACTAGTGGGTGTAATGGCCTTATTTGTTGTAAAAACTTGATAAATATCACTGCACCCTTTTGGAGACCTTAGTAAAATACTTATATATTTAGGAATATGAATGTCTTGTTTGAGTATTATGATAGTTAAATTGATAATTTCTTAGGTAACTTTTTATTGAAGCTATTAAACCATTAAACTCTAGAAAATTTGTATTTATATTAAATCTTTTGTCATTTGTAACTTAGTAAGGGATACATAACACCATTTCAAATACATCTGAATATTAATGAAGGCCAATTAATGTAATCTGTCATTTTTCACCTTCGATTCTAGGTTTATCCGTACATCCGTGCGCATGCTCCAAGCTCATAATTACCATCGTAAAACACTGACCAACCGGTCAGAGGATTCCGTTTATTTACAGCTAAAAGAAATGAAATTTTAGAAAATCAATGTCTCGGATCGTGGTTAGAAGATATCTGTTTAAAAAAAAAAAAAAATAAATAAATAAATAAATCATTAAATTGAAAATTTTAATGCAGCTTTAAATTTTGGAATGCTTAAAATGTAATTATAAATGATTTTAGGAATTTTTTTATAATTTGTGTTTTTCTAAAATATTTTCCATCTATAGACAGTTTGTGGCTTAAGAGCTACTTTTTGGGTTTTATAAATCTCGAACAAGATAAAGTAAATTTATTGCAATTTTTTAGTTCATGAAATATATAAAATATACTACAATTTTTATTGGTTACTCTAGACAGGTGGCTAAAGACATTTTTGATTTTATAAAGTTTGATTCTATTACAAGATTAACTGTATAAAGTACAGTCTGATGGAATGTTTGAATAATATATTATACATGTATTACGTAAAATACTTTTGTTAAAACATGATTTGAGTACCTTGACAGAGATTCAATACAATTAATAAAAATGCATTAATACTAGTTTTTTATGGAATTTAGTAAAATGAACAAGCTGATGAAGAATTTTAAATGAGAAAATTTATGTAATATGTAGATATAAAACTTAGAAAAAAAAAATGCAACTGAAAATTTAAAGAGAACCAACGGAATTACGATCACGAAGCAATACACGTCAATTATAAATCAGCCAAACAAAGCATGACAAAGATAGACAATTTAGACCGGGGCCATTCTAAATTTAATACATTGTTTAAACAAACTAATAACAGGAGGCAACACGGAAGTTTTGAAGAAGCTCTATAATTCTTTGAAAAATTTTATAATTTACAAAATTTTTTGACAACGATAATTTGGAATAACTATTTGACATTTCAAATAAATATCTGGAGTAAAAACTGTCTCCATTTTGTCAAACGCAAACTTTTGGTACTTCAGAAAAAAGATCAATGAACATTGTCATCCAGGTTCTCTGTAATATTTTTTTTTGTGTACGTATTCGTTAGTGGTTTGTTTGCCTTTACATACAAGAAATAAAGTAAGATAGACATTAACTGTTGAACATTTGGTGCTCAATTTTTTTTTAAATTTATTTTTTGTTATTATTATTATTTTTTTATTATTATTATTTTTACTTTTTATTTTTTGTTGTTGTTGTCAAATTCGACAAAACTATAATATATAAGGTAAGTATGGCAAAACAAAGTACATTTCAAATCTAAAATTTTTTCATGTCTATTTTTATGAATACAAAAATCTGTAGTAAAATTTTAAACATAGCTGAAATTCTTTCTCATTGAATCAATTTATAATTTTTGATAAGGTCAATTTTATAATTTTTAATAAGGTCATTATTTGATCACATGGCATAAAAGTGTAAAGAGTGATGTGGAAAAAACCAAAGAACTAATAATAGTAACACAATAACACGATTCAATTGTTTCTAAGACTTCAACAGACTAAAATATTTGACACGGTTATTAGTGTAGGCTGTGAAACCGTTGCGTTTTAATGGTATTTTAATAGAAAAAGGTCAAAACCATATGATTTGATACGTATTTTCAAAAACAGTTACTGAATAAGCTACAAAAATATATTGGTAAGTATTTTAGGAAGCCGGTATATATTTGGTAAACAATGTTTTTATTACAGAAAAAGTTTTTTAAGGTTTCGAGAGAATTTGTTTTGACCGAGATGTCAAGATATTTAGCTCTAGAAGTTTAAAGCTCTTTAAGAAGTCAATCATCTGGCAACATTTTCAAATAAACAAAGACATTATTAGAAGTTTTGTGATCAAAGGATGGCGATTTCTTCATAAAAATTATTTGATAAAATGTAGTGACAATAATGAATGGCAAATATGACGAAGAAAGTTTTTTGTAGACGTATTATTTTATAATTATCATAGTTTCGTGGTTTTAATGTCTTTACCTATCATGTTACATATCTTTTAATTGATATATATATATATATATATATATAGTAGAATGAAAAAATAAAATATAAAATTCTAAATGGATTTTTGGAAGTAGTCCCAGTCAATGTGTTTTAGTCGTTTTAAAAATAATGTACAAAAAACAAGGTCAGAAAAAATCCAATATACCAATAATTATATTGTGCATGTGAAAGATATATTTGCTTAAGTGATCTTTGTGTAATTGACCATATTATATCGGGTGGATATTTTGCTATTTTTGCAAAAAATATGTGGTTTGAAGTCCATAAAGCAAAATAAAAAATGAAACAAAATGCACAAACTTATGAAGATTAAACAATAATTTTTAAAAGGTTAAGTTTTCTTTTACATTATGGAACAAAGTACAACTTAATTGAGAGAATACATAATAATAACGAAAAATTACTTTCGTAAAAAGGAGTTTTATTTTAGTAAAAAAGTAGATTAAATTGGAAAAATTGCAAAGCATTTGAAAAGAAATAGTAGGTAAATACCAATTAATATACATAAAAATGTACGACATACAAAAAGTGATTAAATAACAAGGAGAAAAAGGAAGGAAAATAGAAGTTCTCTATCAATTTGTGTTAAAATATACAATTTTTTAAATTTATTGAATAAGAAAATGTCATAAATGAATGCTAGTTTTATACAGTTCAAAGTTCTAAAGTAAAATTTGATAGAGCGATTGAAAAAAATAGAGAAAAGACATATATAAGTAAATGTCTATTTTATTTAGAACTATATATGGAACAAGATGTGGAGGTTGAATTTGAACTAAAAATAGTAAGAAATATAAACTTTTATATAAAATTAGTAAAATGTACAACTCAATCGACAGATTTAGTAATGGTTGAAAAAAGAAATAAACGTAGAAACTGGTTATTTGGAACAAAGTGAAATGGACAACTTGACGCAGTGGTTGAATTTATTTATGAATATGTATATAAATGCTATATTTTTTAAGAACACATTTAAATAAAATCTGAAAAATGTGATTGAACGATGGGGTAAAATACTAGTTATATATAGATTTAATTTAAAATGTATAACCTGAAAGAGAAAGAATAAAAGTTTAGAAAAAAAGTAAAGTATGCAAACATCAGTTTCTTAACGTTCAGTACGAAGTAAAAATGTCTAATTTCAAGAAACTGAAAAATGGCTAAAATTACGTACGGAAATACTAGTTTTATGATAGAATAAAGTAAAGTGTACAAGTTTATAAATACATGTTTCGGTGCTATATTGAAGAACGTAAAAATTTACAACTGAGTTATTCATTATTATGAATTACGTTTATTTATTTTGTCAGGAACAAGTGTATGGTGGCTTATTTCTGACATCGACATAATTTTAGGCGACATAAAATTATCTCGACATGTCGACTTAATATCTTGACAAGTCGAGATAATATCATGAAAGGTTGTGTTACCAAAATAAAAAGTTGAGATAAGTAACACCACTTGACGCGATAATTATCCCGACTGGTCAGTATAAGTATCGCGGCATGTCGTGTTACTTATCTTAACTTTTTATTTAAGTATCACAACTTTCCATGATAATATCATGACTTGTCAAGGTATTAAGTCGACATGTTGAGATAATTTTATGTCGCCTAAAATTATTCGATGTTAAAAATAAGCCAACATACAAATGTTAGATTAAAAAAAAATCGGAAACTTATTTGTTGTAAAGAGATATATTTAGATCGAGAGATTGGATTATGTTGTTGAAAAAAACAGGTAAAAACCAGTTTTATATCGAATCATATATAACTTTTTGAATGATATTTATGGATAAAAAGCCATTACCAGTTTTAAATAGAAGCATGAAAACTATACGACTTGGAAGAGATATTGAAATATATCTATAAGAAAATTGCAAATACTAAATTGATGTAGAACTAAGTATAAATCTATACCGCAACGTGATGAATAGATTGATTAATGATATGTAGGAGTACAGATGTACTTGAAAATAAGTTATATAAAACTAATGTACAACTTGATCGCAAAATTGAACTGTAATTTACAAAAATGACGTATATACTAGTTTCATTTAGAACCAAGATAAAAAAAAAAACGAACACTCGATGAGGAGACTGACTAATAGGAAAGAAAAGAATTGATACAGAACTCGGTACAAATCTATAGAAAGATAGGTTAAAATGTACAATTTAATGGAGAAGATAGGTAGTAGATTACACACATGAGAGAGAGAGAGAGAGAGAGAGAGAGAGAGAGAGAGAGAGAGAGAGAGAGAATACTAATTTTACAATACAGAAATAAAATACAACCATACCAGTCCATGTCCAAATCACAATAATCCAAAAATCATAGTAAAAACTATACAAAATTGACCAATTTAGTTTTACACATGAACTTCCATTAAGGAATCGAGACCGGGTGCTCCGGAAGGGTAAACTCCTTTTGTCTAGCTAGCTACACCCGTCACGTGTAAAGTCAAATTTGAGAATAAAAGGAACTAAGTAAACAAGTTAAACCGGATTGAAGATCAGATAATAATTAAAACAAGTTAATTCGTAAAAAAGAAAATAATAAGGGGCTAGCTCTCTTATAGTATTAAAAATTCCTTTATATTCTTTATATATATATATATATATATATATATATATATATATATATATATATATATATATATATATATATATATATATTAGAAAAAAGTATTGATATCACACACACACACACACACACACATATTCTGTTAAACATTTATATTGCGTGCGTTAGATTTTATTTTTTATATTTTACATTTGCAAACTTTTTTTATTTTATATAACTTTTCATAATATTATTAGAAGAATTAGGAGATTTTTTCAGAGCAAGGAAAAAGTAATAAATAATAATAATAATAATAATAAAGTAATATAAATAATTTAAAAAAAGATGGTTGAAAATTAAAATTCAACGATATTTTAATTAGAAATAAGAGTTGTAGTAACTGAGTACTTCGTGGTATTGTAAACTGGGAAATTTCCGCGTCTTTTTTTTCTCGTAAATTTGCTTAAGTAATAGCTCACGAAATTGAAAGAGGCACGAATATTTTTGATTTTCGAGAATATTTTATTTTGATGTACATGTTTTTATTGCATTTGTACTGACCATGTTCTGATGACACGGAAATAAAAAAAAGTACACGAATATTTTGCAAATGATGATTTTTGCATAAAGTAACTGACGCAAATAAAAAAAAAAATCCAATTGACGTTTTAGAAGTAATCTTTACTTAATGAGAAAAGATTGCTTGCATATAAACTGTAATCCTTAAAATAACACAAATATAATGCAACAACAATTACAAACTTATTGCTACTTATGATTAAAACATATTTCGACAACAGCTTGAATATAATTGACAAAGAATGCAATAACATTTTATGTACGCAGACAAAAGGTGAAAACGGTCGTAAAACACGTAATAAGTGCATACGTACTTAAGATAAGGTTTTAAGATCAATATCATCAACGTGTATTGGCTAAATGTCAAATTTTCAAATATCTATATCATAAATCTATATTTCAGGAGGGATTTACTAGTGATAAAAATATCAGAAAATGGCCGTCATCCAACTTCCGTATTATCTATAAGGCTTAGAAAGCATTATTAAGTGAAGGTCAATTTGAAAAAGTTTTAAGCTGAAATTTCTTAAATATTCCCGTTTAAGAGAATCTTTCTTAAATAAAAATATAAAACATGGCCCAAATCCATGCTTAGAAATTATGATAGGACTAAGTGTAAAATTTTCAAATATTTATATCATAAATCTATATTTCAGGAGGGATTTACTAGTGATAAAAATAAACAAAAATGGCCGTCATCTTTCTACAAGGCGTAGAAAGTATTATAAAGTAGAGGTCAATTTGAAAAATTTTTATGCTGAAATTTCTTAAATTTTCCTGTTTAAGAGAATCTTTCTTCAAATAAAAATATAAAACATGACCCAAATCAATGCTTACAGATTATGATAGGACTAAATGTCAAATTTTCAAATATTTATATCATAAATCTATATTTCAGGAGGGATTTACTGGTGATAAAAATATACAAAAATGGCCGTCATCTTTTTACAAGGCTTAGAAAGTATTATAAAGTAAAGGTCAATTTGAAAAATTTTTATGCTGAAATTTCTAAAATTTTCCTGTTCAAGAGAATCTTTCTTCAAATAAAAATATAAAACATGACCCAAATCCATGCTTAGAAATTATGATAAGACTAAATGTCAAATTTTCAAATATTTATATCATAAATCTATATTTCAGGAGGGATTTACTGGTGATAAAAATATACAAAAATGGCCGTCATCTTTCTACAAGGCGTAGAAAGTATTATAAAGTAAAGGTCAATTTGAAAAATTTTTATGCTGAAATTTCTTAAATTTTCCTGTTTAAGAGAATCTTTCTTAAATAAAAATATAAAACATGACCCAAATCCATGCTTAGTAATTATGATAGGCAAAATAGAACAAAAGTCAATTTAAAGTGTATTTTTTTCCAAATTCCATATATATATATATATTTATATGGAGCTCTCAGCGACTCCGTTGTTAACTGAAAAGTATTAAAATGTATTTGTTTGTCATAAATAAATTTTTAGACAGAAAATTGAACATGGCTGAAATCCAACTTCCATCATATGCTAGTTATAAACTAAAATATATCTTTGTTTCATAACTTTGTAAAGAGAGAATACAAATATGGCCACAATCAGACTTCCGGTTTATCAGGAAAACCTTGAAAGGTTGACTTGAGAATAAGGTAACTGTCAGATGGGACGGTACGGGTGGTGATAAAGGGGGGGTCAAAAGAAGTGCAAAAATAAACACCCGAAAGTCTTTACTTAACCCTTTCTCAATAAAATTGTTAATAAAGGATACTTTTAGATTTAATCTGGTTGACAGATTCTTAGAATCTGCACAAGGATCAACCTATGTTGCTTGATCTTTGTACTATATTTCCGGCGGAAGGATTTCCTCCGCATAATGCAATATCTTTTACAGAACAACATTTAGCTTGTAAGCATTGCTCTAAGATAAATGTAAAAATACTTAAATTTCTTGAAAAATAAATCAAATATTTACATTAATTTCTAATAAAATATAAATAATTAATGTTAGAGAATGGAATTCGTCAGTGTACCAAGTTATAGCTCATAGCGTTTGTGCGGGACCACTATTTGTATTGGCAATGGAATTTCGCAAAGTGACGTTTTCCCGTAATAACAACGTTTTTTCGGGAATATTTGACATAAACGTTATCCATTTCACTCCGCACAAACGTTATGAGGTACTGATCACGTGGTACACTAGCGAGTCTCATTCAGAAATATATTTGCTTTTGAACGTATTGTTGTCATGACGACTTATTTTCAGGGTAAACACTGTAAAATACTGTGTGATTGACATTTAAACAGAATACTTAACAATGTTATGGATAATGGATATGTATCAAAATCATAAATGCCGTGTAAAAATAATGTTTGTATAATAAAATTAATTTGAATTTTCAGGATAAAAACTGTCAATTTTTGTTTGTAAACAAAATATTTATCAAATGTTTTATGTATGTAATAAGATCATAAATGCAGTGTAAAAATAATGTTTGTATTCATTTGAACTAAAAAAAAACATTCAATTTGTTCAATTTTACTGATAAAAATATGGCTGCATAATACTAAATATTTTATCACAAACAATTGCCTATGTTATGTGTTATCGTTTATCACTACACTGATACCTATAAGGAAATAAGTGAGGATAAATAAATTTTATAATAGCCAGTACAACCGAGACGGCCGTGAAACAACACAACAAACGAACTAAACAAAAGAAACAAACAAACAAGACTCGTGAACTCGAAACAACACAACAAACGAAATAAACAAAAGAAACAAACAAACAAGACCCATGACCTCGAAACAACACAACAAAGGAACCAAACAAAAGAAACAAACAAACAAGACCCATGACCTCGAAACAACACAACAAACGAACTAAACAAAAGAAACAAACAAACAAGGCCCGTGGACTCAAAACAACACAACAAACGAACTAAACAAAAGAAACAAACAAACAAGACCCATGACCTCGAAACAACACAACAAACGAAATAAACAAAAGAAACAAACAAACAAGGCCCGTGGACTCAAAACAACACAACAAACGAACTAAACAAAAGAAACAAACAAACAAGACCCATGACCTCGAAACAACACAACAAACGAAATAAACAAAAGAAACAAACAAACAAGGCCCGTGACCTCGAAACAACACAACAAACGAACAAAAGAAGCAAACAAACAAGGCCCGTGACCTCGAAACAACACAACAAACGAAATAAACAAAAGAAACAACCAAACAAGACCCGTGGACTCAAAACAACACAACATACGAACTAAACAAAAATAACAAACAAACAAGACCCATGACCTCGAAACAACACAACAAACGAAATAAACAAAAGAAACAAACAAACAAGACCCGTGGACTCAAAACAACACAACAAACGAACTAAACAAAAATAACAAACAAACAAGGCCCGTGGACTCAAAACAACACAACAAACGAAATAAACAAAAGAAACAAACAAACAAGACTCGTGAATTCGAAACAACACAACAAACGAAATAAACAAAAGAAACAAACAAACAAGACTCGTGAACTCGAAACAACACAACAAACGAAATAAACAAAAGAAACAAACAAACAAGACTCGTGAATTCGAAACAACACAACAAACGAAATAAACAAAAGAAACAAACAAACAAGACTCGTGAATTCGAAACAACACAACAAACGAACTAAACAAAAGAAACAAACAAACAAGACTCGTGAATTCGAAACAACACAACAAACGAAATAAACAAAAGAAACAAACAAACAAGACTCGTGAATTCGAAACAACACAACAAACGAAATAAACAAAAGAAACAAACAAACAAGACTCGTGAATTCGAAACAACACAACAAACGAAATAAACAAAAGAAACAAACAAACAAGACTCATGACCTCGAAACAACACAACAAACGAAATAAACAAAAGAAACAAACAAACAAGACCCATGACCTCCAAACAACACAACAAACGAAATAAACAAAAGAAACAAACAAACAAGGCCCATGACCTCGAAACAACACAACAAACGAAATAAACAAAAGAAACAAACAAACAAGGCCCGTGGACCCAAAACAACACAACAAACGAACTAAACAAAAGAAACAAACAAACAAGACCCATGACCTCGAAACAACACAACAAACGAAATAAACAAAAAAAAAAAAAAACAAAAAAAAACAGGACCCTCGGCCTCAAAACAACACAACAAACGAGCCAAACAAAAGAAACAAACAAACAAAACCTTGACCTCGAAACAACACAACAGACGAACCAAACAAAAGAAACAAACAAGATCCGTAAACTAGAAACAACACAACAAACGAAATAAACAAAAGAAACAAACAAGATCCGTGACCTAGAAACAACACAACAAACGTAACAAACAAAAGAAATAAACAAACAAGATCTGTAACCTCGAAACAACACAACAAACGAACCAAACAAAAGAAACAAACAAGATCCGTGACCTAGAAACAACACAACAAACGAACTAAACAAACGAAACAAACTAACAAGAATCGTGATTACTTTAAAACGTGACAATGATTATTTTAAAACGTGACAATGATCAATGCAATATACAACACATGTAAACAAATAACACAAATAATAAGAAAACAAGACAAGATAAATGATAGACTGACCTCAGGTTATAAAACATCTGACTATACTTGTCAAACAACGTGGTTATTAAACTATTAGAAATCCTTTAACCATCCTATAAATAACATTGAAACCAAATAAGAGGATTAATCACAATTGTTTTTTATAAAGATATCTCTCATTTTATATTCTTTGATTCATGTTGACTTATAATAAATTGTATTTTTCCCAATATTTTTAAATGTCCTTGGCATCTATGGTTTCTTTGATCTCATGGTCAATCTAGCTTAGGGTGTCCTTTATATATATTGTTTTTTCTTAGTACTTTTATTTTTTAAGCGCAATAATAAACATGTCTGATTTCTAGATCCTAGGTCTTGTTTCTAGATCCTTGTGGCTTATTTTCGGATCCACGTGTTTTATTTCCGATACTCTGGTTTTTTCCTGGAAACTCGTCTTGTCTTCTTTCTGGATTCTTGTGTCTTCTTTTTGGATTCATGCGCCTTCATTCTGGATTCTTGTGCCTTCTTTTTGAGTTCTTGTGTCTTCTTTCTGGATTCTTGTGTCTTCTTTCTAGAGTCTTGTGCCTTATTTCCTGATTCTTGTGTCTTGTTTCTGGATTCTTGTGTCTTCTTTCTGGATTCTTGTCTTCTTTCTAGATTCTTGTGTCTTCTTTCTGAATTAATGTGTCTTCTTTTTGAATTATTGTATCTTCTTTCTGGATTTCTGTGTCTTCTTTCTGGATTATTGTCTTCTTATTGAATTCTTGTGTCTTCTTTCTGGATTCTTGTGCCTTCTTTTTGAATTCTTGTGTCTTCTTTCTGGATTCTTGTGTCTTCTTTCTAGATTCTTGTGCCTTATTTCCTGATTCTTGTGTCTTCTTTCTGGATTCTTGTCTTCTTTCTAGATTCTTGTGTCTTCTTTCTGAATTAATGTGTCTTCTTTTTGAATTCTTGTGTCTTCTTTCTGGATTTCTGTGTCTTCTTTCTGGATTATTGTCTTCTTATTGAATTCTTGTGCCTTCTTTCTGGATTCTTGTGTCTTCTTTCTAGATTCTTGTGTCTTCTTTTTGGATTAATGTGCCTCCTTTTAAATTCTTGTGTCTTCTTTCTGGATACTCCTGCTTTATTTCTGGATCTCCTTGTCTTATTTCAGATCCTCGTTTCTTCTTTTCCTTTATTTTTTATCTTGTGTCTTATTTCTAAATCTTCATTTCCTATTTCTGGACCTCTTATTCTTATTTCTGATCTCCTTTTTATTATTATTATTATTTTATTTTATCTTATTGTCTTTTTTCTGGATCATAACTCGTATTTATGGTTCCCTCTGCCTTTTTTTCCATGTCTTCGCATCTTAATTTTTTGTGCCTTACTTCTGGATCCTGGTGCCTAATTTCAGGATCCTCTTGTCTAATTTCTGGATCCCCGTGCCTTATTTCTAGATCCCCATGTCTATTTCTAGATCATACTCTCTTGCTACTTAATCACTTGACCTTTTCTTTTTTTATTTCGTAACTTTAACGCATATTTTTGTTTTCGCCTACACAGTTAATTATAAAAACAATCAAAGAAAGTATGGGAGACACACACACACACACACACACACACACACACACACACACAGAGTATTTTATAATATAATGTACTTTATCGTAAGACTTCACTAAAACATATGCGACACAGACTGAAGCCAAGACATACTGTATTTTCTGTCATAAAACTCACTTTTTAGCTAGAGTGCGCTTAAGCTAATCGATATTTGTCCCAGTTAAAACAGTTCAAGTGTTAATTATATTATATTTGAATTACATAGATTTTATCCGATACTTTAAGTCAAGAAAACAATTAATTTTGCCCACGAATAAGAGGAATTGAGAATTGAGTGATGGTGATTTACGCCCCAGTCAAGATACTTCATCTATGCTTTAAAAACTGGGTCATGACACAATTACTTTTTGTTCACCAATAAGAAGGGTTGAAAACTGAACGGTGGTAATTTAAGCCCAAGTCAAGATTCCTTCACTTAGATAAAAGAGGTCAGTTTAGAGATGGCGGAGAAAACCGGGGTATCCGGATAAAATCACTCACCTGCTGCAAACAAACTAAAAACCTTTTCAAAACTAGGTTCTGTCTGGGAAGGATACGAAGCAAGACGGTAATAGGCAACATTAGCGCGTGCATTACAAAACTGGGCCTCTGTGGCCCCATCTCACATATGAAGTCGAGAGCCGAAGAACCTGATTAAACCCTTTGAAATTCGGTCAGAATGCTGAAAAATCGGGGTGGTGCTTAAATAACCAATGAAATTGAGACCCTCTCTGTTTAGCCCAAACAAATAATCCATTAACAAATTCAGAAATCTTGCATGGGCAGGTTTCGAAAAATATGAAAATTATTAATATATACTTTTTGATGTCTTTGTTATCACATTTTGAATTCATGTAATAAATAGAAGTTCTCACAATCATCGCAGAATCCGAGTTCTGAACTAAATACGGGAGCTTGGATTCTCCGCTATAAGTAGTGATCGATTCAATTTCTTGCAAAGAAAAATATAAAAAAAATTAATAAAATAAAAAAGATTGATTCTCAACCCATCTTTGCGGAAAAAAGCGTGAAACCATTTTTCACATAGGGTTGCATTCTTAATCGACTTTTCTTTCTAGGGTACAAGAAAAGCAAAAGTCACCAAGAACAGGGCACAAGGAACGCAAAGAAAAAAAAATGTACACTATGATTATCATTAATGAGACCATAGAATTTGGAAGACATCACAGAAAAGGATAATTTTAATGTCAAGATTTTTTTCACTTGTATATTTGGTCAGGTCAGGGATGGCGGATAAAACCAGTTACCAGAAAAACAAAACTACCTTTGGCTTCCTGCTTAAAGAATCTTCCTCAGTGGGATTTAAAGGTGGTGGAGTGGCGCTGTAATCCATTAGCGTGTGAGTTGGTACACCCGGTCACCAATGCACCCCGAATTTAGAAGAGGACAGGGTTGAATTTGAAAAAAACCCAACACTTTGCGGAGTTTAGAAAATTTATGTTGGGTCAAACGTACCTCGTCTGTTTAATAAGATATGACGACTCGGACCTAAGTGGCTAAATAAAACTGAAAACTGATACATCAAACCGCAAACTAAAAATAGTACTTGCATAATTATTTAAAAAATACATTTATCGAGTTTTTCTATTAATAAACCATTATCTAAATATAGCAATTTTAAATTAAGCATAAACGATTTGTTATACGTGCTGTACAACATAGTCAGTCTATTTCTATCTTCAATAAACGGATAATGGAAAAGTCAAAGAAAAAAAGCAATCTTGGCTAAAGGTAACATGCCCTTGGCAGAATATTAAATGATTAATACTAATAATGATAATAATGGTGGTGGTGGTGGTGGTGGTGGGTGGGTGGGTGGGTAATGGTGGTTAATAATAATAATAATGATGATGATGATGATGAGAAATGGATGATGGATAATGATGATGATGATTATTATTATTATTATTATTCAGCAAAATGTGGGCAAAATAATGTCAAACTGACGAGACAACTCAAAAAAAAAAAAAAATAAAAAAAAATTACTGCTTGTGAAGATAACACAGCTGTGTCAATAGATTTCCAAGGACTTCCTGTTATAGCCAAGTGTATTTTGTCGTCGTTAATTAAGTTCTCGTGTTTATCAAAATAAGCATGGGCTACCTCGAAAAACATTCTTAGAAAAAATTGGGAAAGTAAAATAAAAGTGTAGATCTATATCGATGCTCGAACTGTTTGGCGATTTACAATATATTTTACTAATCATTTTCATCTCTCATTTTATTGGAATTGTTTAATGATTTTGTCAATGATAATACGACCTATATTCTATGTTGGTTTTTTAGCTCACCTGAGCACAAAGTGCTCATGTGAGCTATTGTATCAATAGAGGCAGACCCTCTGTCGTCCGTCCGTCAACAATTGCTTCAAACAACTTCTTCTCTGAAACTTCTGGTCACATTTTGTTCAAACTTGGTCAAAAGCATCTATAGAACATTGCCTTTCAGATTTGTGTTTTTGGTTGCCATAGCTACCAAATGTAGGTCATATTGACCTACATAGTTGAAGAACTAAAAAATCTTCTCCAAAACCACTTCATTTAGATAAAATCTGATGTGATATTTGGCATCTAAAGCATCTTATATACCAAGTTTGTGAATTTCAATAATTTTTGTGAAAGATTATGTTACGCGTTTTTGCGTTTATTTTTTATACATTGTAAATAGTACTTTTTTTTACCAAAATTACAATAATGAACAAATTTAGGTGAATTCTTTTTCCAAACATCATTTTTTCTAATGTGTGGAAACATATGTCTGACAATTTTCATGAAATTCTGCAAAATACAAGTCGCTTTTTTGACCTTTTTCATCTTCAATTCTAGCAACCCAAGGGTCTGAATTTTATGACTTACAATGGTGCATGGAAGAAATTTTATGAATTTTCACTTTTTAGTGTATTTATTATTTTTGAAATACATGTTGTACTGATATGTAGATATAGCTAAAACCTTGAAATATTTTTTTTGTTTTACAAAATCACTGTTAAGTGACATAATTTAAACTAACTGAACAATTTTTTAAAAATAATTTGCAGTTGAATTTTACAATTTTTTTTTAAATATTTCAATTTATGTGCCAAATCTGTAAAGCCTTAAATTCGGATCTGAAAATTGCTCATGTAAGCTTTTGTTATGAATAGGCACTCAGTCATCCATCCACCCATTCATCAAAAGACTTCTTCTCAGACACTACTGGTCACATTTCATTAATATAATAAGTCAAAAGCATCTATAGGTCATTGTTATTCACATTTGTGTTTCCGGTTGCTATGGCTACCAAAAGTAGGTCACAGTGACTTATATAGCTAAAAACCAAATCAATAAAAATAATGTTCTCTGAGACCACTTCTATTGAGACAACATGTTATGACTTACCATGTATTATCAAGACATACCAGTTACATTTAAACACAGGTAAGCAAATAAGGGCCATCTTGGGCCTCTTGTTTTAAAATGATTTTCTCTCTGATATTGATCTGGTGAATACATTCGTACCAATTTTTGTTTTTATTAATTTATTTTATTCCACATAATAACATGCGCTCTGGCATTTTAGTGTTGGAACTAATTTACACTCGGGGCCTATTAAACAACCATCGGATCAATTCATAAGTCGAAGGTACAGTAAAAACAAACTGAACGTAATCTTAGCGAAATTATTTTATATATCATTTTAATAATAATGCTATTAAGAATTGCTCTCATAATTTGCTGCGATGACATATTTATGATTTTGTTTAGATTCTAAAGATATCAATTCTCATTCGTAGACAGATTTCTTGAACACTAAACATTAGGTTCTCCTGTCATGAAAGAACTTCTCAGTGTATGATTTATATACGCGTATTGATTTTATATGACGCATATATATAGAGACGTGATCATAACGAAAACAAGGTTCTTTAAAGGGATGCAATAACAATTTAATATGAAATATCGAAATTTTACTGCTGAAAAAATAACTTGGAGAGAGAGAGAGAGAGAGAGAGAGAGAGAGAGAGAGAGAGAGAGGAGAGAAATGAGCTAAACAAAAAGGGCTACATGAAAAAAGAGACCAAAACAATTGCTTATTGCAAATAATGATTTGGAACACACACAAACACACCAACACTGGTATATGACAAGAGACTGCCATATAGGATATGGCATTTGTCAATATACTGAATAATGAAATTCAAAAAATGGTATACATATATAATTTTCCCATATTTTCTATGTAAATTCGCGAAGTTTTCATTATGAAATACTAAATTATTTCTATTTTTCTTTTAAGTATTTTTAAAGTTTTTGTCCGAGTGAAATTTTAAATGTCAAGGTGAAACATATAAAATTTATTTTAAAAAATAAAAATAAAATATTGCATATGAAAAAATCATTTATCTACCAATAATATTATTTATTACTTTTTTTTAATAAAAAGATCTTCTAGTATGTTCTATAAATAAAGTAATTTTAAGTAGATTGTGCTGAATTGCAAAAATTGAATCGCAAAGAAGTAAATAAATATTCCAAGAATTGGGTCAGTAAAAATGTATTTATATCTTATGAATCAGATATTCTTCTTTAATAAAAGATGTCAAAACAAGAAAAATGATATTGTTTTTCTTCTGTAGCACTGGTTGTATAATAACTTTGATGGATAAATAAATAAATAAATAAACAAATAAATAAACAAGCAAACAAACAGAAACAAACAAACAAACAAATAAATAAATAAAAATAAATAAACAAACAAACAAATAAATAAATAAATAAATAACTTGGACCACTGTAGTGGATATCATTTTAATTTTATAAAGTTACCATTATAGGTAACAGTAAATCTAGTCCGAATTTCCTCTGACAGCAACATATACTAGCGGAAAAAAGTAACTGTGCATCAATAAAATTTATAATTTCGCTATTATTACTGAAGTTATAAATCTTAAAATTTGCACAAATGGTAAGTGTATATACCTCTATCATATCGCTTGGTCATTGCATCAATTGCCCGTGATTTTTACGCTTCATGTGCACGGGTCGGTTTTTACGCAATTGTCGCCCAGCATTTCAGTGTGACAATATTTTAGGAATAATTTACTGTTGTTTGTTTGTTTGTTTGGACACCAGAAAACCAGAAAAGCAAGTTTATTCGGTTGAAAGCTTCCATAGTGTAATGCCTAGGCTAAATGAAAATAATCGCCTCCGCGCAATTGGTATGCTTGAGGCTGATATGACCCAAAGCTTTGTCACTAGACATTTTGGTGTCCACAGAAACACTGTTTATGCTTTATGGAGACGATACCAACAGTTTCGCACCACTAGAGACCGCCCTCGTTCAGAACGTCCACGCGTATCGACACGTCAGCAAGACAACCATATCCGACTTGTGTACCTCCGGAACCGTTTCCAACTGCCAGTACTACTGCCCGGAGCATTCCTGGACTACGCCCAATCAGCCCCAGAACAGTACGGAATCGTTTACGGGAAAGACATATTCGCCCACGACGTTCGGCAATCTGTCCAATTCTACAACGACGTCATGGCACAGCTCGTCTTGCATGGTGCAGAACACATTTACGCTTCAATCGACGAGACTGGGCACAAATTATGTTCACCGATGAGTCCAGATTTCACTTGGACAGCAGTGACGGACGCTCCAGAGTTTATCGGCGCATTGGAGAACGTTTCCATGACGCGTGTGTGGTGAAACGACGTTCGTTCGGTGGGGGCAGTGTAATGGTTAGGAGTGGCATCACAGCGAATGACAGAACTCCTCTGGTAGTCATCGACGGGAATTTGACCGGTGTACGGTACCGTGATGAAATCCTACAGACCCATGTCATCCCATTCATTCAAGGACAGCAACGTAACGTCACTTTTCAGCATGATAATGCAAGACCACATGTCGCACGGGTTGCAATGGATTTTCTGGCACAGCATAACGCCAATGTGTTACCGTGGCCAGCCGTTTCACCCGACCTTTCTCCAATTAAACACTATGGGATGAAATGGAACGCCGATTACATCATCTGCCCAATGAGCCTGTTACATTGCAAGGGTTGGCCCAAGCGTTAGACCAGATAGTGAACAACATCCCTCAAGCATTCTTTAGGCATTTAATCAACTCTTTGCGGCGTCGCTGTCAGTCCTGTGTCAATGCTAATGGTGGTCACACACGATACTGATCTTGTGAACTGACTTTTACTATCTGCTATGTTTCTAGTCCCCTGCGTATGAAATAACAGTATCTGTAACCTTTTCAATAACATGAATTTGTAAAGAAATATCTAATAAACAAATACGAAATTATTCATTGCTTCGCATTTTCAAATTATTTTATAATCTCACATTTCAGTCATGCACAGTCACTTTTTCCGCTAGTATATATTTCAGTCTGAAGCAACATGAGCCGGTGCTCATTCCGACACAATGGTATAGGCATATCCCGGGTATTAACATAGAAACCAATCTCACCCTACACACAGCCGTAAGGCATAAAGAGTGTTAGGGTCAGAGGAAATTCGGACTACGGCAAAGCGAGTGATTAATCGGATTATTTTATGTACGATATTTTTTATGACATTTGTGCAATTGAAAAAAAATTCTATCCCACTGATTTAAAATGCAAATGCAATTTTGATTGGTTTGTAAGTGTTTTAATTTTAATATATGTTTTTGTCTACAAAGTTAATTAATTTTTACTTTTTTTTTCTTTTATTTCAGCTTGGTTAGGAAGTGTAGGCGTAAGTATTACATACTTTTTGTCGCCAATTATTTCCACAATCTGCCAACGAAAAAGTCCGAGACTTTACGCAGTAATTGGAGGCCTTACTTGTGCACTTGGATGTTTGTTTTTATCTTTTTCTGAACATATGGAACAACTCTTCATTAGTCATTGTGTAGTACTTTCGTTAGGAAGTGGAATAACAATAAGTACAGCAAATGTTATGGTTGGAAGGTATTTCCGACGGAAACGAGAAATGGCGGAAATGACCATGATTGCCGGAACCGGTATAGGAACCGCAGTGATGTCGGTGCTATTCCAAGAATTAAACAGGTATTTATCTAAATTCATGATATTTGCATCAATTTTAAGCAGTTGATTAAATGCGCATGCGTGTCAAGTGATAAAAAAGCTCGAGCTAACTGATCACCGCTTTATTTCAATCGGCACAGGATCTCGTAATTAAAATACCTTTACTATCAAAGTCCCCATAAAATAAACAAGGACAGACACTCTTTTGGGAGTCACATGCTTTAACTAAAGTCAGCTCCGCACCAAATAAATCTAATTTGTATCTAGCGCCAATTAAACTTTGGGCCAATCAAATCTTGTACTTTATTTGGTGCGCAGCTGACTTCCAGGTTTGTATGTTTACAAATGTCGTTGGCGAAGTCGGAATTCCAGCAGGAGTCGAATAAACTAGCAAAATATAATAATGCAAAGATATTACATGGCAAATCCCTAAAGCAATTATCTCTGGAAAGGAAAATACATAGGTTCAAGTAGGAAATCAAAGAATTTTCAGAAAAATTTTCAGTTGAAGCATGTGACCCCAACAAGAGTGCCTGTCCTTGTTTATTTTTATGTTTTTTTATAGTAAAGGGGTGTTGAATAGTAAAGGAGGTTATTGAATTGCGAGCTTATGTGTTTCAACCACACCTGGAAAGATCTGAATGGGAGAGAAATTGCTAGTTCGAATATTGTGTTTATCCCCGGGTACTCCCCGGGTACACTTTTTTTCTTTTTTCTTTAACAATCCTTAAAATACTCTTGTTTTAAATGAAAGGTTACTATACTGGGGCGTTAAACAACAATACTACACCCCTCTTCTAAATCATGCCAATTTTTCTATACGGGAAGATATTATTTTTATTAATTCTCTTGGAGCGTCTTAAAGCTTACCATAAAATGCATTGAAATTTTCAAAAATCAAGAGAAATTTTCAAAAAGCGGCTAGGGCTGCAATTGCTCAGGCTCGGTTAGCTTAACTAAACGGTTAGTTTAAACATATTCTATTTTGTCATAAGAAACTAAGAAATATATGATTACAATATCTTGAAACAAATGACAGGTTCAAATGACCAACAATAAAAAAAAAAAAAAAAAAAAAAAAAAAAAAAAAAAAAAAAAACAAACAAACGGTTCAGTAGCACTGTAACCACGCATAAAAACTGTTTCCTAAAGGTAGTGAGAATAGATAAAGATATTTCTACCTTTAGGAAACTAAACGGTTATCATCTTACATTTGATATCTCGCTTTAAGTTGACTTATATATAAAACTCCTAATAATCCCATCAACTGTCAAAGTAATCTCACGAAAGCTTAACCCTCCACCCCCCCCCCCCCCCACACACACACACATACAAAAAATACAATAAAAAAAAGACAAATAAAAATAAATAAAATCAATAAATAAATTCCGTCCAATTAAAGATACGTCCCTCAAATAGAACCGAAAATAATGAGTTTATTCTATTTATGAATCTGGTACATCATCCATTTTTGAATTCACACTTGTTCAATATTTTCTATTAAACTTATTCCTACCTAAACTACTTTCAGCGTCTTTCGGAATATGCGTGCAAGGTCAGATAAAAATTTAAGAATTGGACCAAAAAAAAAAAAAGAATAATTTGCAACTAAAGCTAATTTGTGGGTTTTAAAATGAGTTTTTCATAATAATAATTACCATTATATATATATATATATATATATATATATATATATATATATATATATATATATATATATATATATATATGCTACGACAGCAACATAATAACAGCATCGATCTAGGAGTTATATTAAAACAACTCAATGCAAAACAAAAAAGGGTTTCCATATATAGAACTGAAATGCTTTTCTGTCACGTTTCTATGGCCAGTGACGTCATTTATTCTCCAGTGAAAATCATTAGATATAAAATGTCAAATGTTTTTATGCCTTTCTAGTAATTATAATGCTGCTTGTTTGCTAAAAATTGACGTTGTGGTATGATTTTACATCGTGTTATTTTTGGAAGCCTAGGTATACAATATAAAAATGAACAGACCTCTCTCTCTCTCTCTCTCTCTCTCTCTCTCTCTCTCTCTCCTCTCTCTCTCTCTCTCAATTTAATAATAAAAATAATTTAACGATAATAATAATAATAATAATAATAATAATAATAATAATAATAATAATAATAATAAAAGCAATTTACTATTATTATAAATAACAATGAACATTTTATGAGAAAAGAGAAAAAATCAGTGTAATAATACTACTACTAATAATAATTAATATAATTAATTAATTAATTAATAGGAAAAAATAAATGAAATAACATATAACAACTCAAACAGATTATGCTTGACTGTGGAAGAAAAGGATAATAGTCTCGGGAGTATCTTCAGATTGAACCTCTAGCATTATGGAAAACGGATAAACTAAGAAAACTAAGACACCAAGTTAATTAAATAACACAGATAGTTATAGTAAGGTTGGTTGGATGGTTGAAATGTTGTTTAACGTCGCATCAGCATTTTTGGTTTTTCGCGACGAAGACAATGTTACAATTTCTATAATTTAATCTAAGAACAAATTCTTGTATGCGTGTGATGTGATAATTTGTATTGTGGTCTGCCGTGTACTAGCGCGCATTCAGGACGTTTCTATGGTAAAGTGCTAGCTCACTGAATCGTATGCCACAGACGAGCTCACCATTCCCCAGCCCATTATCTTGGCAAACTAGTCAAAACTCTGCCCGGTCTTCTTATTGCCGAGCGCCAGACGAGGAAGTAGTATCTCAAATTTTTAAGTCTAATGTATGACCCGATTGGTATTTGAACCTCCGACCTCTGACCTTTGAAAGATAAAACCAAACATGTTTTATTTTATCTACAGTACCTACCCTTGTTTTATTGAAAATGTTTATTATCACTTTATACTAATATTTGCTTCTTATGCTTTGAGTTCTAAAATAAAGCATTCACAACAAGATCTGTATTTGGAAATTTAATTGTAAACACAAATAATTAATCATAATCCTTAATGAGGATTTTTTTAAAAAAAAGAAAGAAAATTAAGAACAGAAAAATTATAACTTTTTATAGAGAGGGAAACTTCATACCTTCTGACTACAGTTTAGGTTCTAATTGACAGAAATAAGGTTTATACGAATAATTTATCAAACCATTCACAATATCTGCATATAAATTAGTTCAGTTTATACAGATTTTTAGTTCGGGGTTTCAATTACCGGGAACCTTTGAGGTAGGGTGGATAATTCGCGCTTGCGGTCACAGTGCGACTCATCCGAGTGTGAGAAGGTTTTTCATTTTGCTTGCCGTAGATTGGCGATTTTCCTTGGGGATTTTGGATTCTCCACCATCACCAAAACTGACATCTACGATATAAACTCGAAAAAATTTTGTCTGGAAATCAAACACTTTTACTTCACTCAATTTCACTTTCAAGTTATTATCCTTATTAAATATGAAATTGACAAAAGATGTTTGGAATGGGACTTTTGAGTGGGGTAGAGTAATGGTGGTTTTTGCTCCAGTCAAGATTCTTACGCTTAAATCTAGGCTTTCAGTTCTGGTATGGTGGAGGAAACCGGAGTATCCGCAAACAAACTACCAACCTTTGGCAAACGAACTGACAAACTTTCTCACACTAGGATAAAAAACCCGAGTGAGATGAATACCTAGGCATTGTGTTTTGTAAGCGCGCACTTAAGAACACTCGGCCACAGAGGCCCGAAATGGAAAAATTTAGTTCAAGATAATGAATTAAATGGATATGGAAGAATTTTTTTAAAAAAATAAGGTTTATATTAATATTCCAAACTTTGTATCCAGAACCAATTTGTAAAATAAGTATACTCCACCACTAGACACTATCCTTCGCGCTTGTTGTATAATTTTCATTTATTTATTTATTCATTTATTTTGTTTTTGGATATATTTTTTAGTTTTAGTTTTTTTTCTTTTTGTTTTTAATTATTTTTCTATTGAAAAATATGTCAAGAATGTATAGTTTTGATGTAAACCATCTTGGTTCAAATCAAACTGGGACAGGTGCTAGCGTCATCATAATTCAAGATTGCATAACAAAATATAAAAATACGATTATAGTTACTAAATATAAATTAAAACATTTTAAAAGCCAATCGAAAATGCCGATTTGTTTCATGAAATTCTAGAGCGCAATTACAAAAAAAACATTAAAAACAAAATTTATATACCTTTGTTCTCAAGTTAATGAATAAAAAGATGTAAAATCGAAAAAAAAAATATGTTTTTTGTAAATATCGACTCGTCAAATAATCTCGCTGTGACCTTGACTTGTATTGTTTATTTCAAATGTATAAATATCGACCGGTGGTATTAACGTCTGTAGGTTAAGATCATGTTGCAGAACTTAACAACCAGCTGTTACAACAGACAAAGTTACGCGCATTGTACATCGAGATTTTATTCATGGGTATTCGTCTGTAAGGACTAAAGTTTTCTAAGAATATAAAAACATGTAGCAAAAAAAAAAAAAAACCAAAAAACAAAAACATAAAACATGCATCTTGGAGTAGCGAAAGCAACGAAGAATTCGACCTAATTAAGTGACGAACGAAATAAAAAAAATAGGTCAGATAAACATGAAAATATATATTGATTTTTAAATAAAATGCCCTTTGGTAATAAAGGGCAATTGGTGGTCAAGTATTCTAAAGCATCGAAACCCTTCTTACTGCCAAAGTTTGATTCCAACTTGGGGTAGAAAATGTCAATATTTTTTATGTTTCTTGGAATCTGCAGTTGTTTCCACAACACCCATAAACATACCGGATGTTAGAGAATTACTCCCGACCGACTAGGGTGTAAAACACAATTTCACCCTAACTTTTTAATTTTTTACTTTTATTAATTTATTTATATTATTTATTTATTTATTTATTTATTTATTTTATATTTTTTTTTTTGCAAAATCCAGATCAACATAACACACTACAGTTTACAATATAGTTAAAAAGGGTGGAAAACATGCAACGAAAAAATATTAAGAGCATTGACTGTAACTGCTTTAACTTTAAATGGCAAATAATCGTTAGAATACTTTACCACTAAAAAAGCAAAACTTGACAAAAGCCAACACGGCCAAAAACACGAATCAATACAAATATTTGATAAATAAATAATAAATAAGTAAATAATTTAAATAAATAAATAAATATTTCTTGAACTGTCTGGTCATGATTTTTTGGTTTTGTATTATATGCAACTGTGGAAAAATTCAAAACAATTATGTTTTCAATTGTCATGCAAAGATCTTTTATTTCAATTTTCGGAAATTTTCATGTAGGATGTCATTACATGCACAAGTAACAAATTATACCAAGTGCATTACATTACGTACATGCTAAAAAATCAGTACTTCAATTAGTAAACGAATTAAGCCTATTTTGCAACCAAACAATGCAAAAGAAAAAATTGTAGTTGACATTTTTATTAGCCAATGAAATAATAGAGACATGACAACACTATGAGACAAGGAAAAAAGACTTTTTTACTGACAACCGATCATAAACTCCCGAGCTCACGGATCTCGGTGCCTCAAACGCCTAGGTTCGAATCACATCTGGGCAGACCCTAGTGTTAAAAAGTTTGTCGCTTGCCGAAGGTAGGTGGTTTTCTCCCCAACCGTCATATAAGTTACTGCCTCTATAACAAGACAACAATATGAGAATATATAATGTTATGTGATTGTATTATGTATTTGTCGATCCGTTGTATATACATGTATATATTTGTAAATGCCCTCATGTACCACTTTTATAGTGGCTGAGTTGAATAAAGTGAATTGAAAGTACTATGATAAAAGTGAAAGAATCTAAGAGTAGGGCGTAAAATACCATTTATCTTAAAACATTAGTCATAATGAACACATGGTTTATATAGATGGTCGCTATAACAGGTTTAATTGTACTTAAAAATTAAAAAAAAACTACTAGAAATACAGTTTATAATGAAACCAAAAAGATAACCATTTCCGGTTTGATTGGCTTTCAAAGTGAGTCACCATGAAATCTACTATCCACCCAAGTACTTTCGAGTCAAACGACTTCCTGTGTTATCAATTTCAATTTTTATACTTCATTTTATTCGGTAAATACGGAGCCCATAAGGTGACGTGTAAAAATGTTATTTCGTTTTTTTCCTTTTCTTTCCGAAATAGTATTTCGTTTTTATTTCACGAAAATACGCAATATCTGTTTTAAATATACGAAATACTATTTCGAGAAAAAAAAAAACAAAACATTTTTTCACATGTGTCATCTGTACAGGTTCTGTAGGTAAATGATATTTTTTCTACATAATATTCTAGTTTAATTAAGAAAAAATTTATTCTAAATTCTTTCATTGCAGGAAAGTTAAATGGCAACATGCTCTTCAATGCATATCTGGACTTATGGTTTTAAGTATCTTTGCTGGCTCCTTGTACCGTTCAGTGTCTATGTACCACCCCAGAAGAAAAGTTATAATGCATATTAAAAGTCAAAAGAAAAGTAGACGGGAGAGAGATACGGAAAGACAACCTTATTTTGATTTTAGCGCACTTAGGATGCGTGCGCTTCAGGGCCTTATGTTTATATCTGCCATGATTTCTTTTGGAATGTATGTGCCATTTCTTTTGTTGGTAAGTATTATTTATTTATTTATTTATTTATTTATTAATTTACTTATTTATTTATTCTTATCATATTATTATTTACTCTGTCTGTTTTGCCATATACTTTGTGATAATTGTGAATCAGCAAGCCGGAATTCAAAATAATTGACATTTTTTGTATTTAAAATATATTTTGTATTTTGACGTAATTGAAATCATCTGTTGGATAATGAAGTCATTATTGACTTTTAAATGACGATTAGTACGAAATTATATAACTGCTATTGCCCCCCCCCCCCCATGCCCCAAAAAAGCAAAATTGTCCATTACGCATTAACTACACTATACTTAACTACTAAGCAGTCTACAAATGGCGTACACATCAAAGACCCTTTATTTATCGCCTCGAATCAGCAAAGTGATACTTTTTATAGCCAGATGACATCTTGTATCTGGCCCGGGTTTCACAATCATTCCTTAAGAATTTCCATAACTTAAAGTTTTAATTTTCGTCCTTTGCTAAGATTTTCCTTAAATTGCGTTTCACAATGTTTCCTTAAAGATTCCTTAAATTATTTAAGGAAAATCTTAACTAAAGAATTTTTTTAATCATACGAGCGGCCTCCGCAGTTCTAAATCTTTTCATTGAAAACGTAAAAAGTATGGTATTACCAACGTAAATAATCGGCGAATGTACTTGTAAATGCGTTGGAAAAATATCTGTCTTCTGCTAAACCTGACTGAAATAAATAAATAATGGAGAACGACGTTTGAAAAAAGGTCGAGTTCGGCCAACTGGACCGAAATTGAAAAAAATCTCCTTAGTTAAGAGTGTTAATAAAAGAAGATGATCTTTTTGGTAATTTCAAGGGCACCGTTAGAAACAAAAGAGGTAGAAAAGATATTTTGGCCGAAATTACTAATGCCGTCAATGCGTAAGAGTGATAAATCATATAGCTTAAATGAGGAGCGACGTCAAATTCTCAGTCTAAAATGGCTCAAGTGTCCTGGTAATTTGAATTGCCCTAATTTCTTTAAATTTGTAAGTTACGGCCAACGGGTGAAGCTAGCTCGGCAGTAGGTGCCTACCCTTCCGGAGCATCCGGCCTCACTACCTTAATAGGAGTTTAGGTGTTTAACTAAAATGGCCATTTTTATAAAGAGTTTTTTAGCACAGCCCTGGATTTTACTCTCTTATTAACAATTTTATTAAAATGATCTTTTTCAGGTTAAAACTGCAAAAGAGCAAGGTGTAGATGAAGAAATGCAGCTTAAGATAAATGTTTACTTAGGACTTGGGTTTTTAGCCGGATGTTTGATTCTGGGATATATTATAATCCGAGACAGTAAAGAATGCTCAATTAGCAGACGACACTTATGTCAGACATGTAGTGTTGCTTGTGGTATACTTACATTACTTCTTTTAATGGCCAAAGACCAAAATGCCTTTGCCCTTTATGCTTGGGGATTCGGTATTTTCTGTGGAGGATATTGTTATACAGTGAAAGTGTACACATATGAACTTGTCAAAATTAAAATAATGGAGAGAGCCTGGGGATTTGTATGTGCAGCTCAATTTTTACCAATTCTGTTGGGTGCGCCTATTGCCGGTAAGATTTTTTGGTGATTTAAAAAATTTCAATACAATGTAACTGATTTTCTTTTATCTAGTAAACGGATTTTTTTTTTAAAGAATCGCTTACAAAAGCCATTGCCAACAGACAAAAGAAAAATTGAAAAATAAATAAATGAATAAATACAAAAATAAATAAATAAATAAATAAAAATTAATAGTGCTTAGTTTCAAGCATGAATACGGCTCAACTTGCAAGTCCTGTCCTTGCCATGGAATGCACTCGGGTACATTGCAGATGTCACAGACACTGACTAGATAAACAACTTCAATCAACCTTGAAACAGTAAACTTTTCGTTTAACAGTTTAGATGTGGCTCTGTTCAACACACGTTATCTTCTTGAACTTTCTCAATTTATCATTTGATAGTCACGTTTCTTAATGTCACGTGTCTTAATGTCATCTCTCTGACCTTAATAAAAGCAAAGCATTTTTGTCCTTGCTTTTGTCCACAAACCTCTATAAAAATTAAACAACAACAAAAATGGATAGATAAGTTAAATAAATAAATAAATAAATAAATAAATAAATAAATAATTTCAATAAATAATTATACATCGATACTTTTTATTAAACTGTCACTAGTTGTCATGTGCTGATTTTGAATGCATTATTTTAATAGAAATTCAAAATCAGCACATGACAAAACAATTAAATTTCATGATTTGTATTTTACTCTCTGATCTTTGGACATTTAGAATGCCAAAAAATTCTTTTATAGTCACAAAATTAAAGATACTGAATTTGCAACTCGAAAAAATACAGATTTAGGCGAAGGTTTTCTCACTTACAAATGTACAAAATTTTCAAAAAAAATATTCTGCTCCTTTACTAATATGTATCAAAATTTAATTATTATAATGTGTTCTATTTATAGATTATATGAAACAAATTTTATCCTCAACGATATAGCGAAACCGCCCAGGGCCCCAGTTTCACAATCATTCACTCATATGAGTGTACACTCAACTTAAATATTCCCATTTTTCTTTCAACAGTATTTTAAAAATTTTAAGTTTTATGAAACAATATTTTTGTTTTGTTTAACAAACCTACACAAAATAATTTAAATATAACATTAGATATTCAATTTTGACTGTGTAATGTCTTAAAAAATGACAACGAAATATTCCCGAATTTGAGTTGAGTGTACACTCAATTGAGTGAATGGTTATGAAACCGGGACTTAAAAAACCCTTCACGTTATGTATATACATTGTACTAACAATAGAAATAAATGAATTAAAAGTTACCATTAAAAGTTACCATTTTGCACTTACCATGCAACTTCTTCTTCTTGAATCCAATTTTATGATTTTTTTCCTATTTCTATATTTTAGTCTTTTTTTTCAACAACTGGTTTTTCAAACTTTGATAAAACTGTCAGAATTCTATTTGTTAAAAAAGTAAAAAAAAAAAAAAAAAAAGTTTAAAAAAATAATAATAAATGCAAATTAATAAATTAAAGTGAAATAGAAGATTGTATTGCTTTAATGGTGTTTTACGCCAAAGTTAGGATTAAAGATTCGAGGCCAGTTCTGGAATGGTGAGGAAATCGAAGTAACCACCAACCTTCGTTAAGCGAAATGAACTAACTTTCACACACAAGAATCTGTCCGAATGAGATTAGAACCTAGGTCGTGAGAGGCACTGTGATCCGTAAGCATGATGTTTGAGACCACTTGACCATCGGGACCCCCCCCCCCCCAACCCCATCGGTAAAATAGAAGAAGAAAACAACAGAAAAAGATAAACATTGATTATTAAACTCCCCGGTCTAGACCGGAACGCGATAGAATTGTGAAGTGGTGCAGAGTGCCAAGTAGTGTGGTCTTAGTATTATTGAATTTAAATTAATTCAAAACCATAAATAAATATTCTTAAAATTAAAAATAAATAATAAGAATTATTTTACCAAAAGGTAAACTAGCAGATGAACACAACTTTAGCATTAGAATAAATATTTTGTATCGTGACAATTAAAATGTATGAAACAGGATTTTCTATGTCCACTTAAAGTTAATTTGATTTTAAACCCTAAATTTAAATCGGAAAGACTTCCTTTTGTACCCTCACAAATTTTTATTTCGACTATTTGGCGTAAAAATGACGAAATTAAGCCATTTTTAGCATTATGGTGAATTTTTTTTTTCAAAAATTTTACGTAGAAGTTAATGGATGGGGAGGGGGGGGGGGGGGCTGGGGTACGAAAGGACGAAAGGAAGTCTTACCTTTCAATTAGGCCCAATTATAAGTGTTGATAATTAGTTTTTTTCTTTATGTTTTTTTCAGCATACCTTAACAGTACGTACCAATCACATACAGCAGGCTTTATTATGTCCGGTGTATCAATGTTGTGTGGAGGAGTTTTATTCTTTTTTATGCCACCTTTAGAGAAACATCGATCGAACCAAGAAATTATTCAGATAGCTAAGAATACATGTAGTAAAAACAGTGCCGAGGCAGCAGCTTTACTTGACCTTGACCTTACAGAGGCCATGGTAACCAAGCCTCTTAATAATGTTCAGTTTATTGTTTCGCCATCACGCCTCAAACAGAATGGTAAAGATGGCGGGAAAATTCAAATGCAGTGCTTTATTCATCATAAGGAAAAGGAGAAACCAAGACAAATTGTTTTGTCGAAAATAACAGAAGAGAAAGAAGGGTTAAGACTAGATTTCAACGAGGTATCACAAATATCGACAAATCTTACGAAAATCAATGAGTGTACTCTTTCAAAAAAAGAGAAACCGGAAATTGAGACTTCGCAGAGTCAAAGTCAAAGCTGTGCGCATGCGTCAGATTACCACTCGGACAGTACACATTCAAATCATACAGGTAAATCTTCATCCACATCAACAAGTAATTCATCTAAATCTCACGAACCGCGGCGTTTCAAGAAAAGCATGGATAATGTCAGAGTTGAATTATTTGACCCACCGAGCCAGGAGAAAGAATCTACAGCCACGGTTTCGTACGACAGTGACTTGTATATAAATCTTTGTGAGGCACAAGTGTAACAATGTTTTCTTTTATAGTCATGCTTCATTAAAAAAAATAAATATCTAAAATTACCAAAAATCTTATATTTTTCTGTTCGGTTAGTACATTTTTAAATGTTTTTTTTAAATTTCTATTGATAAGTAAAATTACTTGTTTTGTTTCTGTAAATACAATGTATTACTAATAAACACTCTATGTAAAACAATAAAAAAAACCCATTAAATATACTGATATCGATTTCTGTGTCATTTGGCAGACACGTTCATTTTAGAAATATATCTGAACTTTTTAAAAAATATGAAACAGAAAACCATTTAAAATAATATATCTAAATCAATGAACTTTAACGGTATAAAGAAAGGATATAAAGTTTTTAGAAAACACGCGCTTTTTTGCCTGAACAGATGTGAGAATTGCCAGGCTACGTGTCTCGCGTCTTGCTTGCAATCTAGTTGAATACGTGCAGTGCAGAATGCATTCGAAGTGAAGTGAAATTTACAAAACAGATAGAATGAAATGAATTACATAAAGTTGGTTTACATGTATTTGGTATCAAAACACTCCAATACAAAATCAAAAATTTTAAATCAAGATTATGTTAATGGACGACCAATTTTTTTTTTTAAATACTGGGATTGTTTTGGCTTCTGCAATAGTGCCTTAACCACACCACTGGATATTAACACCAGTGCTTTTTAAAAAATGCGAGGTTTTAGAATTAAAGTGGTCCAAACATATACATTTATTCCAAAAATATTTTTATCTTAATACTTGTTATAATAATAATAATAATAATAATAATAATAATAACAAAAACAACAACAATAATGATGATAATAATAATAATTATTTAAATTATTATTACTTTCTCAAAGTCACATGTTTTTGTTATGCTCTTTGTTGCATTGAATTCTGTGAGTCACATTTTTGCGGGGGTAACAAATTTCACTCTAAAGTCTAAAACATTTAACATTTAACATATATTGAGGCCCGAAATTCACACAGTTTCATATTTTAATATCAGTTCATTATGATTTCGTACTTTTTTATTTGCTTTTTTTTTTCATATTTGCAATGATTAGCAATGACCAATAATTCAATGAGTTTGAGCAATAAAAATAATAAGCATTATTAAAGTAAACAAAATAAGTATACTTGATGATGAAAATGAATAACATGCCATTGACGATAACAAAGTCACAAAACAACGAAACAAATAAAACAAATCTAAAATAAAAACCTAAAAATCACAAAGATTAGAAAGAGAGTGGAGTGGAGTGGAGTAATGGTGTTTTACGCCCCAGTCAAGATTTCTGCACTTATTTCGAGGCGGTCAGTTCTGGAGTGGTGGAGGAAACCGGAGTACCCGGAGAAAACCACTGACCTTTGACAAGCGAACTGACAAACTTTCTCACACTAGGATCTGTCCTGAGTGGGATTCGAACCCAGGCGATGAGAGGCGCTGTGAGATTAGAAAGAATTAAATTTGCTTTTCAGTGGCACGGATTAATGATAACGAATAATATGGACTGGAACAGACAAACAACATGGAAACTTACACAAGATAAACACAAAACAGATTGTAACATAAATGGGTTGTTATAAAGCATTTTTTTTAGTTTAAATACCTTCACAAATGTTAAATGTTTTATGGCAATAAATTTTTTTGAACATATTTAATAATTTAAATAATTTTAAAAAAAAAACAAAAAAAAAAACAAAAAAAACTTTATGACAATTATTAACTTTAGATTGTAGATAGGTAGAAAAAGCGAATGGATCAAATGAAATATGGGTAATGCTTGACGATCTAAGCTAGCGGATGTTTACAACCCGTCGTCAATAAAATCACGTGATATTAAGACAAGACACTTCTGGTAAACGTCTAAGACAAAGGAAATACTAGTTTTCAAAATATTTTAAAGAAACACCAACATCCCGTTCATTTGTCAACCAGATAAATGTACCAAGCAATTTAAACATAAACAAGAGCACCGCCGAGCGTAGCATTATACGCCCGTGTTATATTGATCGAGTAGTACTATTTACTAGTGTGGCAACACCTTTAGGGGTTTCGCGGGAAAGAATGGAACAATCTAGAGGATTTCTATCAGTAGAGCTCATCCACAGAACTTGCCACTCAAAAGTTTGACACAGACCTAACGGATAAGTGCCAAACCTACCAATAATTTGGTAAAGAATTGGTTACTTTAATATGGGTACGAATTCAAAACGGTATGTTAAATTGTTTTTGGATGATAGCGCCGACTTTAAACAGTTATTGTGGATTTTAGGTAAAAGATAGAAAAAATATAAAAATACCGTCTTTTCCGTCAGATCTTAAACATTTTTCGGTCAATGGACGACTTTTTCGTACAATGAACTGTTATTGAACAGGAGTGCGTTAAACGTAGACCGAGATTTCTGCGGTCTTTAGATTTATCCTTTTCAATTTTTTTGCCTTGGCGGAAAAATCAAAGACCGAGCGGGGTATATATGAAAAACGTTCATTTTGACGATCTTACCCCTAGTACGACATACGGTGTTTTATATCTCTCCTAAGGTGATAATCCTCCATTATTTTCACAACATTTTATTCCCATAGCATTTATCTTCCATAATACGAAATATCGGGCGTCTATTCCAATATTTTCTACACTTAATTACTCCATTTGTTTCAGTTACCACTTATTTCCATTTAAACCCACCGCCATTTTGAATGAAGTGAAGTAGGTCACAAAAATAATCTCGAAACAAAGTTACTATAAAATTATGCAAATTTGACTTATCACGTGATATATTCATTGATATCGTCAATGTAAACAACCGACGGTCTTAAACAGCTGACCAGTACAATGGAACCCGATTTTATCGCGATTTTTGAACGGATAAAAGATCAGTATAACCTTCCCGATTTAAAGGAGGAACAAAAGAATGTTGAACAGAAATTAATTGCAGGAAAAGATGTTTTTTGTGTTTTGCCAACTGGTTTTGGAAAAAGCATGTGCTACACTGTTACACCTCTCATGCTTGATCAAGTAATGTATTAGTTATTTAGATTTAAATTGTAAAGTTTATTTTTACATATCACTGTTATTTATTATCATCATATCATCACCATTATTATTATTATTATTATTATTATTATATGATTTGTATTTTTCAAAACACACATGAGACTTGAATTGGCAGAAATAGCATATTGTTATCATTGATATGTCATTAATTCCAATTACTGAGTATCTGTATGCATGGACAATTTCTGTCCCAATTGGGAAACAGATGATCATGGTCATAATTGCCCATTAAAAAGAATAAAACACATTAAAGTCCATATATTGCACACTTTATTAGAATAACACATGTTTAATTAATGTTATAAAAATAACTACATATTCTGGGGATCTTATTCTGTCAATATCACTGTGTCCACGTCCGAGATTTATGTATACAATTAGCGCACACGTGTTTGTCTATAAATAAATGTATTAATCACGTGATATGACAATTTAAAACAAACTCATAGTAACTTTGGTTTCGAGACTATATTCCGCCATTTTGAAAGTTCATTGATTGCTACGCTTGATGGAATAAAATCGATTCGTTACACTTAAACAAACATGAGGAACTTTATTGTATATGCTTCAACGTCGAGTTTTAACATATAATTATTAAGGTAAATAGGTGTTACCTGCTCTATATTAAAACTTTTACAATTATAGCATGCGGTTCCTCGAGGCACCGCACAGATGCAAGAAAACAGGCGTTTGCCGTTCTGACGGTCTACTGCACGATTGGAGATAGACCGTCAGATTTTCGGACTACGTTAAACGTAATTGTTTTTTGGAAAAATTCATTTTTTGCATGTTTGACCCCAAAATTAAGTATGATACCGATTTTTCCCAAAAATTTCACCAAGTTAGATAGCTAGATCGCATTAGACTCCATAACCTCAGAAATTTTTAGCAAAATCTATCGAGGAGTTTTCAAGGTCCCCAAGATGCAAATATATGCTGCTAAAAAGGAGAAAGTTGTCGCCTTTATCATTTCACATCCAGAGGATGTTCCGAATGAATTCGTCACTAATCCTCTAGATTGTTCCATTCCTTACTGAGAAGTATAAGTACAACTAGGATATATGTATGTAAAAATATATTGCTAAATGGATAGTGGTAGACTGCTATATAATTTATATTCATTTCCAGGAAGGAAGAAGTTTAAAATATAATGTTAGGTCATGGCAGTGTTTTCATGTGTTAAGCATTGCATGCAGGAAGATTTTAGGAAACAAATTCATTTTTTGTCTGAAATGTTTTGAGAACCTTTTTTTAACCAACCTGAAATAATTTATATCTATAAAGCTTAATTATAATTTGAACTGTTGTCGTGATCTGTGCAGTATGATAAAAAGGTGTTTTAAGTTAAAAAAGGGGCATAACTTCTCCAAAAATAATCTGAAAAAGTTGTAATTCGAACTTGCACCAGATAATAACATCGTAAATGTGTATACCAAATTTCATTTGAATCCATAAATAGTTGTAGGCTCTGATGATCGGAAACCACATGGTCATACATACAAAAATTTCTAAGTTAAAAAAGGGGCATAACTCCTCCAAAAATAATCCGAAAAAGTTGTAATTCGAACTTGCACAAGGTATTACCATGGTAAAGCTGTATACCAAATTTCATTTGAATCCATAAATGATTGTGGTCTCTATTGAACGGAATACAAATTGTTAACAGACGCCCGCCCGCCCGCCCACCCGCCCGCCCGGACGGACAGCACCGTAACATAATACGTCCCGTCATATGACGGGCGTATAAAAAAATAAAATGACACAAGTGCTCGAAATTATAAGAAATAGTTTTGACATTTATCAGATAAAAAAATTAAAAAGACAAAATTTTAAATTCGGCGTTGGCTTATTTTCTTGTCCAAGAACATTTGCGTCGAAAGAAGTGAAATAAAAAATCGTGACAGAGCCGTAGAACACCATTACTTAACTCGACTTATTCTTGTAACGTTATGTTGACAATTTGTTAATATATAGGACTATACTGTTTATTTTAAAATGGTCCGTTTGTGTTCAAGGTTTCATAGTGATCACTATAGGAACCATTTGACAACATTTATCGGAACTGGTTAGCTTGTGATTAACATGTGGCAAAGTAGTTTTGTTCTGTTAACAATTATGAGATTTGCTTAATTTCAAAAACATTCTAACTAGTGTTACAAGTTAATACATTCTTAAAATTGAACCATTTTTATTATTATTATTATTATTATTATTATTGTCCTTTTGCTTACGGTTGATAGGACTTTATCTTGCTGCTAATTATCAAAATATTCGTCTGAATGTGATTTACATAATTGTGCATTTTAGCCTAAATTATAACATGTATAGAAAGACTTTTTCCTGTGAAATCAAGTTATCATGAAAACTATGGCCCGTATCAACTTGACAAAAACAATACAATGATAATGCATGGAAATTTACCTTAAAAACTTTACAAATTTCTCCCGGTTTTCAGAGCTAGATATCCATTATCATACTTGTCCTGTAGGGAGTGATTATTAGCAAGACCGTCGTGCCAACAAAAAAAAAAAAAAAAAAGAAAACGCATCCGGTAAACAGTGCATTGAATTGGAATACTAAGTATTTTGTTCTGATATATATTGTATTCATTCTAATTAAATCATACGATTAATAAAAAAACGACTTTGATGAGCATTAACACTCAAAACGTGCGGACAACATCTCTCGTTGGCACAACATACATGCTTATAGTTCTACTGGGCATAAATATGCGTAGAACGTATCACGGTGGAAATGCGTAAAGATTAAAGAAGGAAGCTGTGGATAGAAATTGGATGAATTTATTCGCAGTATTACCTTCAGCCCAACCTGAAATATATGCTTCATCCTGCCTCTTATGATTTTATACAGTGTGGAACAGATAAAACGGGTCCTTGTATATTTTTTTTAATGAATAACGTTTATCTTTTCATTGGCAGATTAAAGAGGGGTGAACCTATATCCTGTGACATTATACCAAGACTGTTGAAAGCCTTTACGATTTAGTCAATTTAAAATTATTATACAAAATATATTATTAATTGTGAAGATTTCACTTTCAAAAACTCAAGAGATAGAAAATGTGGCCAAAAGGTGTTCAGAATTATAAAAAATTCAAATTTCGCTGGGGTCGTCGCCCCTGGGGTCCAGCAGGGCTCTGAGCTGAATCCGCTTAGGATTGGCCATGGTTATGATGGGTTAAGATTACATGTATGCGCTACGACTAGTTAAGATTACATGCATTGTTATGGTGGGTTAAGATTACATTTATGCGCTATGACTGGTTGATTACATGCATGGTTATGATGGGTTAAGATAACATGCATGGTTATGATGGGTTAAGATTACATGCATGGTTATGGTGGGTTAGGATTACATGTATGCGCTACGACTAGTTAAGATTACATGCATGGTTATGATGGGTTAAGATTACACGTATGCGCTACGACTAGTTAAGATTACATGCATGGTTATGATGGGTTAAGATTACATGTATGCGCTACGACTAGTTAAGATTACATGCATGGTTATGATGGGTTAAGATTACATGTATGCGCTATAACTGGTTAAGATTACATGCATGGTTATGATGGGTTAAGATAACATGCATGCGCTATGACTGGTTAGGATTACATGCATTGTTATGGTGGGTTAAGATTACATGTTTGCACTACGACTAGTTAAGATTACATGCATTGTTATGATGGGTAAAGATTACATGTATGCGCTATGACTGGTTAGGATTACATGCATTGTTATGATGGGTGAAGATTACATGTATGCGCTACGACTAGTTAATATTACATGCATGGTTATGATGGGTTAAGATTATATGTATGCGCTATGACTAGTTAAGATTACATGCATGGTTATGATGGGTTAAGATTACATGTATGCGCTATAACTGGTTAAGATTACATGCATGGTTATGGTGGGTTAAGATTACATGTATGCGCTACGACTAGTTAAGATTACATGCATGGTTATGATGGGTTAAGATTACATGTATGCGCTATGACTGGTTAAGATTACATGCATTGTTATGATGGGTTAAGATTACATGTATGCGCTACGACTAGTTAAGATTACATGCATGGTTATGATGGGTTAAGATTACATGTATGCGCTATGATTGCTTAAAATAACATGTTTAGGGTGTAGTTCTGGTGATTTTCACCAATTATCAGTAATTACAATATGTACTTGCCTTTGCTTCTTGTTCTTGATATCATTACTTCATGTGCTTGCCTTTGCCTTTTGTTCTTGATATCATTACAATATGTACTTGCCTTTGCTTCTTGTTCTTGATATCATTACTTCATGTGCTTGCCTTTGCCTCTTGTTCTTGATATCATTACAATATATACTTGCCTTTGCTTCTTGTTCTTGATATCATTACTATATGTACTTGCCTTTGCTTCTTGTTCTTGATTTGATTTTATTTAAACTTCACGAAGTTTAAAGTTTCAATTTTCCAACATCTACAAGACGAGTTTCTTTAAATTCTATTAACGGTTAATTATTAATTTTCTGACTTTATTGCCATCAATAAAATGGACATAACAATTAAAAACCGGATATGACCAGCTACATTAATTGATTCTGTTTCATCCAACATTAATATTTCACTAATAAATCTAAAAAAAGCTTACTTAACACAATTTTAAATAATCTTTAGTTCAAGACTGTTAAGTATGTTTTTGAAACTCCCAAAGCAACCGATAACACAATACAACAGTTAACAATTGAACTGTTTTAAAATGATGTTCATTGTCAGTATGAAGGCAACAACTTTGCAAGCAAACGGAATAACGCCCGTTAGCGCGTGTCAGTGAAAATTATTCATTGATTTTAAGAATCAATCAAAGCACAGACTGTGCTGAACGTAGGAAAGTAGGCAAGAAAGCCTGGTAACCGGGTTAATATCAATACTTAGTCGAGAGGAGTGGAGTGGAAGAATGTTGTTTTACATCCCTGTCAAGATTCTGTTCACTTAAATGTCATGTCAATGAAATGAAAAGACATAATGCTCTAAATTACTTACGTAAGTTTTTTTTTTTTTTTTTTTTTTTTTTTTTTTTTTTTTTTTTTTTTTTTTTTTTTTTTTTTTTTAAATATATGCCACTTTTCTTCTCATCCTCTGGAACCAATGGGGTCATGGTGACCAAGTGGTCTTAAAGGTAATCTTACAGGTCACAGTGCCTCTCAGTGCCTATATTCGAATGATGCTTGGGCAGATCCTAGTGTGAGGAAGTTTGTCAGTTTGCTTGGCAAATGTCAGTAGTTTTCTGGGGGCACTTTGGTTTCCTCCACCATCTTAAAACAGACTACCTGGATATGTGAAAAAATCTTGACTCGTGCATAAAACATCATTACTCCAGTACACTCTGAAACCAATTTGCCAATTTAAATGAAATTTGTTTGGATAAATTTTGCTTGATGTAGATTCCAAACTGGCATCTTTAGCAACATTTAATTTTTTTTTCCATAAAGATATTCTCTCTCTCTCTCTCTCTCTCTCTCTCTCTCTCTCTCTCTCTCTCTCTCTCTCTCTCTCTCTCTATATATATATATATATATATATATATATATATATATTTATTTATTATTTATATTGATTTACAGAGTCATTCTTGTTCGTTTATTAATAAGAGAGGTACGAATGTTGGCCGCTGTTCGGAGCTTGACAGTTGATATGCAAATTTCCAACGCGGAAAAAGCAAATTCCTCCGCAACTCTTTGTGTGTTGGGGAAGCGTTTTTATTTATTTTTTTTTTCCGTGTTACTTTCTTTTCTTCTCTAAAATGTGGGATTCGAAATTGAATTAAATAAAACCAGAAATGCATTTGTAACACCCAGATTGTGCTGTGCTGTACAGGTCTACTTCTTTGCAACGCAAGTATAAAGTAGTGCTCAAGAAAACTGACATTTGTTTACATAGATACAGTGCGTTAGTTACCAACAACGACATAACTAGAAAAGTCTTCGACTTTCCTATGTAAAAATCCCCAGCACATGGGGGAGTCCATGGCCAGTAGACGCAAAAACTGAATTTTAGACCGAGAACGACACATTATTAATCCGCACTATTTTTGATGTTGGGTAACAACGGGGGATTTTTGTTTGAAAAATTAAAGTGTTATCAGGTATTTTGATGGTATTTTTTTCGATTTTATTAACATTAGCAATTTTTTTTTTTTTTTTTTGAGAATATTGGATATAAAATAATATATGTAAAAAAATTGAATATCAACGATAAATGTGTTGTTATTTGTGGAAAATATTTCGATCGAAAATCAGGTGCACCTGTGTGGCCCCATTTCAATTTGCAAAGAAGTTTGGAGTAGAAGATTGCTTGCTATATGTCGAAAGTGAAATTTGTGAATCTGAAACGGAGGGAACTGTAGCAGAGGGATAATTGTCAATGGCCAAGCATGTGGGTTTCAAATCTGCGCTTGGATATGTGAGCGTGGACAGGGATTTACCTAGAGATTTTTTCTGGAATGTCGACATTGTTACAGTAGGTTGAGAATCACTCTAACATTATGTGCCAAGCTTCATACTCGGTATCGTTCTCAAATCTAGACAGTAAATCGCCTGATGCGGTGCAAATATTTCTTAAAGTTTAGAAAATGATCGTTTTAAGTTTAGCAATGAGTTTTGTAGTACTTAAACCAGGTATTATAGTTTTCAGGAGTTCCCATTTTATCCCTAGTAAACTGATTAACAGCACGTAGCTGATTTTTTAGTTTTTCCGATCAACAAAAACAGCATGTAAAACGGACAATTTTCACTTAATGTGGCATACATGCGTGAATCTAATTCCAATTAAAAAATTTACATCCCGCGAGACACAAAATTAATTGACAAGATGTACCTCAAAATAATAGGGGATATAGCAGCTTTGGCAAGGTAGGAAGAAAGTTTTATAAGATCGGATTGTTTAAGAATTTTTTTTTTTTTTTTTGTGATTTGATGGTTTTGACAGACCAGTTCTTGTCTGTTCTTTCAAAAACATCATTTGATTTTTTAAACTCCGTCTCTTACAATGTCAATATTACGGTGAATATCAGCCCGGTGCCCAATCATGTTATTAAAATTTTATTTGATTAATTGTTTTGATTTTATTTTATGCATTTTAATCATTGAACTGTTCTTGTAAAATTTCGTAAAAATGCATTTTCAAGCTTGTCTCGAATATAGACAAAAGTGACGTGATAGCCATGTTTGTTTACCCATGGTAATATAGTTCCAGATTGTGTATCGCATTTTTATGTATTCAAACACAGAGTGAGAAGGTTTTTGTCGTTCATTGTCAATCATGAACGCAACGACTTTCAAGCTTGCAGCTATGGGGATTTCTCAAGGCAAATGAAAATATACGAGAATGAAATAAGTCCGGATAATGAAATTTACATATTGTCAATCATAAGGTGGCAAGTAGGGAGGTAGCCAAACACACCTTACAACATTCCAAACTTTGCGATAAAATGACACTCACGGTTGTGGACCTGTTATGTTTGTAGGGCTCTAAACACTCCATAGACCTCGGTGAACAAGTGATTTTAACGTCCGTTGCTGTGCATCTCAAAGTTTTGTTTCGAACCCCACTTAAACGGATCCGTTTGTGAGAAAGTTGTTTAGTTCGTTTGTCGAAGGTCGTTGATTTTTCTGAGCATTCCTTTTTCCCCAGCAAGATATTCTCTATTCAAGATCTAACTGACTGCCCCGAATTAAATTAAAAAATCTTGTGTGACAAAAACACGATTACTTCCCTCCACCTCACTCTTGGCCTACCTTTCTAACCATCCCTTTATTAAAACAATCGGTTTTTAAATTGCAGGAAAGGCTTTCGATTACGTCTCTGTTATTTTCTTTCCGTATTTTTTTTCATATTGCAAAAAGAAATGACGCTAGCTCCGATATCATATTAGGGCTATATATAAATATTTGATAGTAATACAACTTGTTTTCCTATCGATTCTTGTTAAACAAACAGCAATCTCACAATAGTTGGCACGTGACGAAAGTAAATGTAAAAACATATATTGCTTAGTCAAAACTGACATAAGTTATAACTTTATTTTTTAAAAAAATAACAGAAATCTATATGAAAATATAATTATGATTACGCACCAAATGACGTCACAGATCAGAAATTTGTTTTTATATCGTTGATTATTTTACGTTTTTAAAATTATTTTTTTCAGAGAAAGGGTTAGTCTCCGATCTGTTATTGACATTCAGAATCAAAAAGAATGTTTTGCACTTTCACCATTTTTAAAGATTTTAATGATTCTGTGCGTGTTATACAGCTAGGGGTGTATAGAAAAGCTTTTAAACAAATAATAATTTTTATTTTAATTACGATTCTACTTGATTCGTCAGCGAACAGCGTGAAATTCTATGTTATTGTGAAACAGTTATTTTCAATAGAAATGATAAAATAGCACTGTCTTAAGTTTTTCCGTAATAGCGATTTTAAAAACGTTCATGTCTAGTGGTCTGAATCGCGCACTCATCTCCTATTAAAGCTTTCATCCGGCTATGTCAGATCCGTATGTGAAGATTGTCGCTTAGATTAAAGGTTGAAGGTTTACTCAGGGATCTCAGCCCCCCCCCCCCCCATCTCTCAACTGACCGCCTTGATATAAAAGAATCTTAATTTAGGCATTTAACACAATGGAATTCGCCAGTGCACCACGTGATCAATACCTCTTAATGAAATGGATAACGTCTTCGTCAAATATTCCCGAAAAAAACGTCGTTATTACGGGAAAACGTAACTTTATGCGATTCCGTTGTCAATAGAAATAATTGTCCCGCACAAAAGCTATGAGGTATCACGTGATACACTGGCGAATTCCATTATTCAACTCAATTAAAAATTTCTCGGTAATAATTAGGGCGTGGTACTTTGAGGTACCGAATTGCTTACTACTAGAAGTGTCCTTTCCATGTTTAGGGGACGAGGTCATGGCAAAACTTTTTTTTAAATATTTCTGGTGACATTTTGGCCACAATTTTCGCTCTCTTTTGAATTTTTCAAAGGGGAGATTGTAACCCCCCCTCCCCCACACCTCTTGAATCTGCCAATGTTACACATGGGCATCTCACTGTTGTGTTTTCCTTTTTTCAGTATTCAGCGCAGTATTATCAAATTGTTTTGAGAGATAACCATGCATCAATCTTCTTAACACATGTAATACCGTCACTAACAAACACAGTATCGCGGCTAATAAGTAACCCGATATGCTTTCTATTGATCCTGTATTAATCCATAACGGATATTTAGAAACAATGTAACTTATATTATTCTATCAAACTAAGCAATATTTTGTGAACTCATACTTTAAAGTGGATTTAGAAAATTTAGCTCTAGATAGATGATTCAAAAAGATGTCCATGTTAAATGGAAAAAAGTCTAAATTCTTTTCGTCCCATATTCCTATATATAAATAGTTTAAGCGTACTACCGGTTTCCGTTATTCGTTATGTTTCGGGTCCATCTAACTTTTTTTTTTCACTATTTACAAACTCAAATGTTCCCGGATGCTTTTGGCAGCTTGAAAGTATGCATTTTCAAGCTGTATTCCAATGCAAAAACGTTTGCTGACAATCATAATTAATTTTAGGCATCAATGAATTTCGCTTAGTTGGTATTATTCTTTATCTCTTGGATTAGGTAGTCCTAGCAAAATTTCGTCAAGCGCCGTCGACAGGAGTGGAGAGTGGAGAAATGGTGTTTTACGCCCCAGCCAAGAATCTTTCACTTATTTCGAGGCGATTCTCGGATGGTGGAGGAAACCGGAGTGCCCGGAGAAAACTACCGACCTTCGGCAAACGAACTGACAAAACTTTCTCACACTAGGATCTGTCCAAGTGGGATTCGAACCCAGGCGATGAGAGGCACTGTGATTCGTAAGCACGCGCTTTAGACCACTCGGCCACCGAGGCTCCCCCTTCGACGTCGACGGCAAGCATGGGAGTGATTTCTCTTGCTTTTAATTGTTGACTCTGTGCTATTATGATAGAGCGAATGGAGTGGGATGTTTTTCTGTTTTTCTGCAAGAGTATAAGCACCTTAAAGGCCGCAATAAGTGTCCACTAGACAAAAAAGCAACTTAAACCCAAACATAACTACATAAATTTCACAAAGCCGAATTTCCTTGGATCCTAACACACTTTATGACTGGTATTTGTGTGCAGTATGGTCAGAACAATTTCTTCTGACAACAATTGGTATCGGAAAATCCTCGTGTTTTTCAAAAATTGTTCTACCTCTAAAACATCCGTCGGACATAAAGTGTGTTAGGGTTAGAGGAAACCCTTTCTAAAATTTCACGAACCACGTGAACTTATATTTAAATTAATCCCTGAAATGAACTGCCAAATTAAAATTGTCAAGATAGTTTTAACATAAAGGTTCCCGTTTGGTGCAGAATGGTAAATTTTTTGTTGGTTCTTCAAATGCAGGTACACTAAAATTTGAAACAATCAGTGTGGAAGAAAAAATATACTTAAAAGATGTTTACATTCAACAAAATATTTTTTTAAAAAGAAAAAAGAATAGTCCTAAAAAATTTGGGTTTAACTTTTCTTAAACCAATTGTCAACATCCTGTAAAACAACACAGTGATTTCACTACTTAAATGAAAAAAAAACCCCTCCCACCCCACCCACCCCCACCCACCTTCCAATCCAAAATTTGGATCCTAGTCAATATTGGTTCATCTCAAAACCCTAAATTTTCATCCAAATTATTCAAACAGGTTGCTGGTAATGTTTCTGAACTCAAGTTTTATCATTTCACCGGCAGCTAAAGGTTAATTCAAAGGTTGCATCTGTTAGATAAAATTTATTCACTAGTTATAAATTGTCAATACCTCCAACGAAAATTTTCAAGTTTATAATTTCTTTAAAACACACACACACACACACACACACACACACACACACACATTTTTCTGTTTGAACTATTATTACATAAATCACCAATATTTTCTACATATACCTCAATATAACATTGTTTCTCTGTTGTAGTAAGTGTAGTTAGTTCAAATAATAATAAAATTTTTACAAAATTTATTAAAACATCTTCCAAAGTTTTATTCACATAACATCAACATTATATATTTGAACAATCAAAGTACATGAATATCAAATTTCTGTTACAATCCTTAATGCTGGTAATATTTTGTAAACAATAGAAAAAAAAAACATCTATAAATATTTTATTTTATTTTTTTAATCAATAAAAAGAGTTATTGACATATCAAATTATAAGAATAAAATGGCAATCTTCCCAACCTTATTCATATATTACAAACAACATTATTTTTCACCTTTTTTGGATTTTAAAAACAAAATATGAAATTACAACAACACTAAACACTAAAGTGATAAAATATATCCTATGACTACGATGATAATCATCAGAACATCTGGCCCCCTCCCTCCCCCCCCCCCCAAAAAAAAAAAAATGAAAAGAAAAAAATTTGGAGAGTAATTTTAGAGAGTCTGAGTACAGATCACTCACTCAGAGTAAACACATCTTGTCTCAAAACATTAGATCAAACATCTCAGCATGTTGATCTCAGACACCTGGATCACTAACTCACAGTAACATATATCTGGTCTCAAACCACTAGATCAAACATCTCAGTAAAGCATGTTGATCTCAGACACCCGGATCACTAACTCACAGTAAACACATCTGGTCTCAAACCACTAGATCAAATATCTCAGTAAAGTCTGTTGATCTCAGACACCTGGATCACCAACTTGCAGTAACATATATCTGGTATTAAACTGCTAGATCAAACATCTCAGTAAAGCATGTTGATCTCAGACACCTGGATCACTAACTCACAGGAAACACATCTTGTCTCAAACCACTAGATCAAATATCTAAGTAAAGTCTGTTGATCTCAGACACCTGGTACACTAACTCGCAGTAACATATATCTGGTCTCGAACTGCTAGATCAAACATCTCAGTAAAGCATGTTGATCTCAGACACCCAGATAACTAACTCATAGATCATTAACTCACTGTAAAACACTTCTGGTCTCAAACCACAAGATCAAACATCTCAGTAAAGTCTGTTGGTCTCAGACACCCAGATCACTAAATCACAAATACATAAATCTGGTCTCAAATCACTTAATCGAACACCTTAGTAAATAGTATGGATCTCAGAACAACAGATCACTAACACACAGTAGATACTGCTGGTCTCAGAACACCAGATCACTGACTCACAGTAGATACTGCTGATCTCAGAACACCAGATCACTAACACACAGTAAATACTGCTGGTCTCAGAACACCAGATCACTGACCCACAGTAGATACTGCTGATCTCAGAACACCAGATCACTGACCCACAGTTGATACTGCTGATCTCAGAACACCAGATCACGGACACACAGTAAATACTGCTGATCTCAGAACACCAGATTACAGACCCATAGTAGATACTGCTGATCTCAGAACACCAGATCACTGACACACAGTAAGTACTGCTGGTCTCAGAACACCAGATCACTAACACAGAGTAAATACTGCTGGTCTCAGAACACCAGATCACTAACACAGAGTAAATACTGCTGGTCTCAGAACACCAGATCACTGACCCACAGTAGATACTGCTGATCTCAGAACACCAGATCACTGACACGCAGTAAATACTGCTGGTCTCAGATCACTGACACACAGTAAATACTGCTGATCTCAGAACACCAGATCACAGACCCATAGTAAATACTGCTGGTCTCAAACCACAAGACCACAGACCCATAATAAATACTGCAGGTCTTAGAACTCAAGATCACTGACCCACAGTAAATACTGCTGGTCTTAGAACACAAGATTACTGACACACAGTAAATACTGCTGGTCTTAGAACTCAAGATCACTGACCCACAGTAAATACTGCTGATCTTAGAACGATAGATCACAGTTCCATAGTAAATACTGCTGGTCTTAGAACACCAGATCACAGACACACAGTAAATACTGCTGATATCAGAACACCAGATCACAGACCCATAGTCAATACTGCTGGTCTCAAAACACATGATCACTGACCTATAATAAATACTGCTAGTGTTAGAACTCATAATCGCTGACCCACAGTAAATACTGCTGATCTTAGAACACCAGATCACTGACACACAGTAAATACTGCTGGTCTCAGAACACCAGATCACAGACTTATAGTAAATACTATTGGTCTAAGAACACCAGATCACTGACACACAGTAAATACTGCTGGTCTCAGAACACCAGATCACAGACCAAAAGTAAATACTGCAGGTCTTAGAACTCAAGATCACTGACCCACAGTAAATACTGCTGATCTCAGAACACCAGATCACAGACCCAAAGTAAATACTGCAGATCTTAGAACTCAAGATCACTGACCCACAGTAAATACTGCTGATCTTAGAACACTAGATCACAGTTCCATAGTAAATACTGCTGATCTCAGAACACCAGATCACTGACACAGAGAATATACTGCTGATCTCAGAACACCAGATCACTGACCCACAGTAGATACTGCTGATCTCAGAACACCAGATCACGGACACACAGTAAATACTGCTGATCTCAGAACACCAGATTACAGACCCATAGTAGATACTACTGATCTCAGAACACCAGATCACTGACACACAGTAAGTACTGCTGGTCTCAGAACACCAGATCACTTACACACAGTAATTACTGCTGGTCTCAAACCACAAGATCACTGACTCATAATAAATACTGCTGGTCTTAGAACTCAAGATAACTGACCCTCAGTAAATACTGCTGATCTCAGAACACCAGATCACTGACACACAGTAAATACTGCTGATCTCAGAACACCAGATCACAGACCCATAGTAAATACTATTGGTCTAAGAACACCAGATCACTGACCCATAGTAAATACTATTGGTCTCAGAACACCAGATCACAGACCAAAAGTAAATACTGCAGGTCTTAGAACTCAAGATCACTGACCCACAGTAAATACTGCTGATCTCAGAACACCAGATCACTGACACAGAGTATATACTGCTGATCTCAGAACACCAGAACACAGACACACAGTAAATACTGCTGATCTCAGAACACCAGATCACAGACACACAGTAAATACTGCTGATCTCAGAACACCAGATCACAAACCCATAGTAAATACTGCTGATCTCAAAACACAAGATCACTAACACATAATAAATACTGCTGGTCTTAGAAATCAAGATCATTGACCCACAGTAAATACTGCTGGTCTTAGAACTCAAGATCACTGGCCCACAGTAAATACTGCTGATCTTAGAACACTAGATCACAGTTCCATAATAATAATGCTGGTCTTAGAACACCAGATCACTGACACACAGTATATACTGCTGATTTCAGAACACCAGATCACTAACACACAGTATATACTGCTGGTCTTAGAACACCAGATCACTAACACACAGTAAATACTGCTGGTCTCAGAACACAAGATCACTGACCCACAGTAGATACTGCTGATCTCAGAACACCAGATCACAGACACAAAATAAAAACTGCTGATCTCAGAACACTGGATCACAGACCCAAAGTTAATACTACCGGTCTCAGAACACCAGATCACTGAATCACAGTAAATACTGTTTATTCAAGGCCACAATATCACAGACCCATGGTTAAAACTGCTGGTCTCAGAACACCAGATCACAGACACACAGTAAATACTGCTGGTCTCAGAACAAATTATCACAGACACACAGTAAATACTGCTGGTCTCAGAACACCAGATCACAGACCCATGGTAAAAACGGCTGGTCTCAAAACACCAGATCACAGACACACAGTAAATACTGCTGGTCTCAGAACACCTTATCACAGACACACAGTAAATACTGCTGGTCTCAGAACACCAGATCACTTACACACAGTAATTACTGCTGGTCTTAGAACACCAGATCACAGACCCATGGTAAAAACTGCTGGTCTCAGAACACCAGATCACTGGTCTCAGCCCATGACCACCTTGGCCCAGTGGTTCAAAGCTTTATCAGCATAGCCAAATGGCTAGAAAATTTTTTTTTCAAAATCTTAAATAAATGTAAAAAAACAATTATCTTTATCAATATATGACAAAAAGTAATGGTTTACCAACAGAGGGTTAACAACCATTTTTAAAGCTACACTAAGTTTCCCTAGGTAAAAAATTAAATGGCACTGATCTAATTAATGATGTTTCTAATGAACAATGTTACATTTGGTTCAACTATCAAAGCTCAAATAAATACAGAAATAACAAGAATTTGCCAGCCAGAGATGTAGCCTGTGGGATCTAATTTTAGAACATGGTTACGTCATTAAAAAACTGGGACTTTTAAACACAACCTACAAAACGGTGAAAAATACAATAAATTAAACACAGAATTTCATTAAATTTGTCATTTGTGACTTTGTAAGGGATAAGTAACACCATTGTGAATAATTTGGGTATTAATGATGGACAATTAATACAATTTGTCAGGTTTCACCCTCAATTCTTTGGAATTTCCATACATCCGTGTGCATGCTCCAAGCAAATAATAATTATCGTAAAACACTGACCAACCAGTTAGAGGATTCCTTTAATTAAAGCTAATAGGAATGAAATTTTAGAAAATGAATCTCATGGATGGTGATTAGAAGTTATCTATTTTTTAAAAAAAATTATTTCTAGAAAAAAAATTCAGAAAAGCAAAAAACTTAATGCAGCTTTAAATCCTTAGAGTGGATGCCCTGAGAGAGTGCCCAATTAATATGAACACAAGACACAAACCAGTCAGAGTAGTTGCTAATGTAAACATAACAGGTAACTATGAATCAATTCACAATTTATTGCATCATAAACATATTTTGTGTTTCTTCAAAAATAAAAATTAAAAATTTACAAAAGAATCATTTATTGTCAGTCAATGTTTATAACAAGATGAAACAAAAAGTATAGAAATTCATCAACTGTTTTCTAATTATGTCGTTAACTTTTTTTCTCTTTATATAGAGTCAATGTTTTGCCATACATAATTAATACTAGTTTGTTTCAAAACAGAGTTTTATCATGACTCAGCACTCAAAACAAAGACCACAGATGCAATTTTATGCATGGAAAAATAAGATAACTGTAATAGAAACTTTTTCATCAAAGCCAAGAGTGAAATAAAAAAAAAATAATTTTTTTATAAATTAATGTTTAAATAGCTTACTTGTATATCTTTCTTGTAAAAACTTCTCTTCATATTTTGATTCTTAAAAGATTAATAAATTACAGCAAAACTAACAACACAAAATTGAGATGAATTTTAAAATCATCTTAACGTTATTCTTTTTAAGATTTTTAAGATGGTGGTTTTCTTTTAAAAAAAATGTTGATTAAAAAGATCAGGTTTTCTTTAAATATACCAAGAGAGACAATTCATGTTTTATTAGGCATTTTAGTGTTTCCACAGTGCATGTCTTTAACACGCCTTAAAATTTCATGAACAATACTATAAATTCACATAATAATAATTTTCACCATTTTTGTAGGCAAGTAAAAACCAAGAAGTTTAATGTAAATAAGATTTTAACACCCCCCCCCCCAAACCACCCAATGGTATTTTTTTCATTAAAATCAATTCCATGAAATTTACTATATTTTTTTTAATTTCAAAACCACAAACTTTTAAACAAACTAATATAAATGATTCTAGAATATTTTACTGGATATTGCATCAAAAACCTATTTAATCTGCATTTTTCAGACAATAATTTAGAATTTTAGTTCCAATGTTTCAAATACACTGGTTGTTAACAAGCTTCTTTGAAGCTTCTTCTTCTCTCAAAAACTGACTATCGGTATCGGATAAAAATTTTTTTAACCATGAATGAGAACAAGATGCACAAATAAAAATTGCATGTGATCAACTTTATAAAGGTGAAGAGAGACAGACAACAATTAACTAAGTACAATGAATCTTTTAACTCTAGACATTAAACAGAATGCTCTTCTATTTCATTTTTATAATATAATAAGTAAGAGTGTACACACACCTAACAAATAAATTATGTTTTCAATGCTTCTGAATAAAGCATTTTCACCAATTTTACAATTGAGATACAGGGTTAGCTCTGCCATTTGCCAATTCAGCCAATTGCTAATTTTTATGAATTCTGGCTCCAAATAATAGCTCTTGGCTAATATTTTTGCTCTAAAGTTTTCATTAAATTTCCATATGAGGCAGATGAAAAACACTGACTTTTTATTTTTATTTTTTAAGTATGAAAAAGTAATTGTTGATAATCAATAACAATTTATACAGCAGATTAGAACTACATTTTTGTCACTTTTCTTAGTTTTTCTGGCTCCTTAACATATAAATTGGCTCCTAAATTTTAACATCGGCTAAAGACTTGACTCAAATCTTTTAAGAGCCAGAGCTAACCCTGAAGATATGCTTGCCCACCTTGACAATTTTTTTTCCAATCAATGATTCAAATTTCATAAATTTCTTGTTCAATTCTGGTTTCTGTATGTGACAAAACAGGCATTTATCAAGTTATAAGTGAAAGACTCACCTGGCAAATTAACCTGAATTACTAAGTATGTTTAACATCCATTCAATCTGGTCAGGTTCAGTTCAGTTAAACCTGTACTATAGTCTGTCCATTGGACCTGAGAAATAAGAACTAAATTGACAGGTGGTTTTTTTTAAATACCCAGTAGAAGTGATTCTTGAGATATATATATATATATATAAACAAAAAATTGTTTAAACAATATACACTATGTTTTAATTTGGAGCCTTTTTATTCAAAACTCTTTTTTTTATATACATGTACAATGCATACATTAGTATCAGTATGTTTCAAGACTTGCCATGACCTTTCAATTTTTCAAGATACATTTCAAAATACATGTAGAAGAGAATAAGTAAATGAAGTATGATTACAAAGTCTTAATAAAAAATTAGGGTCTTAGTATTCTAAAATCATAAAACATAAATAAAGAAAATATATTTATAAAGTATTAAAGTCTTGATCAGTTTGAATTTGCGAATTCGGGGTACATGAGCAACCCGCATGATTAAAAAGAGACATTTAAAAATTGAATCTTATTATTCTTAAATTATATACATGGTATACACATCATAAAAGGTCTGTAAGTCATGTCATGTGACCAGCATGAATTTATGAATTTGCAAATTTCAAGTGAACGAACACGAGCAATCAGCATTATTACAGTGTCCATAAAAAATCGGGAACCTTATCACTCATAATTACTAAAGATACTCAGTATACACATCAAAAAGGTGTGTATGGGCTGTCATACAACCAACATGAATTTGCAATTTTTTGTACATAAGCAAAAAATCCAAGAATATTACACTTATATCGAGACATCTCCAGTTATAGGTAAACTGGCAGAAATTTAGACCTTTGCAGTGTGCTTAAGGCAATGTGCAAAGAAAGTTCTTTAATGTGTCATGTCTGCCATGACATGTGACATTGATTTTAAAGGTTCCCTTCAGTGGACCCTATGACTATCATTTCTAAATGCTGAGTGCTTGGAAAAAGAACAGTCACTACCAATTTTCAAGTCTTGGTCAGATCTGGCCAGGATTTGAACCCCGACCTCTAACATATAAAGTGAGCACTCTACCACATAATCAAATGACAACTACAAAGTGCCAATCAAAAATTGGATAACAAGATAACCAATTGTCTATTTGATGAAACGAGAGTAATCTCTAATTTCCTGACTTTCAGATTCCAAGAAACACTGCTACCCAGGAACAATATCAAGGATTTCAAACAAAAATTACAGACCATATTTCTGTTACAAGACAAAAACAAATGAGAAATCTACATATAAATTATTAGTGATATAACCCAATCAGTGTTGAAAATAACAGCCAGCCAGACAGTCAGAGACTGGTAATTTATGGGTAGTAAGGAGCAGTCTCCCATATACCACAATAGAAAATGTTGAAATTACATGTACTGTAAAAATACTAATTTTAGCATGTACGTATTTTAGCGCAATTTACATTCTTGACTAATTCCCATGGATTTCAATTAGTGCAAAACAACTTTCGAGAAACAGACTATAAGTCAAAACATGTATTTTAGGGGTGTATTTAAATAAGTGCTACTGTCCTAGCCTGAAAATCGCTAAAATTAATACACCACTAAAATTGGTATGTTTACAGTATCAGACTAGGTTATAATTTCCAACGCAGTCTTTATGTACAACAGAGTCAGGAGGTAAAAAATCAGAGGCCGTTTTTTTGTTTTGTTTTTAATTTTTACCTAACCTAAGGGGTTTGTTTTATCAATACATAAGGGTTGACCAGTGTACTAAGTGAACAAAACCTCTTAATTTTTATGTAGAAAGTTTTGGGGAAAATAATATTTTCAAACATCTGGATTATTGCTTTAGTGAAAAAGGCAGACTTATGTGACTCTATATTCAATGGAAATATTGTCCAACATTATGGGGGTAATGTGTGGCACAATAAAATGGTCAAACTCATTTTAAAACCTACCAATAAATAATTTTACAAGCCGATAGATACAAGCAAGCTTAAATAAAATAATATCATTTATATAGACCTGTCAGATTAAAAGAATCTATCACTACTTGTGGTGCCAGATAGGGAAATCTCAACCAGATTTCTAATATATCTGGTCCAGAACGAGGCTTGCCGAGTTCTGGACCAGATACTAGTATATTAGAACGAGGGTTAAAATTTAAAGAGGGTTAAAATTTCCCTATCTGGCAGCATAAGTAGTGATTGAATCTATTTCTTGCACCATAAAATATACAAATTCTATTAAAATTCAAAATTCAACACATGGAAGTGGCGTGTGAATACACAAGACAGGAACAGGCGTGACGTCATAATTCATATTAACATTATGTCATATAAAAATTAATGTAATATGAAATAAACTTGTTATTGATTTATAAAAAAAAGTTTTTAAAATTACATTTTAAATTTAACCTGCAGTATTACCTGTTCTGTTTATTTGTTTGTGCGAAGGTATGCCAGATTCTTGGGTTCTCAAAGTATTGATACACCTCTGATTTCATTGATAAATCTTGACGGGAAAAAAAGCGTGTAAGCTATCTTGTACAGGGGGGTGCAAGATAGGTATATTCTGCAGTATTTACCAATACAACATCTTACTACTGTAGGGTCTAAAGAGCATGCCTGTTATTGCCTAGTTTTGAATCCCACTAGGGCAGATCATAGTGTGAGGACGTTTGTTGAATCCTTTGCAAAAGCTTTGTGGTTTCTCTGAGCACTCCAGTTTCCTTCACCATCCCAGAACTGACCACCTTGAAATAAGTGACTTATCTTGACTAGGTTGTAGAACACCATTAACTCACTTCACCCCACCTTCCCACTACCATATGACTTCAAAACTCACATACAGAAGTTCAATATTTAAAATTTGTGACCTATAAACTGTATTCATGAATAAAATACTGAACCAAAAGGTTTTTAAGTAAAAACTTTCCCAAGTTCTAATTGAAAATTTCTTCAAGTCCTTGGTAGAACTCTGGTTGTGAAGTTTAAACCCTGAAAACTTAACTTTACAAATCTAATTTTTTTTATTCAGGCCAAACTTAAAAAATTCTTTGTTTGCTGTTTTCAGACCCATGCTATCCACATGTGGGTAGGTAGGTAGGAAATTTTTTTTTTTGAAAACTGAATCTATTACACTTTTGAAAAAGTTTAAATTGGTTTCGTATGTCTCTTTTAAAACACATTAATTTTTTTTTTTTTTTTTTTGCTAACTAAAGTATTCTTTGTTCCTCGTGCTTTCTCCTGTGAAAACACAACAGAATTTCCTCACTACCATATAAACCTATGTTTCCATAAATTTAAAATTACTAGTAGCAAAATTTCAAAAATTTGTGAAAAATGAAAATATAGTTTTTTTAAAGTATTTTCTCACAAATTTGCTAAAATATGTTACTTTTTGAAAGAATTTCTCAGAAATTAGAAGCCAATGGCGATTTTGGCTACCAAGAATAGAAACATAGTATAAACCAAATCACAGGTTGTCTTGCTTGCCAGGGTTATTGCATTTTAATATTGTTTCTTATATTGAAAGAAAGTTTTAAAAAAAAGTTGGAAGTGATGGCAATAAATTTTTTGGGTAGGGGCATTTCAAGTGAGTCGGGTAGTCAATGGCAAACAAAGTTAATTTTATTTTAGGCCTAAAATGTGTACATGTATTTAAGTTCATACCCCCCAAAATAATAATAATAATTAATAATCAAAATAAATAAATAAAAATAAATGGAAAAAAAGTTTCGTTATGTTAATTTTTTCTCTTAAAAATTGAATTTTAAGACATAACAAGAGGTAGGAATATGTTACATATAAAATAATATTTTATACATTTTCTTTTTTTTTTTTTTTGACACTCAAGCTAGCGATATGAGATAAACTTTTCTGCATTTTGTACAGACAAGATTATGAAAATTTCATAATACATTACATCATAATATACTAACATGATTTTAATGATAAATTCAATGAAAACCATACACTCCCAACATATAAAAAGACATGATCACTTGTATTTACAAAAAAAACCTAAAAATAAACCCACCATTAATCACTTCCTTCATCATCTTCTGGCTCGGTTTTAGACTTTTCGTGCAACAAGACATATTCTCGAGAACTAAAGCCAAACTTTAACATGTCTTTCTCGAGAAGCTGTACATATCGCTGAGGTTCAATTTTGTTATTATTCACAAACGTGCCGTTTGCCGACCCCAAGTCTATGATATAAGGGCAAACCCTTCTTCCCATTGTTCCATCATCTCTTTCATAATCAACTAATCTATATTGTAATACTGCATGTTGTTTGGAGCAGGAGGGATGGTCCAGGGGAAGATCTACAACAAGTCTGTCTCTACCAAGTAAGTAAGCACTTTGTCGATGTATAAACAGAACAGGCAAAGCCTCGTCACCTTTAAATGGATATAACCTCCATCTTGTTTTAGGTTTTCTGGCTTCAGGTGGTTGGTTATATTTGATTACAACACCTTTATAAGTATTCGTTTCCTCTGTTAGTTTTCCTGAAAGTCCAAAATTTGGTTTTTCTTTTTCTTTGGGTTGATTTTTGTCCTGAGAATTAACTTGTTGTGGCCTTCCAAACTGTTCCATGTTTGGATCGTCTGCCTCCCTTCTCCGCCTAGCCTCTCGACGGCGGTCATCATTTGCTCTTCTCTCTCGTCTCTGATTATGTTGTTCTTCTTCACTGTCTACCTCTTGTTTAATATGTCTCTGATGAGAATGTCTATCACCATGTCCATCTCTGTGTCGATGTTTCCGCCTGTCTCTGTGCCTATTATCGGGTAAATCATCTTGGGGTGAAATACCCCGTTCGTTTTTAATTTTTCTGTGATGAGGACTTCTACTTCTTTCTGGACTTTGGTGAGAATGTCTGTGATGTCTGCCGTCTCCCTGAAAGCAACAAAAATAAGCTTGAACACTGCCACTAAAATAGGAATTTGAAATCTACAAATTTGGAGCTTCCCACCTATTAGCAGTACACGCTACTGACTAAGCTACCTGGCCACCTATCAAGCCAAGTCTGCTACATTCCTACCTTCCCTTTTTTTCAATTTAACTACTTTGAATCAAAATTACAAGGTTCTACACGGAGACCAACCTGTTGGTTGGCCAATTCCCAGGGTAGGATGAGCCCCCAAACGTAATAAGAAAGGGAAAAAATGCAGCGGCTAAACTGGTATAGGGACCTTATCATTATTCCCAATTTCAAGAAAGACACTCAAAAATTCCTTGGTCACCCCACAATTTGGTTAAGAATTGGCAAATCCCAATAAGGTAAAAAAAATCCATACTACAAATTTCAACCCGAAGAAATGTGCACTTCTGGTACAAGCATAATGAAAAACCATGACAAAATCAAATTTGAATGCATACAAGCATAAGGCTTACAAATTGCCAAATATGGCAAGGAATTATGTGTATAATTTTGAAAGAACATTATTTAAGGAAAATTTTTACCTGATCTGTATTTATTTGAAAGAATATTTTGTGGTAAACAGTATGGGGTTTCAAGTAAGAACACAGTAAATTTGACTACAATCTGTAATGCAATAGTTAGTGTGCTACTAAGATATATTCTGTCACTTTTTCTTAGAAATTACTTTGGTCAATATATCCAACATATTAACTACCATGTTTACTAAAAACGCACCATCCAACCCATCAGATCAGCCGGTTCAATCAGGTTGGAAATCAGGTAAAAAGGGGGGGGGGGAGGAGCACTACAGCATGAATCAAACACATTACTGTAATACAGATTTATCTATATTGAAACGATATGTTAGCATCTTATCTTATTTTCTGGATGTTAATGACTCATTGAATACACGTGGCTGAATATGGTAAATCCTAAAATTATGTCATCAAACTGAAAAACAATAAAAATCTACCAACAGGTACTGTACAGTCTAGCGTACCTTTCTTGAACTTTTGGAATGTTTGTGTTTATGTTTCCTGATATTTTCCTCTTCTACACTACTGTCAGAATAATAACCTGTCGACATTTTGCTTTCTTTGATAATCAAAGAGTTCTTTGGTCGACAAAACTGCTACAAAACGTTCGTTTTTTAAACGTATTTGATTTTTTCTAAACCGGAAGTAAAGTTATTTCTAAAATATAATATCAAAAATGGAAACGAAATGGACGATTACAAACCGGAAAATCGTAGCCTGAAGTTCCCGATATATCATTACCAAACGGAATTAAACAGAAAGGAGTAAAAGTAATACTGACGTAGTCGAAAAACATAAATTTAACTATAACCAATAGTATATCAAAAATAAATAAATAAATAGATAAATAGATAAATCAATAAATAAATAAATAAATAAATAAATAAATAAATAAATAAATAAAAATAAATAAATAAATAAATAAACATTGACGTTGATATGACAGGGGATGTAATGGTAAAATAATATCCCGTGTGGTTCAAGCACTTTTGTTGGAAACATGATTTAGCCGTAATTTGTGTTTTCGTCAAAGTTGTTACAGGCCAAGTTTTTCTTAAAAATATTCCATTTATTAGTGCTTTTATCCTTTTATGCTATTCTTTAAAAATGCGTTTAAACTTCTAATTCTAACATTGTTTCTTAACCTTGGACGATTAACACATCAGAAAGATTTAAAATGTTTTAAATGCCGGACACTGCACACTTTTTTGCACTCTATTTCTTACTTGAAGGTAGTGGAGTGGAGAAATGGTGTTTTACGCCCCATTAAAGATTCTTTCACTTATTTCAAGGCGTTCAGTTCTGGGATGGTGGAGGAAACCGGAGTGCCCGGAGAAAACCACCGACCTTCGGCAAGCAAACTGACAAACTTTCCCCCCTAAGATTTTTCCCATAGTGGGATTCGAACCTAGGCTGTGAGAAGCTTATAGGATGTGGGCTTTGATCTCAGCGCCTTTACCACCAAGTGTGAATCCAACTCGAGCAGATCCTAATTTTATATCAAGTTCTTACATTTGATATACTTTTTTTTTTCAGTTCGCCAATCGTCGAAAGTCTATGGTTATCTCAAGTACTCTACTTTCCTTCACTTATTTCAATACTGACCGCCTAAAAATATGCTGAAATACCACACTATACTGCACTTTACTTTCATGGCCTATTTTTACCGTATGACTGCATTGTTTGGTAAACTGAAGTTTTCTAAACATGACCATGTATGAGCTGCATATTGTAAACCAGTCGGAAAGATAAAATACAAAAAGTATTTAATCCTTACACGTCATGATGATGATATCTGTATGGACGGCAGTTTTTTGTTTTGTTTTTTTAAAAATATTTTTAAATAATCTCTTAATCATTTACTGATATTCTCCAATCAAACCTATTTAAAGATATCTCTTACATCTTTCAATTTCTTAAATTTGAGAAACTGACCAACCAAGAGATGTTTAAATATGAATAACCAAGAGATTTTGACGGTATAAATAACCACAAAATTTTCGGTACTAAATAATTTACTGGGATTTAAGTACTGAGTAACTAAGAAATTTTAGGTACTAACTTATCTAGGGGTTTAAGTACTAACAAAACAAGAGGTTATAAGTACCGAGCAAAGACGTACTGTATACTACTAATATAAATCTCTGTTACTGAGTAACCAAAATACTTCCTTATTGCTCACCAAAAAGGTTGAGTTCTTGTCTTACCAACTTTCCAATACTATCTTGTGAATTTCCAAGATATTTAAGGTACTGACCAACTAAAAGATATGAGGTACTACTGACTAACTAAGAGACCTTAGGTAGACTAACCAAAACAATTTACTGTACATACTAAATAAGAAAACTTAGGTATGGCTTACCAAGACGTTCTGAGTTCTGAGTAACCAAAAGACTTGCCTATGGCTTACCAAGAGGTTTAGTTACCGTCCTTGCCATTTTTTCAGTACCGTCCTACCAATTTACCAAGATTTAAGGTACTAACCAAGAGATATAAGGTACTAACTAACTTAGAGACCTTAGGTAGATAAACCAAGAAATATAAGGTTGGACTCGGTAAATAAGAAACTTTAAGTATGGCTGACCAATATATGATTTAGGCTCTGTTTAAAAAAGATTAATTGATTGGGGTTTTACGCCCAAGTCAAGAATATTTCACTTATATCGAGATGTCACCAGCCATGAGTAAAGTGGCAGAAACTTTGACTTTTGCAGTGCGCTTAGGGCAATATGCAGCGAGGGTTCTTTAACATGCCACGTCTGTCGTAACACGGGGCATCGGCTTTTAAGGTCTTGTCCGAAAGACCATGTGAGTTTCATTTCTAAATACCGAATGCTTGGGAAAAGAACAGTATTTATTTTCAACTCTTGCTCAGACCCGGCCGGGGTTCGAACCCTTGACCTCCCACATACAAAACGATCACTTTACTAACTGAGCTGCCGTAGTTGTGTTTAATCTGGAGAATTAGAACGGACCTGATTAGATGCTCAGGTTATGACTCAACATACATGTAGTACATGCTCATAAAGGGAACCAGTAATGGATCAACATGACATATTCTTAAACAATTTTATTTACTTATGTTAGTACCACTGTATAAGCTCACCAAGAGTTTTTGGTTACCGGCACTCAATGAAATTAAGAAACAGGATGATGAGATTTTAGGTACTAGCTTACCAATATATTTTAGATAATGGCTCCGAAGGAATTTTGTGTTCTGGATCACAAAGATATTATTAAGGTACTGGCTCACCAAGATATTTTAGGTACTGGCCCAAATAGATATTTAGGTACTGGCTCACCAAGATATTTTAGGTACTGGCCCAAATAGATATTTTAGATACCTGCTCACCAAGGAATTTTGGGTACTTGCCCACTAATATATTTTAGGTTCTGGCTCAATAAGATATTTTAGGTACTGGCCCACCAAGATATTTTAGGTTTTGCCTCACCAAGGAATTTTAGGTACTGGCTCACCAAAGAATTCTAGGTACTGACTCGCCAAGATATTTAGGTACTGGCTCAACTAGCTATTTTAATTACTGGCCCACCAATATATTTTAGGTTCTGGCTCAACTAGCTATTTTAATTACTGGCCCACCAAGATATTTTAGGTTCTGGCTCACCAAGGAATTTTAGGTACTGGCTCACCAAAGAATTCTAGGTACTGACTCACCAATATATTTTAGGTACTGGCTTACAAGGTATTTTAGGTTCTGGCCCACAAATATATTCCAGATGCTGGCTTATCAAGATATCTTGAGTTCTGACTCACAATTATATTTTTAGTAACTGGCTCCTAAGAAATCTTTGGTTCTGGCTTTCCAAGATATATATATTCTGGCTCACTAAGATATTTTAGATTCTGGCTTACATTAATATTTTGATTCACCAATATATTCAAGGTATTGTCTCCGAAAGAATTTTGGATTCTGGATTACCATGATATTTTAGATTCTGGCTCACAAATTCATTTTAGGTACTGGCCCCCATGATATTTTAGGTTTTGGCTCATCAAGATATTTTACTGACTACCTGTCCAAGATTTAAGGTAATTGAAATGAAGATTTTAGGAACTGGCTATCAAGAGATTAAAGATAATGTCTCATCAAAAGATTTCAGATAATAGTTTATCAAAAGAATGTAGGTAGCTGGCTCAAAAACAGATTTTAAGTACTGACTCAAGAAGGGATTTTAAAAACTTGCTCTTCAACAAATGTAAGTTATTGGCTCACCCAGAATTTTAAAGTACTAGCTCTTTCAGAATTTTAGGGATTGGCTCACCAAGAGATTTAAAGTATTGGCTCTTCAAGAAATTTTACCATCTTTAAACATTTTCAATATTGGCAAAATCAAGACCTAATCTTGACTAATTTATTAATGTTAATAACTTTGTTAGATTTTTTTATCATTTAAAACACCTATATAATTATAATGCAAAATTCCCTATAAAAAGTACACAAAACATATTCTTCTTCATAAAAATATATAATTTATCAAAAAATCTTGTAACATATACATAATATTGAAAGAAAAAAATTACTACATGTACACTCTGATTAGAAACTGTTCAACTTCATATCAAATTCAAAATCAAAAGTACCAAATACCTGTCTGAAAATTCCATCTAACTCACCTATACATCTTATTCATCAAAATGTTTAACTTTAACATTACTTAAACAATGACAAAAGCTCTTAACTATTTCATAATACAGGCGAGATTTAAAAAAAATCCTCAATCATGAAAAGACCATGAGAGAGAGGGGGGATAAAAAAAAGAATTCCTTAATCTTGAAATTAAGGCACGAGAGAGAGAGAGAGAGAGAGAGAGAGAGAGAGAGAGAGAGAGAGAGAGAGAGAGAGAGAGAGAGAAACAAATGGTGATAAAAAAGAAAATGAGTAAAATAATTATTTAAAAAATAAATAATTAAATGAGTGAATAAATAAATAAATAAATAAATAAAAAACTGATGAAACATTAGAAGAAATAACCCTGAATAACAAGATAATTTTAAGATTTTTTACTTTTAAGAGTAAACAGCATGGAATAAGAAAAATACAAACAATACATGTAAAAATAAAAACAGTCGAAAATCAAACAAAAACAATCAGTCTATGGACTATTAACTTTACTTACTTTGGCCTATAACACCCAGTGGAGCTTAGGCCATTGAAGTCTATGGACTTTAGATAGGTACAATTATATAGTGTAGAAAATACAGCAGTTTACAAATTAATTACTGATATTCAATGAGAATTAAATACCTGTACTGTAAATTGGAAAATTTTTACATCTGCTAATTTTCATGAATATTGTAATTGAAAGATACTTGCAAACTTTTTACTTCTGTGTTGTAATATGATGGTTAGTGAAAGTTCTATTTTTGCATCTTGTTACTCCCTGCAATTTGTGTAGAAAAAAATTAATAAATAAACATAAATAAATAAATAAATAAATAATTTTTTTTAAAAATGACACCAAAATTTACACATTTACAATAAGTGTTTTTAACTAAAGAAATTTTCATAATCATCTTTTTTTCTTGCAACAGTTTATCAGAACAAGAAGGAGCTAAAGCTAAATTAAACTTTTTTTTCATATCAAAATTTACTAAAATTTGCACCAACTGTCACCTGAGGATGCAAAAATAAAATAGAAAGTCACTTTTTGTGAAAATTTACTGATGGAAAAACTTACCCATTTACAATCATGTGATGCATCATGTGATGTACCATAATGTATGAGCAGAATTATTACTTCCACTGAATAATGATTACCGTACTTAAGCTGATGTTTCAACTAAAGAAAATACATAATTCAGAAATATGTTGTGATAACATTTTCTATAATGTTCTTCACAGATATTAATGGGTTGAATAATCACAAGGTTTGCTGGAAAACTGTATTATGAAGCAAACATTGCAGTGATATCACTCAATCATCATAAAACTAAAAACTATATAAAAAAAGAAATAACTTTCTAATTATCTATATTGTATATATTCTTTCAAAAAATATACAACAAACAAAATAAAGTTTGTTATACTTTAACAAATTAAAAGTAGGATACATAAAAAAATTAATTTTTTTTATATATAATAACTCTATTATTTTAATATTTCTTGGATATTACCATTGATTTGATCTGAGCGAGAATGTGGCACCATAAATATACATAAGCAATTTTCCCAATATGTCTCGGGCATTGCCATGGCTTTGGTAGCATAGTGGTCTAAAATGTGTGCTAACTGATCACAGCAACTATAACCATCAAGGCTCAACTCCAGCTCTGGTAAATCTAAATGTGAGAAAGTTTGTCAGTTCACTTGCCAAAGTTTGATGGTTTCATTGGGTACTCCTGTTTACTCTACTAACTGACTTGATAAAAATGAAAATTAGTCAGTTGACTTTACGTAAATGTTTGCATTGGGTGCTCTGGTTTTCTCCACAATGAACCTACTGCCTTGATAAAACTGGAAGAATATGACTAGAGCTGAAAACACTATTACCCCAACCTGAGACATTAAGTATTCAATGTACTAAAAACACCAAAATAAAATTCATAGGTTTGATACAGACATGAAAAGTTTCTAAATGGGTGAAATTTATAATAATAATAATAAAATAATAATAACAATAATGATAAAAAAATTGAGGTATCTGTTTTTAACTTTGGTACGGATTACAAATGTGCTAGCACCTAATTGTAATTCTTCAAAGTGTTGGACATGTCTTATAGTCTAGCCAATCTATGAAAAAATAGGGTCAAACCTCAAAGTAATTGCAACAGAAAATATTTTTATGTGATTGTTTTTAGGAATTGTGTTTTTATTCACCATAAAAAATATACCAATTTCAATCCAGTGGAATTTGGGTTTTTTGCCAATTGAAGTTACCAATAGTATTTTCTATAGAAAAGGGAGATAACTCTGTATTGTGAGCCCAAATTTTACACAAAAATTTTCAAAAACTTCAAGTTTTCTCTGATACTATACGAAGAACAACCTAGAAATTAGATGGAAATTATACATAGACTTAAAATAGATAATTTTAGACAATTTAGAATGTAATATGTAAATGGGATGTAAAAAAAATTAATAATTTTGTTGAAAGAATTTATGCAAAATGCTGATTAGGGCATATTGATGAGATGGAAAAAAGATTTATGCACCTCAAATATATTTTGTTATACACAGAAATGATAAAATTAGTACATGTATATCTTAGGTTGAAACATAGCTTTTCTATCTTCTACTTCATTACTTTGAGTATTTTGTTATTAATTCCCTACCACTATAGAAACATTAGATTGTGAAAGACTTAAAATAAAATGCAACTGAATAGAAATGGGCCAATGATTTCACTTTAAATGAAATCAGAAATGTAGAATATACACAAGGAATCAATTATGATTGATTAATTCCAAGATTTTGATTTACTTTTTGTTAAAATAGCAAAAAACATATGATAATTGGACTTAAACTCCACCTGTTTTACAGGAGTTATCTCCCTTGTCCATAAAAATCCCCATAAGAAATTAAAACTTCTCAAAAACTAGTTTCTCCTTGTAAGATTTTGGTAGACTTTTTACTTTAAACATTTCATGTATTTGAGAGCATATTGGTAACAAAATTTGTTCTGTTGCAATTAGTTTGAGGTCAAATTGTAGGTTGACTAGGCTATTAATAATTTCATTTTTAAGTGTATTTGAATTCAGAGGCAAAAAACTGGCATCTTGACATAGAAAAAAATTTAAATTTATTAAAATTAAAAAAAATTGGTTCATTAAAATGCAGCAGACTCTAAAACTTAGAAGGATTACAGTACATTGTATATAAATCTAGGATTATTGACTGGATGTACATACCCGTAAAAAAGAAAAATTTTCTTGGAGAAAAAATTACCTAACTTATAACAGAATAGCTAAAAAAAAAATCAATTTCTATTAACAGAAGCAAAGCAAAGTAAAACATATGGCATGAAATGTTATCCATGAAGATTTCCACTGAACAAATTATTTGCATAAAAATGGTATGCCTTCCAAACTGGGATTTCAAGATCTGCAGTTTCTAAGTTTAATACTTTTACAAGAAGAAAATAATTAAAATCTTATGCCACAATGAGATTAAAATCACTTATTTACCAGGAAAATATAATGACATAAAAGGCATTAACAGGACAATATAGATGATCATAAAAGGTACAAGGAAAAATACCATAGCAACTATGTAAACATTAACAGGACAAATATAGATGATCATAAAAGGTACAAATACCATAGCAACTATGTAAACATCAACAGGACAAATATAGTTGATCATAAAAGGTACAAATACCATAGCAACTATGGAAACATTAAGAGGGACATCTGTAGTTGATCATAAAAGGTACAAATACCATAGCAACTGAATTAACATTAAAAGGGACAACTAAAGTTGATCATAAAAGGTACAAATACCATAGCAACTATGTAAACATTAAAAGGGACAACTTTAGTTGATCATAACAGTAACAAATACCATAGTAACTATGTAAATATTATTTAAAGCATTATATAACTCTGTTTAATAAATAATATAACGGTAATACAAGCAGTAGAAAAACTCTAATTTAAGGCTATAAAAGGCTGGTTAAGTGGGTACTTATCCCGAGTTTCAGCGACAAGACATGTCTATGAGGAAAATAACCCCTCTTTACTGAAACATCAGTCCATTATCCCGAGCTTCAGCGACAAGATGTGTCCATTAAGAAACAACCCCTCTTTACTGAAACATCAGTCCATCACAAATGTTATATTTAAAAAGTTTGCTGTTAGTTCTTGTTTGCAGCCAAGACTGGATCAATGTAAAATTTAGTCATCTCTAATAATCAAATTAAATTACATAATTTCTCAATTTATAATAAGAATATTAATACTAATACTTTTTTTTTTTTTACTTCACTATAATTCTGTCAAGGTTATCCCTGAATGATGTCACATTCTACAATCAGTGATAACTCTCATTTCGCCAATGTCGTGATTTATCGGAAGGTTATGTATCTATATTAACATTCGCTATGCTTTAGTTCTACGAAACTATGTTTGAGACCAAATGCATTTATATGGGCTATAATTACTATTGATCACATGACTTGCAATTTTTTGCTGACACATAAATGTTTGATATCATTTATTGGCTACTTGTTACGCATGTCGTAAGCAAAAAAGTTTCAAAATTCTGTAACAATTAAAATCGAAATACAAAAATTAAATAATTAAAAAAATTTGAAAAAGTATATTAAACCATTGAACTCGTAGAAATCATGTTTATATTGCTAAAACTTACACTTCCATGGAAACTAATCATCAAGTGCTAAATTAATGCATGTCATTCTGTTTTCATTTTGCAATGTAAAAATCTATTTACATGATTTATGCATACACAAAGATTGTAAATAAATACAAAAATGGCACCTCTTAATTACACACTGTGGTTCGCAAAGCAAATCAAGCAAAAATGTGCACAGTGTCAATTTCATGAATATATTTCAAAGTGAGATTTAAAATTTAATATTCCTTATGATTTAACATCAAAAATGAAAAATTTGATATCATTTTGATAACTGAAATTTTTTTTCGCCTTTCCAACCAAAGAAATCTATAATAATGTTCCAGTTATTAAAAAAAGACCTTTTTTACCTTCCAACCAATAAATTTTTTAAAAAATATTACATATTCAATATTTATAGTATGGACAAAGTTATAATATTCTTAGCCATATTTTGCACCAAACCAAATATTCACGACAAGATTTTACTAAGAGACATAAAAATATAAATGCTGCTCAAAGCAAACTAGATTTTTTGCTCATAAGCAAAATCTGAGTAACATACAGAACAAGTTTTTTACACAATATGAGCTATAAGCCTCAACATTTTATAATGAAAAATATCTGAATAAAAATTCTTATCATAATATTATAATCGATATCAAAAAGAAAAAACATACAAGACATGAACAGGTAAATAACCAATAAACAAATTCACATTGTTCAATATATTATATTATAAACAAAGAAAAAAATATGTGCAAAAAATGAACAGATGAATCGCAAAAAAAAAAAAAAAAAATCAAAAAAAAAAAAAAAAAAAAAACTAATAGAAATCGTAATAAAAAATAAAAATTTATTATTTTGCCTCTCTGTTCAATTACCACTACTTATTTCCATAAGCAGTTTTTAAAGTTCCAAAATCCATTTAATTTTTTTTAATTTTTTTAATTTGAACAAAATCACTTTATAACATCAAAATCTGACAAATGAAATGACCTGCTTTTTTATTTTTATTAGGTCAAGAAAGATCTGTGCTTCAAGTCCCCAACAACAATAATTTTAACAAGTGACGCCAACATGCCATCTGAACATTTTACTTTTAAAAATTTGTTTTCTGTAGTTGAAAAAGGTGGTTTTTTTTTTTCATTTTAACAAATCCAACTTCATTTAGTAGTTTGTAAAAAAACAAAAAAGCCTTGGCATTTTGCAGTAAGATGTCTGATTGGTCACCAAATTTTTATTGATTTTTTTTTAAATCATGAGACATTAACCTAAAATTAGGTGTTTTTTCCCTTCATTTCTAGCTTTAAACAAGTCCAGCATCTTTGGCTAATTTGTAAAACAGTCCATCAGTTTGTCGTAGCAGGCTGTCCGGTGTGTCATACTCTTTTATCCTTCCTTTATCCAAAACCATTATTCTGAAAGTTAAAACAGAATTATATTTTGCAACAATAATTATTAATTTTTTATAGCAATTAATTATTAAAAATTATTAATTAATATTAATTATTAACTATTATACAAATTTTTACAACATACTCAACTCAACACTAAATATAGGTGTTTTTTGAAATTTAGAATGTTTTATTAACTTCATTTTAAATAACTGGTATCGGGCTGCTTTGAGCCTCTTACCACATAAAATCATTTAATATCATTTAATAAAAACAACCAATACCACAACCATTGCAATTTGTGCAAATAAAACTACTTTTGCGGAAAAAATTGCCATTTTATCAGCCAAACGAAAAGTTTTCAGCATCATTTATTTGAAAATGTATCAAAAAGAATTGATCAAAGTAGGTATATATTACAATGCTAGGTCCAGGACTTTTTGCTTTTATGTTTCGTAGGTCCCAAGAAAAGATTAAGAGGTCCCATATCAGCAGTGAAAGATCCATGTGTGCCAAAATTAAATAACTCATGCTAATCAACTTCATACATATCGTGATTAAACAAATAATTCATATACAACTTACAAACACTCAAGCGATGTGCATTTATATTTTCATTTCTGGAAATGGTCAGACAACAACAACTTAAAAAAAATTCAATAAATATGGTGATTTTTGAAATCATTTTTCATACAGAAAGGGGCATTATTCTACACATGTTTTAATTCACAAAGAAAGTGTATTAAAAAAATTGTTCCAACAAAAAAAATGGCTTGTCTATCGAACTTATACAGTAAAAATTCCAAAGGTCCCAAAGTAAAATCAAAAGATAACGGACCTCATACAGAGGGAATTTTGAACCCTTGATTAGGTGAAAATTTTTTTACCTGTCATAATCCATAACTGTGTTAAGTCTATGAGCTATTGTGAGGACTGTGCATTCTTTAAACTCTTCACGGATAGTCTGCTGGATTAGATCATCTGTTTCCATGTCGACAGCAGCTGTAGCTTCATCTAAAATCAGTATCTTGGTTTTCCTCAACAAACTTCTGGCTAAACAAACCAACTGTCTTTGTCCGACACTGTAAATACAATCAAATTTGATAGTACATGTACAATGACATTTTGGTACATTTAATTCTATTAACTGTAACTTTCCTTGATTTTTTATATATATTGGTATAACTGCAAGTCATTACATGTACATTTACTTTTTATTGATTGATTGATTTGATTGATTGATGGATGGATGGATGGATGGATGGATGGATGTATTTATTTATTTATTTATTATTTATTATTTATTTATTTATTTATTTATTGAATTGGATGACTGAACACCCCAATAACTCATGTCAAATCTTTTGTGTTTGCTCTTGGTTTTTTTTTCTTAGTTGCAGCCAGGATTAAAGAAATTAAAAAAATATATTTTAATGAAAATGTAACACATAAACTTTTTTAAATGGCATTGGGATTCAATATGAATGTCACATCTTTCCAAAAAATTGTTAGTAATGAAAATAAAGTGATTTTTCAATATCTGGTGTTTTTTTCTCATATCGAACAAGAAAATCCCGTTCTTTACATTGGTAAGATTTTTCTGTCATACCCTAGATTAAAGACAAGTTACACAGACTATGGGTCACAATTTATACCATGCTGACCACCTCATGCTTAGTAGTAGTAAAGTGTCCACCTCAAGTGTAGGAGGTCAGGGTTCAAAACCCTGGCCAGGTCATACATATGACTTTAAAATTTAAGATATTGTTTCCTTGCCTGGTGCTTTGGCATTAGGAAGATGAGTATACTTTTTCACCAGATGCTGGGATAATGGAACTGGGGAGTGGTATGCTTGTCTGTGGCATACTGACTTGGTGAGGCAGCATTTTACGAAAAAGTCAGCCTGAGTGTGCACTAGGACACTACACACGGAAATACACACTCGCACATCTCAGGCATAATTGAACTTGCTCTTTGATTAATCCATAGAGATTAGTAACCTTGCTCTCATTGCAAAAAGCTGAAAAATTGCTGATGCAAAGTGAAACAACACTACAATAACAACAACATCACATAATTTTGATTGTGACATAACAATTTCAATTAAGACATCAATGGTTGAAAATGCAAACATTGTTGTATGCTGTTAATTTGGAAATTTTCGCGTTAGTTAATATTCGCTGAAGACAACATGGACATCTTTTCACATACTTTTAATTTTGTGTAATCTGGAGACCACAAGCACAAATAATGACGACTTTTTATATTAGTGATAGTTTTATTTTCACATCTAGCTTTACTTGCAAATTAACTCTAAAATAAAATGATTGCCAAAATAAAACAATCACAAAAATTTCCCGATTTTACAGTTTACCCTGTGTTATCTTTACCTGAGATTCTGTCCCCCCTCTCCAACTTCGTATTCCAGTTTAGTAGGAAGTGAATCAACATAGGCTTTTAAATGAGCATGTTCTAGAGCTGTCCATAAATTGGCATCTGTCTTCTCATCTAAAGGATCTAAATTCATGCGTAAAGTTCCAGAAAATAACACAGGATCCTGGAATTTAGAACCCAAAAAAAATAAATAAATAAATAAATAAAATAAAAAAATAAATAAAGAAATAAAGACAAATAAAGAAAATATATACATAAAATAAAATTACATATATTGCCTTATGTTTATATGTTATAGAGAGACAAAAACAAAAAACAGTGCCCTCTTGAGCACTTCTTCCAATCATGGCAAAATATTGCTGCTGCCAAAATTAAAAAAATTCGAGCTTAAAACCTAGACATTTATTAGTAAAAAGTTAAATAAATATTAAAATATAATTATATATACATGTATTTCCAAATCTTTTCACGTAAATGAGACAATGAAAAATAAGTGACAAATACAGAGGTTTTAATAGTTTTGTGATTATCAGCCACAAAAATTGTCATCTCAGTTTTGCTGTTAATTAAGGCACAGATACCTTACTAGTAATTTTAATCATCCCAAATTACATGGACTTTACTAAATAATCACTCGGTTTAATTGAATTTTCAAAATCTCGCACCATTACTGAACCTTTATACAAACCTGAACAAATTAATACAAATGTATAAGTCAAATCCTTAATGCTCATTAAAAAATACTATAGCTCACCTGTGGAAGGATAGTCAAGTGTGACCTACAATCATGTAAACCCATGTTACTAAGGTTCTCACCATCTATAGTGATACTACCACCTGCTGGTTCTATAAGACGGAACAGCGCCAATGTCAATGATGATTTGCCTGCTCCAGTTCTACCAACAATTCCAACCTATAGAAAATAATATCTCAATAAAGGATACTAACATACAATAGAACCTGCTTGAACAGCATCTGTATACAAGACTGCCTGTACACTTGGACAGCATTTTTAGGTTCTTTAGTTTCTTATTTTAATCGAGAAGAACTCTATATAAAGACCAATTGTGTATAAAGTCCATATTAGTATTTCTTAGGACTAATGGGTGGTTTAAAATATAGGTTTTACTGTACAGAATAACAATAAACAATTTTTTTGGCCCTGAATTTTTGTTTATACATGCAATTAACATAATAAACCGTTGCTTCTATGGGACAATGGCAATGTTTACATTGGAGGTGATGTTCTTTGTGATGCATTACACTGCATGCATAAAAGAATTCCCAATTTGCCTTGTTTTCAACATGTATAAAATCCTTATAGTGGCAATGTTTTACCTATGAAGAAATATTCCATGGTAATCACAAAATGCACATATTAATTTTTCATTAGACTAGACTTAATGCAAGTTTATTGGATTTTTTATGAAAAATAAGCAAAGTTCACTGTCCCAAACACAGTGACCCCAAACAGTGTAAAATGTTATACATGTACATGTACATGTGTATATACCTTTTCCCCTGAATTTATAGTGACCGTAATGCCATTTAATACCAGATCCAATCCAGCTCTGTATCTTGTAGAATAATCGTTAAATTGTACTACGCCATTCTGAGGCCAATGTCTCGTCGGTCTATGTTGATAATTGACTAATTCAGCCTGAAAAAATTATTTTCATTTTTATTCAAGACGATTTTGATGTGAAAACTGTAATATCTTAAATACCAAATACATGTTCAACTGCTTTAGTTCAGTGCATAAACTCTTTATGGAATAAGATTTTCAAAGGTTACAAAATGTGGAATATGATGAAGTTTGAAATCATTGATCACTGGTAGCAGATTAGTCTAAAGCTACAGGGTGAAACTTCAATAACTTTTCAGTGCATAAAAATAGGACCATTACTTTTAATTTGTTACAATCTGTACATCAAATTTATATCTAAAATGTTCATATTAATGGACAATGGGCTGTAAAATAAGTGTGATTATTTAGAATCCCTTAATTAACAGCAAAAAACCACACTGCTAGACATTATCTTATTATGAAGCCCACTATACATCTGTAAATAGCATAAAGCCATTTAGAGATGCCAGTGTTGTAATCAACCTTTAATTCACCTTTAAGCATCTTTAAGATTGGCTTAAAGGTGCTTCTTCAAAAATCTTTTTTTTCTGTCAAAATATTCTTGAGTACATTATTATCAGATGCAGCATTTCAAGATAAATCTACTGAAAACTATGAGAATCTATGAGCTGAAGGGAATATTATGATGTCCACACATCCTGTTTGGCTGTTACATTTACCTCCTGTGGTGTATCTGTATATTCTATCACTCTCTCTACAGCTACAACATTCGTTTCTAAATCACTTGTCATACGTACAAACCAATTCAAATTTTCTGTGATCTGCAAAATTTAAAAATAAAAGTTTATTAAATCTGTTTTATTTAATAATAACCTTGAAGTACAGATCATTATCATATTTCAAAAAAAAAAAAAAAATAAATAAATAAATGTTAGATTGAATTTACAGACCCACAGTGCAAAAATAAATAAATAAATAATAATGCCACCCAACACAGTGCCTTTGGCCACCTAGGTTTGGGTACCAATCAGGAAGATTCAGATGTGAAAAAGTTTTTAGTTAATATGTTGAAGGTTAGTGTTTTTCTGGATACTCTAATTTCCTACATCATTCCAAAACTGTCTCTATCACTAAAAGCATCTTGACTTGGACACAAAATACCATTACTCCATTCACTTGCCATTACACATTTACATTTCTATTTTGAACTCGCCACTTACCTGTAATGCATATGTTATAGAGAGACCAACAACAGCGCCCTCTAGAGCACTTCTTCCAATCACTGCAAATATTGCTGCTGCCAAAATTACAAAATTTCCAAGTAACTCTAGTCTAAATCCTAGCCATCTACAAAAAAATTTAAACATATTTAAATAATTAATATTCAATGAAAAGGTTTGTCAGTTTCTTTGCCTAAGGTCAGTGTGTTTTTTCTGGGTACTCCAGCTTTCTCCACATTACAAGAAGTGACTATCTAGATATACATACACTGTGGTACAAGATACATGAAATACAAGAATCATGACTGTCCTCCTAAAACACAAATACTTTACCAGTTGAACTATATGCCAAAAAACCAAAATCATATGATTTACTAATGAAGTCAAAAGGTACATGGTTTTAAATCATAAAATTATAAATGATCTTGAAAATTTCTACAATTTCTTTAGCTGAAAATTTCTCAATTTACAATATTTACCTATTAGCACAGAAATTTGCAAAAGCATATTGCTGGTTACTGTCGACTCTTTCTTCGGACTCAGAGATGAATTTATCCTGCACACCATAAGCTCTAATGACACTAGCACCTGTCAATGTCTCGCTGAAGTGATTATAAATCGGAGATCTTGTTTTAGATTCTAATCGCTTAAGTTGTCTTGAAGTTGGTATGTAAAATCTCTGAAAACCAAAAACATTTTTTTATACACAAATGCAAAAAATTTTTTTGGAATAATCCTTAAACAGACAAAATTTATTCAATACAATTTAAATTAAAAAACACATCTTTTTGCATGTTTTTTCTCTTATTGCTACATTATTTTGAAGTATACAAAATTCTTTTTTCCCATGTTTGTCCCTATCAATTGACATTTCCCCCATGCCAAATTTGACTTAACATATGAAGGGAGCAGATGTATCAAGATATTACTTTTAATATAGCCAATATTTCAATGAAAATAAATTAATGCAGTTCAAAATATCTTAATTAATCTCTAAGCATTCACCTCAGAACAAGTTTATGCATGCATGAGATGTGCAAGTGTGTAATAACTTTTTATTTAGGTGCTAGCTCACTAAGTCAGTATACCACAGAAAAAGCATACCACTCTTCCATTCACGAGTGGTCTAAAGCACGCGCTTACGGATCAGAGTGCCTCTCACCACCTGGGTTCGAATCCCACTCGGGACAGATCCTAGTGTGAGAAAGTTTGTCAGTTCACTTGCCGAAGGTTGGTGGTTTTCTCCGGGCACTCCTGTTTCCTCTACCATCCAAGAACTGACAGCCTCAAAATAAGTGAAAGATTCTTGACTGGGGCGTAAAACACCATTACTCCACTCCACTCCACTCTTCCAGTCACATTATCTTTCCATTAAATAAACAAATCAATACTCTGTCCTTTTAATGCCAAGCCCTTAGGTCAGCCAGGAAGCACTCTCTAAAATTTTATCTTATGTATGACCCCGCAGAGATTTGAACCCATGACCTCCCCACTTAAGATGGATGCTCTAGCTATCACTTTTTTCACTGAGTCAGTTTGTTCATTGGCGAGTTCCTCTATTAAATCAAGTTGAAAAAATGTTGAGAAATCAAAACCATGGCAACTAGAATTGTTATGACTGAATCCAAAGCCACATCCTTATAACCCAAAATCTCACACATCTTTCATGACCTTGAACTTCCTAGATCTATTACCTTAGTTCAAGGTTTTAAAATATATATACAAAAAAAACTCACCTGTATAATGAAATATAAAATTCCCAATGGAAGTATAACAACCATAAATATAGGTGTGCTGTAACTGATGACAATTAATGTTCCTAGGACAATAAGCGCACAGTCTATCCACACCTGAAAACTGTTAGGTAACTGAGTATCGATTGTGTCTATATCCTGAGAGAATCGATTAACGATGCGTCCAACAGGGGTTGTATCAAAAAAGGACATTGGAGATCTTAAAACATTATGTAGCATATTTCTATGTAAAACTCTAGATGCATGGATCATTCTGATGATGGCTACGGCGGAGAATCCAAACACAAAGAATGCTGAAAAAGAAGATTTTATCAATGCATCAATATACATCATATAAGTTCTAGTAAGTGTGAGACTAATCTATTTCTTTTATACAGGAATGACTTCAAATTATCATATTGATTATTTACAAATATTACCTTAGATTATAGTACTTTTTTATTGCGAGTGATTTATTAACACATAATTTTGTGAGGACTCTTGGTCGCAAATTCTTAAATTACGAGAATATTTCCAGAATCTCAAAAATTAAACCTTAAATACCAGTCAAGGCTGCCTTACGAATAAAATCTTATTTTACACAAAGCTATTTAAAGGTTTGAAGGAGGTATTTAGCATGTAATGATTTTACTATTACTGTCTAACTTAAAATGCATTTTAGTAGCCTGCATTATGAATAGCAAAAGCAGGTATATGACTTCCCCTTTTTAACTTCTACCCAAAAAAAGTTGACCCAAGTTTTCCGTCCACACTTACTTTGTAAACCACCGAGACCACCATAAATTCCAAGGTAGAAGTCAGTCCTTTCTCGTAGCTCCGAATAATTGCTGGGTATGGAATAATTCGTAAGTAGTTCATCTCCGGTCCAAAAGCTTAACCAAACATTAGAAAATATTGATGCTCCCTCGTACAGAAAATAAAACAGCAGAATCAATAGAGCGTAAAATATTCCAACTGCCCGACCGTAATAAGCAATGACTGACCACTTCACCTAATAAACAAAACAAAAATTACAGTAATAATAAAGTAGAAACTTGACCATTTCAATGTCACTTTTTTAAATAAAAAACAACTGAATCTTGGTATTTGGAGTACTGATATTTCCAATTTTCGGGAAAAGTTGAACTTTTAAAAAAAAATCCTGGAATAAGTTACTCTTTATTCAACCAAAATAAGTCCAGATATTTCTTTTTACAGATGAGTCAAAATATTTTTTAAGTTCCATGAAAGAAAATTCAATGAAAACAATGTATGTAAACTTGAACTAAAATTTTCTAGTCCTATAATTTGATAAACCACATTTGTTTAGATAAAAATTTTTAATAAGCTACAATCAGAAGCCTGCCACATTTGTATCATAATCTCAATGATTCTAAACTTGTGCCAACCTCATGGCTTTCATAAATGTATTTAACTTATAGTCATTTTTTTGTCCAAACAGATTTATTTTTTGTTGTTTTTAATTAAAAAATTAAACTCCTGAATTAAATACTGTCTTAGCACTTACCCTGCCAACTTCTAATTTTTCTTCTTCAATCAATTTATCGTCTGCTTTTTTAGGTTTTTCTTCTTTCTCCTTTTCTTGCTTTTTCTCTTCCTTTGACAAGAGTCGCATCAATTTCCTTTCTTTTCCGTCGTCACTTTCTGAAGTTTTTGCAGATCTTCTACGTAACTGATCCTCAGCATCAGAGACCCTGTAATAAATCAAAACGATTAAAATCATATTTAGCCTCTGTTAAAAGGAAGTATGGACCTGATTTTAAATTCAATAAGGGAATTTTGCATCCTGAATAAAGAAATCCACCAGCCTTTGGTAAGTGAACTGACAAGAGTTCACAAACTATGATCTTTCCAAGTACATGTAAAATTTGAACCTATTAACTGACCTCAGGGATGTGAATAAAACTAGAGAAATCCACCAGCCTTTTGTAAGTGAACTGACTGAGTTCACAAACTATGATCTTTCCAAGTAAAATTTGAACCTATGAACTGACCTCAGGGATGTGAAGAAAACTAGAGAAATCTACAGCCTTCAGCAAGTGAACTGACAAGCATTCTCACACTGCCCAATTAAAATTTGAACCAAGGCAGACAGAGATTGTGTGATCAGTAAGCATGGTCATTAGACCCTTTGATCACAGAAGCCCGTCAAATTTTGAAAATAATAATGAAAAAATACTTTTGACCTTGAGTATGCAAAATAAAGATTTTAAAGTTACCAACGGTGCAAAACAGTGAACAAGAAATGTAGAGTTCTGTTTGAATAGTCATTTGAAAGGCCTTGTGTTTTTTTTCTTCATTTTTCGAAACAGTTACTACGATTTTTTTTATGCCTGGAATCTAGGAAGAAATAACTCTATGATAGTAATAGCAGTCACTCATGCGAGCTTGCATAACCAATCAGTGCTGAACAATATGTATGCCAAGTGAAATCCTATGTACACACTGTTAAACATGCCTGTTTCAATGCTCATTTGAAAGACTTTTTTTGATTGGCTGAGTATAGTTTGTCATGTCATGTCATGTCAGACTTTACTGGTTACAGCAGTTAGTTTATACATGTAAAATTGATTAGACTTTCTTCGTTCTGACAGTATTATAAACCTACACCTGGGCAGTTTTTGGTTTAAAAGATTACTAAGACTCACTTTGTTGTGTCTGATTGGTCATGGTCTGATGTAATTGAACTTAGCCTTTGTAAGATGTGGGCCTTTACTTGAGAAACTGAAATTTAAAGTAAACAATATTACTAGTATATAAAAAAATACATTGATGCAGATGCAATAAACAGTAAAACCTGTATACAAAGACCACACATAAGACCTAAGAAACATGGACTTTATAGACAGGTGATCTTAATATAGAGGTTCTTATTGGTTCAAGCAAACAGACCTTAAAACACTGGTCTTAATGGATGTGTGTTCTTTATATAGAAGTGGTCACTATAACAGGTTTCAATGTATGTCTAAAACCTTAACACTTTTTAAAAAGCTTAATCTTTAAAGCTGCATTAAGTTTTCAAAGGAAAAAAATTAAAACAGTGCTGATTAAATTAATGATGTTCCTAATGAACAATTTTACATTAAGTTCAACAATAAAAGCTCAAATAAATACAGAAACAACAATAATTTCCCAGCGAGATGTAGCATGTGGGATCTACATGTAATACTAGAACAAGGTTACATCATTTAAAAACCGGGTCATTTAAACACAACTTACAAAACGGTGAAATACAATAAATTAAACATAAAACTTCTTTGAATTTGTCATTTGTGCCTTAGTAAGGCATGCATAACACCATTTCGAATACATCTGGATATTAATGACGGACAATTAATACAATTTGTCAGGTTTCACTTTTGATTTATTGGTCTGTGCGCATGCTCCCAGCTCATAATAATCATCATTAAACATTGATCAACCGGTTAGAGGATTCCGTTTATTTACAGCTACAAGGAATTAAATTTTAGAAAATTAATCTCACAGATCATGATTAGAAGTTATCTGTGTTTAAAAAAATATATTTTTAGAAAATCAAAAAAAAAAAAAAAATTCAGTTTATTGAAAAACTTAATGCAGCTTTAACAGGTTCAGATATAATTTGTTCAAGTTCTGTGGTTCTGAACAAGCTTTTGAGCAAAGAAAGCTAATCGAATATGCCAAGAGTGAAATTGTTAAACCTTGCTTTAATGCACTATAAATTTACTACTCCCACTTATGAAAAAATTATTTTGAGGTCCCAAATCCCTTTTTCTTTTATATTCATGAAACTAAATTCATAATAATTAAACTTGACAATTTTCTAATGATCGCACTGATTGAAAAGTGAAAATTAGTTCAGGTCATTTCTCAATGACTCGAATGTAAATTAGCCAAACCCACTCATATGCTGAAGTTTTCGATGGTGACGTAATCTAGAACTACTTTTAATGAACATCATTTTACCTTAATTTGAAGTTATTAAAAGCAAAAATTGCATAAAGTTATTCTCTCATTTGATTAAGTTGTCTTTAAAAAAATTTAATTCTAAGCACTGAATCTGATTTTCATTCGAGTCTTTGAGAAATAACATGAATGGACACTGTGCACACTTTCGAGTAATTGGCTTCGCAAATTACACAGTGTGCACAACCTTCATTCAGGTTATTATTCAACGACCCAAATGAAAATCAGATTCAATGCTTAAATAAAGCCCTTAGTAATGTTATAATCTTACTGAAAGAAAGTTAGCATGGGACTGATCATTTTAACTGTATTGTTTTAAATAAAGTCTAAAATTCACTTGTTTACAAATATATTTATACCGTTACCTTCTGGGTCTTCTTCATCTTCAGAATCCTCTGTCTGTGTGAGATAGGTCTGTAAAAATTTAGCAAAGGCTCCAGCATGGTCCAATAGTTCATCATAAGTACCCATCTCCGATATTCTGCCTTTATCAATGACTACTATCATATCTACATGTTCTAACCATTGTATGCCGTGAGTGACTAATATCCTTGTCTGAAATTGAGAAAAAAAATTGATACATAGAGAAAAATACGAAGGACAAGATCAAAATTGACATTCATTTCAGATTTCAGCTAGGGTAAAAGTACAATGATTTGAGAGTTTGTAAATTAATTATTATAATAATAATAATAATAATAATAATTATTATTATTATGATAATGGGGTTGGCCAGCTTATCAATTGTTACACACTTAAAGTTTTTTTTATAAACAATTATTTCCAATAAAAAAGAAATGACATCAGTTGATAAATTAACTTTGCTTATTATTTTAAACCTTTCACTTCCAAGAGTCATGGTTAAAATGACAGAGTTTAAATCTAAACTGTCACTGCTGAGGGTACATCTCAAAGGAACCCATGCAAAAAAGAAAATTTCAATGTGCTGTGCGTTTTATGTGATAGGTTGTTTTGTTTGGTTGGTTGGATGGATGATGTTTTACATCACATCAGAAAATTTTTCAGCTATTTGAGATGAATCAGTTTCAAGGATTAGTAAAGGTGTGCATTTAGGGTGACCTTAAGATTGCTAGAACACTTGCCAGCAATGTCACAGAAAAACATTTCAGACAACTCAGTCTATTGTACTGATACCAAGCATATAGAGCATATCTCAAACAAAACCTTTCCTACTTGTGATTGATTGAGGTCAAATCCACAGCAAAGAGACAACTTGAATTTGGAGACTAACATCTTTACCATCTGGCCACTATTTCCCTGACAGCTTGGTAGGAGTACAATGTATCTTTGTATCAATAATATCCAAAATCCTGTTTTAATATATATACCTTTCTTTTCAGAATCCCATTATTACCGATGACATTATCAAAGATATGTTTTCCTACATGTGAATCTACAGCACTCAGCGGGTCATCCATTAAATATATATCCGAATTAAAATACACCGATCGTGCCAAACTAACTCGCTGCTTTTGTCCTCCACTTAAATTGATGCCCTAAAACAAAAATATTTAAAAATATTTACATGTGCAGGGCTTGCTACTAAATGTTTATTTACAACTTTAAGAATTTCTAAAATAATGGTTAAAACAGTTCTCAATTAGTAAAGTGACTGCTTGTAATTTTATTGTTCACCAAAACTAGAATGTTTGGTTCTGTATTTATTTAAGCAATGAATCTGATTTTTATTCGAGTCATTGAGAAATAACCTGAATGGATGCTATGCACTCTGCGTAATTCAGGAAGTGAATTACACAAAAGTGTGCACAGTGTCTATTCAAGTTATTTCTCAATTACCTGAATGAAAATCAGATTCTGTGCTTAAAATTAAATTTAAAGAAAAATGTAATCAAATGTTAGAATAATTTTATGCAGTTTTTGCTGTTAATAACTTCAAAACAGGGTAAAATAACGTGCATTAAGAGTAGTTCATTCTATATATATATGACAATTCCACAGGCACCTAATCTGGGCACCATCTTACCAAAATAGGTAAGTCTGGGCTAATAAAAAAATGATATATAAAATGAAAGTCATAGCAGAAAATTTTGAATCAAAGTTTGGAATGCTTAGTCCTATGGATCTAAAAAAGGTTAAAGTTTTGGAAAAAAGGTGAAATGAACATTTCTGTCAATCAAGATGTTTTGTTCCAATTAAAACAAAAATAACTATTCTCTCAAATCTTACAGGGGTGTTTACTCTAAAAGGGTATGTGAAATTTACAACTCTGTCAATCATACTGTTAAGACCACAGTTCAATTTCATCTTTTAATACCACAGGTAATCAAACACAAACACACCAGTCCATGTCCAAACCAAAATCCCAAAAAGCAAAGCAAAAACTGTGAAAACTGACTAATTCAGTTAAACACATGAACTTCCACCAGAAAAATGGTGCTCCAGAAGGGTAAGCACCTCCTGTCATGTTAGCTACACCCACACCACAAACACTCATTCCGGAAATACATCGCTGAAAAATCATGCGGGTTAAGAAAATAGAATTGCGCATGACCTGACTTTCCCATTTTCGCTGGCCAGGTAATATCATCTGCTAGCTTGACAGCAAAAGGAATATATACTGTAGGCCTAACAACAGCAATCTTACCTACAGCTGAATGAAATATTCCAGAATTTTCTACCCTAATCCGCATGATTTTTCAGCCACGTATTTCCCGAATAAGTGTTTGTGTGTTTTCCCATATTAAATCCCCGTAAGGATTTTAAAAAGCTCTGCATTTTATACTCCAGCTAAGATGGCATTTAGTTTGGTGTCAGTTAATTACGACAAAATGCATACGTCATAACGGTATGTGGCATTCTACAAATTTTTTTGATATCTCTTCTTAAACCTTGAAAAACTAGTGCTACGGCAGGCGTGAATCAGACAGTAAGCTTGCAATCCCTACATCAACAATGCATTTGCAAGTAGCTTGCATCATTGAAGAAAGTTTCTGTAATGAAAACATGCTAAAATATACTGTTTTAACTATAAAACAAATACATCATATGCAGGATAAGCAGTAATATTGCTGATAAGAAAAGGAAAGTTGACAATAAAAAAATGAAGTCATCATGTTTGTCATAAAGCTTATTGATTTTAAACCTGAAAGTGAAATTTACATTTCTGTCAATCACACTGATGTGGTCAAAACAGGTGTTTAGACAAAACCTTACAGCCATGCTCTTCTCTATTGTAAGAAAAGTAGATGAAATCAACATTTCTGTCAATCACAGGGGTAGCCACAAACAGAGGTATGAAACTGACATTTTTGCCATTGTGTTCAAAATTTTTCAGAGTATCAAGTAAAAGAATTCCAATTTAGAACAAAAAAGTAATAGAATTCCAATTTATTATTTTATTTATTGCCCATCTAAAGTCAGAAAAAATTAATAATCTCAGTATATTGTAATCCTATCACACACAATAAACCTCTTGTAATATATTTTTGGTTGCTATGACAATGGTCACGTTACTGTTTATTAAAAACAAATTTGTATATTTCATTTTAAAACTAAAACAGATTTTTACATCTTTAAAACTGTATTTAAAAAAGAGCAAAAATAAGAATTCAACAGAAATATATATTTTACTTAGCTTCTAAAATTATAATAAAGATTTCAAGTTGCTGTTAAAACTGTTGACAATAGAAAGATCAAAACCCAAAGTTTTACCTTCAACAACATAGGGCTTACTTTAGGCATGACAAAACATGTACAATTTACCTTCTCCCCAATTTCAGTCATATCTCCTGCAGGTAGCATATCTAAATCAGTGTTTAAGGCACATGCTTCTAGAACTTTGCTGTAGGTGGTTCTGTTAAATTCATTTCCAAATAAAACATTATCCTTGACTGTGGCATTCTGGATCCAAGCTTGCTGTGGTACATATGCCAATGAACCCTGAAATACAGAAATTAAAAAAACAATAAACAATACTTTTATTTCACTTATATCAAGATGTCACTAGCTATAGGTGAAGTGCCAGGAATTTTGACCTTTGCAGTACACTCTGGGCCACGTGAAGGCAGGGTTCTTAGCATGCCATGCCCATTGTGATATGGGACATCATTTAATTTTGAAGATCTCATTTGAAGGATTCTGTGACTTTCATTTCAAAATGCATTGTGCTTGGTCACATGAATGAATGAATGAATGAATGAATGAATAAATAAAATATTATATAAATACTAAATTACTTTAAAAATATTAAAATAATAATTGAAAAAAAATCAAAAGAAATTTCAAATTTTTAAATCAAAATAAAATATTCAAAATAAAATTAAAAAATTAATTAAAATACAATATTTTTGAAAAATCAAAGTGATTTCTGTTTAAATTTACCTTAACATTGACTTTTCCATTAACTTTTACAGTTTCACCAAGTATTGCTGATATCAGCGAGGACTTCCCAGCACCAACCTGCCCAACAACAGCTACAAGCTGTCCATCTGGTATTACCAAATTTACACTAAAATTGACATAAATTTATTCAATCAATTTTAAACTACAAATTGAGACACAACATAAAGGCATGCATAGCTCCTTTCATCTTGAGTGAAAAAACACCTACTATAAAAAGGGTCTGAAAGTATTGTCATGTGACTAATATATCTTGTCATGTGATCAGTAAACAATGTCATGTGACCAGTATATGTACAACATCACTAAACAATTGATCATTTGATGTAATTGACAACAAAATTTGTTTTATGACATCAATTTGCAGGGAACAATGTCTTATTCAGGTAAAAATCAAAGATTTCATAAAGAGGTTATAGGCCACATTAAGACTGGACTGAAGTGGAGGCCCCATTTAGGATTCTTTCAGCACTACTGATGTTTACAGCTGAAAGACCAAATAAATGTAATTGGATTGGCCAGTGTAAAACTTGAAATGTATCCAATGATAATGTGCCGAATGAAATGGAATGTACATTACTGGACTTTGCCCCTAAAAACTATATTATTTCAAGGAATATGAGTCATATCTATTTGAAATGATAGATAATTATTTGTCAATGAAGACACGGGATATCACATGCATGATATGCTTGCAAACCCAGCTATCTGCTAAAATTAGGCAAAAACAGTTTTTTAAGATAACCAAGAACAAATATTTTGTACAAGTTTTTATTTACTCGCTAAGGCAGGGGCCAATCTCTGGATCCCATAGAAATGTTCCATTCTTAATTTCAATAGCTCCAGCTGAAAAAGAAAACCAAAATAAAATATTAGTAAGAAGGCATGGTCCAGTGATGTTGTCACTGGATTTTAAAGTCAATGACAAGTTGTGAAATTATACTTAACTTGAGCATGTTGTTGTTTTACATAATATAATATGTACCAGACATTAATATTACATATACAAATATCAGATAATTGACAAAACATGGGAGGAGAGAGAAGATGAGCAATGGTGTGTCACTCCCCTGTCAAGGGTATTCTCATTTATTGCAAGGTGGTTAGTTCTGAGATGGTAGAGAAAACCGGAGTACCAGGAGAAAACTGCAACCTTAAGAAAGCAAACTGACAAACTTTCTCACACAAGGCTCTGCCCAAGATTCAAACCTAGGTGGTGAATAAGTGAAACGACAACTTGGCAACCAAGGTCCCAAACAATGACATGTGAAACAACAAGATAAAATTGTCCTTGAGAAATGCATTTTTTAATACATTATTAATTATGAATAATATTTTATTTTCATAATAAGCTGCTTTGTTGTCAGAAGTAACCAAACAATTGTTGCTTATTCTAATAAAATGCAGAAAACAAATAGAGCATGAAAAAAGTAAAATGACAGATGACATTTTCACTAAGGTCAAGGTTCATAACATTTATCAAGGTAGTCAGTTCTGGGATGGTGGAGAATCCACAGAAAGCTACAATCTTTGGCAAGCAAACTGGCAAACTTTCTCATACTACTATTTGTCCCATAAGGTTTATTTGGTAATAAGATTTAAAGAAATTCTGTACTTACCTGAATACTGATCACTTGTGACATTATTAGGGTCAAGGTCATCATGGTTCAAAAATCTGTTGATCCTGTTTAGGGACACAGTGGCCTGCAAGTTATAAGTTATATATGCAATAAAATGTTAACTTCAGAAAATGTAATGAAAAAATTCATAATTCATATAAATTATATGAGAGGGGGGGTGGAGTTATGAGGTTTTATGCCCACAGTCAAAAAACTTGATACGGTGAGTGGTGCAGTTACTAGTACCTAATTGTGTGATTTAGACTAACTGAAGTCTAAATTACTCAACAGAAAGCAGTTATTAAATTGTCTGAGCACACTTTTTACAATAAAAGTGTAATTTGAATTTTCTAGAGTTATCACCGTATCATTATGGAATACCATCACACAGAAACCAGCCACTATATAGAAACTTTCTCATACTGCATTCAAGCATGCTTATCTGATAGAATTGTAAACATATAAATCTTCATTGATACAGTAAAACATGAGGCAGCAGTCACCTCCGTAGAGCGGTCACCTGTCACTGGCAGTCAGTCTGGTCCCTAACATTTTTACAGTATAAACAACCTCTGTAGAGTTGTCCCCTGTCTGATGTGGTCACCTTAACAAAAGCCTGATTGGAAAAATCACTACACAACATCCTTGAAAACTTTTTTTTCGTTTGTTAAATGGCCGTAAACACCATTGAGGAATGGTTAAAAACTCAAAACATAATTATCTAAACTAAATAAAATAATTTTAACAATCCATATGTTCTTCAGAAATCTTTTAAATCCAAAATAAAGATGCTTTACGTAGTTATTTCATTATTATTTTATTTTTTTGGCATATGGAAATTTTGGCGGTAAATCTGTTTTTTTCTTTGAAATTCCTACTTGCTACTTCCTATTTTTTAATTTTACTCACCATGGCGGCTTGTGTTATGATAACTGGAGTCAAAATGACAGCAAATCTTAAAATGTTGAAGAGAGAAATGGCTACAAAAGCTGTCTGAGCACGCAGAAGATGATCCGGCGTAACGGCAATGTATGTGCCGAATGTAGCGAGTGATACCTAAAAAAAAAAAAAAAGAAAAGTAGAACAAAATTTTAAAACATTTATGAACAGGGTTTGCAGATGCATCACATGATTCTCACTAATGTGTGTATGTTTAAAGAATCGCATTCCCGATTCTCTAACATCTGTAAGAAACAATCATTCTGATTGGTCATAGATTTGCATTTCTTGTCATTTGACTGATGTTGACCCAGGGAAATAAATACTTGTTTAGCACAAACATAAATGGGTATTATCCAATTTTTATTGCTTGCAAGCTGCACTGATTTGTAAAAAAAAAAATCTGTCTATACAAAAATAAAAAGAATTGAATCTTTAAACTGGCTAAGTATGATCTAAAGAATGTTTTTATACAGGTAAAAAAAATGAAAATATTTCAACCAATCAGAAAACAGAATTTTTGCAAAATTCAATTATAAGTTTGTAGTTACAAATACATATTTTTTCAAAAATACATAATTATAAAATCTCTACTGTTGTTGCTGGTTTTCTGGGTTTTTTATTTGTTTTTGTTTTTTGTTTTTTTGTCTTTTTTTTTTTTTGAAATGTTTATCTAGTCTTGCACTATGAAATCATTAAGCAACAAAAGACCCCTATGGAAAGTAATGAAAAATAATCAGGATGTTATGCCCATATCTTACAGCTTTTTTGAAAAGACATACATAGCAAGGATTTATGGTGACATGAACTTTAGCTTGGGATAGCTATTTAGTGTACTTCCAAACAAGAGGCCCATGGGCCTTAAGCTCACCTGAGGATATGGCCAAAATCATTGGCAAAAATACATACAATATTCTAATATACATGCCTATACAAAAGGTTAAATAGTTTCCAAGATTATTAACAATTTCAGTCTTTTTATGCATCTATGACCTTGACCTTTGAACATATGACCTTGAGTCATGTATCAAAAAGATCATCATGGCAATACCTACAATATTCTGATATATATGTCTTTACAAAAAGTTAATAGTTTCCAAGATAATTAACAATTTCAGGCTTTATATGCACCTATGACCTTGACCTTTGAATGTATGACCTTGAGTCATATATTAAAATGATCGTCATGTCAATACCTACAATATTCTGATATATATGTCTATACAAAAAGTTAATAGTTTCCAAGATAATTAACAATTTCAGGCTTTTTATGCATCTATGATCTTGACCTTTGAACATATGACCTTGAGTCATATATCAAAATGATCGTCATGTCCATCTTTACAATATTCTAATATATATGCCTATGAAAAAGTTAACAGTTTTCAAGATAATTAACAATTTGAGTCTTTTTATGCATCTATGACCTTGACTTTTGAACGTATGACCTTGAGTCATATATCAAAATGATCGTCATGTCAATACCTATAATAATCTGATTTATATGTCTATACAAAAAGTTAATAGTTTCCAAGATAATTAACAATTTGAGTCTTTTTATGCATCTATGACCTTTACCTTTGAACGTATGACCTTGAGTCATAAATCAAAATGATCGTCATGTCAATACCTACAATATTCTGATATATTTGTCTATAAAAAATGTTAATTGTTTCCAAGATAATTAACAATTTCAGGTTTTTTATGCACCTATGACCTTGACCTTTGAACGTATGACCTTGAGTGATATATCAAAATGATTGTCATGTCAATACCTACAATATTCTAATATATATGCCTATGCAAAAAGTTAATAGTTTTCAAGCTAATGCACAATTTTAGTTTTTTTAGCAAAAAATAACATTTCAGGGGCATCAACTCCTATATGCATTATCATATAGTTACGAAACTTTGTAACTTTTTGAATTTTGTCATTCTGAACATTTTCACAATGTTTTGATATTATATATCTTAAAAATTTTTGAAGAAAATAGCCTAAAACTGCAAAATTACAAACTAGGTCATGACCTTGAACTTTGACCTTGACCCCATTTTGAAGGTTATTTTAAGAAAAAGTCAAAACTGAAAACCCCATGTCATTATCGGTTCAAGTAGTCAAGTTATAACAATTTGAAGGCGTTTTACAAAATTTTTAAAATTAAAAGCAAAAACGCGTAACCCATTTTTCGACCAAATTTCACGAAATGAACAAAGTATAGGCTTAATAAGACCCTAGAGAAGTCAAATATCACATCAGATTTTTTCTCCTATCATCGGTTTTGGAGAAAAAGATTTTTTAAGATTTATTGACCCCTAGGTCACCTTGACCTAGTTTTCGTAGCCATGGCAATGCCATGAACAAATCTGAATTGCACCGGCCCATATATGCTTCTGACCAAGTATCATTGAAATCTGTCCAGCAGTTTTGGAGGAGAAGTCGAAAATAGGTGTTAACGACGCACACAAGCACGCATGCACACATGCACGAACACACACATGCCGCACCTTTCGGTCAGGTGAGCTAAAAAGTACAAAACCCATCTATAAATAGATTTTTAACCAAAGGCTCTCATAAACAAAAAGAACGTACAATTATTTATGGCCTTTTCAACAGGTGAGCTAATACTCTTACTTACTAGATAAGGTAAGACCATCCATGAAAATGTCATAAATATACCACAAAGTGACATCTTCCATAAAACTTTTAATTCTGCATTTCTTATTTCTGAAATTTTTTCTTTAAAGGACATCTCCCAAGCGTAAAGTTTTAAAATCTGAAAAACACAAACAAGCTTTCAAATTCATCCCATGACACCATTTTTTTTTTCAAACTGGATGTTCCATTTCCGGTAATATCCTGTCCTGTAATCAACTCAAGGTCACCATGTTGCAAATTGATTTTGAAGACATTTTAAAAGCTGATTTACAAATATTGTAATATACATTTATATGAAAAAAAAATTCATCATGCCTTGTTGACTGAATGAAATGAATTTTTATGTGATAACATAACAGTGACAAATATTTGTAGTGACATTTCAATATTGTAACATTATTTGATAAATTACATACATGTGTAAAACTGAAATATGGAACTTAATTAACAATTGAACTGTTTTAAAATGGTGTTCATTGTCAGTATGAAGGCAACAACTTTGCAAGCAAATGGAATAATGCACGTTATTTTTATAATTTCTTTGATTTTATTTTGTGCATTTTAACCATTGAACCATTCTTGTAAAATTTTGTAAAAATACATTTTTCAAGCTTGACGTGATAGCCATGTTTGTTTACCTATGGTAATGTAGTTCCAGATTGTGTATTGCATTTTTTATGTATTCAAACATGGAGTGAGAAGATTTTTGTCATTCATTGTCAATCATGAACGCAACGACTCTCAAGCTTGCAGCTATGGGAATTTCATAAGGCAAATGAAAATATAAGACAGCGATCATCTGGTCCAAGATCAATATGATTAAATGTAAATATAAAAATAAGCATTGAACAATTAAGATATACTAATTAAGGGGAGATGACTGTGAAAGCTTTGCTTTGCTTTTATGGGGTTTTACGTCCCAGTCCAGAATATTTTATTTGTATTGAGACATCACCAGCTATAGGTGAAGAGACAGAAATTTTTACCTTTGCATTGCCCTAAGGGCAATGTGCAGTTTAGTGTGCCATGCCTGTTGTGACATGGGGCATCGATTTTTTAAATTTAAAGTCTCCTTTGAAGGACCCCATGACTTTCATTTCAGTATGCCAAGTGCTTGACAAAGAAACAGTCACTTCCAATATTCAAGTCTTGGTCGGACCGGCCAGGGGTTTGAACCCCAACCTCCCACATACAAAGCGAGCACTCTACCAACTGAGCTACTGTAGTAGCTATTCCAGACAAACAAATAACATGCTAACCCATGTAATTCAGTTTACTTTTTCTGGAATAGCTTCAGCAGTAATACCACCATTTTACCATATCTCAACAGTTCAAGGGTTAATAATTAAATTTGACACATTTCAAATGATTTCATTGGCTGAAAAAAACAAAATTATGTTCAGGTCATTTCTCATTGACTCCAACTCACATGTCAAAGTGTTTGTGACGTAATCTAGAATGAACTACTTTCAATGCAAGCCATTTTACATTGTTTTAAAGTTATTTAAAGCAAAATTTGCATAAATTTATTCTCTCATTTAATTAAGTTGTCTATAAAATTTAATTATAAGCATTGAATATGATTTTCATGAATTACATGTACACAGTGTGCACAGTGTCCATTCAAGTTATTTGTCAATGACCCAAATGAAAATAAGATTCAATGCTTAAATAAAAGGTAGAACTGTATTTAATCCATGCTAAAGGTCTTCATTGAAATCTATGTATTTAGGTTCCTCTTTTATTTTTACAACTGAAAAGAATTTCTATATAAAGATCACCTTTCTACTAAAATAGTATTCTTAAGTAATTTGCTTCATACTTCGTAAAACAAAAATAACCTCTATATTAAGGCCACCTGTCTTTATGTCTAATTTCCTATAAGTGGTCTTAATATACAGGTTTTACTTTATTTTCATTATTATACCTTTATGCCATTAAATACTTCTGTAAGTAATCGTATTCTGTTGTCTTTTTGTGCCATCTGTTCTTTTTGATATCCTTGCTGTTTACTGAACAGAAATCCATTAACTGGAATCATTATCACCATGGCACCAAATCCTAAAACAAATAGAATAGACATACATGTATATTACAGTGTTAGCCATGACATCAAACCTTATAACATAATAATATTGACTATTATTATTGTAACCATGGAACCAAACCCTAAAACATATAGATTCAAAAAGTATTACTGTGGTAGCCTTCTGTTTTTTTGTTGTTGTTTTTTTTTTTTTTTTTTGGGGGGGGGGATATTAGGATAGACCATGGTGCATTTGTAAAATGAAATTAGTCTGTGTTTTTTTTTTCTTCTATAATTTAATTTGCCAACCAATTTCTTTGTATGATAAATTGTTACTGCAAAAACTGAAGTCCAAAAATCCATTTTTACTTGGTTTCTTCTTTTTAAGCATTTCTCAATTTATTACTAAATCCGCTCATTACACCAAAATTTGGCTGCTTTGTGACCGAGAATAGCAAATGGCTTACTGATAAGAATAGTTAAGGCTTACACTGCCTGTAAAAAGGTTAGTTTAAAGAGATTCCCTAACTATCATAACACACCTGCAAACATGGATGGCCCAAGTGTTTGGTAAAGGAGATACAGAGCAACTATGATCTGTAGTGGAGAGGACCATATGGCCCATAGATACGCCAACACTTCCTGTATATGTTCCGTATCTACTGACATTAAGTTTACAATTTCTCCAACAGTCGAGTCCTTACGGGCTTGATTGTCCATTGTTAATGCCTAAAAAAAAACCCATAAAAATATAGATTTAATCGTGCTTAATATAGAAGTGTGCAATCTGCTCAAAGGAGTCCAATTTACAGTTTATGTCTATTCTGCAGAGAATTGGTTCATTTGTTTTGAGATTGCACAGGGTTTTATCTTTAAGTTCAAAATATTTCACTTACGAATGAAGTGGTAGAAATTTTTATCTTAATAGTGCTCTCAAGACCAGGGAGGGTTCTCTTACCAATAACGGTTTACTTTTATTTGTAAATGCCGAGTGCTTTATGAAAGATGAATCACTAATGATTTTTAAGTCATGGACAGACCCTGCTTAGGTTCGAACCCAAATTCTCACATACAGAGTGAGTCCTCTACAAATCTGTCTAAATGTTCCAGCTCTCTAAAAACTCTACCTCTATATTCCCAGTGCCATAAAAATGTTAAACAATTTTGTGACTTTCTTCTTTAGATTAGAAAGATGGATTAACATTCAAAAACCTGTCATATTTTATTTATATCAATTGGTCGCCACTGATGTTAGCTGTAAGATGCTTTTGAGAACATATGAATTGTTTATGTGGGTTGCGGGCTATATTGCAGGCACCCCCAAAATATGATATGGACCAAAGTGAAGCTGAGGTCTATATTGTATTTTCGGGGTGCCTGTCCGGTCCATAAACTGCCATATAGCCCGCAACCCCATGAAATATTTGTAATATTATACCGAATGGATACCATCTCAAAATACAAATGTAGGTATCAGCATTTTTTTCTAGAATTAATTAATTCCTTTAAGACGATGATTGTTTCCTTATTACAGTTGCCGTTCCTGACTAACTTTGTATTTGCGTTAATCCACTAATTAATTATTCGGGTTAAGATGTACTTCTTGTTTAGTGTAATATAACGTCATCAAGGACAATCGTGTGACGTAAGCAAACATAATACCGACTGGTGCCTCTGGCTAGTATTGCAAAATATCGCCAGGAGTAAAATTAATGCATTAAATAGAAAAAGAAATTTATGTGGTATAATATCTCTCTTTAAACCTTGTATTTAAAAAAAAGCACACTTACAGATCACAGTCCCTGTCACCTCCTAGGTTCAAATCCCACACAGGAAGATCATAATGTGAATAAATTTTGTCAGTTTTGTGGTTTTCTTCTGGTACTCTGGTTTCCCCTACCATCCAAGAATTGATGCCTTGATAATTGTCAGTTCGCTTGCCAAAGGTTGGTGGTTTTCTCTGAGCACTTAAGTTTTGTCTATTACTCCAAATCTGACTGCCTCAATATAAGTGAAAGATTCTTGCCTGGGGCATAAAACATCATTACTCAACTCTGATCATTTTGGTTCAAGTAAAGATGGAGACTGAAAGACGATTCCGACCAAAGATTGGAGAAAAAAAGTGTCAAACCAAAATTTTGATTATTGAAATCTAAAATGTAGAAAAAAAAATCATGAAAAAAAATAAATATCACTAAAAAAATCACCATCACCTTTCTATAAACTCTGGATATAATGGCAGCCCTGATACGCAGTCCTAGCGATTGGCTAAAATAGAACAACTGGTGAAAGAAAAACGACTGCAATAATACAACGGAGAAAAAGGCAGCTGCTAATACAAATCCTTTCCATTCTTGTTTCCACTCTGTGGATCCTTCTAGATTTTTATCCGCATCCGTGAAGGCTATCAACTGTCTGATAAAATAAGATAATGAGTACCGATTATGCATATTTAAGGCAAAATATGTTACAATTTCATTTTTTAAAAAAGTTGTTCTACTAAACTCGAAAAAAAATTTTTGTCAAAATGATTTTTACCACTCCATAACAAGAAAAAAAATTACCTGTGTGTATAAACATGAGAGGTCTTAATGATTTTTGCAGATGTCCTATTTTCACAGTGGTTTGTTACCTGATCAATGAAATGCTAAAATAGTCAAATTAAATCTCTAAACAATATTTGTCATTTTATAGTATTTGTTTTTCTTGCTAGAAGTAAATTAAATGCAATATTCAGAAAACATGTAAAAATCTGTAAACTTTATTTTATTTCATCTTTTTTTCACTAGGAATTAAACTGCAATGCTAGGGGTGTCTAACAACTTGTGGTTTAGAGTTAAGAAAGATGGTGTTTTATGTCCCAGTCAAGATTGTTTTACTTATATCCAGGCAGTCAGTTTTGGGATGGTGTAGGAAACTGGAGTGCCTGGAGAAAACAATTGACCTTTGGCAAGTGCCTTGTGGTGAGGGACACTTTTTGCCAAATTGATGTCTCCATCATCACCAACTAGAAGAACATTTTTAAATGAACTGAAGATGTTCAATTTTTTTGTGGTATTTCTGCTAGGCTCATATTTCACAGCCATGCCATGCTCTTCAATTTTTTTCAATATATCAAGCATTTACTTACTGTAAAAGTAAGGGGTTTATGAACTGCAAGATGTCATAGAAAAGCTTGAAAATCTGTGAATGTAAAAGCTCCCATCCAAACGTTTTGAAGAGTACTTTGAAGAGAGACGGTTTATTTGATAAATCCACAGTGGCCTTCTTAGTATCCTTCTTGGATTCTTTAGCATCTGGTTTTTCTTTCAGCAATGGTGTAGTTTCTGACTGATCATCTTGAATCTGTGACACGCTTGGATTAACATAAACCTTTCTCTCAGGCTTGGACCTATAAAAAATAGTTTAAAAAAAAATTAATATTCACATAAGATACAACATAATCAATCCTTCTGACAGTCTTAGTCATTACCCATCTGATGAGCTTTGAGGCTGTAGAGGTAAATTACATCATTCCTAATTGTAGTCTCAGTTTTTACCCATTTGTTGAGCTTTGAGACTTTAGGGAGCCAAACAAAATGGATCTTTAGCTACTTTTTACACTTACCTCTGTCTTTTCTGTGCCTTAATGGCTTCTTTTCTCCAATTTTTATCAAATCTAGGTATAACGTTTGCTGTCTGATCCCTCGGCAGTAACTGGAACAAGTCTTTTTCTGTTAATGGCCGTTTGTACCCACTAATGACCAACCTAAAAAAATAACAATTATAGAAAATATCAATGATTGGTGGGGGTAGTTTACCCAAACCTTTAACCCATCGGGATTATTTCACTGACAATAAAATAGTCAGTGCTGAAATACTTGGGAAAACATGAGTGTCTGGAGAAAACAACAAACCTTCCGCAAACAAATTTTCTAACCGTCCCACCTGGATATCTTAGATAGAGTATGAAATTTGTTTTCAATGCCAGCATATTTAAAAAAAATATACTGGTTGCCTATGACAAGCTACACATTTAGTGAACAAAAAAAAATTTCCTGACAGAATAAAAATTAAAATAGCTAGAGTTTTCAAATAGCGTCATGCAATTTACAACTCAAGGTCATAAAACAAGTTAAAGATTCTTAGAGCAATGTACAATATGATAGCAGCAGATACTATTTTAATAGCCTAACATCTGTATATTGTATAAGTATCAACCAAAAAATTCAGGTCTCTAAACCCAAATTTCCTGACTTTTGCCCTTAGCAAACATGTTACATTTTTTTAAAATTGTGACAAAAGGAAAAAATTTCTTTTTTGTTTCTTCTATGGTACATACCCAGTTTCCCAAGCAAAGGTGATCCTAGACAGAAATGAGGATCTCAGTATTGGACATGGTGTCTGAAAATTAAATCAAGAATATATAGATATATGTATCAAAAACTACAAAGTGCATGAATATCTAAAATTTTCATGAACTAAAAAAAAAACCCACAATAACCAATATAAAAACTAAAAGGTATAAAACATGGGCCTTAACGCTCACCTGAGAATATGGCCAAAACCATTGGCAAAAATACATACAATATTCTAACATACATGCCTATACAAAAGGTTAAATAATTTCCAAGATAGTTAACAATTTCAGTCTTTTTATGCATCTATGACCTTGACCTTTTATTGTATGACCTTGAGTCATATATCAAAATGATCGTCATGTCAATACCTACAATATTCTGATATATATGTCTATACAAAAAGTTAATAGTTTCCAAGATAATTAACAAATTCAGGCTTTTTATGCACCTATGACCTTGACCTTTGAATGTATGACCTTGAGTCATATATCAAAATGATTGTCATGTCAATACCTACAATATTCTGATATATATGTCTATACAAAAAGTAAATAGTTTCCAAGATAATTACAATTTCAGGCTTTTTATGCACCTATGACCTTGACCTTTGAATGTATGACCTTGAGTCATATATCAAAATGATCGTCATGTCAATACCTACAATATTCTGATATATATGTCTATACAAAAAGTAAATATTTTCCAAGATAATTAACAATTTCAGGCTTTTAATGCACCTATAACCTTGACCCTTGAACGTATGACCTTGAGTCATATATCAAAATGATCATCATGTCCATCTTAACAATATTCTAATAGATATGCCTATGAAAAAAGTTAACAGTTTTCAAGATAATTAACAATTTGAGTCTTTTTATGCATCTTTGACCTTGGCCTTTGAACGTATGACCTTGAGTCATCTATCAAAATGATCATCATGTCCATCTTTACAACATTCTAATATATATGCTTATTAAAAAAAATTAACAGTTTCCAAGATAATTAAAAATTTCAGGCTTTTTATGCACCTATGACCTTAACCTTTTATTGTATGACCTTGAGTCATATATCAAAATGATTGTCATGTCAATACCTACAATATTCTAATATATATGCCTATACAAAAAGTTAATAGTTTCCAAGATAATTAACAATTTAAGGCTTTTTATGCACCTATGACCTTGACCTTTGAATGTATGACCTTGAGCCATACATCAAAATGATTGTCATGTCAATACCTACAATATTCTGATATATATATCTATGAAAAAAGTTAACAGTTTTCAAGATAATTAACCATTTGAGTCTTTTTATGCATCTATGACCTCGGCTTTTGAACATATGACCTTGAGTCATATATCAAAATGATAGTCATGTCAATACCTACAATATTCTGATATATATGTCTAAAAAAAATGTTAATAGTTTCCAAGATAATTAAAAATTTCAGGTTTTTTATGCACCTATGACCTTGACCTTTGAATGTATGACCTTGAGTCATATATCAAAATGACCGTCATGTCAATACCTACGATATTCTAATATATATGCTTATGCAAAAAGTTAATAGTTTTCAAGCTAATGCACAATTTTAGTTTTTATGAGCAATAAATAACATTTCAGGGGCAACAACTCCTATATGCATTATCATAGAGTTACGAAACTTTGTATCTTTTTGAATTTTGTCATTCTGAACATTTTAACAATGTTTTGATATTATATATCTTTATTATTTTTCAAGAAAATAGCCTAAAACTGCAAAATTACAAACTAGGTCATGACCTTGAACTTTGACCTTTACCCCATTTTGAAGGTTATTTTAAGAAAAAGTCAAAACTGTAAACCCCATGTCATTATCTGTTCAAGTAGTCAAGTTATAACAATTTGAAATCATTTTACGAAATTTTAAAATTAAACGCAAAAACGCGTAACCCATTTTTCGACCAAATTTCACGAAATGAACAAACTATAGGCTTAAGACCCTAGAGAAGTCAAATATCACATCAGATTTTTTCTTCCATCATCGGTTTCGGAGATGAAGATTTTTTAAGATTTTTGGACCCCTAGGTCACCTTGACCTAGTTTTGGTAACCATGGCAACACCATGAACAAATCTGAATTGTACTGGCCCATATATGCTTCTGACCAAGTATCATTGAAATCTGTCCAGCAGTTTTGGAGGAGAAGTCGAAAATAGGTGTTAACGACGCACACACGCACTCACGCACGCACATACACACGCCGCGCCATGCCATAAGCTCACATGACCTTTCCGGTCAGGTGAGCTAAAAATTGTCCCATCCCCTCCCCCCCCCCCCCAAAAAAAAAAAACACGCCCTTGCCCCCATTACTCACCCTCCAATTTTTTTTTAATTTGACACTTTTAAACTTTTTTTTAATCAGTTAACATGAAATTTAAGCTAGATAAAAAAAATCATGTGCAAATTTACAATTGAAGGCTAGACCCTAAACCGAGGTACTGTCCCATTTCCAAATATCCCCCCTCAAAAGACTTTAGTACTGTGGCAGATTTTATTATTTATTATTATTTTTTTTAAAGATTAACCTAAACACTCTAAGTCCATTTGCCAATTTGGATTTGAAGTCACATTTTACACACACACACACACACACACACACACACACTATAGCCATCTTGAGTATTATCCTTGACACAAATTTGGGATTTGGAGCTTAGAAACTAAACTACCAGAATATAAATAGGGATTAATAAATTAATCATTTACCTTGCCAGTATACACCTGTGGTGGATTGTCAGCAATACAGGAAACGAAAAACTGTATCAATGTTAGCCCAAAATAAGTAAAGAACACTGTGAAGTTCAAAACATCTGTGTCATATAGCTAAAAAGAAAATATATATACATATAATTAATAAAGTTTGAGAACTATGATAGTCATATTATAAAATCAAACAAATTATGGCAAATGACAATAAACCCTTGCTAAATGCATACTGATTTTCATGTTTGACTTTCAGGTTGCATTATTAGACAAGGAATATACACTACCATTGTAAGAGTTGTTTCCCTTGAAAAAAAATAATAGTGAGCAGGTTAATTTAAAGCCATATCAGCAATCTTGCAGCTATTCACAGCTTATTGAAAATGAGTATGTGACATGCATACATGTACATAATGAATTAATCCTGAAGACAGCAGCATAGCTGCTGAAACATGTAGACAAATAAAAGTCTTACTATACTGTTCATTCTAGTGTTGAGATTACAAAAATTATAAATTAATGTCCAGTATACAAACAGCACACCTGTATCAAATATATTACAGCTCAATTGTCCAGTATATTAACAGCACACCTGTGTCAAGTATATTACAGCTCAATTGTCCAGTATATAAACAGCACACCTATGTCAAGTATATTACAGCTCAATTGTCCAGTATATTAACAGCACACCTGTGTCAAGTACATTACAGCTCAATTGTCCAGTATATTAACAACACACCTGTATCAAGTATATCACAGCTCAATTTTCCAGTATATAAACAGCACACCTATGTCAAGTATATTACAGCTCAATTTTCCAGTATAAAAATAGCATACCTGTGTAAGGTATTTTACAGCTGAATTGCCCAGTATATAAACAGCACACACTGATTTCTGGTATTTAAACAACACAGACATTCAGTATTGTATACTTGCTTATTAAAATATGTGATTATTGTAGAATAATATGTTTCTGTATCATATAAATAAGTATAAGCAAAACATTAGCAGTATACAGACAGCACATGTGCCAAATTTTATAAACAGCAACCCTGTATTCAGTATACCAGTAGTACCTCTACTAGTAATCTATACTTACCTTTCTAATAATCTTTTTGTAGAAAGGTATGATATAGGTCAGTATACAAAGTGTCCAGTATATAAAAAGCACACCTGAAGTTACAAAACCTTTCTTTCTCTCTAACTGTATGTACACAAATGCCAACAGCTGTAAAATATAGAATTATCAATCAGTATGAGCATTTTAATCTTTGTGTGTGTGTGTGTGTGTGTGTGTGTGTGTGAGAGAGAGAGAGAGAGAGAGAGAGAGAGAGAGAGAGAGAGAGAGAGAGAGAGAGAGAGAGAGAGTGTGTGTGTGTGTGTGTGTGTGTGTATGAGAGTATGTGAGAGAGAGAGAGAGAGAGAAGAGAGAAGAGAGAGAGTATGAGAGTATGTTAGAGAGAGTAATGATATACACTGTTTAATGTTTCAAGAACTGGGACTTTGCATTCTCAGAAGATAAAAATAATGCTGAGAGAGAGAAACGAGAGAGAGAGAGAGAGAGAGAGAGAGAGAGAGAGAGAGAGAGAGAGAGAGAGAGAGAGCAATGATGTACGCTGTTTAATGTTTCATGAACTATAAGTTTGAATTCTCTGAATAGAAAAAAGAGAATGGAGAGAGAGAGTGTGTGTGTGTAATCACAAACTTACTAATGTTAATGCTTCTATAAATGGACCTATGATATAAGCCTTCCCAAATTCACCTCCATCTTTTAAGGTAACAGATATTTCTATCAAACAGATAATAAACATTGGGAGTAATGTAATCTGAAATAAGACAAAACATCAGATTTAGGACACATGTTTAAGTATATCCTCATTCTATCTAAATTTGGTTATAATTGGCCAAGCAGTTTCAGAGAAGATTTTTTTTAAAATCAGCTTAAAAGTAAACATCATTAACATTAACTGTAAAAATTGGGTCAACAGAAAATTTGTTTAAAAAAAAACAAAACAAAATAAAATTAAATTTAAAAAAAAAAAACCAAAACAAAAAAAACCTGTTTCATATGTTAAATAATACACATCTACGTTTGGTATTCATGTATTAGATGTATTAAATTTTAACAAAATGGTTCCATAAATAAACGTTGAATGGCTATTTTTCTATTTCTATGGTGGCCATCATAAATCAGGATCGACATGTTTGCTACAACTTTTAATCTTCATCAGCCAAGGATCTTCCATAGCCATATTATATTAAGAAATAACAATCTTTTTGATTGATATAATAGTAATACATGTAATAATAATAATCTTGAATTTGGGTGGTCATAGATTTGAGCCCCAGCCTGGTCATGCAAAAAGCTTTTAAATTTTAGACACTGCAGCCTCAAGTGGCACTCAGCATTGGGAAGAGAGAGAGAGAGAGAGTAATAACTGGTTCACACAGTGCTAGGATAATGGGCTGGGGGAGTGGTATGCTTGTCTGTGGCATAGAACTTGGCAGGCACTTTACCAACAAATGAGTCAATAATGAGTGCATTTAAGTACATAACAGGTCATAATACACAGTTAAACATCTCCAGCACACACAAAACTGTTCTTAATTCATAGATATTAAAATCTTTGCTCTCATTGTGAATAGCTGAAAAATTGCTGATGTGATGTTAAACAACATTACAACCAACCAACCAATCAAATATAATATATCTTTTATACCACATGACAGAAAACTAAAAATATCACTATAATTTTCAGTACTCAATATTTATCCAAACATATGGAACAGCCTTTTTTCCAAATAAGGACAGCAATGATGACTCAGTATAGAATGCTGACCATACATACAATGCACAACATAACAGAACGATATTTACTGACATAATTACATAGTTTAGAGGTCATGACCCCATTGTCTTCGAACACACAATAACGCAAATGCACACGCAAATAAAAAATAATGAATACTTACTGTTTTTATTATACTTTTCCATGACCATGGTAAGCTTTCTCCCTTAGATGTACACAGATACCATAAATAAATAGGGGAGGTAATCCACAACCAGCCACTAGCCACCGCTACCAAAACAGTGTTTTGGAAACATTCTGTAAATTCTGGCCAATCACCATTCCAGGTCTGATTTAAATCCTAAAATAAGTTTTAGAAAATTCCGAAAAATCAATTGAAAATTTTGATGTATCAGAAGGAAAATAATGCAAGGTTGGGCCTGGTGAGTGCTTTACCAACTGACAAGACGACAAAAGTTCTTATCCATTTTTCTTGGGGTTCAAGTACATGTGAAAAATTATAAAGAAATACCATCTGATGTACTTAAACATGGCTGAATTGCCAATTCATTACTTCTTGGGGCCATACTGGGTATCAAGGGCCATACTTGGTACCAAACTATAACAGATTGGAGCTTGAGGCATGAACTCAGAATCTTCCATACACTATAGGTTAATGTTTTACCAGATAAGCAACAGGTACTAATAAAAACCAGAACCTTACATACATAATAGGGATTTTTTTTACCAATCGAGCCACAAAAAATACATGTACAAATGTGAAATAAACATTTATAATACAGTAATCCTATTTAGTTTCGATAAACACACAAAACTTTTGTGAATTTTAAGAAAAATCTAAAATTTTTCGTCAATGGAAATATCATCATCATCATCATCATCATCATCATCTCTCTCTCTCTCTCTCTATCTGGTTTTATTAAATTATTACATTTTAAAAAAAAATGTAAAAATAAAGACAAAAAATTAATTTGGAAACATAATAGAAAGAAATTTCAAATTTGGAAACAAGTTTGTTTTAGAAGGAAGAAATCATTAAAAGATTAAAAATATTGGTTCTTATTTTATTTCTTATACAGAAAGTTACCTTTCACAATCAAAATTGAATACCATAATCATGATACAGCCCCCATTTCCTGATCAAACAGTACAAAATATAAATATAAATCACAGAATTGCACAATCTTTTGCAAGATTTAAAAATAGAAGTACATGTACTAATTGCCAGCAAGTGGATCTGTTTTATGACAGCAAACTTAAGATATCAATAAATCATTTAGAGATAACTGTTATTAATTTGAATGGAGTATTTCAAGATATCACACTGAAGAAATAATATGGACAACAATTTTTTATATATATTAAAATATTTGGAGATATCTTTAAAATTTAAACTTAAAAGAAATCTCTAAATAAAATGACCTCATTTAAAAGATATGTCCAAAACAAGGCTTTGTGCTTTTGTCACAATCTTTTTTCTTCTCTTATTTTTTATTTTTCTTTTTAATTTTTTAATTTTTATTTTTTTTGTACAAAATTCAATGCAAGAGATACTGCAGGTGAATAATTTTTAGTGAAAATACAGAGTTTTCAGAGGTTTAATTTTCAGTTTTTTCTCAAGTCCTGTTTGGTTGTTTCTTTTTTATTAATTTTTTATTGTTTCCCTTTTTTTGTGTTGTTGCCAAGTAATCGTTTTCAGTTGTTAAATTCTTTTTTCTATTTTTAAAGAGGTGTAACTAAAAAGAGAAGATTTTCTATTAAATAAAACGGTCAAAGGGCGGTAACTCAAATAGACAAAAATAAACTATATATGGCCATCTATCATGATTTTATGTCCTCTTCATTTGGAAATATAAACGTGGAACTTTAACAAATAAATACAAAAAATATGTCACGTTTTATACGAATTAAAGTTTTCCATGTGTAGTGTAAAGTGCATGAAATTAGACCTATATAAGTGCACGTGTACTACAATACGCACATAAATACCGGTAGCAGGTTGATGAGGCCTAGCCAGGCAATATAACCCAAACTGAATGAATCGGTACAATCACAGACTGAGAAAGACTTTGATAATGACTTTCCGTTCTTACATCAATAAAAAAATATCAATATTATATATTGACAATGCGTATTGGGGTATAGCTATGAAACAAGCACGGTGTTCAAAGCACCTGTCACCAAAAAAAAGCAGCTTATAATTCCAGCGGAATGATCACTTACCCACAGGGGTGTGCCGTTGCAAAATTCATCCATTTAGCTGCTTTAACTTGCAACAAACCCCGTGTTTTATTAAAATTGTCTGCCGACCCTATCCGATCCGTATATTCACCGTCAGCATTATTTGAACATTGAATAAACAATCAAAGGGAAGCAATCCAGTCAGGTCATTTTATAGAACAGATTCCCCCCTCACAGCCTCCGTAAGAGCTAAATATAGCACTCTATTGTCAATTACCTGTTGGTTACGAAATATTGGTTTAAAATTTCAAATTTTTTGCTATTTTTTAAAAATGACGAATCCACAAAAATGAAATTTAAGCTTTGATACACGTTTTGAATTTTTATTGGAAACAGGTCGGGTAATATGAAAATATCACAAGCTGAAAAAAATAATAAATTGTATAGCAAACACGATGGCCGTAAAATAAATATTCATAAAACATTCATGCACTTTATATGACTCATTTTTATCTTTTTTTAAGTTAATATTTTTCACACGATATATTTAAAACTCAGGCAACCATGATAAATTCACGCAAAATAGACACTGAGCATAATAAAAGCCTTTGAAGCAAAACTGCACTATAACGATTATTTATTATTTATTTATTTTTTAAGTCATTGCTATCCAACTAAAGATTATTTTTAAATAAAAATATGACATGAATAGGTTTCATTGCAAAAATTCAACAAACCGTGACGATGAGGAGACCCAAATACATCTTTTATGATTAAAATGATTAGGATTGATTTTCTTGGGTTAAATACGTCCCAGTCAAAAATATTTCACTTATAACGAGACACCACCAGCTATAGGTGAAGCGGCAGAAATTTTGACGTGCTCTTAGGCGGCAATATGCAGGGATGGTTCTTTAGCGTTATGCCTACAGTGACATTTTGTTTTAAGGCCTCCTTCGACTTACTTTTCTAAATGCCAAGTGCTTGGAGAAAGAGCAGTCACTAACAATCATAAGACCTGGACGAGGTTCGAACCCCGACCTTCAACATACGAGGCGAGCAATCTATTAACTGCACTACCGTTCTTGGTAAATTTTTTATATACCACTTTTAAATGTATTATTTATAAAAATTCAAAAAGTGGTATATGGCAAAATGATTAGGCAAATGAAGCATTTTAATTGAAATCATTAATTTTATTAAAAACTTTTTTCTTCTGGCAGTCTAAGGGTGGATTGGATCGCCCCTGTCAAGAATCTTTTATTTATAATATCAAGGCGATCAATCAGTTCTGGGATTGGAAGGAAACAGGAATGCCAGGAGAAAACCACAGACCTTTGGCAAGCGAACTGAAAACTTTTCTCACACTAGGATCTACTCCAAATGGATTCTAAGTTTCTAGTTTAGAACCCATACGCTAAAAGACGGACACCCGAACACCGAGGTCAAGGACAGGATGGTTTCTAGTACCAACGGTAACTAGAAAAAGGAACAAGATAAGCACATATTTAGACCCCGCACTTTTTAAGAGACTGTCACTGAAAACATTAACAAGATCATTCCCGGAATTCTATTTACAGACAAGAAGCAAAATGCTCACACATATAAAACATCGTAACTTCTTATGAAACACTTTGTCGCTTATATAAATATGCATTCTTTTGACTACTTGCACATCTACTAAATCACAAAGCTCGATCGGTTCAGTCGGTTTACCTTGGTTGAACTAGTAATGACGTCATAGATCTAGAATGGGCCGAGGTATGGCGTGTAATGAACCTAAAGTAGATGTTATAAAAACAAAATTCGTGTAAGAATAAGAGAAAAAATAAAATAAATAAAAATGAAAGAAAACAAAATTATTCTTAAATAAACTTATTAAAATATATTTTTATGATGTTTTACGCGTTTTCACGATATTTCGCTCCGTTTCTTATAGTGTCCATCGATGACGTCATAATAGTTAGAATCCATATTTCAGTACGACGGAAAAATTGGAAGAAGAAAGAAGCTGTAAATCAAGAATTCATAGAAAATATCTAAGATAATACAAAATGGAAGAAGGTAAGATACAAACCATTGTGAAGTTACGTCTAATGATAATTATTTCAACATTTTGTTCAAATATTTTTTACACATAACAGTAATATTCTTCTGATTTCCGGTTGAGAATAGAGCCCAGTAAAGGGCTATTGATGTATGGTAAAAAAAGAGAAACAATTGTTGTATAACTTCAACTACTGTAGATGGAGAAAAAAATGTGGGCGACATAATAATGGCATTGGCGACAAAATTTGACATGTTTTTACTGACGACAAAATTTTTCAATTCAGTGTAACCCTGCATTTGTTAAAAATTAATCGTTTAATATATCTTGATGTTTCAGTGATCAATTTTGTAATTGCATTATGATTTTTTAAAAAATAATAGATCTATTTCATGTTTAATAAATTGATTATTGTGTCGAGAAAAAATGTACATCTTGTTTAAAGCTGCATTAAGTTTTTCAATTTCTGATTTTTTTTATTCATATTAGCTGTAAATAAACGGAATCCTCTAACTTTAACGATAATAATTATTAGCTTGGAGCATGCGCACGGATGTACGGGAATTCCAATGAACCTGACCAATTGTATTAATTGTCCGTCATTTATATCCAAACATATTCACAATCATGTAACCTATCCCTTACAAAGTCACAAATTACAAATTTAATGAAATTCTATGTCTAATTTATGGTATTTTACCGTTTAGTAAGTTGTGTTTAAATGACCCGGATTTTTATGAAGTAACCACGTTCTAAAATTAGATCCCACAGGCTGCATCCCGCTGAGAAATTATTGTTATTTCTGTATTTATTCGAGCTTTTTTTTCGTTGAACCAAAAGTAACATTGTTCATTAGGAACATCATTTATTAGATCAGCACCATTTTATTTTTTTCCTAGGAAAGCTTAATGCAGCTTTAAATTTGTTGGATGGTTGTAATGTTGACAAACGTCGCATAAGCATTTTTTCGGCTATTCGCGAGGAGACCTAATTTATTAATCTCTAATAATATATTGGCTACCAATTACTGCTGCGCACTTAGGACGACTCCATCGTGCTAGGTAACAGCGTCAGTATACCGCAGACAAGTTTACTATTTCCTAATTATATGATCTTGGGCCCGGATGAACCAGCCAATTTCTAGTCCATATCACTCAATGTCTGATAGCCTTGGGAGTAAGCAGCATCTCACATTTATGATCAGATCATGACCCCACGACCTTCCACTTTCTATCGATCGTTAAAATGCCGCGCAAAACTAAAATAAAATGTGTTTATATTACAAAATACACTTTGTATTAAAATAACAAATTGATTCAAGTTGTGGTATTGTTACATGTTTCCAGAAAAGCAAATGGCTTTGGTCCTATAATGTGAGATAATGAAAGTATTGTCTAATTTTACTGAAATTCTCTTAATCTGATTGCATGTAAATAAGATTAAATGTTTTTTTTTTTGAATTTATATTTTACAGCTTATGGATCTAGAATATCGTGTTCAAAACAAGTCACAAGGTAACAGTTGTTTTTATATACTTATCTATAAATCTGGTAGTCTTGGTATCTAAAGTTAAATAAATAAATAAATAAATAAATAAATAAATAAATAAATGAATGAATGAATGAATGAAAGGACGGATGGATAAATAAACTTGTAAATTTATTGGATTTTTGAGTACTTTATGGTGAACTGTTATTTCATGTATTTATGAGCAAAGTTGTTAGATCAATGATATTTTAAGAAAAATATAAAATAATCTTAAAGAAACAGAAGAAATATAGATAAATACTTATATAACAAAATTTGTTTTGAATAACTTTAATTAACAGTTGAAGATTTAACTAAAGAGGATCATATTCAAAAGATTCCAGAAAATGCTCAGCCACTCATAGGCGTCCATGAAAGATCTGGACATCCTGCTTTTAAAAGAGGAAAGATTAATAAAGTACATGTATTCCTTAATTTTACAAGTGGAGATATTTTGGGTCAGATTAAATGATGAAAATAGAAGATAAGCCTAAACCTGGTCATCAGAAATGGATAACAACTTTTTGGTAAGACAATTTGTTAAGTTTGTAAGTAAACTCACTAACCAGAACCTCAAAATACCACAATAAAGACACTAACCAGAACCTTCAATACCACAACAAAGACACTAACCAGAACTATCATCAAATAGCAGAAATACAAACCAGAACCTCCAAGACCACAACAAAGATACTAACCAGAACCTCCAATACCACAACAAAGACACTAACCAGAACTATCAACACACAGCAGAAACACCTACCCCAACCTCCAAGACCACAACAAAGACATGAACCAGAACTATCATCACACAGCAGAAACACTTACCCGAACCTCCAAGACCACAACAAAGACACTAACCAGAACTATCAACACACAGCAGAAACACAAACCAGAACCTCCAAGACCTCAACAAAGACACTAACCAGAACCTCCAATACCACAACAAAGACACTAACCAGAACTATCAACACACAGCAGAAACACTAACCAGAACCTCCAAGACCACAACAAAGACACTAACCAGAACTATCAACACACAGAAGAAACACTTACCCGAACCTCCAAGACCACAACAAAGACACTAACCAGAACTATCAACACACAGCAGAAACACTAACCAGAACCTCCAAGACCACAACAGAGACACTAACCAGAACCTCCAATACCACAACAAAGACACTAACCAGAACTATTAACACACAGCAGAAACACTAACCAGAACCTTCAAGACCACAACAAAGACACTAACCAGAACTATCATTACACAGCAGAAACACAAACCAGAACCTCCAAGACCACAACAAAGACACTAACCAGAACCTCCAAGACCACAACAAAGACACTAACCAGAACTATCGTAAAACAGCAGAAACACTAACCAGAACCTCCAAGACCACAACAAAGACATTAACCAGAACTATCAACAAACAGCAGAAACACTTACAAGAACCTCCAAGACCACAATAAAGACACCAACCAGAACTATCAACACACAGAAGAAACAATTACCAGAACCTCCAAGACCACAACAAAGACACTTACCACAACTATCATCACACAACAGAAACACTAACAAGAATTTCCAAGACCTCAACAAAGACACTAACCAGAACTATCAAAACACAGCAGAAACACTAACCAGAATCTCCAAGACCTCAACAAAGACACTAACCAGAACCTCCAAGATCACAACAAAGACACTTACCAGAACTATCAACACACAGAAGAAACACTTACCAGAACCTCCAAGACCGCAACAAAGACATTAACCAGAACTATCAACACACAGTAGAAACACTTACCAGAATCTCCAAGACCACAACAAAGACACTAACCAGAACTATCATCTCACAGCAGAAACACTAACCAAAACCTTCAAGACCACAACAAAGACACTAACCAGAACTATCATTACACAGCAGAAACACTAACCAGAACCTCCAATACCTGAACAAAGACACTAACCAGAACTATCATCACACAACAGAAACACTAACCAGAATCTCCAAGACCTCAACAAAGACACTAACCAGAACCTCCAAGATCACAACAAAGACACTTACCAGAACCATCATCACATAGCAGAAACACTTACCAGAACCTCCAATACCACAACAAAGACACTAACCAGAACCTCCAAGACCACAACAAAGACACTAACCAGAACTATCATCACACAACAGAAACACTAACCAGAATCTCCAAGACCTCAACAAAGACACTAACCAGAACCTCCAAGACCACAACAAAGACACTAACCAGAACTATTGTAAAACAGCAGAAACACAAACCAGAACCTCCAAGACCACAACAAAGACATTAACCAGAACTATCAACACACAGCAGAAACACTAACAAGAACCTCCAAGACCACAATAAAGACACTAACCAGAACTATCAACACACAGAAGAAACACTTACCAGAACCTCCAAGACCACAACAAAGACACTAACCATAACTATCATCACACAACAGAAATACTAACCAGAATCTCCAAGACCTCAACGGAGACACTAACCAGAATCTCCAAGACCACAACAAAGACATTAACCAGAACTATCGTCAAACAGCAGAAACACTAACCAGAACCTCCAAGACCTCAAGAAAGACACTAACCAGAACTATCGTAAAACAGCAGAAACACTAACCAGATCCTCCAAGACCACAACAAAGACACTTACCAGAACTATAAACACACATCAGAAACACTAACCAGAACCTCCAAGACCACAACAAAGACACTAACCAGAACCTCCAATACCACAACAAAGACACTAACAAGAACCTTCAAGACCACAACAAAGACACTAACCAGAACTATCATTACACATCAGAAACACTAACCAGAACCTCCAAGACCACAACAAAAACACTTACCAGAGCCACCAAGAACAAAACAAAAACACAACCAGAACCAATAAAACACAACATTAATATCAGAGCCACCTAGAACAAAACAAAAACACTAACCAGAACCACCAAGAACAAAACAAAAACAAAACCAGAAACACAAAAACATTTCAAAAAGTCAAACTGTAGCTAAGGATTACAACAAAAACATGAATTTAAAATTTTCAAACTTTAAGTGTCTTTATATTTTAATGCCTAAAAATGAAGACAAGGTTAAGCTTGCAATCTTGGTATTGATATCGCAATCCATTTGATGTACATGTATTCTCAATGCATAAAGGGAGTCATTCAAAAATGTTCTGTCTTAAGCTTTTTGAAAAAAAAAAACAACGACAACCAAATGTTATTATCAAAATCATTTTGATGAAAACATAATATTTTTTCTGAATACACACACATAAAAAGAAAAACGTAGTTAATAATAATAATAATAACATCATCATCATCATCATCATTATTATTGTTATTATTAATATTATAATTATTATTATTATTATAGCTAAAGAAAAGTTGTTAAAATCCACAGAATGAAGAGATCAATTGTGAAAACAAATCTGGTAAGTTTTGCTTAATACTATATTTTATAAACTCTACTTTTGGTACTTTTCATAAAATCTGTTTTGCTTATACCTGCTGTAACGACCACATCTTAGAAGGAAAATAGATCAATTTTAAAGGTCTCTTAGCTTTGTATTACCATCAAAATATTTTAATAAATGATAACTATAAAGGTTTTTTTTTTATCATCCTGTAGTTGGTTAATATATACGTTTTATTGTATACATAATGTGATATTTCATTTTTGATAACCTTTTTGAAAATCTGAAAAATTCTGAAAAACATTTGTTTCTTTTTTTTTTTCTAGTAGCCAAGGATGAAATGACAAAAGCAGACGATAAGATAAAACATTTGAGTGATGATACAGATTTAATTGATAAAGAAAGTCAGAACAGTAAAGAACATGAACAAGAAAAAAATAACAAACTTAACAAAGGGCAGCAGAAAAGTGGCAAAAGTGGAACAGATGAAAACGTAAAAACCAATCCGCTGCAGATAAACAAGCTAACTATGCTGGCATAGGGAACAAAGAGGAACAGATGAGAGGTAAAAGCCAATCTGCTGCAGATAAACAAGCTAACTATGCTGTGATGGGGAACAAAGAGGAACAGATGAGAGGTAAAAGCCAATCCGCTGAAGATAAACAAGCTAACTATGCTGGCATAGGGAACAAAGAGGAACAGATGAGAGGTAAAAGCCAATCCGCTGAAAATAAACCAGCTAACTATGCTGAGATAGGGAACAAAGAGGAACAGATGAGAGCTAAATCAATCCAATGAAGATAAACAAGCTAACTATGCTGGCATAGGGAACAAAGAGGAACAGATGAGAGGTTAAAGACAATTCGCTGAAGATAAACAAGCTAACTATGCTGAGATAGGGAACGAAGAGTAACAGATGAGAAGTAATAGACAATTCGCTGAAGATAAACAAGCTAACTATGCTGAGATAGGGAACAAAGAGTAACAGATGAGAGGTAAAAGCCAATCCGCTAAAGATAAACAAGCTAACTATGCTGAGATAGGGAACACAGAGTAACAGATGAGAGGTAAAAGACAATCCGCTGCAGATAAACATGCTAACTATGCTGAGATAGGAAACACAGAGGAACGGGTGAGAGGTGAAAGCCAATCCGTTAAAGGTAAAGTACAAAAGAAAGATATTAGTAACTTATTTATTTTTGTATTGATAAATAATAAATTTTAAAAAAGTATAGATATCAAAAAGATAAATGTATTAAAAATTGCTTCCAAACAGATGCAAAACTTATCACACACACACACACACACACACACACACACACACACTTCAAATGCTTCAACAAAAGAAAATATTTACTTTTAAATTTCTTTGTGAAATAAATCAGTCTTGTATTTCTATTTTTGTAGCTAAGAAGAAGAGAAGGAGATTTTCTCTAAGAAGATTTTTCCGATTTTTCAATCCATGTTTAGCTGATCGAAAGAAAAAACAGAAAATGTCTAGCAGTGTGTTTTTTATTTATCTATTTATTTATTCATTTATTTCGTTTTATTGTTGCAATTTGTATTGTGCAACGATTAGTTGATGGAAACAAGTAATATTGTATTATAGTTTTTCGATGAATAAAAATTTATTTCATTGATGTCGTTTGAATTTTATTTCGATTCATCCTTGACATAGCCAGCTATGGCAGTCATGCGATAGCTTTTCATAAAAATTTACCTATGTAAGTGAAGTCTTAAATACGGTCTATAAAATGTATAGGGGCGTGTTGGTTTTTATTTTATATCTTTGTAATAGATAAAGATTTTTAAATTATGCACCCCTGATTGTGTTTTTCTTTTTTCTGAAAATCGACAACATGTACCAATATAACTCCTCTTGATTAGCACACATCTCTTGTAGCGTCAAAGCTATTTTAAAATTTAATAATAATAAAAATAATAATAATAATAATTTAAAAATTAATATATAAATGAAAAATAAACTTAACAATGAATTTAATAAAGAAATTTCTAAATAAAAACTATGTGACTTACTGAAAATTAATTGTCGCATATAAAAAAAGGGGGAAAATAACTTTACAATGGTATAAATTAATTTAAAAAAAAAAAAAAAAGAAAAAAGGGAAAAAAGATTATAATTCATCAGTAAGGAAAAAAAGTTAAAGCAGTACTAAATAAATAAATAAATAAAGTAAAGAATTGACCAAATAAGAATAAATGACTTATTGAAATTGATTATAGCATACAGAAATAAAACGGAAATAAATTTACAATGGAATAAATAAAAAAATAGAATTTCAAACAAAAAAGTTCGAAGAAAATGCACCAATAAGGTATAAAAAAAAAAAAAAATTAAAATAATTTTCGAATATGGGAGTACAAGTTAATAGATAAAAGAAACAAATAAATAAATAAATAAATATCCTTTTTGGCAAATAAGTTCAAAAACGTTTGGACTCTTGTAAGCTAATAAGAAACTGATGAGAATTAATAAAATATTTCTAAATTGCAAGTGTCAAAGTGCTGTTTTTGATGTAGTAAATTACTAAGTACACTCATTAGCAATGTTCATCATTTGCGGGACAGTTCTGTTATTTCCATTCAACAAACTGTCATCAGATTTACCTGTTAATACCGGAAATAATTAATTAAAAATCTTATCATCAATGAATGCATGAGTGAATGATATACACTAAGTGAGAAAGAAACCGTGGGAAAAATCAGTAAACAGTTTACAATAAATTAACAAAATGGTCTATTACAATTACTAAATACTGTTGTTTCTAAATTTTCCAAGATTTAGTTTTTTACAATAAGTGGTTATTATAAGATTATTTTGAAGCAAATATAATTTTTTTAATTAAATAGATCAAGTAATTAAACAAATCTACTACACAACAACATGGATAAAACATATATAATTCAGATTTTATATATTATGAGGTTAGTTTAAAAAGTATTTATTTCATTAAGTAATCAAACATACAAACAAGATTTACATTATACCAGAAGTCCATAAATTAAGTAATTCATGGACTTCTGATTATACATATAGTCTTTCATCGACAATAAAGTAAATGTATCAAAATTAGGCCGTAAATTCTTATTTTAATAAGAAATGTTTGCTCTCTTTAATCCGTGTTTAAATTTTAAATAATAGTTGAGAGAGAGAGAAGGCTCTCTCCCTTTTACATCAGTGTAAAGTTAAATCATCAGCAAGTACGTTATCTGGCAGTAACGACAACTCTATAAATGGCACAGGTAAACTACCGATTAGAGATACACCGCCTGATCATAGTACCCGAGTATAACTGACACTTTAACAACATGTTGTCGAATTGTTTGAAAAAAAAACTTATTGAAACAAAACCGCTTATAATATATAGTCAGTTAACAGTTAATAAATCTGAAAAATGTGTAATCGACGAAACCTAGTGGCGCAGTGGTAGAACATTCGCCTCAAGAGCGGGAGGTTGGAACGGCTCTGTCATACATTAGACATTAAATTCTAAGATACTGCTTCAGTATTTGGAAGACAAGAGTATCGATTGTTTAAAGGGTAACTGTAACGAATTTTTTTTTATCCCAGTTGTTTTATATATAATTTAAATATAAAAATATTGAAAACCGTATCAAAAGTGGTGACAAAATAAAAAAGTTATAGCGGTTTCAAATCCACATTTTCAGAAGTCCATGAAGTAATTCATGGACTTCTGACATTTTATAACTTTCTCTCAGTTATCGCAAAGTGAAAAGCCTCGTTTTGGGTTATGAATATGTGACGTCGTTGCAGTATTAGAAGTAGTATCTAACATAATAGACAGTAGTAACAAAGATGATATATTGACGTATGTACTCTGACATGTACCTATTTATGTCAAATAGTTCGTCATTATTTGGGGAAGCAGTAGACAATCTTATAAGTGATGAATTTGGAGTATAACCGTATTTATTCGAACCAGAAACGGATGAATCTGATGAACATATTGCCAACTCGAGAACTGTGACTGCATTTTGTTGTATAGCTTTTCAAAAAATACGTGACGAGTGTTAACTTGTCAATAATACAAACTTTAATTATATCTTTGACTTTAATTTTTTAAATAAATTATTTTAAGTCGGACTGAACAGACTCCGGAATTATAAGTTGCAAAGCTATAACAAAAAACACGCGATTAGTTGAACTTGTCAAATACACGAAAAATACATTTTGAAATGAATCAAATATGAAGTCGGGCTGGACAGACTACCGGATGAATATTATTGAACTTAATGTCGTGCTGATTTTGAATGCATTAATTTGATAGAAATTCAAAATCAGCATATGACAGTGGCACCGGCTAAAATCAATACATAAAAATTCAATTGCCGATGCTCTTTTGTGCAATGTTTATTGACGGTTAAAATTAAATGACCGCACCGTGATATAGGAAACTTTTACGTAGTCTGGCAGCATTACATTTCCTCGATAATTGGAACTTGATGTTCAAACAATATTAATGTTTGTAGCATAGCTCTTTTCAACTGTCCGATGACTAATTAAAGCTAGGCTAATCCAAAAGAAAAAAAAAAAAAAAAAGAAAAGAAAAAAAAAAAAAAAGATATTCCATCTCAAATTATTTTACGCGAAATATATTATAACTGTTTAAAATGAAAAGACACGGATTTAGAATGAGACCACATTAAAAAAAAACAAAAAAACGAGATACTACTACTGCTACTACTACTACTACTAATAATAATGATGATGATAATAATAATAATAATTTTATGGATTTGTATATATAGAATAAAGAATTTAAAAATATCACAGCTAAATGTATGCCCAAGGAAAAGTAAAAACTAAAATCTAATAAAATCAAATGCTGTAAGTTGATCAATAAACATGTTTTAAATAGACTATTCTGGTCGTCAATTTTTTATTTTGCCTAAAATTTATTATTATTATTATTATTATCATTATTATAATTGACATGAAAACTGGAAAAATTTCTTTTTCTTACTTTTTAAAACTTAAAAATGAAATATCCATTTATAAATATGACAAATAACGTTTACCAAATAAAATTGTTTTACTTTACTCGAACTGTAATAAATATATTATTGTATATTACAGGTCGTAAGATAACTTTAACAACCTGCAAGTCAATTTTGCATATTATTAGTTACATCCTGTTAATTATAGGTGTGGGTCTAAATCTACAAAACGGGATTAATAATAATCTTAATTGGTACATGTCAAACGGATGTTCATTCTACTTCATTAAATAGTTTTCCCGTAAAATAATCATAGAATGTTAAACTACAAGTTCGTATTTGACTTATTTTAGTAGTTGGTAAATAATATTCTGTGGAGGTATGTTACTGGTATGGCGTCACAACACGGGAGCCTCGATATCGACCTTTTTGATTTGGATTTCTAGAGATGTATTAGAAAATCACCGATATCTATCTAATTATGGAATAGAATTTTATGGAATTTTCGCTACAGCCATATTTAAGTACGACGAATAAAATATGTCAAAACTGAAAATCGTTACAGGTACCCTTTAACCCCAGCTTGTGTGAGCTCGTATAAGGCAAATCAAAACTCAATCCTACATCTCACGCATACACGAACTTAGATTTATCCTTGGATATAAATAACCTTATTGTCGTCCCAGATATCTAAAAGAAATGGCTGATGTGACGTTAAACAACATTACTAACAACAAACCAACAATTATCAAATCTTCAGTACCTCTAAATGCTATTTATAGTAAGCCTTAAGACCTATGTCTTGGAAGCAGAAAGACGATACATGCTCAACGTTATATAACACGAGGACCAATAGGGCCTGTCGCTCACCTGAAACACCCTTTTTTATTTTTTGCGTTTTCTATTTAAAATATATCCAATCAATAAAATATAAACAACTCACAAGCAAAATCCTTATTTTCTATTATTTCAAACAATATTTATCATAAATTTCCTTTCAATGCACTTTCAGAGAAGAGGATTTTCAAAGATTTAGGCTACTGAAAAATAGACCTTATTCCCATATTACATAATTATTGCGCGAATGAAAATTTATATAGAAAAATCCGTTACATATGTTTTATCCCCCAAAATCTATTTTCTATGTTTCAAATTTCAACAAAATCAGTACAAAAATAAAACCGTAATGACCATTTATAGGTTTTTGCTTTTTATAGTAACGGCAGCCATCTTGGATTTAGGACGGACATGTCAGATATAATTTTAATCTATAGTTAGTAAGGACCTTCCATACCTAATTTCATTTGAATTGGCCAATTAGTTTCCGATGAGGAGATTAAAGTTCACAGGCACACGGACGCACTCACGCTTTACCATACCATAAACTCACCCTGGCCAGGTGAACTAAAATGACTATCTGCTGAAATAGAAAAAAGGAGATGTTCATCCAATCAAACCTTGGAAAGCCTTCATTTTTCCGTGACCAGAAGTAACTAGACACATCCTAGCATAGCGGATTAGTAGGTAATATATAAATATAATAAATAACTTTCAAAGAGATGTTACAATTTTATTTTAGGTAGCTAACTATTTTTGGTTAATTAGAATACAATAACTTTACTGTATTTATTGATTTGATTTAATGGGATTTCACGTCCCAGTCAATAATACTAGTATTCTATTTATATCGAGATGTCACTAGCTATAAGTAAAGTGGCAGAAATTTTTACCTTTGTAGTGCGCCGTGGGCAATATGCAGGAATGATTCTTTAGTGTGCCATATCTGTCGGGACACGGGGCATCGTTATTTTTGTTTTCTTTCCAAACATCCTGTGACTTTCATTTCTTAATGCCGAGTGCTTAACGTGGTCAGACCCGGTCTGGATTCGAACCCCGCCCTCCCACATACGAAGCGAGCACACTACCAACTGAGCTACCGTATAGTAGTAACAGTATTGAAGTTGTCATTGCTGTTCTGGGACATTAATGGCCAAGTTGTCTAATGTGCACGTTTACGGATCACGGTGCCTCACATCTCCCTAGATTCGAATCCGCTCCGGAAAATTTTAGTGTTAGAAAGTTTATCAGTTCGCTTGCCAAGGGTCGGTGGTTTCTTTGAGCATTCCGGTTCCCTTCTCAAATTTAGAACTGAACGCCTCGATAAAGTGAAAGAATTTTGACTGGGTCGCTTTTACGGTAAACCACACATATGTGGTTTTCTGACGTAGCTGATCGCACGGGCCGGATCGCACGAGTTTATCGTGCGGACGGATACGTTACAGAGTGCGCAAGAGCGTAATGTATGCCTCCGTACAATAAACGAGTGCGATCAGCTACGTCAAAAAATCACGTGTGGTTTTGTAATTATCTCGTACCCGACCAAACTGAATGCAAAGCTTTCTTTCTAACTTAGTCTGCAACTAAATTCACAATTAGCTTTTTTATATTTATTTTTAATCTGATTGGAAGAAACTGATATCTGACTGGAAAAACGTAAAAAGAAACAGCTAAAAAGTAATTAAACAGATAATTGTTCGTTTAAACATCATTTGTTAACATTTTACTACTGCTATCGTAAACACTGGTTAAAACTTAAAAAACAAAGATTTGTTTATCAACGCACATGTACGATACGGACCATTGTATCACATAGCCTGAAAATGTAATGTATCGCTATAGTAAGATTCAAAGGGTATGTGATAACACTTGTTTGGACATCACTTCATAGTTGTATCTTATCGTTGACCAGAATAGCTAATTTGTACTGAACCCGAGCCGCGTAACCAGTGCATGCAACCATGCAAGAATACATACTGTCGTTTTTTTTTTTTTTTGAATGGACACTACTATAGAATTAGACTTGGTAAAAATATTAAGGAAAAATCTGAATGACAAGCTAACTCTAATAAAGAACTTGCATGTATAATAATATGTTTCAGAAAAACAAACGATTGTATCAATGGGCCAACTGAAAATTTCCATTACTTTACAGCCTGTAGAGTTTGTACATAACGTATGAAAACGTAGAATGGACTTCGTGTACATTTATACATGTATAAACTGCCATGCCGAATTAGTATTCAGACATACATAACAGGTCCCAGTTTCAAAATCATTCACTCAATTGATTGTACACTCAACTCAAATTAGTGAATATTTCAATGTCAGATTTTTTTTAGACAATTAACGGTTAAAACTGAATATCTAATGTCATATTTAAATTGTCTAGTGTAAGTTTGTTGATCAAAACAAACGATTTTCTTATAAAACTTTTAAAAAAATCATATTAATATGACAAAAATGGAATATTTGAATCGGGTGTATACACTCTATTGAGTGTATGATTGTGAAACTGTTGCCAGATTTGTAAATGGGGAAGTACTCATTTGCCATGGTGTTACACTATTTCATCCTTCGTAACACAATATTCTCTAATGTTATTTCTTCCATTCTGTTCCAAGATCATTGTAGAAAGCGACAAGGAAATTGGATATTTTGAGGAAAACATCATGGCCTCGCATACATGCAATACACCTAAATGCAATGGCGCATTATATTCATTCTTTTTTAACATTTTCCTTATTTTTTTATGTTCCCAAAATTCTTCACCTCTTCTGTTAGCCAGATGCAGATGCACTGTATCTTTTTGCCCCGAGAGAGATGCAGATGCGGTGTATCTTTTGCCCCCTGCTCACCGGAACTGCAAGAAGTTGAAGACGGTTTCACAGAGGACATCATGGCTGATATTCTTGAGAATGAGAATTCATTTCAAATTGTGCTGGTTATGATCTTGAAGGATATATGATGCCGACCACATCTCGCCGTCCTATTTTGTGGGCATCCGTGTCAGAAATTGTGGAAAAGCGTACAGTTACAATGCACTAGACTGTTTCCACACACACATTTCAAGTCAAAGTTTTATGCAAGTCATCCAAACATTTTTATTTTCTGGGACCGTGAAGCTGCATATAGCAACATATGTGAAAATGGGCTTTTCTGCAACTGCTTCACCTCGCCGAAATACCGACACGGATAGACTCAAGTTTACAATTGATAAATATAGTTACTTCTGATAAAATTTCCAGATTGGAATGGGAAATTGCCGGAAAAGTAACATACTGAAATTTTTTCAAGAATAGTGAAAAAAATTCGGAAAAGAAATACGACATGCTTTCAAAATTACCGAAAAAGTAATAAGCCCGTTAAATTACGAGTAGTCTCTCTCTCTCTCTCTCTCTCTCTCTCTCTCTCTCTCTCTCTCATAATTTTGACGTTTTCCAAGTGTTATAATTTTAAAAAGGATTTATCATAGTTGCATTATTTCAAATGCGCCGTAAAACATGTGATTTTAGAAAGAAATTGAGAATTTAGAAAAAAAACTTTGACTTTATGCATTTGCTTATCATCAGTCAGTTATTCTGCATCTCTGAAAAATGAAAACTTCATTAAGTCCGATCCAGAAATAATGTATTTTAATTTAAATCTAATTAACATTAAAAATAAATAAATAAATAAATACAAGCATGGCATAATTATGTTCGCCCGTACGTATCTAGTTGTTCTAAATCAGCTGAATGGCTATGAAAGTAAAGATAAATATTTGTTCAATATAATGCCTAGTAGTGTGTTGTAAAAATTAAGGTTAGATTCAATAAAACAAAAGCGTGTTGCTGTAGCCCATCCCAATGAAAAAAAAACTGTAGCCCATTTGTAAAGTGTAGCTCGTTTCCTATCATAACTTGTACCATGACCATGTAAAGTCCACATTTTATACAATGCCCCCGCGATTTTCAAATTTCCAATATGGCCGCTTCTGTGGATACTGACATTGTTTACAACAGCTGAATTCATTGGTGCCTCAGTAAAAGTGAACAACTATAGGTAAGAAAAGGCCAAAAGAAACCACATATGAGTTAAAAACTTCTCGAATATAAATAGGTGTCTGTGATCAAGTAATTGCTGATTGATTTTGACCTTCAAATGGACAAGTTTGGGCAAATATCGAACATTCACATGTTCAACGGAACAACTGAAAACGGCTGCGATAAGTCTTGGACTTATTAGATCATTAAAGCTTTAAATTCCCACTAGGACATGTGCATAATTTTAAACCTCTATTAGTAGATAATTTTATATTGCCTTATGAGCACAGGCGCTTGTTTCGATATTTTAAAAAATAAAACCCCTGGACCCTTATATAAGACAAGGTGTTCAACTTTCGCTATCCTAATTTTTGACCTACCTTGGTTCGGTCGTTTTTTTCTATTTATTGGTGGACAATAAAAATAATAAATGAATATCTCTCAAACCTACATTCATTGCTCTACAAAATGGTGCATATCGCAACTGCCGTCGTTGTCTCTAAACTATATAAAACGAGTAAAACGGAGACCGTCCCTTGTATCAATCGCCATTTCACCTTAGAATGGCAATCTTCATCCCGCGCTGAATGACGACAAACGTTCTGATTGGTCAATCTGTTCTACCTTAAAACAAATCCGGGAATCTTTACTTTCACTTTTGAAATATGGACCAATCAGAGAGTTCGTCGTGATTCAGCACGGGATGACGATTGCCATTCTATGTGTGAAATGGCGATTGATACAAGGGACGGTCTCCGTTTTACTCGTTGTATATAGTTTAGAGACAACGACGGCAGTTGCGATATGCACCATTTTGTAGAGCAATGAATGTAGGTTTGAGAGATATTCATTTATTATTTTTATTGTCCACCAATAAATAGAAAAAAAACGACCGAACCAAGGTAGGTCAAAAATTAGGATAGCGAAAGTTGAACACCTTGTCTTATATAAGGGTCCAGGGGTTTTATTTTTTTAAAATATCGAAACAAGCGCCTGTGCTTATGAGCCCATTTGCACCATTTTATCCGGAATTTTATGTTTTATGCAAGCGAAAGTGAAAAACCTCACAATATTGTATGCATTTCCTTAGCTTGTGTTCTGGAGATGTGTTAGAACTGTAAAAATAAGGTAAAAAGAGAATCATGACATTGAGCATGTCTGTAAACTATATATGATACATAAACTTAAAGAGATGGGGTGGTGAATATTTTGTTCCAAAATTGACTCAAAAAGATCCCTACCTGCTCTATTTGTGTGGTAATGATGATTGAAGTATTACAAGCTTAAAATTTAGGCTACCAGTACATATTATATTGGGTTATTATTATTAAGTTAATTTAACATGGTAATTTATGTGTCGATGTGTTGGATGCAGAACATATTACATGGCAATGTTGACTGCCTGGCCCCAGTTTCACAGTCATTCACTCAACTGAGTGTACACTCAACTCAAATATCCCCTTTTTCTCTCTTCAATATTTTTAAAAAATTAAGATTTTTAAGACAGTGTTTCATTTTGTTCAACAAACCTACATGAAAAAATTTAAATATAACATCAGATATTCAGTTTTAACTGTAATGTCCTAAAAATTGACATTAAAATCTTCCCCAATTTGAGTTGAGTGTACACTAAGTTGAGTGAATGATTGTGAAACTGGGGCCTGTTCAGACATTGTAGATTGCATATATAATTAAAAATTGACCAATTATATCCCAGGAATGATACTCCAAAAGTGTCTTGATTAGTAACAATGGCTTGATATTGTGATGTTTCAGTAACATATTTATTTATTTATTTAAATATTTATTTATTTATTTTTATAGATATCTAAACACAAACTGTCTACAGTATGTGACAGCCAATCAACATTTGTTTTACCAAAGAAGTCCATCAAAAGAAGATCTTGAAATTTCTTAGGGAGAGAATTAATAACAAATTTTGAAGATGGAGGCAACGCCTTGTGTGAAAGCTGTCATCTTAGCTGCTACACAATACAGAAATAACAAGACAGATACCAACATGGTGTACTTGCAAAGACAACTAGATGTATGTAGCCTGTCCAAAGCTCAGTTTCCATTTGACCCCTGACACTATTTTTTTTTTGACTCATAGGAAATTAAATTTGATTCCTGAAGTAACTGTATTTATATCATATGAATGAAAGAATGGATGAACGAAAGAAACATCAATATTCAATTTCGAAAATTAAAGTGTTTAAAACTGGCACTACTGATATAAAATTAGTTATTTGCGAGTTCAATCTCTTCAGAGAACCACACGTTATGATTATAACAGTCGGATACGTTAATTAGTAACCCTACCCATGGCATCAATGTCCGCACACATTGATTTACTTACCTGTCTATTAATTGTTTTATCTGCATTAAGTTTTCACACCTGACATCTAGATCTGGACAATAATATTATATTCAAGATTATTGGCAGGTCGCTGAAGATGTTTGATTGATGGACTTGCTATTTTCATTTTTCACATGATATCAAATGGAATTTTTTCGCCAAAATGTTTATCTATGTTTTGCAGGTTTTGGTTGGCATAACAACAAAGAGATCAGTGTTGAAGTATTTTACACCTCATAATTTGCTACCTACAGAATGTATAACTGTGATAGTGGATATACTCCAAGATCAGAAAACAAAGCAATCCTTGGCATTAAAATGTTTAATGTTGTTACAAAACTTAGGTGAGGACTCATAATTAGTAATTAGGATTTTATTGTTTTATTGTTCTCTCTCTCTCTCTCTCTCTCTCTCTCTCCCCCCCACCCCCCCTTTTTTTTTTTTTTTTTTTTTTTTTTTTTTTTTTTTGAAAAAACTACCTTCAAAGTCGAAGTTGTGAAAATTGCATTATAGTCCGATTTGTGTATACTACATGTAAAATCCATAATTATCTTTTTCGGCATAACAAACCTATACATAGAAATTACATATCTAGATCTAAAACTTTTGTCACACCAGACCATCCTAGCAAAAAAAATTTTTATTTTGAAATTTAAAAGTTTAACAAATTATTACTAATTTTCAGGTAATATTTTTCACACCTGTTGACAGGTGTATAGACAGAAAGTTAACTAACCATTACCTTAGTCAATCAGGTTGATTCCTTTTATATGCTTATTCGTTTTAGTATGCACGAACTTTAGAACATGCTTGCTATAGCTAGGATCATCATTGCAAAGATGTGTTTAATGTGACAATAATCAGAAGATTTACCCTATGTCAGATTTGGACTTTGATAATACCACTTGTTACATATACATGTATGTGTCTGTTGTAGTTGCAGATAATGAGATCAGAGAGTCTTTACAGAGGTTGTTTAATCTAACACCAGTTTTAGCGGGAATAATCAAGTTACACGATGGATCAGTTGTAGACAGTCTTACTGTTGAGGTTTGTATTTTTATCTTTTAACCTAATATGGAAAAATATCTTTTAAATCAAATGTGTGAAAAAGTTTGTCAGTTTGGCTTTCTCCGGACACTTGGGTTTCCTCAACCATCCCAGAACTGACCATAATATAAATGAAAAAATCTTGACTGAGGTGTAAAACACCATTACTCAACACACTCTACTCTACTGAACTCAACTTAACTCAACAACTCAACTCAGCTCAACTCTTTTGATTTAAGAGGCCTCTGAGGCTGAGTGTTTTAAAGTGCATACTTACAGATCTCAGTGCCCCTCACTGCCTAGGTTCCAATACAATTTAAGCAGATCCTAATTTGAGAAAGTTTGTCACATTGTTTGCTAAAGGTCAGTGGTCATATCTGGGCACTCTCTTTTCCTCCACTATCCAAAAAACAGACTGCCTTTATGTAAGTGAAAAAATCTAGACTGGGGTGTTACTCAACCATTACTGAACAGGAGTCATATATATATATATATATATGTATTATACCTCATAAATTTCTTTTTCTATTTAATGCATTGATTTTACTATGGGTGATGTTTTGCAATACAGACTGGAGGCTCCGGTCGTTATTATGTTTGCTTACGTCACACAATTGTCCTTGATGACGTAATATTACACCAAACAAATTGTACTCTTTGTCATTTCAAAGCCACTGAAATCAAGATTGGCAGGATGAGCTTTTATTTGACGGACAAATTTTAATTATCTCCTACCATTGTACCATATATACATGACGTTTTTATTCATCTTCACTAGAATGACTTACTTTTTTATGTACTGGTACATGGTATTGCAGATGCAATGAGGAGCTTGTCAAAGAAAGTCATGTATTTTCTATTGACTTCTAGCCCACATGTACACAGTTTTCTAGAGCTGATCTCATAACTCCCCTTAAGACATTCAGTGGACAAAATGTTTATGTTTTATATGTTCCTCTGAACCAGATTGCTTATGTATGCCAAATCTTGTTTAATTCAGAAATTATAATATTTTAAAGCCTGCTCGGATTAAAATGTCCATGTTTAATTCTAAAGTGTGTGTGTGTGTGTGTGTGTGTGTGTGTGTGTGTGTGTGCATATAGCATTATTTCTATGATGGGAATTTTAATTATTTAATTAATTAATTATTATGTTTCATTTTAGTGTGTTGATTTGTTACAAAAAGTAACCTATGGATATAAAATCAGTTATGAAGAAAATTATGTAGAAGATTTGTTATTATTTGTTATCAAACAGATGTGAGTATAGTATTAACAGAATTTATAAAGGTATAAGTCAGAAGGAAGACCCAAAAATAATAATATAAAAAAAAACTGTACTGAGTTTTTTTTACTACATTTCCCGATAACAAAATGGGTCTATTTAAAAAAAAAAAAAAAAAAAAAAAAAAAAAAAAAAAAAAAATTGCATGATGTCCTTGTGCTTCATATTTCAATACAAACAACCTATACATAGACCACCTGTCTTTAAAGTCCATACATTGGGTGGTTTTTTTGTACAGGTTTTACTGTATACTGCATTAAAAAATGAGAGAGGAGAGAGAGAGAGAAAGAGGGGGGGGGGGGGTTGTGTTACTATTTCTGTATTATATATTCTAATTAAAACTAAGGTTTATTAGGATATTCATTTTACTAATTTTTCATTTCAGTATGGGCCAAGTAAATGAACTTAAAAAGCCTTGTCTTGGACTTTTGGCAAACATTTGCAGAGATAACTTTGCAGTACAGTCTTACATCAGAAATTTGGTATGTAGATGTAAATGTAAATAAAAAAAGACTTTTTTTAAAAAAAAAAAACAAGCTACTGACAATAAAATTGACAGAACAAATGTCATCTATCCATATTTTTTATGACATTTACAGCCTCTGAGAACGTTCTGATCTGTCATGGGAGAAAACTCTGTATACCAGCAATTTATTTAAAACAACAGAACACTTTTTAGCAAATCTGGGCGTTAAAAATGTATATCATAAACATGTAAATGAACGAATCCTGACCTGCACTTCATTACTCCAATATATTTCTCAGTAATTTTTCTATGTTAAACAAAACAATGATTTTAATAATTTTACAATTTTACATGTAAGAATTTATTCCTCATTTTATTTTAAACTTGAATATGAAAATTTAAAAAATGCATACCGTTTATATTTTTTTAAAATTTTTAATTTCAATTTTTTACAGCTAATGCTAGACATTCAATAAACACACACAAATTATTTTTCCAGAAGTAAAATAAAATTTTAAAAGATTAATGAAATAAAAGATAAATAAATTTAAAAAAAAATAAAAATTAAAAAAAAAAATAAAACAAACTTACAGTATACTTGCAGTTTTAGAATCGTTAGTGAAACTTATTGTTTTTACTCCTTGTAAAATATCCATGTACTAGTAAATGTATTTTTATTGCATTTGATTTTTTTCAGGACAATTACAAGTCATTATGTAAGTCCGTGATGGCAAATTTAACAGGAGAGAAGAATGACCTGATGTTGGTAGTATTCTCTTTATCAATCATCAGTAGTATTTGTCTTAACGAAGGAATAGGGGATAAAGTAAGTACATGTTAAATTACAAAAATTACAAAACCCATATTTTAAAGAATCCAGGGCACTCTTCTTATGCTTTAGAATCCCTGAAATCATTGTATCTACAGCTTTTTCAGTAACGACCTTGGGTAATATTTTGGTCCTCAGATCGACCATAACACATGTTGACCTCAAACTGATTTGACAAATGTAATGTACGTGTATATTGTTTTCCTCAAAAATCCTGTTAATTTTCATTGTATTTATGAAAACAAAAAAAAAAAAAATTTTTTTGTTTCTTTTGTAGCTTTTTCAAAAGAAGAATATTAATCAGACATTTTCTATGACCTTTAGTATTTTATTCCGAGGAGATTCTGGTGTTACGAGGTGTTATGCTGTAGATCTGATGATGGACATGTTGAAAAATGAAAATATTAAACAATCCTTATCTGTGTAAGTATCTACTGTAAATTTTATTCACCTATGGCAATTATGGCTTTTATATATCAATCTGGGGATATTGTGGTGTTACAAAAGTTCATGTTTCATTTTGGGGATATTGTGGTGTTGTAAAAGTTCATGTTTCATTCTTGGGATATTGTGGTGTTACAAAAGCTTATGTTTCTTTCTGGGGATATTTTGGTGTTAAAAAAAACTTATGTTTCATTCTGGGGATATTGTGGTGTTGTTAAAGTTCATGTTTCATTCTGGGGATATTGTGGTGTTACAAAAGTTCATGTTTCATTCTTGGAATATTGTGGTGTTATAAAAGCTTATGTTTCATTCTGGGGATATTGTGGTGTTGTAAAAGTTCATGTTTCATTCTGGGGATATTGTGGTGTTATAAAAGTTCATGTTTCATTCTGGGGATATTGTGGTGTTATAAAAGTTCATGTTTCATTCTGGGGATATTGTGGTGTTACAAAAGCTTATGTTTCATTCTGGGGATATTGTGATCTTACAAAAGTTCACGTTTCATTCTGGAGATATTGTGGTGTTATTACGGGAATATTGTGTCATTGCAAAAGTGTACTTCATTCTGGGGATATTGTAGTGTTACAAAAGCTTATGTTTCATTCTGGGGATATTGTGGTGTTGTAAAAGTTCATGTTTCATTCTTGGGATATTGTGGTGTTACAAAAGCTTATGTTTCATTCTGGGGATATTGTGGTGTTACAAAAGTTCATGTTTCATTCTTGGGATATTGTGGTGTTACAAAAGCTTATGTTTCTTTCTGGGGATATTGTGGTGTTGTAAAAGTTCATGTTTCACTCTTGGGATATTGTGGTGTTATAACAGGAATATTGTGTCATTGCAAAAGTTTACTTCATTCTGGGGATATTGTCGTGTTAAAATGTAGATTAGATGGTGAATATTTAAGCACTTGTTTTCTGTGTAAATACATTGTACTTGCATAGATTTACATTTTGTATGATGCTAATAAGGTGCTTTGCCATAGTTTTCGATGACGGGCGTGTGTAAAATATGCCATGGTCATTACTACAAGCCTAAAATATCCTTTCTTAGACTCTTAGATTCATTCACTTTGTAAATGCAGCCACTATTTCCTATAAAAATATGTCATTTATTGTGTTTTTCTAGAAACATTGTTTTTTCATGAAATGTTATGCCTAGATTACCGGTAGGTGGTGGACTTGGCCACTGAGGTCCATTGAAAAAAGACAACATACTGAGAAAATCATTACCAATTTCTACACATGCAAACATGTTTTTTAATAAAAGTTTTAATCTTTTTTTTCCAGATTTGATAATCTTGGTACCTGTATTGACGGTGTTTTAAAACTAATCTACTCCAGCACAGCAGAATCTGTTGTTAAGGTATGATCGGTTTAAGGGGGTATTCTAAAATAATTTTACCGGTAATAATAATCAGGAGAACATAATTCTCTGAGCCATTCATGACCAATGACTTAAAAATTCATTGAAGAAAAAGTTGATCACACCTTTGTTGTCTTGCTGAATTCAATGGTACAAGATCTTGTAAAAAATGCTGAAAAAAAGAAAAGTAAAAATTAAAGATAGTAAGTAGGTAAGTAAGTATACAATGATTGAATTTCGTAAAAAGGAAATTTATTTATTGGAGCTAAATCTCAGCTTTCATGCTTTAACCTACCAGCATTTTTTCTGTTTTTGGAACAGAAAATTTTGAAAAATGAAAAATTATATATAAATTTACAAATACCACCAGTATGCCATATTGGTGGTTTGTTTGGTTTTGTTTGGTCCTACCGTAATCAAGATGTACTACTTATATTGAGTTGGTCAGCAGACATGGTGGAGAAAACTGGAGTGTGTGGAGAACTCCATGAATACTGTTGGAGTTATGTTTTGAATCCATAGATTTTTAAAAGACCAGTAGATGAAAAAAAAAAGAATTTTTATTGTCATATACATGAAATTTTATAGTCATACACACATGAATTTTTATATTCATACATACGTGAATTTCTAGTTACTGGTATATGCATTTATTTTTATAGTCATTTACATGAATTTCAATAATAACATGCATTAATTTTTGTAGTCACACGACTTCCTATAGTCATATACATGATTTTCTGGTCATAAACATTAATATCTGTAATATACAGGAATATCTAGTCATACATACAAATTGTAATGATATTTTATTCTTTTTTCTTTGCAGATATTTGAATTGTTATTGGCTTTTTGTGCTGTAGAAGGTGTAAGATCTACCATCTGCAAATGTATTTTGTCTTTGACAACATTAGAAGATAGAGGGCGCTTTATGGAACTGCTGTCACTTCCTGTCTCACAGATAACTGATCCGTTACTGGCAACAGTTCACTGGGCATCACAATCAGTTGAAACACATGACAATGCACCTTTGTTTGCTTTAGATTTTCTCACAGAATTTTATGAGGTAAATGAAAATTTGAATAAAGTGATCAAATAGTATTTTTTTAAGATTGAATTGAAAGACAAATGGTAAACAAAAAACCCAGAAAATTTTAACTTTTTTTTTTTGAAAACACAACAGATTATGACATACATGTATTAATTTTTTAAGATTTTTTCAGTAAAATTCATCAGTTCACCATGTAACCAATACTCTATAATGTTAGTAAGAAACTTTTTTTTTTTAACATTTATGTAAAAAAAAAAATCCCAGAATTAATCATGCTTTTACTGGAAAATGTCAACTCTTAGGAATCAATAAACATGTATATACTAAATTGTTTTGCACAGAAGCTTTGAGGTACATGTATCATGTGGAGGTTGGTATTGCATTTCTTTAAAAACTTGGTTCCTTTTTATCAGAGTTTTAGTGGCATTTCTGATTAGCCTGTAGGTTTAATCATCTATGTGACCAGCAATAATTTTGGATACAGGATCCAAATAAAAAAAAAAAAATTTTGGACAGAGATTTTTAAAATGACTTAATTCTTTGTTAGGTATTTCGGTAAGTATTATAATGTTTGTTGCAGTGTAGAAAATTAGAAATGGAGTCATTCCATCTAAACTAATATTTTTAAATAATTACTACTGTATCAAGAAATTTGAAGGGTCCTGCCATACTGATTTAACTATACATGTATAAAATTAAAGACTTCACAACATGACAAGAAAATAAAATGAAAATTTAAAAAAAAAATTCTCTGTAAAAACTGTTAATACATTAATTTTTTCCCCAATTGTATATTAATTTTTGCTAATTTTTATTCATTTGTTTTTTTGTGTAAACTTTAATATAAAATGAAAATTAACATTTATTTTTTCTGGGAGGCCTTTCTGGCGGATCGAGCTAAACATAAACATCAAGCCCACTTCCACATTTTTTATCCAACTATATATATAAGCAAATATTGAGCCATACATATAAAACATGTATAAAAAGTACCCAAGAATGAATAATTTTCTATTATATTGGCATACAGTAATATGGTAATTCATTATATATGTTATAGTCTGTTTCAAAAAACTATTTAAAAATTTAGCTATGCGAAAAAGTTTGATTTTACAATACATTTACCAAAAAATTAATACATGTGAAACTAATACATTAAGAATATTCTAATTTTTTTCCAACAGGAGTTTATATATTCAGGATTTAGAGCTAAGTTTTCATTACATGCTCAGTTGTTAATGCCAATGTTGATAGAGACCCTGAAGATCACTCTAGATGTCAACAATGCAGCATTTAAGAAAATATGTATTAAAATAGTCAAAGTACTACAGTTTCTGTCAGGTATGTGTGTCTATCTATATCTATCTATCTACCTACCTATCTCTCTCTCTCTATCTGTCTGTCTGTCTATCTGTGTCTGTCTGTCTATCGGTCTGTCTATGTATCAAACTATCTATCTATCTATTTTTTATCTATCTATCTATCTATCTATCTATCTATCCATCTATCTATCTCTGTCTCTATCTATCTATCTATCTATCTATCTATCTATCTATCTATCTATCTATCTATCTATCTATCTATCTATCTATCTATGTATCTATTTATCTATCAAACTATCTATCTATCTATCTCTGTCTGTTATGTCTCTATCTATCTATCTATCTATCTATCTATCTATCTATCTATCTGTCTTTCTTTGGCTGTCTATCTATCTATCTTTCTTTCTTTCTTTCTTTTTGGCAAATTTTGTGTGGGTGATCAAATCAATATATGAAATACGAAAAGGGATAAGTTCTGAATTTTAAGTGAACCATTTCTTCTACTAAAAGCTTAGGAATTTATATGATGATTGAATTACTGTATTTTAATTCCTACCACTTCTTAACATAACCCCCCAAGAGGAAGGAAGGTGACAAGCCATGTAATGAGTAATTATAAGTGTTCATGCATTTCACTGTAATTACCGATAATCTTTTATACTAATTTTGGTTTATCTTTTTCAGTGCTCTGTGGTGAGGATGATATAAAAAGAAAGATCTGTGAGTTGCTTGATATAAGTATATTGACAGCTCTACTAGATCATCAGTATAACAGTAATTATGTGGCTCTAAGGTCCATAAAATCTGTCCATAATCAGGATTGGAGGTAAGATTACATTGACAGCTCTACTAGATCATCAGTATAACAGTAATTATGTGGCACTAAGGTCCATAAAATCTGTCCATAATTAGGATTGGAGGTAAGATTATATTGACAGCTCTACTAGATCATCAGTATAACAGTAATTATGTGGCACTAAGGTCCATAAAATCTGTCCATAATTAGGATTGGAGGTAAGATTATACTGACAGCTCTACTAGATTGTCAGTATAACAGTAATTATGTGGCACTAAGGTCCATAAAATCTGTCCATAATCAGGATTGGAGGTAAGATTACATTGACAGCTCTACTAATTAAATCATCAGTATAACAGTAATTATGTGGCACTAAGGCTCATAAAATCTGTCCATAATCAGGATTGGAGGTAAGATTACATTGACCGCTCTACTAAATCATCAGTATAACAGTAATTATGTGGCTCTAAGGTCCATAAAATCTGTCCATAATCAGGATTGGAGGTAAGAATACATTGACAGCTCTACTAGATCATCAGTATAACAGTAATTATGTGGCACTAAGGTCCATAAAATCTGTCCATAATCAGGATTGGAGGTAAGATTATATTGACAGCTCTACTAGATCATCAGTATAACAGTAATTATGTGGCACTAAGGTCCATAAAATCTGTCCATAATCAGGATTGGAGGTAAGATTATATTGACAGCTCTACTAGATCGTCAGTATAACAGTAATTATGTGGCACTAAGGTCCATAAAATCTGTCCTTAATCCGAATGGGAGGTAAGATTACATTGACCGCTCTACTAGATCATCAGTATAACAGTAATTATGTGGCACTAAGGTCCATAAAATCTGTCCATAATCAGGATTGTAGGTAAGATTACATTGACAGCTCTACTAGATCATCAGTATAACAGTAATTATTTGGCTATAAGGTCCATAAAATCTGTCCATAATCAGGATTGTAGGTAAGATTACATTGACAGCTCTACTAGATCATCAGTATAACAGTAATTATTTGGCTATAAGGTCCATAATATCTGTCCATAATCAGGATTGGAGGTTAGTTTACATGACAGCTCTACTAGATCATCAGTATAACAGTCATTATTTGGCACTAAGGTCCATAAAATCTCTCCATAATCAGGATTGGAGGTAAGATTACATTGACATCTCTACTAAATCATCAGTATAACAGTCATTTTGTGGCACTAAGGTCCATAAAATCTGCCCATAATCAGGATTGGAGGTAAGATTACATTGACAGCTCTAATAATTAAATCATCAGTATAACAGTAATTATGTGGCTCTAAGGTCCATAAAATCTGTCCATAATCAGGATTGGAGGTAAGATTACATTGACAGCTCTACTAGATCATCGGTATAACAGTCATTATGTGGCACTAAGGTCCATAAAATCTGTCCATAATCAGGATTGTAGGTAAGATTACATTGACAGCTCTACTAGATCATCAGTATAACAGTACATGTAATTATGTGGCACTAAGGTCCATAAAATCTGTCCTTAATCCGAATGGGAGGTAAGATTACATTGACCGCTCTACTAGATCATCAGTATAACAGTAATTATGTGGCACTAAGGTCCATAAAATCTGTCCATAATCAGGATTGGAGGTAAGATTACATTGACAGCTCTACTAGATCGTCAGTATAACAGTAATTATGTGGCACTAAGGTCCATAAAATCTGTCCATAATCAGGATTGGAGGTAAGATTACATTGACAGCTCTACTAGATCATCAGTATAACAGTAATTATGTGACACTAAGATCCATAATATCTGTCCATAATCAGGATTGGAGGTAAGATTACATTGACAGCTCTACTAAATCATCAGTATAACAGTAATTATGTTGCACTAAGGTCCATAATATCTGTCCATAATCAGGATTGGAGGTAAGATTACATTGACAGCTCTACTAGATCATCAGTATAACAGTAATTATGTTGCACTAAGGTCCATAAAATCTGTCCATAATCAGGATTGGAGGTAAGATTATATTGACAGCTCTACTAGATCATCAGTATAACAGTCATTATGTGGCACTAAGGTCCATAAAATCTGTCCATAATTAGAATTGGAGGTAAGATTATATTGACAGCTCTACTAGATCATCAGTATAACAGTCATTATGTGGCACTAAGGTCCATAAAATCTGTCCATAATTAGGATTGGAGGTAAGATTATACTGACAGCTCTACTAGATTGTCAGTATAACAGTCATTATGTGGCACTAAGGTCCATAAAATCTGTCCATAATCAGGATTGGAGGTAAGATTATATTGACAGCTCTACTAGATCGTCAGTATAACAGTAATTATGTGGCACTAAGGTCCATAAAATCTGTCCATAATCAGGATTGGAGGTAAGATTATATTGACATCTCTACTAAATCATCAGTATAACAGTAATTATGTTGCACTAAGGTCCATAAAATCTGTCCATAATCAGGATTGGAGGTAAGATTATATTGACAGCTCTACTAAATCATCAGTATAACAGTAATTATGTGGCACTAAGATCCATAAAATCTGTCCATAATCAGGATTGGAGGTAAGATTACATTGACAGCTCTACTAAATCATCAGTATAACAGTAATTATGTTGCACTAAGGTCCATAAAATCTGTCCATAATCAGGATTGGAGGTAAGATTATATTGACATCTCTACTAGATCATCAGTATAACAGTCATTATGTGGCACTAAGATCCATAAAATCTGTCCATAATCAGGATTGGAGGTAAGATTATATTGACAGCTCTACTAAATCATCAGTATAACAGTAATTATGTGGCACTAAGATCCATAAAATCTGTCCATAATCAGGATTGGAGGTAAGATTACATTGACAGCTCTACTAAATCATCAGTATAACAGTAATTATGTTGCACTAAGGTCCATAAAATCTGTCCATAATCAGGATTTGAGGTAAGATTATATTGACAGCTCTACTAGATCATCAGTATAACAGTAATTATGTGGCACTAAGGTCCATAAAATCTGTCCATAATCAGGATTGGAGGTAAGATTATATTGACAGCTCTACTAAATCATCAGTATAACAGTAATTATGTGGCACTAAGGTCCATAAAATCTGTCCATAATCAGGATTGGAGGTAAGATTACATTGACATCTCTACTAGATCATCAGTATAACAGTAATTATGTGGCACTAAGGTCCATAAAATCTGTCCATAATCAGGATTGGAGGTAAGATTATATTGACAGCTCTACTAAATCATCAGTATAACAGTAACTATGTTGCACTAAGGTCCATAATATCTGTCCATAATCAGGATTGGAGGTAAGATTACATTGACATCTCTACTAGATCATCAGTATAACAGTAATTATGTGGCACTAAGGTCCATAAAATCTGTCCATAATCAGGATTGGAGGTAAGATTATACTGACAGCTCTACTAGATCGTCAGTATAACAGTAATTATGTGGCACTAAGGTCCATAAAATCTGTCCATAATCAGGATTGGAGGTAAGATTACATTGACATCTCTACTAGATCGTCAGTATAACAGTAATTATGTGGCACTAAGGTCCATAAAATCTGTCCATAATTAGGATTGGAGGTAAGATTATATTGACATCTCTACTAGATCGTCAGTATAACAGTAATTATGTGGCACTAAGGTCCATAAAATCTGTCCATAATCAGGATTGGAGGTAAGATTATATTGACAGCTCTACTAGATCGTCAGTATTACAGTAATTATGTGGCACTAAGGTCCATAAAATCTGTCCATAATCAGGATTGGAGGTAAGATTATATTGACATCTCTACTAGATCGTCAGTATAACAGTAATTATGTGGCACTAAGGTCCATAAAATCTGTCCATAATCAGGATTGGAGGTAAGATTATATTGACAGCTCTACTAGATCGTCAGTATAACAGTAATTATGTGGCACTAAGGTCCATAAAATCTGTCCATAATCAGGATTGGAGGTAAGATTATATTGACATCTCTACTAGATCGTCAGTATAACAGTAATTATGTGGCACTAAGGTCCATAAAATCTGTCCATAATCAGGATTGGAGGTAAGATTATATTGACAGCTCTACTAGATCGTCAGTATAACAGTAATTATGTGGCACTAAGGTCCATAAAATCTGTCCATAATCAGGATTGGAGGTAAGATTACATTGACAGCTCTACTAGATCATCAGTATAACAGTAATTATGTGGCACTAAGGTCCATAAAATCTGTCCATAATCAGGATTGGAGGTAAGATTATATTGACATCTCTACTAGATCATCAGTATAACAGTAATTATGTGGCACTAAGGTCCATAAAATCTGTCCATAATCAGGATTGGAGGTAAGATTACATTGACAGCTCTACTAGATCGTCAGTATAACAGTAATTATGTGGCACTAAGGTCCATAAAATCTGTCCATAATCAGGATTGGAGGTAAGATTATATTGACATCTCTACTAGGTCATCAGTATAACAGTAATTATGTGGCACTAAGGTCCATAAATTCTGTCCATAATCAGGATTGGAGGTAAGATTATATTGACAGCTCTACTAGATCATCAGTATAACAGTAATTATGTGGCACTAAGGCCCATAAATTCTGTCCATAATCAGGATTGGGGGTAGGTATGGACTGGAACATTTTAAAATTAAATGTCTTTGCTCCATGACATACATGTACAACACAGCATCACTGGAGCTCAATTCTACATGGCTACAATTCATAAATTGAAGCATTTGTAACTTTAACCACTTTGCCACATGTCTCCATAATTTATGGTTAATAAATTTATCTACATTGGCTAATCCAAATTAATTTGACTACATGTATATTTTACCACCTAAAAAAATTGACTATTGTTCCTTATAATTTTGAAAAATTTGATTATCTTTCCTGAAAAAAATTCCCTTCTCAAAATGTATGTGAACTCTACTTATTCATTCTTTTGAAATGTCATATAAGCATTCATTCTTTAAACATCAAACTCTATATGCCAAACTTTAAATTTCAAAAAGTTTTGTTTGTCTACATAAATTATTTAAGGTACTCATATTATAACCAATCTTATGTATTAAAATGTTACAAAAAGTTTGTTTGCCCTTATTATCTTCCTCTGGCACCTGTCTAATCAGTATTTCAAGAAGTAGTTTCCTCCAAAATTTAGATTGATCTCTAATCTAAACATATGAACATGGCAAACTGAAGCTTTTGCGGACAATCAAAAACAGAATTTTATAGTATTTGGTGATGAGATAGTAATAAGTATGAGTTATGATTTTTTATAAAAAAATTATTTGTTTGTTTTTATTTTGTAGTGAGCAAGGTGTAGATATAGTTATATACTCATTAGACTTAATGACAAAGTTACAAAGACAAGTACCCAAAATAGATGCTTTATTTTCAACTTCACTGCAGGTAATGTGTTAAAAATTATTATTATTTTATTATTATTGTTGTTGTTGTTGTAAATATTATCATTATTATTTTTAATTCATAGTTAAAATTATTTAATTTATTTATTTATTTATTTATTATTATTATTTTTTTCTTTCAAATTATACAGTGAAATCGGCTACAGGCAACCCCTATTAAAGTCTCCAGACTACTACTTTTAGTTATTTTTGCTTTGTATTTCAACTAAAATAACCTCTTCACAATGACCACCTGTCTATAAAGTCTGTATTTTAGGTACCAAGCTGGTCTTTATAGATTTATCATCAAATTTTCCTGTAATTATTTATAAATATATAATTATGTACATTAATTTTGATATATAACTTCTTGCTAATTATTTTTTTTTAAGTTTGGATATCAGTAAATATTATTTGATTACAATGATGGATAAAAAAAAATTTAAACTCAACATCGCAATACTGTAGAACTGTTATTTAAATTCTGTCAACAGGACCTGAATTATGATTTGTTATGTTATTTATTCTGTGTACAGGACAGTCGGATTGTTCCATTTTTATCCTACGGACTGACGAGTCATGAGAGAAATAGAGTACAGGTTACATTAAATCTAATAGCAATGGGTTCCAGTCTAGATGGATTTCCTGTCATACTGTAAGTACATTTTTATCCCCTCTTAACTTATATGGGGCCTCAGTGGCCGAGTGGTCTAAAGCGCACCCTTACGGATCACAGTGCCTCTCAGCGCCTGAATTCAAATCTCACTCAGGACAGATCCTAGTGTGAGAAAGTTTGTCGGTTCACTTGCTGAAGGTCCGTGGTTTTCTCTGGGTACTCCGGTTTCCTCCACCATTCAAGAACTGACCGCCTCAAAATAAGTAAAAAAAAAATTGACCAGGGCATAAAATACCATAAATAAATTACCATTTATTTAAAACTAAGGTCTGTTCCCTCATGCAAAGCATTCCTTAGCTTGATTTGGATTTATATAATTTTGGAACTTTAGATTCATTATTTTCAACTGTTTGGCTTATGTTTTTTATCTATCAAACTTTTCGGTCTTAGTTTCACTGATGAGGAATGAATTTCTGAAATGTGCACATCTGGCACATCAAAATTTAACTTGTATTTGTTTTATAATTACTACCCCTGAGCGGGTACCGCTGCTGGTGGAGTAAAACTCCCCGAGGGTATCCATAACTCAGTAGGCAGTACTTCGTGCTGTCAGAAATTGTACCATTTAGCAAATTTTTCAGCCGTCTAAATTTGAAATTTATTTAAAACTAAGGTCTGTTCCCTCATGCAAAGCATTCTTTAGCTTGATTTGGATTTATATAATTTTGGAACTTTAGATTCATTATTTTCAACTGTTTGGCTTATGTTTTTTATCTATCAAACTTTTCGGTCTTAGTGTCACTGATGAGGAATGAATTTCCGAAATGTGCACATCTGGCACATCAAAATTTAACTGGTATTTGTTTTATAATTACTTCACTCCACTCTTAACTTATAAATATAAATATTTTGGAATTGGTTTATGAAATCATATGTTTATATTTTAACGCCTTGAATTACATGTAAGTCAGTCTCTATATCCACCTTTAAAGCTACATTAAGTTTTCCTATAAATAATATATAAACGGCATATTTTTTCTTAATTAAGCCTCTAATGAAAAATGTTATACCTGATTCCATGATAAAACATTGACTTAAGTTGAAATTGATGGGGAAACCTACTGCTAGTTTGATCCACCAAAGATCTTATTTTAGAACAGTCATCATTAATTCTTTATTGAAACCAGGCAACATCAACAAACATAGCAAAAAGCATGTGTTCAAGAGCAATGCAGCCACTTTGTTCAAGCCAAACTGATTTTTATTTACAGTCATTTTTTCCATCTAAGCCTGGCTGATTCTTATCTTTAGAATCAGTCTGTCTCATTTGGCCCTTGTTTTTTTTTCTTTGCAGAATATGTTGTCGTTCTTGCTTGGACATATTTTCTTTTTGCTGATGCCATTGTTTTACATACATGTAGAACTTCATCACATGCTCCATTTAGATAAATAACATTTTATCAAGTTGACACAAGCTTTTAGGATTTCCATTTATTATGGGGAAAAAAGTGAACTTCAGAAAATGAATCACACAGATCAGTGGTTTTGTTTGCCTAAAATTACTAACTAATAAAGTAGTTTCCCCTTGAGAAATAAGACTAAAATTTCCCAATTTGACAACTAAAATTCCCCAAAAGGCTACAGTGACACACAATTAAATAGTTAAATCCAGTTGTCCAAAACCGTTCTGACAGACCAAAAATGTTAGATATTGTCACAATATACATGTAAGACCTTTGCAATGAATTTCAAAATTCTGAGCGTAATATGTGACATAAAAAGGGTCCAAATTTTCCCAATCTGAAAGGTAGAAGGTAGTTTTTAAAAACCATAGCGAAATCACTGCAGATTGTAATAACAACCAATTTATATTGATAAAAAAATATTTTTAAGATTTTTTTTCAACAATGTGGGTAGAATTCAGCTTTAGAGCATTAGTTTTAGTTTAAATCTGATACATGTATCTGTTGTCTTAGATTGGGGGATGCCATTCTTGCCTGTAATACCCAGAAAGTTGAAGAAGAAGCAATGTTCACCTATACCAGAAAAACTAGCTGTCCACAGCAAAGTAACCCATTGCACAGACAACAAAATGGATCCTATGGTTTTGAAAACAAAGAAAATATCCCTATGCTGGGGCAAAGAAACAGAGTTACCAGTGACAGTGGATTTAAATCACAAAATGAAACTGCAATAGAGTCTATATTAGAAAAATGGCAGACAGGGTTAGAGGTGAGAAAATAAATCATTGTTAAATCATTAATTTTCATGAGGTCCATACTTTATTTATTTATTTATTTTAATTTTTTTTATCACTCTGACCTACCAATTTACATATTAAAAAAATAGTATATTTTAGGAACTTTTCTTCAAAAGTTACCACAAACCAGGAACTAACAAACCCACAAAATGGTAATTTTTTGTTTTTTAGAACATAAAAATTTGAACTCTACAAAAGTGATTGAATTCACAATACTATGGTCAGCAATTAGTTACATGTGTATGCTTAAGTCCATATAAAGATATAATTTAAGAGAATTTTTCAGGTATATACATGTATCGGTATTTTGAAATAAATGTAAATGCATATTTCTACAGAATCAATTCATATATTAAGTTGAAAGATTTCCATTTATGCCTACACTCAAGTAAGGGTAAAAATAATCAATGTAATTCAAGTTAATTGGATTGTCTATGAAAGTTATGTATAATTGGCTGTATAAAACACAGTTATACAAACGGAAGTTTTGATTTCCTTCACATCTAAAGATCAGACACACTTATCATAAAAGAAATAATATTGATGGGGGTATTACACATCAGCATCATACTATTTTCTTTGTTTTAACATTTGAATCATTCATTGGTTTATATATATACATGTATTTTATTTTGCAGATAAAAGAAACAAAAACCACAGAAATCATAGAAATATATGAGCATAAATTACAGTCGTTACAAGTAAGTTTTACTGTAAAATGTTGAAATATTGGATGTGCAGTAGATTACTTTTCAAGAATAAAATACAAATGTACCTGTGACATTTATTTCTCAAAAATAAGATACCTTTATCATTACATAATCACATGTATTTCTCAAAAATAAAATACCTTTATCATTACATGATTACAGGTATTTCTCAAGAATAAAATACCTTTATCATTACATAATCACATGTATTTCTCAAAAATAAAATACCTTTATCATTACATGATTACATGTATTTCTCAAGAATAAAATACCTTTATCATTACATGATTACATGTATTTCTCAAGAATAAAATATCTTTATCATTACATGATTACAGGTATTTCTCAAGAATAAAATACCTTTATCATTACATGATTACATGTATTTCTCAAGAATAAAATACCTTTATCATTACATGATTACAGGTATTTCTCAAGAATAAAATACCTTTATCATTACATGATTACAGGTATTTCTCAAGAATAAAATACCTTTATCATTACATGATTACAGGTATTTCTCAAGAATAAAATATCTTTATCATTACATGATTACATGTATTTCTCAAGAATAAAATACCTTTATCATTACATGATTACATGTATTTCTCAAGAATAAAATACCTTTATCATTACATGATTACAGGTATTTCTCAAGAATAAAATATCTTTATCATTACATAATCACATGTATTTCTCAAGAATAAAATACCTTTATCATTACATGATTACAGGTATTTCTCAAGAATAAAATATCTGTATTATTATATAGTTATACTTGAAGTCCAGTCTAAGGGTTTTTCAAAATAATAATAATAAAATAAAAATAATAATAATATTTATTTTAAAAAAATAATAATAAAACTAAAGAAGAGAGAAAACATAATAATGATAATAATAATAATAAATAATAATAATAATAATGTTCATTGGGCAAAATACATGGAGTTAATTTTTTAGGGTGACATTTAAGTTATGTAATATCATGTGATAAATTCTTAATTTCAGAAATCAAAAACAAAATTTGCATTCATTTTCTGTTTTCTGTTTTATATTTGTTTATTATGTTCCCCTTATAAACTGAATTAATTATAATTTTTTTTTTTAATAGCTCATGTAATTTACAATTTACTGATGATAATGTATATTTATCCCTGAAAATGACTGGATTTGTACTGGATTTTTATGTACAGTGTTCGGGAGACTAACAATTCTCTGATAATATTATTGAACATAAATATATTGCTTTTTTCTGATATATTCTTAGACAAAAGAAAGTCAACTTGAGGATTTACTGGAAGCCAAAGAAATGGCACTTAAACAGAGTGACAGAATCATTGCTCAGAACCGATCTCGCCATGCACAGTATGAGGCAGAGGTATAATTAGTTATAGAGCGTGATAGTTACCCAATATTCAGGATATAAAGTGTTGGAAAATTTCATATAGTGCAAGAGCAAAGTTTTTATCAAAAATTAAATGAAATTTTCTGAATTAATGGGTAAAAAGGAGTGAAGTGAAGTAATGATGTTTTATGCCCCAGTCAAGATTCTTTCACTTATTTAGAGGTGGTCAGTTCTGGGATGATGGAGGAAACCAGAGTGCCTGGAGAAAACCACCAACCTTGGCAAGCGAACTGACAAACTTTCTCACACTAGGATATGTCTCGAGTGGCTTTCGAACCCAGGCAGTGAGAGGCACTGTGATCCGTAAGCATATGCTTTAGACCACTTGGCTACTGAGGCCCAAAATGGGTAAAAATGATATACATTTATATATAAAAGGAAAACTAATCTGTCATTGGACTGAACATTGTGACTAAGCTAGTTTTGTTTACATTCAATTTGACAACTGTCGTGATCAACAACTTGATCCTAAAAATTTACTGCGGTTTATTTGGACGATAGAATGTGGAGTATTTTATGTCCTTTTCAAGAGTTTTTTCATTTAAATCAAGGCTGTTAGTTTTTTAGATGGTAGAGGAAAACAGAGTCCTTGAAAAAAAGCCTAAAAAACTGACTTTTGGCAAGTAAACTTACATTTTCAACAGAATCTGCCCAAGTAGGATATGATCCTAGTCGATAAAAGATGATGTAATATGAAACCCAATTTTTACCTTTTGCTCAGTCTCTCTACCACAGTAGTCTAAAAATTACTGGCTGTTAAACATCTAGATACATGTAATGTATACAGTTTTCAAGTGACATTTCTTCTTTTAGGCTCATAAGATGAGAGCTTTGCTTAAAGAATCAGAAAGAGCAAGTGAACAATACAGGGAGCAGCTGAATGAAATCACCCTGAAGAAGGAAAGTTTACAAAATGATTTTGACATGACCGTTCAGGAAAACAGGAGGTAAGGTCATATGATATACATGTAGGTTTAATGTATGATGCAATTTGTCAAAACATTTTCAGAAAGTTTTGTGGAATTGAGTTTCGTGAAAATAAATTGACATTGAATTTCTTTATTTTCGTTTACTCAAGAAAATTACAAAATTTAATCCCTCATGAAATTTTTTTTTTTTTTTTTTTTGTTTTGTTTGTATTTTTTTTTTTTTTTTTTTTTTTTTGTTTTGTTTTTACAGTTTATTGAATTTTGTGTGGTTTATTGCTTCCCAAGCAGTGAAGATACTTCAAACAAAACAGGAGTGATACTTTTCTGATATCAGCATTTAGTATTTGCATTTATAGACTTTGTAAATAGCTTCCTGTGAACAGAGTAAATTGCGATTTCTAGGTACCAAATAAAATAGCGAGAATAAGAAAGTGCATCAGAAAAAGTCTGGTACCAAACTATTGATTGTTTGATCTGTAAATGACCACAGTGCCTTTGATCTGTATTCAGCTGCTGAGAAAGCTTTCAAAAAAATGTTGGACTAGACATACAGACTCTAATCAATGTATATAAATTGTCAACAAGGTTTGAACAGCAAGACTAATTACAAGAAATACAAGTAATTCTTCTTCTTATTATTATTATAATTATTATTTTTATTTTTTTAACAGATTGAAGCAAATAGCAGAAGAACATCAACAACTAACAGCAGCATACACAGAATTAGCAGAAAAGTTAGTATTAAACTTGTTTGATTTTTTTATATACCGGTACAAATAGTTCTTATTTTTTTCCTGGAAATGTCTGTTTTTGTCAAGCCTGGCATTGCCATAAGGTGCGGCTTAGGTGTTACTTTTCTGGTGTCGTTGTAGGTGGCAGCGTGTCAAAATGTGAAAGTGTATGTTAAAGTAAATTTTTTTTACTCGATCAAAAACTAACCAGGTGAGACATTTAAATCTGTGGGATTCTTGTTTATTGTTGTTAGGTATATTACATGTATGTTTTTAAATATTGCAGATTTGAAAGTACATCAAAATCATTATTGTGTCTGAAACAAGAACACAAAACACTGGCAGAAATGCACGAGATGTTACAGAGACATAATGAATCACTCAAACATCAACATGACATGTAAGTATTTAACGTGTGTGTGTGTGTGTGTGTGTGTGTGTGTGTGTGTGTGTGTGTTAGGAAGAGTTTGGAATTAGATTAATTGTTAAATATAATATACATGTATCAGTATGTAGCTTAAATAAAAACAAAAACTAAGAGAATGTGGCAAAGTTTGATTTTTGATCATTTTACTTGCAGAGCCTCAGAACAGTTATCAAAATTACAAGATGAAAGGAAACAATTATCTAAACAGCTTAAAGAGACCGAAACAAAGTTAGAAAGTGAGTACACTAATGTATTTATATACAGATTGTGCTTATTGTATTTCTTATTCAATGGATATGACGGTAACAGTCCATTGTACAAGCCTTAAAAATCTACTCATTCTGAGCAAGGGTCTTATTATTTTTTTAAATTACTTTTCACCTCCTTTAAAACTTAAAAGATACAATGGTATTGGTCATTTGTAAATAGATGAAAAACACACATGTTTAACTTTGAGTCCCATTTACCTTGGATGACCATTCAACATCATTAGATATCCTGTCAATTCTTTTAATGATCATATTAAAAATTAATTCAAAATTTGAAATTAAGTTTAAACTCCCGTTTCCTCAGGTAAAAATTCAGATTTTCATTGATCTTTTAATTAATTGGCTGGACAATTTAATATTTATTTTTCTGATTAATGACATAAAACTAAAAAGGTGAAATTTCAGCAATTTAGGGCTTTACCCTAGGACTGGTAATATAAATATTCTGAAAATTATTTCATGAGGTCAAGAAGAGGAACACAATAATTAATTACTTTTTTATACCAAATATGTTTTTATTCTGCCAATCATTAACAATAGAATCAAAAACCAGGAAAAAGAAAAGTCATAATCCTTTATGAAATTAAATAAAGTTGACATTTTTTTTCACTTGTCAATCAAACTCAGCATGTCAGGTTTTCATACTTGATTTGGAGATAAAGAAACAGATGAAATTGACATCTTCATTTGTCAATCAAACTGGAAAGATGCCAGGTGTTCAAAGAACTTGACTTGTGGTTGCTATGGAGATGAAAGAAAATTCTGTTAAGTACAGGTGATAGAGTTACAATTGATGAAATTGATGTCTTTCTTCACCTGTCAATCAAAATAAACATATGCCCCATTGTTCAAAGTTATTTGTTGATGTTGCTATGGAGATAAAAGAAAAACATCTTCAGTATCAGAAAACAAAGTTGTTTAAATATCTGGCAATAATGTGTAGGTTTTATTATGGAATGAAAAATTTATTTGGAATTGAACTAAGCCAGCATACATTTGAGAAAATAAATAAAAACTTGATGTTTTATTATACAGAATTGAGTGAATCCCACAAAGAGTTGCAGAGTGAACATAAGAGAAATGAAAAAGAAAGAGAAGAATTAGAGGAGGCAATAGATAAATTAAGAGTGGACATGTCACAAGCTGAGAAGTTAAAAAAGCAACTGAAACATCAGGTAATAGATAAGAATAAAAGAATAAGGAGAGATTGTGGGGCTTTGGAGTTCATGTGCAAGATTTTACTGTATATTTAAAACGCTGAACCTTGATTTTCAAATGAAAAAAAAGGAATACCTGCAGTTCTTTTTGGTTCTTTGCAGACTTTAATATCATTTCTAATTGAGGCTAACTATGTTGTCTAAGTATGTTTACTTTTCCATTATAAAGTTTGAAAGTTATTTTTCATCATTTTATTTTTTTTAAGAATACTTGTAAGTTAAAAGTGTAGAATTTATGATATTTCTTTGGCTTTTAAATGTTAGTGTTTATTGTTAAAATTGTTATGAATAGTTTGTGAGAATAAAATATTTTCTTTTTGTTAATCCTTTGGATTGATATTGGATACAAAAACTATACAATCACAAATGTTTATGGGGATTAAATTTTCATTATTTACTTTTTGTTGTTATCGTAATATTGTTAAATGTTGCATATTTTTGTTTATATATATATATTGTCAATAAACAAAGACGGCCATCAAACCTTGTGTCGTCAATGCAGACAGTTCAAAATCAACATTATGTGGACACATGAGCCTGACCACATGTACCTAAGTAACCTCTACGTAGTAGTTAAACCCTTTTTAAAATCTATTTGATATTAAAAAAAATCTTTTTAAAATACATTGTCAATAACAGCAATTTTTTTTTTTTTTTTTTGCTTTTCACAGCATCGGTGGTACGGTTGCTTTGAAAAAATGTCAGACACCCAAGTCAAAGTTTTTGGAGTATATATGTAATTTTTCTTCACTTTTAGGTTGCTTCTTTAGAGCTTGTATGTCAAAAGCATGAAGCGGACATTAAAGAAAAAGATACGAAGCTTGAAGAATTACAAACAGAATTAGATAAACATACACAAATAGCAGCATTGATTCACTCGTTAAGTAGTGGAAAATCCGATGTCAGTAAAAAGTGATGACAAAAATCGATAAAAATAATCCTTATCCCTCTGTAAAATTTTTTTATAGATATCCATTTATAATAACCACTTTAGAATACAAGCCTAGAATTTTTGTACCAAGTATGTGAAAAATGTTAAAATGGAGTTTAACTTTGTATCATTTGATGACCTTTCGATATTTGTAAAGGAGTATCGATTGCAGCACTGTAGAGCATTACATTTATGTTTTCTGTCAAAACAATGCAATTCCAGGAAAGTAATTACAACTAAGAACGGCAAGTTGATAGTCTTGGCTCACTAAAGTTTGGGGACATCATATGATGTCATTTTTGAACCCATTAAATCATATTTGGAGGAACCAATTTAAAAAGAGAATTGTATCAGATACATGTATAGGCTGCAATTCTCAATTGTTTTATGTTTTGACTGTCATTATTATTATAAATATGAGATGGTGAAAGTAATTCACAGTGATGAAATTGGTGGAGATATTGTTTTAAAACAAAAATGTTTTCAAGAGAGTTGAGAATTTTCAGATTTTGTGTTCCTCGTGCACTTTATTAATATTTATGGTAAAGATATTATTCCACCTATAATTCCACGAATACAATTTTACAAAAATGTGTTTTTTTTTTCAAGTTATGTCATATATTTCAACCTCGGATGTTTTCACAATCTATTAGATTTTAATTTTTTAAATATTTTATTTAGATAAAATAATAGACATATTGGTGACGAAGGCAATATCTAAGTTTGTATTAAGAAATTGATGCAAAGAAGATTGTTTTCTTGAAAGAGCATCACATCAAATGGTTTAGATAGTCATAATTATTGAAATATTTTATGAAATGTTTAGCTGGCCTGCACAAAATGCAGAATATCCAACATGTTAAATCCCAACTACCTGAGCTCAATTTGGCAAAGACATAGGATGTTCGAGTTTGTTGATGAACCTGCTAGCTAAACTGTAGCTAGCTTACTGAATAAAAGTTTTTCTCACTGATGAATACTGGCCTATTGCATTCATCTTGAGCAAATAAAATGTACATCAATGTGTATTTCATACAAGACAGAAAATTTACATTTGGAAAAAGGTGGATTTAAATAAGTAATACATACTTGCATCTGAAGTTGATTGAAATTTATTTCAAGGGAAATTTTAAAAAAAACTGATTAATTTGACGGTCACAATTTAAGCATGTTTGTACTTAACTTAATGTGAAGTGTTTTGCAGGAAATTTTCTACCAGAATAGACATAAAAATTTATTTGAATAAAATTCAGACTAAAATTATTATCTGGCAAGCCACAGACTACTTTTAGAATCAGTCATAAAATTTCTATAAAATTTTCTAACTTATGACTATTTAAACAGTCAGTGCTACCGAATTTTCACTGATCAAAAAAAAGTTACGTTAAATGTTTAGTTTATAATAATATGGTTCCTTTTGACCTATTTTAGCAATGTTTTACATGTTACCTAATATGCAATATCAACACATCAAATTTGTGATATTTATATGCTTTGTATATTTGTTTAGATATGCTGTGTTTATATATATATACACAATGTAGGTCACCTTGACATTGTTAAGAATCTCTCTCTCTCTCTCACACACACACACACACACACACACACACACTTAAAATGATATTAAATTATATTTGACCAGTTTAATGTTGAATTAATGTTATATGATTAAATACAATCTCTCTCTCTCTCTCTCTCTCTCTGACCCTTGCCTAAAGAGCACCTGTTCTCTCTCTCTCTCTCCCCTTGCCTTAAGAGCACCTGCTCTCTCTCTCTCTCTCTCTCTCTCTCTCTCTCTCTCTCTCTCTCTCTCTCTCTCTCTCTCTCTCTCTCTGACCCTTGCCTTAAGAGCACCTGCAAATGGATTGGTCTTGCGTCTGTAAGAAGCAAATTTCTATATTTTTAGATTCATCTTTGGGATTAAAAGAAGGGTATCAGAGAAATTTCTAATTGGACTTTAAAAGCATGTTAGGTGTAAAAACTATTTTGGTGCAAAAAGCAAATTTTTGCTTGTTTATTTTAGAGACTGAGAGCATTACAAAACCAAATGTAAATCTTGTATTTGCAAACTTCCTCATGTTAAAATGTTTACTGTAGAATTCAATTGATTTTAAACTCAACATTTATTGCATTCTGTATATAAATGAATAAAATATTTATAGATACCATCAGTTCTTTTTTGTTAAAATTGATTTTTTTCACATCCTTTGAGAGCTTGAAATTTGAAGTTGAAGCCAAGTATTGACATCTATTGTTGAAATTTTTTTTAAACCTTTTTAATGGGACTTTAAAAGCAAGTTTTTTTTTTTTTTTTTTTTTTTTTTTTTTTTTTTTTTTTTTAAAGTTTCAAGATGGATTAGATAAACTAATGAACTATGTTCTTTTTCTCGAACCATTAATCTAATAAAATACAATACTCATTTCTTCTTTTCCTTATAAGATACTTATATGAAAAGAAAACCATCTCTCTTTTCCTTATAAGCTTACTGATTTACTTTGAAGAAAGATTAAGTTTCGTAAGCGATCTTTTTTTAAAATTTAGCAACATGTCTGATCCTAAAACGGATGACTTTAAATGGAAATGTTTTGGTGAAAGGTAAATTTTAGTAATATTATGTTTATATGTTAAGCAGGTTGAATAAACCCATTTATTGTTTAAGAGACCAATATGATGATGATTCATTTTGGGCATTTAAAGAATGGTCAACTTGAAAAAGGCGTTTTCCATTATGTTATCAGCACGATGTGGCTTGTAGTTTCCTCGATAAGAGAAAAGGCACGATTAGAAACCCGTGTTGCTTGACGTCGCGAAAAGTTGATCGTTGACGTCAACCTCTGAACAGCGGCCAGTATTAGCATCTCTTTTTGCGACATTCGGAGCTTGAATGCAAACGCGACTATGTCAGGCTCCGAACAGCGGCCAACATTTGTACTTTTCTCGCGACATCCAGAGCTAGGAGCTTGACGCTGTTTCGGAGCTTGGCGACAATGTCATCTTTGAAGTCAAATTTTTTGGGGAAGGCTTTTAAGTCTGGATACCAACGATATTAGCCCACTTTGCTTCTTTAACCGGTTTTCACGTTTTATGGATTTAATTGACTTATTTGGAAAACTTGACAAAAAATTCTAACCGAAACACATTTCAGCCTATGAGTTCCAAATAAGCAGTTTTTAGACCTTGGTGTTTCGTTTTTAGTAGATGAAACATAAGAAAGCTAAGCAGTAATATGTCAGTTGCAAAAAAAGAATCAAGCAATTTATTCCTACTGGCTTTGTCACTTTATTAAAGAAGTGTGAAAAAAATACTTAACAAGTTTTCAGATTAAGTTTTCAAAATTCTTAATATTATTTCGCTTTAACTTTCTTTTTAAGGCTTTTCTTTTGTGGCAATGTTTTTCTACACGTTGAGAATCAAAGAAATATGAATTCCCTTCACAGGATATATTAAAAAAATGTATTCATTTCATTTTTGTGTAGCCAGCATTACGAACAATTATATCTGCATATCTGCCAAGATATTTCTGTGTATGGCCGGGTGTTAAGATTTCTGTTAGGTGTGTTCTTGCTCTCTCTCTCTCTCTCTCTCTCTCTCTCTCTCTCTCTCTCATAAAAACGCTCAAAATCTTATCCAGTCTTTTATTTCAGCTTCGAAAAAAAGAACTCATGTTTTAGCTTAGTAAAGAAGAACCCAATAATGTAATGACTGTTCTCTGCAGTACCAGACAAACAAATATTACTTAATAGTATCTATCAGCTGTATTGCTATAACAATTTTTTTTTTAATTTTTACAAATAAAGGTATTTATGGTGGCTTATTTCTGACATCAACATAATTTTAGTCGACATAAAATTATCTCAACATGTCGACTTAATATCTTGACTTGTCAAGATCATATCATGGAAAGTTGTGATACCAAAATAAAAAGTTGAGATAAGTAACACGACATGCCGCGATACTCATGTTGACCAGTCGTGATAATTATCTCGATATCTCGACTTTTTTTATTGCGACAAGTCGTGTAACTTATCTCAACTTTTTATTTTGGTATCACAACTTTCCATGATAATATTTTGACTTGTTAAGACTTGTCGACTAAAATTATGTCGATTTCAGAAATAAGCCACCATAGGTATTGGTTAATCCATTTATCTTCTAATTTTATCTTATATGATAATGTTCTGGGCTAGTCAATGTGCTGAAACTTGATCAATTTATTGTATTTAAATTATTTTAAATACTGTATAAATGTATAGAGAAAATGAGGGGAAAAAATGAAATAAAATCATTGCATTTAAAAAAAATCCGCTTGAAAATATTGAGAAAAGAAATGTAATCGAAATCAATATTTGTAAACATGAAAAAAATGGAGAAAAAAATTAAATCGCAATAAAATTTGATTTACTTATGACCATATTTAAAATTAAATATATTGAAAAATAAGAAAACAAATAAAATGCTTTAAAATCGATTTTTTGCTGACGTATGTAATTCAGAACATTGTCAAATAATAAACATGACATCAAAGTACCTGTGCGCATGTACAGAAACATACTCGAATCAGGCGTGTTTGTTGCTATCAAGATGAAATTAACGTAACATATGTATAACAAGAGTTCCGCATGGCAGAGCATGATACGCCCGTCAAATCTGCAAGTCATTTATGTGGATATTTTGTTTATTATGAACTGTAAAGGGACTTATACAGTTCATATGAGCTGTTCATAATCAATAAGTCAATTCAATTATTCATCACAATGATACAAAATGCAGTGCACAAGTCAACAAGTACAATAAAAAACAATAGTAATTATTGAGATTTTGGTTATTGATTATTTTCAGTAACAAAATAGACTTATCACCAGCCACACCATTTATATAATTTTACCATCATGTTCTTGTAACCTTCATCACAAAATTGAGGTAATCTCTAGTATACTGGGTTGTTTCAAAGACAGCAAGTTCTTCAGCCTACAACTCGATGTGTATCTGCTCCCTGGTAGAATAAATTAAGGGAGCTAGAGTTACGGTTCCTGAGCACTGCACTTCGGATCATCGTGGTAAGTAAGCATACCAAGTTTAAAGTCATTCTGACCATAGATGTCAGAGTTATGGGCCAGACAAACCCGCCGCGTACTCTGGCAGCACACAAAGGGGAATAACTCAAAAATAAAGGAAGCTAGAGTTACGGTTCCTGTGCACTGCACTTGGCATCATCGTGGTTAGTAAGCATACCAAGTTTCAAGTCATTCTGACCATAGATGTCAAAGTTATGATCCAGACAAACATGCTAACAGCATTCAAAGGGGAATAACTCAAAAATTAAGGAAGCTAGAGTTACGGTTCCTGAGCACTTCGTGGTAAGTAAGCATACCAAGTTTCAAGTCATTCTGACCATAGATGTCAGAGTTATGGGCCGGACAAACCCGCCGCCAGTACGCCCGCCCGCCCATACGCCCGCCCGCCAAGGGTGATCCCATAATACGCCCCGTCTTTGACGGGCGTATAAAAATGACTCAATCCGACTTAGCAGTCATGTCGTATTAGGTTTAATTTGTTTTCTGTTAAAAATTTTAGATGGTTTACAATCATATCCAAAGATTTCACAATCCGGTTGTAAAATAATACTGAGCAGTTCTAAGTCTGTGTAATCTACCGTATTATAAGAATCTAACATGGCCTTTTCTTTAGTTAGACGAAGTGTTTCTCTATCATTTTGTTTAAATATAATTTCGGTTAAAATAGATTTCAATTTTTTTCTTGACAGAGATTTTGTCTGCATTTCTGTAAAAGAAAATTTTATATTAGGACTTAAAATTCCTCGAATTTGAAATTTGACCCATAGTCTTCTAAAAGCATCGTGGAAAGATATACAATTCTTATATCCACCGGAATATCCGAAAAGGTTGTCCACTTGATCGGATATAGTATCATGTAGCGATTGGTTATCAAAATGCGATAATGAGTTTTTAAGATGTCTGAATCCCAATATATCCAAGATATACAAACTGTCTTTCTTAAAGTTTTCCATCTTTCCAATATAATCGTAATGTATCCGACATGGTCTACAATGGTCATACATTGGAATAAAATGTCCATCCCTGTTTTTGTTGGTCAACTGAGATCGTATAAAATATTTGATAAATTCTGCAAAAGTAACATCGTGTCCACATTCTAAACTGATACGGCTTGCATTTTTACGAATGGTCCTCATGATATACTTGCCAATTAGAGACCAGTACATTGGGTTTGGCGAAAATAGCTTATCTATATATCCAGAATATAGTCTAGAAAATGGGTTTCGAACAAAAAGAAATTTTTTTGAAGTTTCTAAGATATGATGAGCATCGTCAAAACCAATATTAGTAAACGATTCCACATTTCCGCCTAAAGCATGGCTTGCTGGAATGTCAAATGGTGAAGCAGCTTTGGAGGAACCGATAAATATCTGCAAAAAAAATACGAATAATAATAATAGAAAAATACAAAAAGTTGCAATCAAATAATAAAAGAAAACATTCCAGTCCATGTCAAAACCACAATCCCCCCCCCCCCCCAAAAAAAAAAAAAAAAAAAAAAAAAAAAAACAAAGCCAGAACGTTGAAAATTTAACCAATTTAGATTTACACGTGAACTTCCATTAAAAAGTAAGGCCGGGAGCTCCACTCGTCACGTGCAAAGTAAAATTTGAGAAAGAAAGCAAAATGGAACTTTGGGAAGTCAAATATATCAAGTATAAGTTTGGATACAATGACTACATACTTTTGATGACGGCTATAAAACCTTTTATGGGCTCTGATTAGCTGATTAGCCTAGGGATGCAATATCCTTAAGTCAACAATCTAACTGTACGCAGTTTGTTTCGTTGTAAAAACTCCCCGTAGAGGGAACAAGCTCTACCATACTGTATTAACTGTAAAACAAACACCATAGACGGGAGAAAACGTTAAACAAATAGAAGAAATACACAACCCAAAAAATATTGCAACCACCGATAATAAAAAAAATCCCATCTTTATACTGACAAAGACTGTCATATACCTTTTTTAATTTTTTAATCATACCATTTACGGGATAGCACATGAACATGATATGAAAATCGAAAATTCTACTTCCGGAAGAAAGCGTTCAAATTGAGGTAAATTCCTGTCTGTCCAGTAGTGAGAAATTTTATCACAATTAAGCGAAGTTGGGGTGTTTTAAGCTTCAGTCAAGGCCTGACCTGGTTTTTGAATTAATCATCGATGTACCTGAAGAAAACCAGCGACCCGAGCAAGCAAATCAACAAACCAGTCGCAGATAAGATCAGCTTAAGTCAAGATCGAAGCTAAGATCAGTAAACCGGCGTTTTCAGACAATTCTTAATCGACGGCCCTTGTTTCGAAAAATCGTTTTCGTTATGATAAGCTCCAAACAAAACAAATCCATAAGTGATTATAAATTTACTAAGTTCATAATCATAAACATCTCTGCCGAATCGATACCTATATTGTTTGACGCTTATTTAAAAAAAAAGATGTCTACTTCTTTATGAAACATAAGTAGCACCAGCTGTTTCCAGGTAAAGCAGATTTTGTTCGGTGATCAATTGGGTAATTTAAATGAATAATCGATCCCTACCTTTACCTAATTAAGCTTACCTGAAAAATTCTTCTCCAGAATGAGGATCCTACCTTTTCTATTCCACAATATACGATTTTATGATTACGATCAACAACGATATGATCTCCTACTATTTTGGCTGAATTGTTACCCACGTATTCTTTCTCTTTACCGGTACAGGCTTCAATCATGGTTTGCCTTCTCTGCATATGGATGCTTTCCATGTCATTTGTGCCCACACCACTTTGAAAATGCAAGGAATCTTTCTAAAAATAGCATAAAAAGTACTCCGTTTTTATTGGCTTATGTTATGCCCCAGCTTGAGCCGGTTTTAGCTTCAACCTGTATTAGGAGCGTCACAATCGGCGTCATAATCAAACTTGTTTTAATTTATCATTATCATTATTATTATTATCATTATTATTATTATTAGTGATCAATATGTTTATTGTTCGATAGCCGAGTGGTATTTAAGCAGCACCGGCTTATGGCCCACAATGTATCGCATCTCCTTGTTCGAATCCCATTCGTGTTAATCCTGGCAATTCGTTTGCCGCAGGTTGATGTTTTCTCTCCGGGTACTCCGGTTCCTCCACCAACTCTAAACTGCCACTTAAAAAAAACTTGACTGGAATGAAAAAACCTCATTGCTGTAATACATTTACGGGTTATGTGCTGCTAATTTACATCTTAATGTAAATAGCTTAAATACTGCGTCTGTTAAACATTATTTAATATATAATTTATTTCATTTTTGAATGTATTTAATGATAAATTTTTATTTTATAAAAAAAGTGATATATGAAATCTAGAATAACATAATAATTATTCAAACAATCTACCAAATTCTGGTGAATGAAATAGTATGTATTCCTAAAGCTGCATTAAGTTTTCCAAAGAAAAAAAATAAAACCATGCTAATCTAATTAATGATGTTCCTAATGAATAATGTTACATTTGGTTCAACGATAAAAGCTCGAATAAATACAGAAATTACAGAAGTTACCCAGTTGAATTTGTCATTTGTGACTTAGTAAGGGATACATAACACCATTTAAAATACATCTGGATATTAATTAAGGACAATTAATGCAATATGTCAAGTTTCACATTCGATTCATGGGGTTTTCAGTACATCCGTGCGCATGCTCCAAGCTCATAATTACCATCGTTAAACATTGACCAACTGGTCAGAGGATTCCGTTTATTTACAGCTAAAAGAAATGAAATTTTAGAAAATGAATCTCACGGATCGTGGTTATAGGATATCTATTTTTTTAAAAATATATATTTTTAGAAAATCAAAAAAAAAAAATTAAATAAATAAAAATAAATAAATAAATAAATAAATAAAATAAAAATCAGAAAATTGAAAAAACTTAATGCAGCCTTAAACGGATCTTCATTTTTAAAAAAGTGATATATGACAATTAGAACAACATAATAATTATTCAAACAATCTACCAAAATCTAGTGAATGAAATACTGCGCAGCCTTAAATTGAACATCATTTATTTATTGATTGATTTATTTATTTATTTATTTATTTAATTATTTATTTTTCTTTTTTCTTTTTTTTTTTTAAAAAAAAAAAAAAACATTCTTTAAGAAATTATTTATTTATTTCTATAAATGAGATGGTATTTCGTTTTTGTTCTTAAAACAAGGTATTATTTAGTTTTTTCTAAACCTTTTTTTTCATCTAAAACGAAATATTATTTCTTTTTATTTCATTTTAAAGATTTTGGACAATATCTTGTAATCTTGTAATCTCACTTCATTATCATTTTGATCCTGACAACATATCGGGTAATAATCTGTTGAAAACCATAGATGCTTGTCATTAATGATTGAATTTGATTGTAAATTAATAAAAGGGGAAAAATAAATCGAACTTGTGACACGGTGTAAATTCTATATTGTTTGAGGAGGTTGACATTTGTTCGAGATTCGATTAAAAGTAATCTAATTTTCTACCTCGCTCCTTCGAGTGTTTGACAATAAATTGCCACCATCGCACTCATCGGGGACGAAACTATACAACTAGGTATTATATTACCCCGCCATCGCTACTTCAGGTGTTTGAATAATATATAGCCACCGTCGCACTCATGTGGGGTGATAGTATACATCTTAAAATTATAATACCCCTTCATCGCTTCTTCAAGTGTTTGACCAATATATTATCACCAGCGCACTCTTGTGGGCAATATTATATACCTAAGAATTATAAAACCCCCCAATCACTCCTTCAGGTGTTTGACCAATATATTGCCTCCATCGCATTCGGGTGAGGCGATACTATACAGCTAAGAATTATAATACTCCATTCATCGCTCCTTCAGGTGTTTGACCAATATATTACCACCATCGCATTCGGGTGAGGCGATACTATACAGCTAAGAATTATGATACTCCATTCATCGCTCCTTCAGGTGTTTGACCAATATATTACCACCATCGCATTCGGGTGAGGCGATACTATACAGCTAAGAATTATAATACCCCCTCCATCACTCCTTCAGGTGTTTGACCAATATATTACCACCATCGCATTCTGGTGAGGCGATACTATACAGCTAAGAATTATAATACTCTATTCATCGCTCCTTCAGGTGTTTGATATATAGCCACCATCGCACTCATGTGGGGCGATACTACAAACATTAGAATTAAAATACCCTACCTCGCTACTTCAGGTGTTTGATCGATATATTGTCACCATCGCACTCATGTGGGGCGAAATTACACATCTTAGATTTATAATATCCCCTCCCTCGCTCCTTCAGGTATTTGATCAATGTATTGTTGAAAGAACTGTATTCAAACTTTCCAATACTTGACCATAAAGGCTTTTGGAAATTATGGTTGACCCCCTAAAAATTTCTGTGGCAAGACGTGACAATTAGTCTAGATTTAACCAAAATAGTGCATATAGCGATAAAGATTTTGTTATTAATTGTCCAATCATAAAAACTACATGTTACTGCTTAACCAATCAAAAGACTCAAATTGGCAAACGAAAAAATACGTTTGCCATTCCTAAGGTTGCACAGGATGATACAAGCATAGACTTATTTAATTTTTTAATGGCAAATACCTAAGAAATCAGGATGTAAAACCTCTAAACTAACTTCAATTGCAAACGAGGCACACACACACACACACACACACACACACACACACACGTATATATTAAGTTACAATAAAAAATAAAAATAATCATTATTTACGAATACTCACCACTATGTCTGCAATCAAATGCGAATCTGAAACAAACAGAAAAATTAACATAAAAAATATAATAATAATAATAATAATAATAATAATAAATTATAATAATGAGAATTATAATTAATAGTATTGACAGGAAAAATAGGCTTTACACACATTGGTTTTTTATATTCCACTCCAAAAGAGGCCGAGGATTCCATTATCAAGAAAGCTTTTTTTGTACAGATTAACCAGTTTTTAAAGTGCCAACATACCGCCAATCAAATCTGCTAGACATATCAAAGGGACCGGATATACTAGATAAAATCGTTTTCCTTTAATTTACGTTAGCAATTGTACTGGACCAATAAGTCATGAAATATTCATATTTCAGATGACTTCAGACCATACATAATTAGTTGCAGATCTTTGACAAATAACATAAATCGTCATACGTTACTTTGATGGCAGCCATATTGAAATGACGATTAACAATAATGGGAATTTTAAGTGTTTCATTAAAACATCTTTTGTGCCAATTATTTCACAGCAACGAAGATATTTTTTGGTGAGGTTAACGGTTTAGAAAAGTGCGCAAACAGTCTGATTTTGTTTGACGTGCTTTTTTTGTGTCAGGTGTCAATTTATATATATATATATATATATATATATCGCGTATGACATGTAGTGTTTTGCAAATTTAATATTTTATATTTATGTTCAATAATTTATATCTATATGCAGTATTTTTTTATTGATATTTTATATTTGTGTTTAGTATTTTTCTATGCATGTTAAACTTTTTATGTATACATAGAAACGGAACATGACTTTTCCGGCAATTGGCATTACGTTTCCGGCAATTTTTTATTACGTTTCCGGCAATTTTTTATTACGATTCCGGCAATTTTTAGCATTGCGTTCCTCTGATTTCTGAGGGTTGCCATTTTTACCGCATGTATGCTAATATTTTGTTTTGGTTACAGCAAGACCATCTTTTTCCGTCGTTATAGACGTGTTACAGTTCTTCCCGGTACTGCATACATACACAATATCTCCATTTTTCAAAACATTTTTTTTTCTATAAAGCATATCATTAAAAATTACGGCTTTATTTCTTCTATTTGGTTCAGTATGGATAATTTCCATGTCTGCTCTGTTGGGCCGAACAAAATATACGAACTTCGGATTTAATTTCTGAGAACATTCTAGAGTGAATACATGTTTACTTATTAAGAATAAAAGGTTCAGTTAGAGTTTAGTTTTAAAGGCCGTTTAAACAGGTATCATTAAGGGGGGCATTTTTACTTATAAAATTGTCGGAATATTAACATATTAAATTTGCCGGAATAGTAAAGAAAAAATTGCCGGAAAAATATTACGACATGTTTTTAAAATTGCCGAAAAAGTAATACGCCCCATAGAAAATATTTAATATAAATATAAATAATTGAACATGAACACGTAATATTGAATTTTGCAACACACTACATCTCATACTCACGCTGATTTTAAAAGTATACTTTTTTGCTATTTCGACTATAGCATGTTACATTTCGAAATAAGTTAAATAATCTTGAATAGGAGGTTCGTTCGGCAAAACTCGACAGAAGACGTAATTCATTCTAGTTTCGGCTGTACAACGATATTTAAATGCGCATAGAAGAAACAATTTTTCCAGGGAAATTACCATTTTTTCATAGCATTTCAAACCGTATATAAATACATGTAATATAAATGTTTTAAAACGAGTAAGAATTTAAAGATTGTTCAATTTGTCTTAAGTTTGTCATTATTGTTACAAGTGTAATGTGCTACTTTTGAATTTTTACGAGTACAATTCAAAAGTAGCACATGGCAATTTGACACAAGCTTTAAAAAGTAGACAAATTGAAACAGTTGTAATTTTAAAGGGGATAATTCAAAGTTTTTTTCAATCAATTTAAGAGAGAGATTGTTTGGTTTTTTTTTTAAATAAAGGCGATTTTCAATTATGACACGAAATCGACCGAGTTGTGACGAGTGCAAAGAAGTATTCACTTTGCTAATCCCTCACTTGCATCTGAAAATAACGAAAGCCGAATCGTGTCAGTTTAGAAACAAGAGTCACGGAAACTCCGTGGAAACCAGGTTTTCGTATTTCGAAGAAGGGGGTTTCAGAGAGAAATGGTACCTAGTTAACATAATTATGGGAGATCATGTGTCTCTCAGGAACCTGGTTGATAGTAAAGGGTACCCGTAATGGGGTAAGATTTAATATATCATATATATATATATATATATATATATATATAAGCATCATACATCAAAACATGTTAAAAGATTGCAATTATGACAAATTATTTAGAAATCTGAATGTTGTTTTTTCATTTCAATAAAATTTCATTTAAGAAAAGATCCATAGTAGGATCTGCACCTAAATATATTTGGAAATATCCAATTTAATGCAAAAATAGTCAACATTAAAATATTTTGCTACCAAAATCATTTTACAAAACTAAAATTCCATAAACAATGAATTCTACGTCTAAATGTCATCAAAAATTGCCAATTTCATGGGAAAAATTGTAAATTTCATGCAACAATAGCCATTTTAGTGCAGAAAACACAAAGGTCAAAATGTGGGTCATGACCTTGACCTTTGATTTTGGCTTTATTTTCATAAGTAGTGAATTCTACGTCTAAATATCATCAAAAATAGTCAATTTCATGCCAAGAATTGTAAATTTCATGCAACAATAGCCATTTTAGTGCAGAAAACACAAAGGTCAAAATGTAGGTCATGACCTTGACCTTTGATTTTGGCTTTATTTTCATCAGCATTGCTAGAAAATATGAAAACTGAAAACCCATGTCATTATCTTTACATGTATAGTCATTTTAGTGCAGAAAACACAAAGGTCAAAATGTAGATCATGACCTTGACCTTTGATTTTGGTTTTATTTTCATCAGCATTGCTAGAAAATATGAAAACTGAAAGCCCCATGCCATTATCTTTACATATATAGCCATTTTAGTGCAGAAAACACAAAGGTCAAAATGTAGGTCATGACCTTGACCTTTGATTTTGGCTTTATTTTCATCAGCGTTGCTAGAAAATATGAAAACTGAAAGCCCCATGTCATTATCTTTACATATATAGCCATTTTAGTGCAGGAAACACAAAGGTCAAAATGTAGGTCATGACCTTGACCTTTGATTTTGGCTTTATTTTCATCAGCGTTGCTAGAAAATATGAAAACTGAAAACCCCATGTCATTATCTTTACATATGGCCAAGATATAGCTAGAGGTTGCTTATTTTGTGAAATGACCAAGCAACTGTGACCTTGACCTTTGATGTATTTATCCCAAAAGCAATCCCAACCAAGATCTTATCACAATACATGTATGTGCCAAGTTTCTTTCAAAAATGTCATTTACTTTTCAAGCTATCATCCGGAAACCAATTTTTGATGCCCGCCCGTCCGTGACCTTGACCTTTGATGTATTTAACCCAAAAGCAATCCCAACCAAGATCTTATAACAATACATGTATGTGCCAAGTTTCTTTCAAAAATGTCATTTACTTTTTAAGTTATCATCCGGAAACCAATGTTTGACGCCCGCCCGCCCGCCCTCCGACATTCGGTAATCTAAGAACCAGGTTTCTACGAAAACCTGGTTAAAAATAAAAAATATCAAATTTCACGTAATACGAGAAAAATTCAAGTTATTATGAGAAAAATTCACGTTATTACGAGAAAAATTCAATTATTACGAGAAAATTTCATGTAATTACAAGAGAAATTCACGCTATAACGAGGAAAATTTATGTAATTACGAGAAAAATTCACGTTATTACGAGAAAAATTCACGTTCACGTTATTACGAGAAAAATTCGCGTTATTACGAGAAAAATTCATGTAATATGAGAAAGTTTCATTTTATTACAAAAAAAAAAAAAAAAAAATTAATGCTTTGGAAGGTGTTTATATTTTGTCGCGGTACAATGCACACACTTACAATCTCGGTAGTATGGCAGACGACTATTGGAAGTTTTGGAGTGTTTGAGGCGTTAATCTTTAAACCCCAGCTCAAGCATTGTAAGTCATTAGACCACACGTGTTTAGCCTTTTTGGTCCAGTTGATGTCAATAATAGACAACCGAGTTGTGTGTAATGTGAATCTTTGTGCTAGCGCTAAAAAGTCGCCACCAGTGATCTCTAGTTCAAAGTGGATCAAAAACATTATTGCATCACGCAATATATGGACTTATGTAAGTTGCTTACTCCTAGATATTAACTTGAACTCTTCGAGAATGGCTGAAATACTACTGACGCGACGATCAAACCCAGCTGCTCATCCATTCATTCTTAACAAACTGTTTTTATGAGACTTGTCTTCTGTAATTGTTTGATACCAATGCTTAAAGTTCTCTCTCTCTCTCTCTCTCTCTCTCTCTCTCTCTCTCTCTCTCTCTCTCTCTCTCGTTTTGAGTTTGGATGTCATTTGACGTGAAATATTTTATATTTGTGACGATATCTTGTTCTATTGTATGTAGATCATGTGGATTATATGTTTATGTTGGGTAACCTAAAATGAATCCAATGGACCTTAACGCTCACCTGAAAATGTGTTCCATATTTCGAATACTATGTACAAAACTTAATTTTTTATCTTCAGCTCATTTTAAAGCTCAATTAAAAAAAACCATTAAAACTGAAAATCTCCTAAAATCTCAAAGTCTAAATAAAGCAATTAAAAGCTTATTTCTTAAGCCATTTCTTAAGCCCTTTTTTGTCTTAAGCTTCATGCAGGAAAACTGCTAAAACGGTGAAAATTAAAAAAAAAACCATTATTGTATATGATCGAATATCTCTATGGTAGTATCAAAAGCACATACGTAAATGAAACTATTAAGATTCTGAACTTCAAAAAACAAAAATAAGGCTGAAAAAATTGTGATGTGCTTGTTATATTTAAACTAGTATGATCCTCAAGTCTATTGATTCACACCTGCTCTTGACCTAATTTCTTTTCTCAAATTGATGTACATTATATCCTGCTATAGAGTCTGCCTCTTTATAAAGTCCACCTTTCTACAACAACCTGTCTGATTTTACTATAAAATGAATCTCTACATAGAGTCCACCTATCTAATGTTAAGAAAGCCCTCCCTTTTCAGTCCCGAAATGACTCCTGAACCTGCCTATAAATTCCATTTTAAAAAATCTTCCTTAATATTTTTAATAATTTTCGACAAGTTAATGCAATAATAATCAGCAAAGTTTCTTTTAAATTTATATCAAAATTATTTTTTCCAATATCTACACATTAGTATGAAAAGTTGAGTTAAAAATTTTGATCTTTGATCTTCTTATATACCATATACAATGTAATAACTTAAAATGTTTTACATGCGATGAGTGAGAAACAGTTTTTGGTTATTGCTGAAACCACTGACATCCTCAGTTGGGAGTCACCCGGCACAGAAGTGTTTCGACCCATTAATCCCAATACACTTCTCCTGGTGATGACACAGGGTTGATCAGTCCCTACGTGTCAGCAGCAGGTTTCCAGCTCTTCTCATCTCTCCTCAGGCAGAACCAGCGTGGCGCTTTTTCGGCTGCATATCCGAGCCTGTTGATGGCTCACTTGCTTTCATTTCCTTTCACTCCAAGGGCTGTGAAGAGTCTCCAAAGGGACTTTGCAGCGAATCCTCTGGCATCCATCTCCACTGGAAATAACCATGTTTTCACTCCCTTTTCTTGGCACTGTCTAGCAAGTATTCGTATTTGGCTGTCTTCCTCTCAAAGGCTTCGTCACATCGAGTCTCCCATGGAACAGTGAGTTCGACCATCAGCAGACACTTTCTCTGTTTTGACCTCAAGGCAATGTCAGGGTCGCTGGGTAGTTTGCACAATGTTGGGGAATACGAGCTTCTTTCCCAGATCTACCACCATCTTCTAGGATTCTGCCTCATCTAGGAGTGATGTAGTTGGTGAAAAATGCTGCTTTACTTTCTCACCAGCCTTGATAAACTGCACTCCCCGTGTTTTTCTCACTGTTCCTTTCTTCTTTCTTTCTCGCTCCAATGGCAACAGGTCATAGATAAATCTGAGCAGGAAGCTAATCCGAAGTGGTTCGCTATTCCACATATCAGTCCAGGTCATCTTCTTTCATACTTTCTGCCATTTAGTCCAGGTCCCTTTGGATCCCATGGCAACTGCCCTTGCACTTCTGTCTTCTTCTCCTGCCGTTCTAATCTCCGACTACACCATTTCTCCTCTGGTCCTAGCATCAACAGACTTCCATCTCTTAGACCCAACTGACCCAAGACCCTTCGTTCCCACAGCCGTGGTGCCAACATTGTCTTTATGGTGCAGGCGCTTGAGAGACTGCTTGGCTGGCAGACCATTTTTGTTCAGTCTGGGCTACCTTATACTAAGAGCTTCATGAGAGTTGCAGCTGAGTTGTTCGTCCGTACAGACTGATTTTGCTAAAGCCGGGTGGCACACCAAGCCATTTCCGAAGATGTCTGCTAATGGTTCTATTTAGTTCTTCTACCGCTGAGGTGGTATCTTTTAAAGCATTAGTGGCCATATCACCTGTGGAAGGAGTTCAATCTGATACAGCCGTGCCTTGAACTTTCCCGGCAAGCCTGTGTGGTCAATAATTTTTTACCAAATGTTCAGCTGGCTTTTGAAGCGTTTTATATTCTCCTCATCTTGAAGGGTAACATCGTACCTTTTACCAAGGCACTTGATAGAACTGTCTGTTATTGATGATTGAGGTTGAACTTTTTGGTTTGTTAACCTTTCTTGATGATGAGACTACGGGATTTCCTCTTCTTAAACTCCATGTCGCTACCTTTTCTAGCGCTGTCAGCATCCATCATGGGTTCTTGTTGTGATGGTGAGAGCATCCAAGAAGCCTCGTATAGATGGCAAATATACTTCTGAGGAAGTCTTTGGTCCTCTGGTTTCACGTTTTGCCGCATTAATGAGGAGGTTCATGCCAATAATGAACAGGACCACTGAGATGGTGCATCCAGTCACAATCCCTTTCTCAAGTTTCTGCCATTTTGTCATCTTCTCTCCAACAGCAAACCGTAGCTACACATCCCTGTTGTAGTCTTTTACCAAGTCTGATGCGTGGTCTGGTACATTTTACTGTTTTAGGGCTGCTTCAATCAGCTTGTGTGAAATAGACCCATAAGCATTGTCCAGGTCTAGCCACACTACTGTAAGGTCGTCATGGTTAACTTTTGCCTCCCGGATGATCTGGCTGAGCACACTGGTGTGCTCTACACACCCAGAAAAGCCTGGAACTTCGCCCTTCTGAACTGAAGTGTCTATGTGGCCATTTTCAGCGATGTAGGTGGTTAGGACGCTTGGACAAGACTGCAAAGAAGATTTTTCCTTCGACATTCAGGAGAGATATAGTCCTGAAATGCCCAATGATCTTTGAGTCTTTTTCCTTTGGAGCAAAGATCCCCTCTGCTTGCCTCCAACAGTCAGGTATTTTGCCTTTCCTCCATACTACCTTAAACAGGTTCCACAGGAGAGTAGGACACAACTTGCACACCTTATAAGGAATTCCATTAGGTCTTTGGGCTGAACATGATCTGGCTTTCTTTACCGCTTGCTGTACCTCAGAAAATGTTGGTTCCCTCATATCCATACTGACTTTGGGGGATCTTCTGGGTCCAGTAATGAGAAGTTATCAAGTGGTATCTCTTTGGCTGGGTCACTATGATGTAGGTGCTGCTCTGTATCCTCAATGCTACTATCCAATTTCCAGACTTCTCTTTGTCTAGGAGATGTTTGGAGGAACTGGTAAGGGGTTGGTGATAAATCTTTTCCTTTGCTTCTCTTTCTCTTTCTTCCTTTTCCTTAAGGTGGAAAGCTTGTTCCCTCAGCTTGTCTCTCAGCGCACAACTGAGCTGCTGAAGTCCTTCCTTCTCCTCTTACATTAGCCTTCTTGTACTGCTTCTTGATGCTGCGAAGCTCTTTTCTGATTTCCATGATTTGCCTCTGTTTCCTGCTTTGCAGCGGAGTTGAGTTTGTAGTTTTCTTCTTAACTGTACCAAACCTCTCCTTGCTGACGGTGTAGATCAGGTCGGGTCATGGTATTCAGTTTCCGGTCCACTGGGCCTTGGAGAGCCAATTCCAAAATAGAACCCAAATCCATATCCAGTTCTTTCCAGGCACTTTTGTCAGCAGTCTTTGGCCATGCAATTCGCTGTCTCTTTGCATTATTATTTCCCGAGGTTGCTACACATGATGTTGATGTGTTGGGTTGCAGTATCGTTTCTTCCTTCTGTTGAAGCAGATCTAAAAGGGGGTCATGGGCCTCTTCTGTCTCTTCATGTCTAGTTATACTCTGGCCATGAAAGACCGAATCCTCAGATGCGTCTTGGTCCCTAATGCTGTGGGGTTGATCCTGACTAGGCTCCCCGAACGTCTCACCAGGTGTAACACCTGTGCGCCGCCGCTGTTGATTCGACCTGCCGCAACCAGTTCTAGACTGATGAATTCGCAATCCACGTAGGGTTTTGCAAACTTTCCTGTAATGGCATCGTGACACTGCAGGTTCCCCAGTCAATGTTGTTTGGACGAGCTGTGTCGGCGTCGGTTTATTCATCTGGTTGAGTCTTTCATTCTCCCCTCCTCTCCGAAGACTCTGGGGGTGTTGATCTGTAGTTGAGTCTGTAGCTAATTTGTTGAACTGCATTCTGGGTTGCTAGCCCATCCTGCCCCTTTCCAGTCTATTCCTGGTGGTCATCTGTCATCTGAAGTGTCACCGATCTATTTTTCTCGGTTGTGTCATCCACTCTTTCCTACATGTAGCAGTCACTGATAGTTTAGGTTACAAATGAGTGAGAAACAGTTTTGGGTTACTGCTGAAACCACTGACATTCTCATCCTAATGTAGTAAACGGTATATATAAAGCCATTCTTATTATGTCAGCAAATGAAGCCATCAGATAGAAATGCCCATATTATGTATTCTGTTTTATGTATACTATTATTTAATTTGCGATATCTTTGCTACTTAAGACAACAAAGACACGATTAGTCATGCGTTTACCATTTCATATAATTTTATCAAATATATACATGTAGTTCATCAAAATTAAAAATACTTTAAGAATTTTTTAATAACAAATTTAAAACAGTTTTATAAATATATATACCAAATAAGTATTTTTCAAGGTTATAAATATTGTTCTCTCACTTTTGGATAGTAACAATATAAGTTTTATCGTATATAAAGATGGCCTTGCATATAAAGATGGCCTTCTATATAAAACCCATCTGTCTATTAAATCCACTTTTGCTCAGTCGCATGGGTGGTCTTTATACACAGGTAAATAACGTCCCAGTATTTACTTATAACGAGACGTCACTAGTTATAGATGAAGTGGCAGAAATTTTTACCTTTGCAGTGCACTTTGGGGCAATGTGCAGGGAGGGTTCTCTAACATGCTATGACACGGGGCATCGGTTTTTAATGTTTACCCAAAGAACCCCGTGTTTCTTTCATTTCTAAATGCCGGGTGTTTGGAGAAAAGCGTACACCACATATTTCCAAGTCTTGGTCATTCGGGCATGGGTTCAAATCCGACTTCTCCGATCTTTTTTTTTAAAAAGTTAATTCAATTTTTATTGACGCCGGATGCTTTAAGAAAAACGGTCGTCACCTATTTTTAAGTCTTGATCAGACCTGGTCGTGGGTTCGAACCCGACCTCCCCGTGTCTCTTTTAAAAAAATTAATTCAATTTTTTTATTTTTAAAATATATATGAGAGAAAAAGCAGCTTCTGAACACAAAAATAGAACTTTTATACTAACGGTTGTAAATTCGAACTCGTATTTAGTACTATAAACCTGGGTACCACGTTTTTCCCCTTGAAGTTTCAAAAGTTCATAAAATAAAAATAAAATTGCATTAAGACAGACGAACGGGTGAATAATGGAAAATATAAAAAGCCAACACGCAAACAACAATAACAAAATGTATGGTAATATATCATAAACCATCTACAAGGCTTTCCAAAACTTCCGAAAGTCGTCTGCCCTACTACTGAGATTGTAAGTGTGTGCATTGAACCGAGACAAAATAAAAACCTTTCAAAGCAGTAGAATGTCTCGTAATAACATGAAAATTCTCGTAATGACGCGAATGTTTCCCGTAATAACGTGAATTCTTCTCGTAATAACATGAATTTTTCTCGTATTAACGTTAAATCTTCTCATAATAACACGAATTGTTCTCTTAATAACACGATTTTTTCTTTTAATAACATGAAACTTTCTCGTTATAACACGAATTTTTCTCGTAATAACGCGATTTTTTTTCCGTAATAACATGAAACTTTCTCGTTATAACACGAATTTTTCTCGTGAGAACGCGAATTTTTCTCGTAGTAACATTGATTTTTCTCGTAATAACGTGAATTTTTCTCGTAATAACATGAATTTTTCTCGTAGTTACGAAATGTTAATATTTTTTATTTTTCTAAACTGGCACGATTCGGTTTCGAAGAAAATAGCTAAAAAGAAACAAAATATTCAAAAACTTACCTTTGATACTTGCTCCAATTCGCCAGGCAGGTAAAAACATATTTACGTACCACAAGACACAAAAAATAAACAAAAAAATCCACCATAATCCTACAACCTTTCTAGCGCACAAAACTACTGTTCTTTTAGATGTCAACATACTTCGAAATTGCCTGAGAAATAAGTTAATAACATCTTAAAATATTTACATAAAAGATATATGTAACTCTTGATGTGGTTAATTATTTAATGTTAGAAAATCGATATATAAATACCCCGTTTCCGCTCTGAATACTCTACTTTGTAATAATATATTATATAACTTGTACTGACAAATTAAAAAAATTAAAAATGAATAGCGTGTACTTGAAAACCTGCAACATGTAACTTAGATTAAAATGATTGATTAATAAGCTTTTACGTCCCAGTCAAGAATATTTTACTTATATCGAAACGTTACCAGCTATAGGTGAAAGTGGCAGAAATTTTTACCTTGGCAGTGCTCTTAGGGCAATGTACAAGGGGGTTCTTCAGCATGCCACGCCTGCCATCACACGGGACATCAGGTTTAAAGTTCACCTTCGGAGGACCCCGTGACTTTCATTTCTTAATGTCGAGTGCTTAGCGAAAGTACAATCGCTTCCTATTTTCAAGTTTTGCACAGTCAATACCTTTTTTCAAGACTTGCACAGTCACTACCTATTTTCAAGACTTGCACAGTCACTACCTATTTTCAGGTCTTGATGAGACCCTGTCGGGGTTCGAACCCAGACCTCTCACATACGAAGCGAACTTTAGAATGGATGTTGTTGTTGTTGTTGTAAGGCTGTTAAACGTCGCACAAGCGGTTTTTCTGTCATTCAAGACAAGTGCAAGGTTAGCAATCTCTTGTATTAATTCAATAATAAGCTTGTGTATGCACGTGATGTGCGAGTGTGTATTATTGTCTGCCGTGTACTAGCGAGCACTTACGGCCGACTATCTGGTAAGCTTCTAGCTTACCGAGTCAGTATGCCGCAAACATTTTTCCAGTCCATAATCCCGGCACGGGGTGAACTAGTCGATACACTATCCTGCTCATGCCGAACACCAGGTGAAGTAGCAATATCTTAAATGTTAAAGTCTTATGTTTGACGAGTCGGGTTTCGAACCAAAGATCTCCAGCTTTTGAGGCAGACGCTTTACCGTGACCACTCGAGGCGGTAACTTTAGAATTGGGTGGACTGGAGTAATGAAAAGTGTTTACTCCCAAGTCAGGGTTCTTTAATTTTATACGGAGGAGTTTAGTTTGAGATGGTTTGGACAATGGCAAATTAAATGGAATGGTTCAGGAACTTTTATAAACCAAAAATAATAATTTCTAATTAATACATATAGCAGAACAGACGCCCTTTAATATTGGAAAAAAAATCCTGAAGCATAAACCGAATTATAATTGTTTTCAGCATCAGCTATCGACAAATTTATTATAGATTGATTTAAACACATAGTTTTATGCGGTCCCTGAGACACACTACCCCACTAGCAATTAATTTAGCTACGGTATTTTCTCTTAGTTTTTGAACACACACACACACACACACACACACACACACACACACACACACATCGACTTTTAAGGCAAGGCGCTGTCTGAATAGACTTTTTGATTGAATGCCCTTAAAATTAAAAGTTTCAGCAATTCAGTAACCTTAGTATTTCAAAGTCATTTGAAGGGCCAGGGGCCTCGGTGGACGAGTGGTCTAGAGCGCATGCTTACGAATCACAGTGCCCCTAAAAGCCCATGTTCAACGGCATCTAGTGTAACAAAGTTCGTTAGTCTTCTGAGAGTCCCAATTTACATTTTAAAACAAATCATTTTCCTGGCATTGAACAGATGCAAATCCGGTTTTGGTCGGAAAATGTCGAAAATTATACTATTTATGCTCAACTTGATTTTGTTACAGCTAAGAACAAGTCCTGGGTACCGTTTTTATTTTCTCTAGTTAAAATTAATTCCAGGATTTTGATTTACCAACATTCTTAAGTAATTTTCGTAGTGTTTAGAAAATTCAACGACAATTCAACGACAAGTGGTGCAAAATAAATCCTTTTAGGAATTGCAATAGAATCTTAATATAGTCTGAATCCGGTTCCCGTTTCCGGTTTTACAACCATTTCTTAACTTACATTCAGCAAATTTTGGTAATCTCATTTAAAATAACAAATTTAACATGGATGAATAAAACTAAATGCAGATGTTACAAGCTTACCTTAAAGTGGTCGTCAAAAAGACACCTTAAATTTCAGAATATCTAAGCAATTGACCAAATTATTCATATTGTGGAACCAAGGCTTGCAATCATTGTTAAGCAGACAGGAAAACATGTAGCACTCCCGACTGCAAATCAGATTCGTGACTGTCATAAAAATTGTAAAATTTTGATTAATATCAAGGGTTTTTTTTGGCTAACAATCCTAAGTCGTATTTTTTTATCATAATAATGGAATATGCAACTAGTGGTGTACAATAAGTTCTTCTAGGAATTGCAATAGACTTCTAATTTAATACGGTCTGCAAAATCAACACACAGAATCTGTCAGGCAAGAAATAAAATGCTGGGTTCTCGACTTCAAATCATATTCGGGTTTTTTTTTCATAGTAATTGGAAATTCAGTGATAAGTGGTGCCCAATAAGTACTTTTCCAACTCTATAGCAAAAGAATTCTTATATAGTCTGTAAATATTGTCAGCAAATATCAACACAAAAAAGTGTCATCCAAAAATAAAATGCTGCGTTCGCGACTACCAATCATGTTCGGTTTTTTGTTCGTTAGTAATGGAAAATTCAGCGATAGATGGTACATAATTTAAGTTCTTTAAAGTCTATTGCAATAGACCTCTTAAATATTGTCAGCAAAAATCAACACAAAAATTTGTCAAGCAAGAAAAACAAATGTTGCGTTCGCGACTTCAAATTATATTCGTTTTTTAACCATAGTTACGGAAAATTCAGCGATAGATGGTGGCTTATCAGTACTTTTTAAAGTCTATTTCAATAGAATTCTTATCTAGTCTGTAAGTAGTGTCAGAAAAAAAGAAAGATAAAAAACAACAAATTGTCAAGCAAGAAAAACAAATGTTGCGTTTTCAACTACAATTCAGATTTGTAACTGTGATAAATTTAATTTAAAAAATGTTAAAATTGAAAGAATAATTCAGGTAGTTTAAAGCTCTGCATTACTTTCAGAAATCGACTTACCACCATATTTCATTTTTGATAATAATCAGTATTTTTCAGAAAACAGATGTTATTGTTTACTCAAGCGTGTTTTGTCATGTGACTTAAAGTTTTAAATATAGGTAAGTTGTTTACTATTGCAGGTAAGGCCGTGGAACTTTAACTTTTGTATGACACAATTATCGTCTAGAATTTTATCAGAAATTGACTTGAGGACCTTATCGTTTCTTGTACATAACAGTTTAATATAAAACACAGCTAGAACCAATGATTACATGACCTTTGTTAATTCTTGAAAAAATCCATAATCAATTTTCAAAAGAAGCAATTGTAAAGAATATTAAATTTTCTGCGTTTTTTAAGCAACGAACAAAAATACAAATTGATTCTTTAACAAATCGTGGTCTTGGTGGCCAAGTGGTCTAAAGTATCAGCCTAGGTCCGAATAATTTCCAGTGTTGCTATTAAAGTACCAGGATTGTTGAAGTTGGAGGATTGCAACCTCCTACTTATTTTACAAAAAAGTTTTTGTCTATTAACTTCTGTGTTACTACTGCCTCGGTGGCTTTGTGGTAAAGCGTCCGCCTCGATAGCGGCCGAAGTTGGGCGTTCAAACCCCAGCCGGGTCATGAATACATGTAGGACTTAAGAATTTGTGATAATGCTTCCCTGAGTCGTTGTGCGCTCAGCATTCGTGGAAGAAAAGTATCGACTGGTTCACCCGCTGCCAGAATAATTTGACTTGGAATGTGGTATCGATGTCTGCGGCATACTGACTAGGTGAGCTAGCACCTTAACAAAAAAGCCACCCTGAGTGTGTGCTAGTACAAGGGAGACGCACTCGCACATCTTACGCATACATAAACTTGTTTCTAGATTAATCCTTATAGATGTATAACCTTTGACTTATCTCGACTAGTCGAAAAATCGCTGGTTTTACGTTAAATAACATCAAAACTAACCAACAAACCAAAATGTGTTACAATATCGGTTAGTTTTTAACTGAAAAGCTTGACACATGACGTCACCATTTCACCAATCTGGTTTATGCAACATCTAAAGGAATAGAAAAGATATAATTTTTACATTTATATCCCGATAAAAAATCGATAATGCACATAAAACACTTATATATAAATCAATAGGTACACGGAGAAAAAAATTGATTATTTCATGGGTCTCTGCCGTCTCTGTCGGGTATATTATATATATATATAGAGAGAGAGAGAGAATATAGAGAATATATGTCTCAATAACATCCTTGCCGGTTTACTATGTGTGTGTGTGTGTGTGTGTGTGTGTGTGTGTGTGTGTGCTTAACGATAATTGTCTATTTGTTTCCGTAACATTTTAAAGTGATAAAATTGAGTTCGTAATATCTCTCAGGAAAATTATGGTCAGTCGGCACATGTTAACTTTGACTTACTTTAATAAATAACCGGAGAATTCCGCCGTCTCCACCAACTCTTAATTAGAAAAAATAGTAAATATAACAAAAATAAATAAATCAATAAAATAAAATTAAAAAAAAAAAATACGACAGACTCAAAAACTCAACATTTAGACAATAGTCTATATGTCTTATTTATATATAAGTCAAGTGTATCGAGAGGCCTTAACTTTTAGAGTAGTAGTAGTAGTAATTTAAGGCCAACTGATTGTAATGTTATGTTACGTCGCATCAGCAATATACGAGGAGTGGAGTGGAGTGGCGTAATGGTGTTTTACGTCCCAGTCATGAATATTTCACTTATATCGAGACGTCGCCAGCTATAGGCGAAAGTGCAAAAATTTTGCCTGTGCGTTGCGCTAATGGCATTATACAGCAGGGTTCTTTATCGTGCCATGCCTGCCATGACACGGGACCTCGTTTATTTTAAGTTCCCATCCATCATTTTGATGTCACTTCCCACTTTCAAGTCTTAGGTCAGACCCGGCCGGGGTTCGAATCCACGGCCTTCCACTTACGGAGCAAACACTCTACCAACTGAGCTACCGCAGTGGCTATATGAAGAGAGCAAGTTAATTCATCTTTAAGGAGAAATGCGGAAGTATATTCTGTCCTGACTGTGTACTAGCGCGCAAGTAGAGCAACATTTTGTTAAGGTGCTAGCTCACAGAGTCAGTATGCCGCAGACAAGCAAGCTACCTCAAAACCACTTGTTTTAATGTTTTGTTTTGTTTTGTTTTTTGTTTTTTTTTTTCTTATTTTTTTTTTTAAAGTGATATAAAAGTGTTTCTTAAACGTGATTTAGGTGTAAGAAAATCAGCTATTTTTACATACAAATGTATAAACATATAGCATACAATCAATTGGTTTTATGATCTCATTGTAATGTAGGTGGTGTGGTGTGGTGTGGTTTTTTGTTTGTTTATATTTTAAATTTTATTTCAGGTTTCTTTGGCTTGTGCTAAGTATAAGGGCTGTGGTTAGAAAAGTCTTATTTTAATGTTAATATATTTCATAAAATGAAATTCTCTCTCTCTCTCTCTCTCTCTCTCTCTCTCTCTCTCTCTCTCTCTCTCTCTCTCTCTCTCTCTCCCCAAGCATTTATATTAAACTTTTGATACATTATAAATATACAATTATGATTTGTGGAATAGAGACAGTTGTGATAATAATTACTAAACTGTGCAAATAACATCTCTCATTAGCACAACAGACGTATCAATAAATATTCGGCTATAAACATACGTGTATACACATCACGGGGAAAATGCGTATTAACATTAGAAAGCTATTGCAAGTCAGTACGAAGTACCCAAATGCAACTTACCTGAATATCCACCCTATGACATATATCTTGAACACCAACTGGGTTATATATTTTTTAAACATCTTTTCAACCGACCGAACAACCAACCATCCCAAAAATGAACCAACAAACCAATAAACAAAGCTACCATTTAACAAACTTACCTCATGTCTGATAATTGAACAAATAAAATCTATTATGCTTTTTTTCAGTTCTAAAACCGTGCTAATCCCACTCAATTGACGAAATCCTTGATGAAATGTTTTTCCCTTTTTTAACACCTTTTCTTAGCTTTCACTTGATCCCTTGAATGTAATTATACTATCTCCACAACTGTGTATATTGACAACACTTTGATAAGCGAAGATCGATAACTCCACATATCTATATATGTTTATATGTTAATTATTGCTTGATCAATTGATTTGCTATTTCGGTGATTGTGTTAATATTTACTTAGAGTTAAATAGATCCTAAAATTTTGCTTTCAAGACAATTATTACTGGAATGGATTAAACAACATGTGTCTAAGATGTGACACATGTCTTACACAGCTTGAAAATAAACTCGTCGGACAATTATTATTTTTTTTTTTAAGATAAAACAGCCAAATGTGTTTTGGGTGGGACACGTGTTTTGCAGATCTTGAAATCCTCCTCGTATGTATGCGTAAGTTATTGCTTGTCTGGGGGTGTCTACCCTAACACACTTTACCTGGCGGCTATGTGTAGGTTCAGAATAGGCCGCCTCGTTTCGATTTAGACTGAAAATATTTGTAGTGTCATGTATCTCTTTTGAATTTTATAAAAGAAAAAAAAAATACATTCAGACATTTTACCACTTTTTAATGTATATGTATGTATGGTCTTTTTTTTAATTCTTCAAAACTTAAACCCGCAGCGAAGAAATGCATCTTGAAATGTGGCATGATTTAGAAGAAAATCTTGAGGATCATTCTTAACACAATTTCATGGGGTATGTATGTGTGCAAGTGTTTCTGATCTGTATTGTACCAATTCACACTTATAGTGATCTTAAAGTGCTATTTCACTCACACGCAATATCGCAGATGAACATCACAGACCACTCGGTTCTGGTTACTATAGTACCGAACCTGACCGGTAAAGGCCTACGACAAGGAAAACCCTTTTTACACTTCCGGTCGATCGGAATGCTTAAAGGACAATTATTGCTGATAAACATGCAACCAAAAATGTCAGGGTTGTGAAGTGGTCCTTTATAAGACCATTTATTGCGGGTGAAAATACAAGAATATGAGTCTGATGTGTGACGAATGTCTTATTTAAATAGATCTTGAAATTCTGTCCGTAGGACAAAAATTGCTGGAAAAGATATAGAAATATCTTTTTGGGTTTGGCACTTGTACCACATAACTTGAAAATCACGGCTTATAAGATAACTATTGCTGGCGAAGATACGGGCATATAATTATTTGCTGGATGTGTTACATGTCCCATAAATCTTGAAATCCGAAATACCAGTGGAGATACAACCATGTTTCATTGAAATAAATTCCATGCAAAATATACAATGACATTGCGTGATGTTGTAAATCTATATTGGTGCTTGATGAGTTTTCTAATGTCATCGATTTAAATATTCTTTTGGTGAACAATTTTTTAATTTGATTATTTTTCAAAAAATAACCAATATATAAATCATCGTTAAGCTCTTTCAATACATGATCTTCAGTATACTGAGGGCGATATCGATTTTCTGACGGTGAACGGACAATTCATGTAAATTTATGGTAATCAAGTTAACTGAACCATGGCCAGTGAACATGAAATTTCATTTTAAAACTTATTTGTAGATAGCTTATATAGATGATATTTACTTTTTAGAATTTTATTTTATTTTATTGTTTATTTGTTAACTTGTTTATTTATTTTGCCATGTTATTGACATTGCTCTGGTTTACCAATCTTCTTTTCTCTGTCTCTGTCTCTCTGTATATCTCCTTCTCTCTCTCTGAAATTGGATGACCGTTGAAATTCTTCCTACTGTCTGATTCACGTCTGTCGTAGCACTAGTTTTTCAAGGTTTTTTAAAATCCTTACGGGGATTTAATATGGGAAAAGACACAAACACTCATTCCGGAAATACATCGCTGTAATAATCATGCGGGTTAGGGTAGAAAATTCTGGAATAGTTCATTCAGCTGTAGGTGAGATCGCTGCTGTTAGGCCTACAGTATATATTCCTTTTGCTGTCAAGCTAGCAGACGATATTACCTGGCCAGTTAAAATGGGAAAGTCGGTCATGCGCAACTCTATTTTCTTAACCCGCATGATTTTTCAGCGATGTATTTCCGGAATGAGTGTTTGTGTCTTTTCCCATATTAAATCCCCGTAAGGATTTTAAAAAGCTCTGCATTTTATACTCCAGCTAAGATGGCATTTAATTTGGTGTCAGTTAATTACGACAAAATGCATACGTCATAACGGTATGTGACATGTTACAAAATTTTTTGATATCTCTTCTAAAACCTTGAAAAACTAGTGCTACGGCAGACGTGAATCAGACAGAAGTTTATTTACAGATACTAAATCATCATTTTAGTGAGTGGGGATTTCTTAGATGAAAGCAGGTTTTTACACAACAAACAAAGTGCGTTTGGAAAGCATTTGCATAACCTTACACGTTTCTATACATTTTGAAACAACGTACTTTTCTTATACTTTACTTTTTCGTATAACAAAGAGATGACTTCGTCGCTTAGAAACGCATAATGAATTATTTACATGAAATTTATTTAATATGGGCGTGGCTTAATGATGTCATCTTAAAGAATTAACAACCTCTCAAATCAACTAAAGCAAATTTGCTGAATCAATATAACTTATATATTATTCAAGCGAAGCGAATAAGTAGTTCGTTTATAACTGTGTGTGGGTGACGAGAGAGAGAGAGAGAGAGAGAGAGAGAGAGAGAGAGAGAGAGAGAGAGAGAGAGAGAGAGATTAAACCAGTCTTCAGTCAAGTTAATCAATTCGATTCCAAAAAATAAAGTTTTATCCGGTACACCCTTGTTACAAGAAATTCCACAAAACCGATTGGTCTTAACGGCTTTTTACTTACATGTGTATTTAACTATATAGTATAGTCATGCAGTATCATGAATATCTCTTCGTAATCCTTGCATCATCATCATCATCATCAATTAATTAATTAATTAATTTATTTATTTATTTACTTATTAATTAATTACATGTAATATTTTTCATACTGAGTCGAGTCAAATTCACCATAGAAATGACATTTTTTGCCATGCACATGTCAATAAAAATGAACGTTTTTTAAGAATGAAATCTCGAAGACGCTTGCCCCGTATCATGGCAGGTAAGATAAACAATCGTCACAATCGACACCTGCACAATGACAATGTACATTTAGCGAATATTTATGTCGACATTGAAAATGAAAACAATAAAAAATGAACTTTTTAGATTTTTATCTGTTGCTAGTGATATAATAAGTAAAATGTTCTTGAATGGGACGTTAAACCAAATCAATCAATCAATCAATCAATCATTGAATCAATTATAAATTACATTATAATATTTTAAATGTAAATTACCGAGAACCTCGACAAATTAGCTATTTAAATTGTTTGTACAAATTTGATATAATTTTTGGAGATTCTGGCTAAATCGTTCGGACAAATTGAACTATTTATTTTGAACGAATTAGTTATTTGTTCGAACAATTTTTTAGTTGATCCTTCCTCTCCGCCGAAATCCCCTCGTCTCGTCCATCTTCTTCTGATAAAGAATGCACATTCATTATAATCGATTTAAAATCTTTATCAAGCGTTTCATAATATTTTGTATTTAATTTTTTAAATAAAAATCACAAAAATAAATAAATAATACGTCGCTAATATTTCTATCTGCAATGTTAAAAATTCGAGGTGAAAAGTTACCAAGAACAAATTACAAGATGAAAGACTGTCAATCTTTATTCAACTTTTTCTGGGGGGGTTGGTTTGGTGTCCGTGTAGTCTTAAGCACGCCGCCTTTCGCTCCCTATAAGTCTTCATTTTTCTCGGAACGACTCCAGTGTGAGAAAGTTTAAAAAGCTTCCCAAATATCGATGGATTTATCGGGTGCTGTGGTTTCCTCCACCATTCCAGAACAATTACTGATAGCTTCGAAAAAAAATTGATTATGACTTGGGCATAAAATACCCTTTTTCTACTCCACTCAACTAATTAAGTCTCCCAAATTTTAAATCTTTAATAAATTTAATTTACAAATAAAAATAGTTTTTAAAAAGTTGTATATAAAGCCATATTGATTAAGTAACATATGTTAAAAATACCTTTGATTATTAAGAAATAAAAAACAATTTAAAACTACCTTTTCAGCTCAAAGTTTAGCGTGAAATGTGTTTTATGATCAGCTCATTAATAGAGAACAATCGAGGCGACTTCAACGTGCTAGGTCACGGATACAGTATAACGCAAACAAGCATACCAATTAATCCGTCACATTTTTCAGACACCGGATGAACCAGTCGATATTCTGTTCTCATAATGCCAAGCGCAAGGCGAGGAAACATTATTTTAAAATTTTAAAAAAGTATAATGAATGTCCCGTCCTGGGTCTGAACCCTCAACCTCCCGCTGGCAAGGCGGATGCTCTACCGCTGACCAATTAATGCTGTACCATATAATAACGGCGCTATTTGACTCCCTAAACTACTTTTAAATGCAGCTCAAAATTGTACTTAAATATCTTTAAAAATATATACATCTTGACTTCATGATATTGTTCTTGTGTTTCAATGCGAGAAAGATGCTGGCTAATTTTATTTATTTTTACATAAATATTCGGGTATTATTGACACACATTTTGAAAATTGAAATATAAAGCGCAATGAAGAGCAAATTTTTATTGTACCTTCTGTGTGTCATTGCAAGGCAAAACTAACGAAAATGTCACCAAAAGGGGTCGTATAATTGATGAAATATGAATTTGTGATGTCACTATGACGTAATTATGCATTCATATCTTAAGTGTCAAATTGACACAAATAATCTCGACCTTAGTTATTATTATTATTATTATTATTATTATTGTAAATTAATTAATTAATTTTATTTATTTATTTATTTATCTATTTATTTATTTGTATTTAAATAAAATTACCATTTTCACTGTAATTAAGAGTGGGAATAAGTTCTTTACACTTGTATACATTTTCTTACAAACGCTCGTTATTGATATCTTTAAGTTCAAAGCGGTGCTTTTATAATTCCAAATACTTTTTTTTAAAATCGGACATTTAAGAAATAAGAAGTGAAACTTACCTCCACGTTATTTAGTGTTACTATCCCAAAGAAATTGCTATCATTGATTAGTGTAGCATCAGAAAATCTTATTTATATAACTGCTTATGTGACAGTTGTGCCGTGGACAAAATCGATCATATATTTTTTTTTTTTTTTTTTTTTTTTTTTTTTTTTTGTAAATCATTTCATGTTTCTTAGTTGAAAAAGATTTTTATCATTATTATAGATTATTTTGTTTAACAGATTGTCATATTTTGATGATTTATGGAACACACACATTACACATATACGCAAATACAAAATTGATTAATTAATTAACTAATTAATTAAAAATAAAATAAATATAAAAATCATTTAAGAAAATTATTCAACAACATTGCAATTCATTAGGTCTCATAAGGCAGGACGATTTCTTTAATTTTTAAAACAATTTTTCAACCCCCCCCCCCCATTTATATATTAATATTCAGTACAAACAATGTACATAACAGGAGTTTAAGATAAAGCCTTATTTTTACCCTAAATGAAAAATGAAAAATGTGAAAATTTCTAAGTTCAATTTTTATATTCAATCAGTCAAGACTATTTCTGCCAAATCACCCTCATTATTTTTTTCAGTTTTAATTAAACTGAATTAATATCAAATGTTACATGACAAGAAATATGTAATTTGCAAAAGATAAAAAAATAACAGAAACACAGAAATAAACAAGACAAAACAAAAATATAAATAAATAATAATTATAGTAAAAATTGTTACACTTGTTACACAACTTGTGAGTTAGAACAAATAATGGATTTACAGAAATAATTGTATTCATATAGGATTGAGAGAAAGATTTTGAAGGGCCCAAACCATTACACTTACCAGTATGTTACAACTGGTTGTCCTACATTCAGTTTTTCACCTGATTGAAAAGCCTTCAAAATATAATACTTATTCTGACATGAAGAATTTAGAATTAGACTCTGAAAAGACGAAGAACTTACAAAACACTTGTTTCAGTGTAGGACACTTTATCAATTAGTATATTTGATATTTGCAAGATCATATACCGAATTAAAGACCAATAATGCCACCCGAAGGCGCTTTATTAGATTTCAAAATATATTGGTAAAGAATTAAATGAAAAGAATTCAATATATCTCAATGTACATATTTATGGTTTATTCAACAAGTAAGCATTTCATCTGAAAATGCCTGGTAACCCACGGCCTTTGATCCAAAACACACACACACACACACACACACACACTCTCTCTCTCTCTCTCTCTCTCTCTCTCTCTCTCTCTCTCTCTCTCTCTCTCTCTCTCTCTCTCAAATTTGAATTCTTGTCGAAAATCGAAAATACTTGCAGTAACAAATGCTAGACATATCAATACAATTGACTATTAAGATTTTCTGCCAATACTTCATTTAAACCATGCGATTTCAACAACTGAAACCTTTGACCTTTGACATTCTGGACGCCATGGCAAATTGTAATTATGCAATAGCATAAGATTTTTTTCTGTATTTGTTATTATGAATAAACATAGTTGTTTTACCTTATCTGAACACACGAAAGCAATAAATCGAAAAATAACCATCAAAACAGATTTATTTCCTCTCAAGTTCTTAATTTAGTTGCCCTTTGTCCAAAAGACACGCGAACATTTACGTTATTTTAAGAACGTCTGATTCGACATTTAAGTGTGCTGAAACTAGAATTAAAGTTTCTGCGTTAAGTTAGTTATAACAATAGTTTTGGGTCTGTTAACAGGGAACTTAATGTTGATTACAATGCTTTTTAAGCATAGAATTTGGTAAAACGTGTTTTTGACCTTTGATCTTCTGATTGCTATTGACAATAGCCAATTTTCAAAATTTTATATGTAATGTTTTAGTAACTGAATAGACTTCAAGAATCAAAGGTCAATTTACACTATTTTTTACAAATGATAGAAAAAGTTGATAAATTTGTTACGAAAAAGACCAATTTTATCCTTAAATTGTGATTTATGTTGACCTTTGACCCAAGATCACGTGACATGTTATCTTTTTTAGAAGCCGCAATCATTTTAAATTTTGTCTGACAAATATACTCTACAATGGTACCATACATTACAGCAATGTCTCTTGCAACCATCATGTAATAATAACATTTGTAAGACAGATCCAGAAATCCCAAGAAAAATTCGCATTTTTCAAGAAAGAGTTAATATTATTCTGAAATAGATCTAAAACCTCTGTTATACAAACAAATTACACATGACTTAAAAACACACACCTGAGGAAAAGCAACAACGACATTAAAAAAAATTACTCTGGATGATCAATTTTTAACATTACTATTTAGTTCAATTAAGCATTGTTTGACTCTTTTTTAATAATAAACTATCAAAATTTATTTATTTTGCATTAAGTATAGAGAAAAACTATTGATTAGATAGTCTATTTGTCTATATTTTATTTCAAAACTATTAATGTAAATTTAGACGTATCCTGTGAGCTATTTGTATTTGAATGTATTTATTGAAAGCTTTAAATGTTGTTATGTTTAACGCTGAATAAAGATATTGAATATTGAATATTGAAAAAAGCGATTATTGTTTGAGCTTCCAGAAATTTACCTAAATATTTTGTTTGAACAAATTATCAACCAAGCCATTTGTTCATTTTAACGTTTCAATGTTGTTTTCATATTTGTGGGCATGTTTATAATACTTTCTATAAATTTGTATACTTCTGTCTTTTATGGATATTTCTATTTGTTTGCTTTACTAAAATATTTGTAGAAAAAATAAAAATTACTCAACGATATTTTGTTCTTGTTTTTTTTTTTTTTTTTTTTTTTTTTTTTTTTTTCACAATCCAATCCATTACTAAAATCAGTAATTTTACTGACTTTAATAAAGCTTGAGGTACACTGTATAAGAAAATACACAATGTTAGTGTCAATATTTTGTCTGGACAAATTATCTTTTTCAATTTATTATGGATCAAGTCATTTTTTCGTTTTAACATATAAATAATGTTTTCATATTTGTGAACTGTATTTTATGTCTGTTTAGAAAAATTTCAATATTTTTTCTTTACTAAAATATTTGTAGAACATAATAAAACTTATTCAACATAATTTTGTTTTCTTGTTCAAAAATAAATAAATGAATAAAATTAAAAATATGAATTTAAAACATATAAAATATTCATTACTGAAATGAAGCTTTAATGAAGCTAAACAAAAACTTAATGGAATAGATCGGTTTGCATTGATTAAAATTATGGTTGTGGGAGGTGCACTTTACAGGAAAACACAATATTTTATTGTCAAAGATTTGAATATTTTATGAAATTTAAAAAAATTGCACATGGCACTAGTTTTATACATAATAATTGATTATTTGTTATTCAATTCACTAATGATTTTAATTAGTGGACTGTATGTATATTTTTCGTGTTCTTTTTTTTGCGTGACAAGAGTAACAAGACTCAAAAACTAAAGCGTTTGAGAATATATTATTTCGATATATTTCAATTGCAAATTCACTGACCATTAGGCAATAACAGAAATTTAAAGTACGCGAAACCTTCAAATGAAGATAGTCGCAAAAATTTAACTGCACAAAATTCTTGCTAAGATATGATAAATGATGCATTTAGAGGTCTAATGTTTTGCTACAAGGTAAATGCAAAGTAAGGATACCTCAAGAAGTCGGATTAAGCTGTCACATAATTTTTTTTAATTTTCTGAATGACACATTAAAAAAAATTAAAGTATAATATATAACACAAATATCTTTATAATTTTGATGTGCCATATGTGCACATTTCGGAAAATCATTCCTCATCACTGACACTAGGGGCCGGAAAGTTAAATAGATAAAAACCATAAGGAAAACAGTTGAAAATTACTGAATCTAAAGTTCCAAAATTACATGAATCAAAATCCAGCTAAGGAATGCCTTGCATGAGGGAACACACCTTAGTTTTAAATAAACTTCAAAGAATAAGACAGCTGAAAATTTATTTTTGACAGTACAAAGTACTGCCTACTGAGTTATGGATACCCTCGGGGAGTTTACTCTACGACCAGCGATACCCGCTCAGAGGAAGTAAATATATCGCACAAACACCTGTATAATTTTGATGTGCCATATATGCACATTTCGGAAAATCATTCCTCATCAGTGACACTAGAGACCGGAAAGTTTAATACATGTAGTTTAATAGGACAGCATAACAACAGTTGTCATGTGGTAAATATTTTATTCCAAAAATTAAAAAAATTCTAATATGACAGAGCTGATATATTGTAGTTACAAGACATCAAAATTAATCAAAATGCATTTAATAGGTTTAATCGCTTTGCAGCAGAGTCAAAATTCAGCCCTAAATTAACATTTCAACAGGAATCATTCGATTGTCAAGAGGTCTTAAGCTCGCGCTTATGGATTACAATTTCTTTCACCTAGGTTTGAATTAAACTTAGGAGCCGATTCTTGTGTAAGAAAATTTGTAAGTTAACTTGACGAAAGTCGCTTATTTACTCCAGTTACTTGGATTTCCTTAACCATCCCTAAATTGACCGCTTAAACATAAGTAAAAAATGACCTGTTCGTAAAACAACATTACTCCATTCAACTCAAACTTTGGGGTTGATTAGTTTTATACATATCCATTCCTTTAAGAGACATATATTTACAATTACATTATTCTTGTTTCAATAAAGTATTTGACGTCGACTATACTTTGTTACTTCATAAAGACAATGCTCCACATGCGAACTGTGACGTCATAGACTTTACCCGCAGATTGCGGGAAAACGTTTTCTAAATCGACGTATAGAATTTTCAATGGCATCCATTCATCCATCTTTTTTGACAAATTCATCTTTTAATAATTGTTTATTCAATTTTCACTTGAAAATGTAATTCGTGTTTGTTGTTATTTTATCAAATTTAATAAATAATTAATATCTAGATTGATCAGTGGGCGGTATCTGATGTCAAATGTTAGTTACGTGTGGGCGGGGTCAGACGTCAAATGTTCTTTTTGAATGACAGGGGAACACCCATTTTTCTGAGAAGGTGCACCAGCAGTGCATTTCCAAACCGTTTTCAAAATTACATAAAAATGTGAGTCGGATATAAAATTATTTTAATAAATATTGTAAATATAAGAAATAAAGTAATTTTCCAATGTCTTTATGAACTTGTTAAGTAAAATGGGCTGTCTCAAATTTTTGCATTTTGAGATAGCCCATTATACTTTACAAGTTCATAAAGACATTGGAAAATTACTTTATTTCTTAAATTAGGATACGCACTCAAAAGTTATCAAATACTTGTCAGAAATTCAAAGTTTTAGTTCTCTGAAAAAATATCAAATTGAAAGATATTGTAATATTTCTATAAAAACACTGAAACATGGATTAGCTATTCATATAAAACATGTGTATCAACATGGCATTGTTAAGGACAAATTTATAAATCTGGCTCCAGTTTCACATCATTCACTCGAATGAGTGTACACTCATCTTAAAAATTATCATTTAACAATCCTCAATATTTCAAAACTTTTAAGGTTATGACACAATGATTTGTTTTGTTTTGTTCAACAAACCTACACTAAACAATATTAATATAACATTAAATATTCCATTTTAAACGTGTAATGTCTTAAACCTTGACATTGAAATATTCCCTAATTTGAGTTCAGCATACACTCAGTTGAGTAAATGATTGTGAAAATGGGGTCTGATCTACAATTACTTTTTTCAGAAATAATATCTGATACGACAAATTTCTTAGAACATAGGTGCAAATCACATAAAAATAATGGTAATTAACAAAGTAAAAATTCTGGCAATTTGCAAGTGCATATATTTTTCTGTTCTAATTGGATGATTTTTCAAGGCGTTATGGCTCTTTGACATTTTTCAATGATTTTTTTTTCTAGACTAGATCTGTCTAATTTTAGTTGATAACTATAAACTTGGTTGGAATGATGAACGTCATGCATTGATGTGCTTGCTTATTTCATGTTTTGGGAATTTATTTTCCTTTAAGTTATTAGTACCTTTAAATTTGTTATGTTGAATATTTTTGTCCTGACCTGTTTTTCGGTAAATCCTGCTTAGAATTTTATGAAATTTTATAGCAATATTAAACATTATGCATAGATGTGAATTTTATAATTATGATCTGATGTATTTTTATTTATAGGAGTTATGTCCCTTTGGTTGTTTTAGTCATTATTTTATCCGGGACTTTGGAATTCATGTTCATTAATTGAATTTAGTAGGATTTAGTAACATACATGTATAATGTAGACATCATTGCGTTAATCTAGGAGTTATGGTTCTTTTGGTTTTTAAATTATTATTTTTTAAAAGAAGACTTGAACTATTGTTCATTATTAAATTAAATTTAGTAGGTATGTAAAATCGATTTTAGACAAATAACGGTATCAACATTTTTCTTCGTTAACAAACCGATTGAAGTTTTACTGAACGATAAAAAGGATACAACTCTGAGTTTATGTTTATTTTTGTGGTGATTGTAAGATGACCTTTATGTAAATAAATTATCTAGTTTTCCAGTTTTGGTAAAATTGTCATTTCTTATGAAACAATTTGGTAAGGGTTTGCGAAACTTATACGGGTATGTGACTTCTGTGCGAAGTCACCCTCTATAGATGAAACAGCAGAAAGTTTTTTCTTTGCAGTGTGGTGAGGGCAATTGGAGAGAGGGTTTTCTAACGTGACACGGGGCATCTGTTTTAACGTCTCCTCCGAAGGACCCCGTGACAACATTCATTTCTTAAAGCAGCTTGGCAAAAAAGCAGCCACTACCAATTTTCAAGTCTTGGTCATACCTCACCTACCTCCCACATACAAGGTTTTAGGGTTGATAAGAGTTCTTATAAGCAATTTAAAAGGGTTTCCCTTATCACCAATTTGCCTTTCTTTGCATGGAACGGACCCTAGAAGATCACAAAGAAGAAATTTCAGATTCTATTATAAGTAATTGTTTGTTGGTTGTAAATGGTTTAAAGTAAGCACTCATTGTCTTATTGGATATTTAAAAAATAATAATAGCTAAAATGTATTTCCTCAAACAAGACAAGACAGGCTTCTAATATTTAGTATCACGGGTGACAAATCTAACACCTAAAGATAGAGTGATATAAACCTGTTTTAAAAAAAAATCATTCTTAATTTTAAATAATAGTGATTGATTGGTTAGTTCAATGTTGTTTGATATAATTCTTAAAAAAAGTTAGTCATTTGTAACGGGACAACTTTTACTAATTTCGAGGAATTCGTCTTAAATGTTTGTGACCTAAGTAGTACTCAAGCAGACTTATGGCTAACTTTAGATAAAAATTACCCTTGCCAATAATGTTGCAAAATATTAAACATTTTAGACATATTTCTTTACATACTCATTAAAATTACGTATCGGATTTAACACTTTAATTGGTTTTCCACTTCTAGTGGAGTAAACTCCCAGAGGGTATCCATAACTCAGTACAAAGTACTCTGTGCTATGTCTTTCAGTATATAGTGTAAACTTGAAATTATCGAAATATCTAAAAAATATATATACATTCATACATACATACATACATACATACATACATACATACATTTATATACATACATATATATATATATATATATATATATATATATATATATATATATATATATATATATATATATATATATATATATATATATAATCTTTCTCTCTATTTATGTTTTTTTCTTCAAAAACGACCAAATTTCAAGCACTTCCCTATTCAACTATTCAAAACAAGTAGAAATAATTTAATGTCCTTATAATATCAATGAGGCCTTCTTCACTTTATATGTATAATTTCCTTGTGACAAACTATTAGCTCGAACCACTTTATTATACAAGCGTAATATACATCGTTACCAATACAATATACACATCGCGACTGGTTACATTTATAATATTTCAATTTGCTAAATATGTTTTACAAAATTAGCTAAAGTAAATATTCCAATATACGTCTGCAAATCGAAAATTACAAGAAAATTATCATCTTCTTATTTATCACATTAATTATATATTATCTGTAGATATATTTTCAGAATGTCGTTCAGAATGTCGTGAATCAACCAGTCCTTTAGTTTTCGGCCACAGACAAACATACATACTTTATCTATCTATGATCCGCCCAAGTGGGATTTGAAAATTGGCGGTGTTGTGCTCCATAAGATCGCTCTATTGAACACCGAAGAATCACTCACATACCATGAGAAATTGTGTAGCGCGGAAAGAAGTCATAAGATTAAGGTTTTGAATAGCACTTGTTACATACACAAATATATGAAAACAGCATAACAGTCCATTTTTCTAAATCCCTAACCCCCCTCCCCTAAAAAAGAAAACAGTTCGGTTCATTTACACACATGAAGAAAGTGAGGCTGGGTGTTCCGGAAGGGTAAGCATCTCCTGTCTAACTAGCTGCATCTGTCACATGAAAGGGACATAGAACTATGGGAAGTCATATATCTAGTATAAGTTTGAATACATTGAATTCATACTTAATAAATTTGAATTGCTCACAGCTTTAAAGTTTTATATGTTCTATGTTATCACACCTTTTAACAAAATATAAAAGTGGGTAAAACTGCCTTAGTCACGTAAAACAGAGAAAGTAAATATAATTTTTTATTATCTTATTCAAACACATAAGTATATAGCGTATATGCCTTCTTGGATATTTCTAACTTTTGCAAAGAATTCCGTGACTATTTTTGAAAAAAAAATATTGTTTAGATAAACTGATGCAATGTTTATATAAACTAGTCTACAAATTTAGCTAAAGATGAAAGAAATTAATTGATGTAGCTTATGTGGAATTCGAGTGATCACAATACAAGCACAACATTTTATTTTAACTTAACAAGCTACCTGCATATGCCATTTATGACTACTCAGGAAGATCTTATTTTGAAAGTAATAGTAAGTTTGCTTGCTCATGTTTTGCCAATTTCTCTCAGTTTTTTTTATTCGTCTACTGAATAATTTACCATCGAATCAAAAACGAAATCTTTAACGAGGCATTATTTAACGCTTACATTTTGGTTGATGTCACTGTATGTACGTACATGATTGAAGGATGGAAGTTTTTATTAATATTTCTACAATAGTAACAAGTCTGCATTCCAACTAGTTGCAAAGTAACGTTCGGTTCGGGTTTGATACTTGCGCCTTCATTTTACAAATAGAATTCTTTTAACAGGGTTATCTTAAAATTGTAGTATAGCACTTAAGAGTGGTAGACAAATATGGAAACTGAATGTGACCTTGTCTGTAGTTGATGTCACCGATTATATCCAGCCATGATATGATTTTCCTGAAAACAAAGTGTACTCAATTGTTTCTTTTTCCAGCGTACCAAAAGATTACCGGAAAGCATAACCCTGAATGGAACGCAATGAACTAGAGGATGATGCTTAAAAACAGCGGTATACTCGTTAACTGGCAGGAAAAAAACCAAAGTGATGTATTAAATATTCTGTTGATAGAATTGTTACAAACATAAGTTTATGGTTTCACAACGTACAAACTTGTTGTATTCATTACAAGATAGATAAATAAAATAATATTTATAAAAAAAATAAAATATAAATAAATAAATAAATAATCCATAAATCAAATCTTAGTATCTTTGTTTTGATTTTACATAGTCATGCTGTTGGTACTCTAAAATATTAAATAGACATGAGCCAATGCCAAAGCAAGCAGAAAACAATGGCGAAACTTTTAAAGCAAGCAAATAAAATTGTGTTTAAAATAAATACTTTCTAAGTCAATTTACTTTTTTAAAATACGATCGTGTTTTGTCCTGTAATTTTTGACTTGTATACTGACGTGTTATTCCTTGCGTTTGCTGATATATATATATATATATTTAGTTGTAAATTTTTGTCTTTGTATAGCCATAAACTATAACCTTCTATAAAAAGGAAATAATATATTGTATAACAAAAAGTATTTTTATATTGTACAAATTGTTAGATATAAGTGGTTTAACTAAAGCGGTTTATGCGATTCACTTACATACTCTTAACTCTTAAAATCTAAAACTTCATATACGATTAATTTTTGTCACTTGGCTATCTTTCGTCTATCGACCAATGTGCTATCCTTATATTTCTCATAATGGATGGAAAACCAAAAACAGCTATAGAGATGTCCATGAATCAACCAGTTTACGAAGAAGTAAGACTGGAAACTGATGATAACAAAATAAATAACAAATCCATCAGCAGACAAAACACAAGATGTCAGACTTGGATGAAAATGATTTTAATAATGATGATCATTTCCATATTGTTAGCTGGGATATCACTAATTATCACAAAACGTCTATTTAAATCCAACCTTCAAGAAACACTTAGGAATCTACAAGGTATTTTTTCATTTTTATTTTATGTTTTTATGTAGATAATGTTATAACATTCATAAATTTAAAAATAAAATATGGTAATTTCATGAACATAAATTGTATGGTTATATAATATAATTGAAGATTTTAAGTAAGTTTTGTTATTTAATTGCAAACCAGTCATACATATTTTTAAATCAAGATATAAATATATAAAACAATTATCAATTAAAATGAGTCCTCCAAAAAGATTCGAAATGTCCAAAAGGGTTGTAGATTTAAAAAAAATTATATGATTTTTTTTTGCAGACTTTCAGGTTAAAATGACCCATTTAGAGGAAAATGCAAATAATATTAAATCAGATTTAATTGCCGAGATTGAAAAACAACGAGAAATTCAGGAAATGGTTTGTATTTTTATACATTTGTGAAATAATAAATGAAAAAAGAATCGCTCAATACACTGACCTTAAATTTCTTATGATGGGTGAAAAAACAAGGCTCTAGAAATCTCAGTGAAACAACCAGTTTATGAAGAAGTAAGACTTGAAACTGATGATAACAAAATAACTTATGATATTAAAGATTTCAAATAAGTTTTGGTTTTTTATTATAAACAAGTTTCACATTTTTTAAGGAAGATATAAACTTAGGTATTGCCCTATCTCTGCTCATTAAAGTTCAACAATATTTTTTGTGTTTGTCAAAGATTTCGAAATGCCGAAATGGTTTGCATATTTATATCCTTTAAATGATATTTTTGCAGACTTTCATTTAAGAATGAACCAATTAGAGGAAAAAACAAAGAACATGAAATTAGATTTAATTGACGAGATTGAAAGACAACGGTCAATTCAAGAACATGGTTTGTATTTTTATACATTTGTGAAAAATGAGATGAACTATGAGAATACTACGCATGGAATAAGAATTATTATTAAACAATCTTGTAAGTCAGTTACTCAGAAAAACCATTTTGCTGAATCATAACAACATATGCGTAGTTATTTATCATCGGTGTTTTTCTTAGCGGGATAGCTGCTGGTGGAATAAAGCCCTACAGGGAATCCATAACTCAATAGTCGTTACTTTATGCTGACAGAAAAAGTACCATGAATATTTTTCTTCGTTTTAGTTTTTTTAAACAAAGCATTTCTCAGTTGGATTTGGATTCATATAATTTTGAGACTTTGTTTTTATTAATTTCAACTGATTTGTTTATTGTTCATGTTTTTGTATCTATCTAATTATCGGCCCCTAATGTCACAAAACGAACAAATATGGCACATTAAAAGGCAATCTTGATTCTATCATGAACATTAATCATATATTTAAAAAATTGCTTTTTTCTCCGAATGGATAAGATACAATTAGAAAACTATTCGGAAGTCTTCAAACTCCCCTTTCCCGCGTATTTCATTTGAACAAAATTGTTTTTAGCGAGTTGTTGAAAAAGGGACTAACTGGAAAAGGAATTAATGAGGATTTAAAATGATTTTCTTTGCAGAAAATCAGTCAAAAAACATTGAACTAGAGGAAGAACTAAAGATTTTAAAATTAGATTTAATTGATGAGATGAAAAAACAACGACAAATTCAGGAATCAGGTTTGTTACAAAACATCATCTACTTGTTATTTTTGTACAAAGAATGTTTAGCCATAAATATCTAGGTATAAATATCTAGCACTCATTTTGTTAAACACCATACGGACTACAATCAAAAATATACTTAAGATACCACCAACAACATGTCATCAATATAATTAAAAAGAAAAAAAAAAAAAAAAAAAAAAAAAGAAATCGGTCATCAAATAATCACAGAAACTGTGCAATTCGTTGTTGATTTGATTCTTTATCATATAAAGCAGAGTTAATGTAGAACCTTGTAATATCTTCTTGAGAAGACTGTCGCAAATAATTTAGATCCTCATATATATAATATATACTTCTGTATATGTACTTCTTGAAAAACTCGAATTAGAATAAAATTTTTCATGTTTTGCTTCATATTTTGTCTTTCAAAAACATATTGACCTGCAAAATGTCGTATGATGTTTTCGTGGCAACGAGCTAGAACAAAACAGCTCATTTAAAACTTATAAGGTGACGATATAAAATAAAGTTTCTTTTCTAATTTCAAATTAACAATAAACAATGCCAATTAAAGATAAAAACAATACATAACACATTTATTTCCGGTCATTCCTATTCAGAGAAAATATTGGCAATATACATTATTCTACACATTTCAATGACATATTAATTACAAAATCGCATTGTGCAATTAACAAGCATGGGCGATTAATGTGTTAACGAATCAATCAGCTCCGCCTGTCGTAATCGGGTTAAGAGATTAAAGAACTGGGTATTAAACCCGAGTAGCACTAATGATAACACACACACACACACACACACACACACACACACACACACACACATATAAAATCGTTGTTGGGATTAGAATCTGGAAGTGTACATGTACCATAACAATATCTCGTTTACAAAGGATAATAAATGATATCTAGCTCTTCGATTGATAAAAAATAAAACAAATAAAAGATAACCGTCATACTTGCATTCTGATCAGCCTTATATAAAAATAACTTTTCTTGAAATAACTAGTATTGTTATTCTGAATTTCATGTCATGTGTTGACCCTTACCAACAATTTCAAGATGAGCAAAACTGTTTTATTTAATATTCGAAAATAGTTCGATATGCGTATTGTTGCTTTTACATTTTAATAAAGCTGTCTTGTAATTTTTTTCTCAGACAATCAGGTGAGAATGGTTCATTTAGAAGAAGAGACAAGAAGCATAAAGTCAGATTTAATTGGTGAAATTAAAAAACAAGGACAAATTCAGGAAATAGGTATATATATATATACAATACATACATACATTATTACATACATACATACATACATACATACATACATATATTGCAAATTTTCGTTGAGCGAATTTTTCATGGGTATAACTTTACTGTACACCTGTTTTTCAAGCTTAAAATAATACCCATAATCCCCGAACACATCTCAGGAATACCACTCACTATATATCCTACCTGTATTGCAAACAAATTCTCTTATAATCAATTTTGATTAGACAAGTACGAAAATGATTTCTATAAGTGAGTGGACTTAACACGAAAAAGGATCGAAAGCAGGCATTCACAAACACCGACTTTTGGCGAAAAACGACGATTCAAACTTCGATAAGCCGATTGAAAAGATCCGAATCGGCTTTTTAACAATTGAGAGTACCTAGGACAGTGATTCACTGAACTCTCCTATTCAAAGGTAATTGCCTTCCTTAGCTGGATTTGGATTCATATAATTTTGGAACTTAGGGTTCATTTATTTTGAATTGTTTAGCTTATGTTTTATTTTCTATCAAACATTTTTGGCTCCTAGTGTCACTGATGGGTGTGGTTTTCTGAAATAAAAACATATGGCACTTCCAGGTTTTACATGTATTTGTGTTGTATATGTATACATTACAAATTAAATGATTACTAGTGGCTTCATCTGTTTACATCACCTGATCTTTAGATACAAGAGCTCACTAGATTGATTACGTTTTTCGGGCTACCAACAACAACAACATGATCATGACATAAGCATGGTTTTTGTAACGGGATTATTTGTCGTTTCTGTTATATGTCGATGTATTTTAGTTACCTCCTACGGGATTTTCGCAAGATATTAATTAGCGGTATTGTTTGAACAATTAACTACATATGCGACCTTGTCACACATCGACATATAATTAAAACGACTGATATACCGATACCAAACCTATTGTATCATTACCAACATATCAACAGAATACAGTTTGACTTTCATTTTGTTGCATTGACAACGACTTGACAGTTATGAAGAGCAGTCTGTTAAAACTATATTTTCAAAGACTTTTCAAAAAGTCTATCATGAAAAGTATATTTTTTTTGACAATTAAATTTCCTGGAATGTTGCCATCGACGGAAATAACGAAATTTAATCCCCCGCGAAAATTTCTGATTTTACAGTATATATTGAGCAGTACGTGTCAGTCTAAAAATATTCAAAATCTTTTTATTATTTTACTTCACGCAAAATAAAAATATTTGATCGGTCAATATCCGTATGTCAATTTTCACTAACACATTCTAAAACCACGCCAATCGTACCAACGGAAATTAATCCATAGCAACATCTTTTTATATTTTTAATTATCATTGACCAAACAATGTTTAGCTCTAATAATCATCACATTCTTTCACCAACAAAGTCCGGAAATAAGTTTCGCCTTATGTTGTCAGCGGCGACAGTTGGTAAACGATGGCGTTCTCGGATGTCACAAACGATGCATCTTTTCGTTCTGTTGTTTCAAATTTTTCACCTTCTTGTGAAAAAAGATAGCTAGGACAGGCATTCATTATAATAAAACACCACACTGACCTTTGTTAAGGGTGTCTAGATAGATTATCACCCTCAGCAAAAACAAGTATTACCCGTCTTGAGTTTTATTAATTAATTAATTTTTATTTTAATTTTTGTTGCATACCCGACAGAGGTCATTATATTTACATTATGATAGTAAGTAAATATGTATTGCAATAGCGTCAGATAACGAATGTCTTTGTGCGATGTCCATGATAACATGATCTCCTTGATAGCCATATTTTTAAAAGGAAGTCGAAAATATGACTAAAAATCATAATCTTAGAAAAAAACAGTAAGTTTTACATGATGGTCAGTATTAATTTATGTGTCAAAAGTGACAAATTAGATGATTAAATTCAGTAGTAAAAGCTAACGGTGTTCTAAGAAAACTAAGTTAATCACGTAACACGTGTCTAACATAATGGGCTTCGTTTACAATCAATAAGGTAGAATGAAAGATTTTTATCTAGTCAGCTAAATGATTCAACCTAAATTATTGCACAAGGTGAAACATAGCATATTGATAAATATAAATGTTATTTTTAGAAATTGTTGGACAAGATTTTAAGTTTGACAGATCAACGTTATATAAAAATCTTTACATATCGAAGGATGGAATGACCGTAAGTAACTACAAGTCATCTACAGAAATGGAAAAAGAAAATGGATCATTTCAGAATTACCAAGGAGTGAGAGGAACAAGAGGCTTTTCTCAATTTGAGAGCATTTATTATGAAGTAGACGTATACTATAAAATATTGAGCAAATTTACCGGCAATTGGTTAGCATTTGAACTTGGTTTTTCAACAGGAGATACAATTGATAATCATCATTATGTTGGTTTTCAGAAAAAATCATGGTCAGTGCATGCTGTCCGAGATAATGTCACCAAAACAATTAAAATTACACGTCAAGTAAGTAAAGGGGCAAGCTATAAGATAAAGACATTATCTAGCGAGACAATACATACAACGTATCAAGAGACTTTTGCATTTCATGTAAATGGACCACAAAGAAAGATAACTTGCTTTGAACGTCAAGATAATTCTCTTGAGAAATTATATACATTTACTAATGTTGATTTTGCACAGCAAATCTATCCTGTATTTGGTTTGTACAGTCCCAGTACATTTAGGGTCAGATTATATCTTAAGACAGTTAAATATATGAAAAAAACTTTTCCAGAAGCATTACATGACTTTATGTAAGGGATGAAGTCAAACAAATATGTTAAATATCATCCGTTAAATTTAGTTTCCATGGTTTCCATGGCATTAATGAACAATCGTAGGATTAAAGAACATGCTTATATTATTTTGACTAATTACAGGTCGAACTAATAGCGTTCTCTTAAACATTTTGCAAATTGACGATTCCACTGTTCCGTTTTCTCATTGTTAAATCATTAGTGTTATTTTTTCATTTTATTGATATAGATTAACACAAACAATATTAATTAAATGAAAATGCCTGTTAAATTGCAACTTTTGTAACTGACACATTTTGTTGAAAATTGAAAGTATAACCAGTATGTTTGAGACGTATTTTCAAAAATAAAATAGAATAATTAAATAAATAAAAAGACAACAAATGAAAAGATAAAAAAATCATATATATATATATATATATATATATATATATATATATATATATATATATATATATATATATATATATATATATATATATGATTTCTTTATCTATTCATTTATTGCCTTATATATATAGTTTTTATTTTTCCAGATGCGAGTTGCGGCAATATTTTTAGAAAACTAAAAATCCAGGAAACAGTATCAGAAAGCCAAAATGACGCTTAAAGGCGTGGCTTAAATCATTCCTTGTATCGTTACTTCTTAAATGCTATTTTTTTAAATGACAAAAAGATATATTTTGTTATATTGGTTTTAAATTAAATGTAATTTTCGTCGATAAGCTTAATACTCAAATCATGAAAAATAAACTTCTCTACCCCCAAAGTTATGTAGAATCTTTTTTTAGACAGTTCAGAGGTCGAATAAAAGATTAAAGTTTTTTTATTTTAATAAGCTTAAAAGTTTTTAAAAATTACATAAAATCCCCATCATTGAAAAAGGTCACTTTAATTTACCTTTTTTACCTACTTGTGAAGAAAATAGCATATTTGAATTTTAAGCAAAAGATGTTAAAAACAATTGTCATAAACGAGATATTAGATAAAATTTAAAAATGACCCATTGCTTTATTTGCTTTAATGACCTTCAAAACAACTTAATATATATATATATATATATCACGAGACTTAAGAGTCCATACCGGAAACTATGAATTACCGTTTGAGGTACGAACTTGAAATTGTTAAAAACGTACAAAGGTTAGTGATGTTATTATCTTTAAAAAGAAACAAATAATAAGATCGCGGAATTAACTTCTTCAAATAAAGTTGTTTCTACTTCCTTCACTTATAAAATCATTTGTGAACTGCTTCACTTAATATGTACGATGACATTTTAATACATTTGCAACTCATGTAAATTACACCAAATTCACTGAATAAATATTAAAGTTTATAAACAAAGAATTTATATGGTGATTTCATGAAATCTTTTTTCTCTATACAAGTATTTAACCAATTACCTAACTCTACACAAAAAAATTCTGACAGAGGTACATTTAAGAGGGATGAATGTAACTCAGAATGATAACGTTCATTTATTAATGTATTTTAAGTTTTAATTCTGGTTTTTGTTTTTGTTTGTTTTTTCTATTGCTCCTTCTGTCTATAGGTGTACATTGTAGAGTCAGCAATCTAATAATGAGTCAAGATATATCACCTTTAATGTTTTAGTGTCTGTATTTGCTCATCATTGCAACCGACATTTCCAATTTTTAATGAGCAATATATAAATCAAGACAAGCGTCATACATCTTTATTAAGTATTCCTTTATTTTTAATCGAGAACATCGTCAAATTCGGTCGCGGTAACTTTTTTTCTAGATTTAAGTGGATATGTTAAAGTATTTGATTTCATTGATGCGTTTTGCTTATTGCTTTAATCATATTATCAGCTTTTTGTGTATATATGCTTTTTTAAGGTAATTTTATGAAAAATTACAATGTAAGATGTTAGCTTATGTTGAAAAACGAAACAGTTTTGAAAGCAACTGAATATTAAATTCAAGTACAGAACACTTTTTTTTGGTTTGCACAATCATAATGACGTTTTAAACTTTGCTTTTTATTATTAATGTTAAAAACATTCAATAAAGTACATTAATATTTATTTTTAAAAAAGCAAACCTAAAACTGATAAAGAAAAAGAAAAAAACCTGTATCGATATTTTCCTTATTTTGAAAACAAATGATATCGGTTTTCAAGTGTGCTTGTCATTATATGAATATTGGATACAGCGTATGGTTTGATTGCTGTTGTAATATTATGTGGAAGATGTGAACACTATATAGCATCTAGTGTAATATGTTAATAAATCAATTGTTTATCATATTTAACTTTTTTGGTATCGGTTTTCAAGCTTGTTTGTCATTATATGAATATTGGATACAGCGTATGGTTTGATTGCTGTTGTAATATTATGTGGAAGATGTGAACACTATATAGCATCTAGTGTAATATGTTAATAAATCAATTGTTTATCATATTTAACTTTTTTGGTATCGGTTTTCAAGTGTGTTTGTCATTATATGAATATTGGATATACCGTATGGTTTGATTTCTGTTGTAATATTATGTGGAAGATGTGAACACTATATAGCATCTAGTGTAATGAAATGATAAATCAATTGTTTCTCATATTTAGCTTTTTTTGGTATAGGTTTTCAAGCGTGTTTGTCATTATATGAATATTGGATATAGCGTATGGTTTGATTTCTGTTGTAATAGTATGTGGAAGATGTGAACGCTATGTATCGTCTAGTGTTATGTATTAATACATACATTGTTTGTCATATTTAAGACTCTTTTTTTAATTGGTATTCCTTGACATCATTGACTGTCCATTCAGTTCTCGACATCAGAGAGTTACATTACATAACACACACACAATGTATATATAAATTATTCCTGACATTTTTGACTCAATTTAAATCTCGACATCAGAGAGTTACATTAGTTACATTTCATAACACACACACACACACACACACAAACTCTCTCTCTCTCTGTCTCTCTCTCTCTCTCTCTCTGTCTCTCTCTCTCTCTCTCTCTCTCTCTCTCTCTCTCTCTCGAGAGAGAGAGAGAGAGAGAGAGAGAGAGATTACGTGTTGAAATATACAGAAATATATATATATATATATATATATATATATATATATATATATATATATATATTAAACAGAGAGAGAGAGAGAGAGAGAGAGAGAGAGAGAGAGAGAGAGAGATTTTTTTAATTGATTTTGTGTATTAGATTTTGTGTATTAGATTTACATTTTAATAAATAATTTTGCCATAATTTAATGCATTCAAAACAATGTCTATGGAGACAATGCAATAGTGCAAAAATTAATGTCAAACACATAAGTGACTATGATAGAAGGTTATAAGTTTTATTTTGCCACTTGTGATCTCGACATAGAAAGGCGATTGGTTTGTTAGTTCGTTTAGTTTCATTGTATGTTGCGCCAGTAATTTTAGAAGCCATCTCCGAAGATTTTTTAAACTACATTCAAGGAGTAATTTAAACATAACTTTATTATTTGTGTTTTGTCCAAGTATTTATAATTTGCGCTGTATGAGAAATTTTATCCCTCAAAACACAGGAAGACAAATGTCTTTTTATTCTGTATTGATCAAACATTCATATATTACTTGCCTGACTAAGTTGTTTTTAAAAAGGTTTAAATTTACATATTGATCGTCGAGCCCCCAAGGTAAAACAGGTAAAACAAACTAGGAAGATAATATTTCATCAAATACTCTTCATGTTACTCGAAACTAGAAAGTTTTTATCTCCGGCAAATATTAAATTGGCTTCTATAATACATTAATAAAAACACTAACTTCTAATATGTGGTAACTTTGAATATAAACATGTTTTATGCATTTTTATTCAAAAAGATTATTGATATACGTAACAATGTAGGTAACGGATGTAGGTAAGGTAAATCGGACACAGTGTTTTGCAGTTTAATTCGTTTAAAGAGAACTTTGTTTGGAATTTAAAATTTGCTAATAACGAATTTGGATTTTGTAACAAATGTAAAGTAAATTAAACAGATTTCTTTCTATTTTTCTCATTTCTATTTCTGTAAATCGTTAATTTTTAAAACACTATTTACCCTCGAAACTACAATATTAGACAAAAACAAATAGAGAATAAACAAAATGGATTATAATTAAGTAAGGCTTGACGCTGACGTCTTATATCAAGACATAACCCGCTATTAATATAGAATTACAGAATTTGTAACTTTAAAATAAACAAAGGGCAATGTTCAAGCGTTTGTGTTGGGGGATAGCCTTAAGTTTGCTTGTCCGACGATACAACGATTCATAAATTTTGATTAAACATAAAACAATTTTTGTATCAATCCGACATTTTTTGTTTCAGTAAAAGATTTGAGGACTTGATGAAGTGATAATTCATATATCAAACTTTTCGGTCTTAGTGTCACTGATTAGGAATTAATTTCCGAAATGTGCACATCTGGCACATCAAAATTTAACTGGTATTTGTATTAAATATTTAGAGTTTACCCACGAACCTCTGTCAGGAGAACTGTACATATATATCCCCAAGGTTAAATCTACCAGTTTTTTTATTCTAACCTAGGCGTTAAAAATATTTTGATTCGTAAACCAGAATTTTCACCTTGTGCATACGAAAATTCTCCTTCAAATTTTATTATTACTGCCTGCTTATCAACTTTTTGAAATAGTAGACTTTCTTATTACAATTTAAATTAAAATTGCGAAAAAATAAAAATTTCGTAAATAAAGATGCTGCATGAAATTTTATAGTTGTGACCCTTTGAGTGCCAAAAATGACATAATGTTGAAATTGCAAGATCTTTTTCACTTTTCACTTAATTCTTTTAAAACTTGTTATCATTTACAACAAGTAACAATGTTTGACATATAAAACGGGTTTTCGTTCGGGTATCAATTTTTCACAGCATCGGAGCTATGATTCTTTGTTGTATAGATTCTGGTATCTTGTGTTTAGTTTGCTTGTGGTTGCAGCTTGTTCTACAGTTTGAGACTGACTGTTTTAAAATTTTATGTGTTAATGGGATCATATAAAGATCTGTATATCGTTAAATTAAGTTGCTGCATGAAACTGTTAAGAAGTTATTATCTTTTAAGTGCCAAATAAAGACATAATGTAGAAAATGCAGGAACTTATTTTAATTTTTCATTAAATTCCTTTTAGATTTTATATGGTTCCACAAGAAGTAATAATGTTTAACTTATAAACGGGTTTTTATGTAGCGTTCAACCTTAAACAAATTGCAGTTATGGTCCTTGGCATCTAGTTTCTAGTATCTTGTATTCAACTTTCTTATGGGTTTAACTAGTGCAACAGTTTGTGCAGACGTCATTTTTTTTATTGTCTTCTGACAGCTCTTGTTATAATTGTATGTTTAATTACTTTGAGTCTTTTGGTATCAATTTAAAACAGGAAGAACTTGACCTGCCTTACTTGTATTGGATTCCAAAACTTCACAAAAATCCATAGAAGGAAAGATATATAGCAGGTTCCTCTAAATTTACTACTAAATCATTATCAGTAATTCTAACACAAATTTTGACAGTTGTCAAAGATGGCCTTCAGACTTATTCAGATAGAGTCTATTCTACATCTGGCATCAACCAAATGTGGATTCTCAAAAATTCTTAAGAACTACTTGACCATTTTGTCTCTAATACTCTATCTTCGGTAAAAAGTATAAAAACTTTTGATCTTTCTACCCTTTTCTACCCTTTACACCACTATCCCTCATGCTAAATTGAAAGAACGTCTAAAACAAATCATTCACAAAAACGGTAAACCAAGATATAAATATCTAGTGCTCAACAGGGATTCTGGTTATTTTGTAAAACACCATACAGACTGCAAACAAAAATATACTGAAGATACCATCAACAAAATGTTAGAATTTTTGATAGACAACATATTTGTTGTGTTTGGCAATATTATCTTTCAGCAAACAATCGGTATACCAATGGGCACAAACTGTGCGCCTTTACTTGCTGATTTGTTTCTTTATTCATATGAATCAGGATTTTTACAGAACCTTGTCAAATCTGGGAAAAAGACTGTCGCTAAATCATTCAACTACACATACAGATATATAGATGACGTTCTTTCTCTAAATAATCACAAATTTGGAGAATATGTGAATGTCATCTATCCAAGTGAGCTTGAAATAAAAGACACGACAGATTCTCCATGTTCTGCTTCATATTTGGACTTATACCTCAATTATGACACCCATGAAAGGTTACATCTGAAGCTATACGACAAACGTGATGACTTCAATTTTTCTATTGTCAACTTTCCGTTTCTTTGCAGTAATATCCCTGCTTCTCCTGCGTATGGTGTATATGTTTCACAGTTAATGCGGTACGGTAGAGCTTGTTCCCACTATGGGAACTTTCTGCAACGAAGCAAATTAATTTCAATTAAATTGTTGACACAAGGATATTGCAAACCTAGGCTAATCAGGGCCCTTAAAAAGTTTTATGGCCGTCATCACAATATTGTTGATAAGTATGTAGTCACTGTATCCCAACTTATACTGGATATATTTGACTTACCATAGTTCTTTTTTCTTTTCATTCTCAAAATTGACTTGCACGTGACGGGTGTAGCTAGCTAAACAGGAGGTGCTTACCCTTCCGGAGCACCCGGCCTCACTTCCTTGATGGAAGTTCACGTGTATCACCTATTTTGCCAGTTTGCAAAGTTTTTACTTTGTTTTTGGGATTGTGATATGGACAAGGACTGGTATGTTTGTTTTATTTTTATTTAAATGTATGATCACAAATCATTGTCGTTTCCAATAGCAATTTACTTCTAATTATTCTTGCTAAATTATGACATTAACAGGAGCATATTGTCCACTTAGCGGTGGTCTTGTTTAACTTAATGATGCTTATGCTATGGAATATTTCGTAGCAAAAAATCAAGAGATTAACTGTTTGATAACTAAAATTAAAGACATAAATTTAAACGAAATAAATGTATTTTTACTGCACATACATAACAACAACTTGGTCATATTTAACATTAATATATGAAACATTCATTTTTTTTTTTTTTGAATTTGTAGAAGTATGGGTTGTTTTTTTTCCGGAACAGCTGGTAGTGGCGTGATTGAGACAAAGTCAAGATGCGTAAACAATAATGTTCTTGCTGATATTACAATTTTGACCGTTGCAACTGTAATAACAAAATCGGGTCCTGGTTTTTTAATCATTATCTTAATTGAATTTACACTCGACTCAAATATTTTCATTTTTCTCTTATCAATATTTCAAAAAATAAAGTTTTATGAGACAATGTTGTTTTTGGTTCAACAAACTTACATTAAACAACTTAAATATAATATAAGGTATTCAAATTTACCTGTGTAATGCCTTAAAAGTAATTTTGAAATATTCCCTAATTTGAGATGAGTGTACACTCAATCGGGTGAATGATTGTGAAACTAGGGACGGATAGTAAAAATCTACATTCACCTGGCAAATGGTATATTGAGACAAATGAATTAAGAACACAAAGCCATGATTTAAGGCCTTCGATTTGTTTCTTCACAATACTCTTTCTTTTTACTTTGGTAAGTCCTTGACAAGCATTTTTTTAACAATGCTTCTGACATCATTGTTAAAAATTACAAATGAACAGGTATTTGCAGATAGTTTGAATAACTCTTTCCGATGCTTTATTTTCCAATAGAGAGAGCAATTTCTTCCCAGACTCAAGCTTAAGCACAAATAGGATACTCAATTAACTCTGCACAGATCTTTTAAACTAATATAAATGATCAAATATTCTTTTAAGCTACAACACTTATTAAATTTAACCGAAAAAGGGACAAAGATACAACTGTCAGCAAAAAATTATTTAACAATCTTAGCTAACGTGTTACTGTCATTATGCCATTTTATGGTAGATTTCCATACAAATATAAAAGACTTAGCAGCATAAAATATTTCCAATATGTTATCATCCAGCTTCTGTGGTTCAGACTGTTCGCTTTTTATCGAGATAGTCCATCATATCATCAGGCAAATAGTCTTTCAGAAGATCCTTGGTGTAATCCCAAAGTTGTTCTTGGTATATTTCATTCCTGAAAGATTTAAGGTTAAAACACAACGAAAAATAATGATAAATAGAATGTTTTAGTAAGTGTTAAACAGGATAAACAGGCTCTGGCAACCCTTTATGTCGATTTTTTTTGTTTTAACAAAGATGAACAAAGATATAAATCCCTGCTAAATATTTAAGGTACTAAAAGATTAGCAACAAGAAATAAGTTTAAATTTGGATTGCATTTAAAATCTACTTGTTTATTCTTTAGTTTCTTTCTCATTTAAAGACTAAAAAATGCTTGTATATTTTCTTTTGTGTTAATATTTGTAAATTTTTACATAGTTTTTTAATTCGCTGTCTTTTTTAATTTACAAAGGAAAAAAGGTGTTTTTGGATCATTTAATGATATATTGCATGAACAGGGTCCATCTCAAAAGCCGTATCAAAGACGATTTTTTTATCATCAAGGGTTCCTTAAATTTGTGTACTTTGAAATTTTGATTGATTCTTTCTATTATCAAATTTTATTGTGACATGTTTTGGTTACAATAGTTGTTTACACTAGTTATTATTTCATTATCCTTTTAAAACTATTTTTTAAACTGTATAATACGTTTATTTCGTTACTTATACTTATTTTAGATGTTAGAAAAATACGCGATCGGATTTCAGCTGATATGTATTGAGAAACTTTCATTTCTTGGTAACATTAAATATAATAAAAAATTATTATTGATTTTCATGCATACTTTATCATTTGCAGACAATCAGATGGAGAAAAATTTAGTCATATAGAATGAACAATTTCAGAGTCAAATTTCGTATTATAAATTATTTCACGGCAATTGTACCTGAAATGAACATTTGCGTGATTCAAAACATTTGAAATTAAAAACTCACTGTTACTAGGTCAAGGATTATCATTTTTGTTGTGTCATAGCTAAATGACGAATGATTATAAATATGTTTATTGCAACAGACTTACCTCGACACGTCCTTAGGTATTTTCTGTTTCCTTTCAATGAAGTAAGCATCCCTTATCCCAGCTAATCTCGGATTAACAACTGCGTTGATGCAAGTTCTAGCCCCAGAGGTAGCTGATTTACCACATCCTGTAATTAAAACAAAAGCACGCAATATAATTTGTGATAATAACCACCAAGTAAAAATAACGCCGTTTCTTTTGTCTACAGTCACTAAAACATTTACAATGTATCTAAAATGAATAATTTCTTTATCAAAAGATATACGATATTTGTTTTGTAATGTGTGTGTGTGTGTGTGTGTGTGTTTTATTTGCAATTTTTCTTTTTTGTATTGCTTAACATAAGATTAGATAACACTTTTTCCTTTGCAACCTCTTTATCGTCTGTACACGTAACAAATACTTTATTATCTGCAAGGAACCTGTTACTAACATCATCAAGAATCTAACTGGTGATTTATATACTAACAAATAAAAAAAACAACGATTTTATTTGGTTAAAGCATTATTCTACACAAGATGGTTTGAATGAGATATTAAGTGAAAAATCCTATCGATAATCCGAATCCTTCCGGATCTTCAGTTAAATTTGTTTGCCATACGAAATAACTGAATGTAATGAAATTTTTTTTCCTAGCTAAGATTCCGAAAAGACAACAAATCATGATTTTTTTGTAGACGATATACATTGGCCGAACTTAATACAGAAAAACAACGCATTAAAGAAGTTCAGATAGTTTTAAGTTGTAATTGCTTTTCAATAAAACTGGTATTAGAATATGAAATATTGTTAATTAATTTGTAACTATAATCATGTATTTGGCAAAGACAAACAACTAAAAGAACAAAATAATACAAAAAATGATAAAGCAGCCTAAGAAGTCAAGACAAAATAGACGAAATATTTGAAAGGCTAAATTGTAAAAAACAATTCATCCCGGACTCCGGTCTCTATATTCTGCGGTGTGGTAATCCTACTATTTAAGGGATCAAATCACGCCATATGTACTCTGTTGTTTGATACTTTTGAAAGATCAAACTAAGATAAACACATACAAAGGCCACAATCATAAAATTATTGGTTGCAAACGGGTACTTGGCATTAAGGACTTCCAGTTGGTAGGTAGCTGATTTCACAACCAGTAGTTGTCAAAAAGCACAACCAGCCTTGTTAATTTATTATTGTCGATATTGTGCTAAAAATCAACCATTCAACCTTTCAGATAATGAAAGAAACATCTTTACCATTAATAAAGCAACACCATAAACAAGAAGCACATCGTCGATCTTCAAAAGCTCTATTAAATTGTGTGTCTGAATAGCCTGGGTGTAATGACGTCACTGTCACATTTGAATGTTTGATTCGACGATTAAGGCTATACATATGCATTATCTGAAATCGAGATGAAAATATCTCGTTAAAAAATGGTTGTCAACAAAAAAACCTTAAAACCAATTAATCCTCAAACTTTACAAAATTCTTAGACCTTCTCGAAAAAAACTAGTTGATTATTGTTTTTTAATGATGATATTTTTTGGATATTATGATATTGTGCCTTTTCCCATGTTATTCTTGGAGTATAGGTTGTAATGATTTTGATAATGGTTTAAAATGGTTTTATTTAGTACCACACACGCACGTGTACGCACACTTTATTGAGCAAAAAGAACAATATTAAAATTCTACGATTCATTGATGTAAATTGTATATAATTTTAAATAGATTGGTAAAAATATTAATTATTCTCAATATTAACCTATCGGTTCAAAATAAAAAAAAAAGATGAACAATAAAACATCGGAAACAGCAATTTTATCAGGCAAATATCTTTTAAAAGTACTTTCTGTTATCAAGATTAATTTTCTTGCACATTTTAAACTATTCATAAAAATGGTGACAAATCCATGTTTCAGACAGCTGAACCACCGTTTTATTTATAAGTTTTAATATATAGGGTTCTTGGTGCAAGAGGAATCACAAAACAATACGCTTAGTGCCACAAAGAAAAAATAGCAATCCTTGTTCTAGAATGTTTGTTTCAACATATCTGGATGATATAATTTTATCTGCGTCATGACATTTTTACCGGTTCATTGAAACCTGACAACAGATTTATCAATATTTACCTGGTATAGCTTAGAATTGCCATAGTATACCGTCGAAGGGAAATCAGAGGCAGAATATTCTATTCCTTGTATTTTGTTTAGATTCAGTTTCGCTCGTCTATGTGTATTACTAGACACAAATACTATACGACAATCTCTACCTGATCTCATCATGATTGGCAAGAAATGAGCAACAATGAGAAAATGGCTCAAATAGTTCACCTAAAAAAATAAATACCAAAAATTTTTGTTCTCATGTTTTAAACACACCACTTTTTTATATTTTAATGATATGTTGTTATTGTTATTGTTATTATGTTGTTATGTAAAAAGAATTATCTTATTCTTAGAAAATATGCTTCAACATAATCTTTTCCTAGTGCATCATTTTTTAAAAAAATTTCTCTCATACAAAGCTCTTTTTATGTATATTTCTTTTGAAGTTCATTTTTCTTGCACATTTGATTTTTTTAAAGAACTTTTCAATGCTTCTAAACAGGTATCGTCGTAGAAGCAGCTTTAATGCTACTAGTTTTGAAAAAAAATTGAAAATGCAATCTTATAGAGAGTACAAAAATGGTGATTCAAAAGGGAAAATACTAAATTTCAGGGAAAATACACAACATATCAATTTTCAAATTTTTCTAATATATTGTTTTGACACAATGACTAAGTAATTTTTTAAAAATTTAATATCTAAATGTAATTTCAACAATAAAAATATGATCAGAGTATTTAATATAAAAAATTACAACTATTAAAACAATATTTTAATCTTCTTACCTGGAAGATCATTTCATTGTTATCTTCTGTAATGGCTGAAAAAATAATTTATTGATTTAATTGTTATAATAACATTGTAGATAAAAATAATAGTAAATTGCGTTTTACTAAAATAGGTACTATATACAAGTATATTATTTATGAAAATATGGAAATCAAACTAAAATGATATACAGTTGTATCATTCAGTGTTTCGAGAAATATTTACGTACGTAAATCCATTATGTTGCTCATATCTTAAGTATATGTAGCGCTCTGGGTAGCTCAGTTGGTAAAGCACTCGCCAATAGTGCGGGAGGTCCTGGGTGCGATCCCCGGTCCGACCCTGCATTCTTTCTCCCTCCTGTTACAGTTTGATGGCCAGTGTGACCCTCGGAAGTAATGGACTGACATATATCGGGCCATATAAAGTCCATCCGAGGGACTTTGGGGTTAGATTTCCCATATGACAATGGGAAACTCAAGAATAACAGGAGAGGAACATATCTTAAGTATGTGTAGCGGTCTGGGTAGCTCAGTTGGTAGAGTACTCGTCTATAGTGCGGGAGGTCCCGGGTTCGATCCCCGGTCCGACCTTGCATTCTTTCTCCTTTCTGTTACATATGTTTAATGAATGAGTTTTTACTAAAATAAGAAAAATATTAGGTTATACTTCCTTTCTATCGCTTTACTTTTTCATCTCTTTTTTAAATATATTAAATAAAAATATTTTTCGAATAATATTAGAATTATTTTAAAGAAATGTTCTAGATAGCTTGATCTTATCATTTTAAGGACTTTTGAGGAAAAATTTTAATATCAATAAAAGGTAGAAATGAAATCCGTCCCATAACATAATATAATTTAGATATTAATAGATTATTAAAATCAAATGTAGATATTAAATTTTTTCTAAAGGTGCATCATTCGAATATATAAAATACAACATATTTTACTACCTGCTATCCATCTAAGTGCTCGGACGGATTATAATAAATGCAATTGTGTAAAATATTAATGGAAACATTTTTAAAACCAAGAGTTTCAGAAAAAATAGAAATATTTTTGGTCTATGTTCAAACGCCAGTCTACCCCCCCCCCCCCCCCGACATAATTATGCAAATTTTAACCTAAATTTTCATTTCTAAATAAAGGAATTGTAACATTTATCTGTTTTTTTTTATTATTTAAATTTTTTTTTACTCAAGTTTGTTACATATCACCGGCCTTGATCGTGTTTGCTGACTAATCACGGGACCTCTTTAGCAATTCCTGAAATCTTTCTTGAAACTTGAAAGGAAAACGATGGTTACAAGTATATTTACCCTGCCTATAGGGGCCAATACCAGCATTACAGACAAGGGCATGCAGACTTCTTCCAGATGCTTTGAATTCCTCTATAAAACTCATAACTGATTTTAACGAAGCCAAATCTAGCTTCATAAACTCTACCGATAAATTTTCTGTCAGATAGGAGCTCTTCCTTTTTTCCTTTATAAATTGTGACTTCATTTTTTTGATTGCCTAGAAAAAATTATAAAAATCAGTTATTCATGTTAATTCTTTGGTCAACTTTTCATGAGTTGTCCCTTGACTTGTTGCAAAAACACCCTTGACAGCGCAGGTTCTTGGTGGCTTAGTGATCCGATTACGGATCGGTTTGAATCATTTTTCTAGTGTGAGAAAGTTTGTAGATAATCGGTTGTTATTCCGAGCAATCCGACTTTCACCACCATTCAAGAACTGACAGCCACGATACAATAGAGGGAGAATCTTGAATAGGGCGCTGAAAGCAATAGTTACTTCTTGACGACGACAAATTCTGACTTGGACAATAGTGACAATAAATTGTGTCTTTTCAGTAATTCCACTCAAACTCTGTTAGATCTCTAACTTTTATTGTTGTCGATCACGCATTCCAATGAAACCTAGCCATAAAAAGCTTCAAAACGTTTTTCAGTCCCATTATTCCAACTTTTGCCCTTTTATAACTTGACAAGCATTATAAGTACTTTAACACAATTTTTTATAACAAATGATGTATAAAAGCTTAAAGAATTCAATCTTAAGGCTACTTCTGTAGAAATTTAAAAAGTTTTGAAAACTTGTCAGACCTCATGCCGTAACGTATAGAATTTCATAGGTACATGTACTGATACAAATATATTCATCAAAATACAATTATAAGTTTTATTCAAAACACTGACGATGTAATATGCTTTATTAAAAAAGATCAGAATTAATGACAATCAATCAATCAATCTTTATTTCCTTCGCTTAGCGAGATTTTGACTGAACATATTTACAACAATTTATATAACATAATTAATAAATAAATGATAACATATATACAAAGTGATACTTCATCAATGTTTTAAGAATTAAATAAATACATAAATATTATTTATGTATAAATGATTAGGACTGACAGGTCGACACATATTTCACGCGAGCTGCCTATCATAGGCTGCTATGCGGATATTGCTTGTAAATAATGATGAACAAAGTCCAACAAACTTATGGTATTCCTCTTCATTTTGAATACACGATGGTTTTAATCCAAGTAAGGTGCAGAAAAGTCTATCATCAGAATATCGATTGAGTTCTATATTAGGGCTGATACTGAAATTGTCTGTGATAGCACACCAAAACTGTTCTCTTATAACATCAACACTAGAGCACTGAGATATTATGTGAACATACAAGTTTTTAGATACACAGTTACATAGGGAAAATTTGTAGTATGTATACTTAAGTAGTTAAGACCCATAGTTTAGGCTATATAGCGAGCTAAGTCTAACTCGGACTTATTGGTAGGGAAAGTCCATACAGATGCTACAGAATCCTATATATGTATTTGTCGGAACAGTAGGAAGTCCGGGTCTGATGAGGTTCTATCATCACAAGAGCTTTGTTCCTTATTAGAAATGAAATAGCATATGGTTTTCCAGTGCCTTTTCTCTGGAAACATATTTGCAGAAGTTGTTGAGAAGTGTTGATCATTTTTATATCGCAAAGCTTAAGATTGTTCCAGAGCTCGGAGCCATATAAGACAGTTGGTACCACACTTTTCCCGTATAAGTCGGATAACACTAAAGGGATGATATTATTTGCTTGTACGCCTGTAATTGCAAAATAGGATTAACGCCCTTTGTCACATCTAGAACGTGCCCTGTAAGAGCTACGGAAAAACGCGTTTTGCTCGATACCAAGATGGACATATTCCTTTAAGACTGGGACAGTATGGTCACCAATTGACCATTTTCGAGTAATATTATTATTATTGTTTATAAAAGTACATTATGTACGAAAGCCGATTCGTGCAAGTTTGAAAAAATAACAAATATTAAATTTCACGTAATTACGAGAAAAATTCGCGTTATTACGAGAAAAATTCGTGTAATTACGAGAAAAATCAACGTTATTACGAGAAAAATTCATGTAAATACCAGGAAAAAATTTATTTTATTACGAGAAAGTTTCATGTAATTACGAGAAAAAATTCACGTTATTACGAGAAAAATTTACGTTATTGCGAGAAAAATTCATTTTATTACGAGAAAATTCATTTTATTACGAGAAATTTAAATGCTTTGGAAGGTGTTTAATTTTATTTACGATGCACACACTTGCAATCTCAGTAGTATGGCCTTCCTATAGAGAGGGTTCCTTAGCATGCCGTGACACGGGGTATCGGCTTTCTGTCTCATCCGTAGGACCCCGTGATTCTTTAATTTCTAAATTGCTTTAAGAAAAACGGATCGTCACCTATTTTCATGTCTTGGTCATTCCGGCCGGGGTTCGAACCCGACCTCCCCGTCTTTTTTTGAAGAGGTTAATTCAATTTTGAATTGATTTTCAAAATATCCAAATATATATGAGAGTAAGGCAGCGTCTAACACAAAAATAGAACTTTTATACTAGCGGTTGTAAAATTCGAACTCGTATTTAGTACTATACACCTGGATACCACGTTTTCCCCGTGAAGCTTCAAAAGTTCATAAAATGAAAATAAAATTGCATTTAGACAGACTAACGGGTATACAGAGTGAATAATTGAAAACGCCAGCAAGCAAACAGTAAATCAACAATAATAACAAAGTGTATGGCAATATATCATAAACCATTTACAAGGCTTTCTAAAAACTTCCAATAGTCGTCTGCACTACTACTGAGATTGTAAGTGTGTGCATTGTTCCGAGACAAAATAAACACTTTCCAAAGCATTAAAATTTCTCGTAATAACATGAATTTTTCTCGTAATAAAATGAATTTATCTCGTAATAACGTGAATGTTTATCGTAATAAGATGAATTTTTCTCGTAAAAAACGTGAATGTTTTCGTAATTCCATGCATTTTTCTCCTAATTACATGAAACTTTCTCGTAATAAGATGAATGTTTCTCGTAATACATGAAACTTTCTCGTAATAACGTGAATGTTTTCGTTATACATGAATTTCTCGTAATAACGTGAATGTTTTCGTAATACATGAATTTTTTCTCGTAATTACATGAAACTTTCTCGTAATAACGTGAATGTTTATCGTAATAAGATGAATTTTTCTCGTAATAACTTGAATGTTTTCGTAATTACATGAATTTTTCTCGTAATTACATGAAACTTTCTCGTAATAACGTGAATGTTTATCGTAATACATGCATTTTTTCTCGTAATAACGTGTTTTTTTTTTCTCGTAATTACGTGAATTTTCTCATAATTACGTGATTTTTTTCTCGTAATTGCATATATTTTTCTCGTAATAACATGAATTTTTCTCGAAATAACGTGATTTTTTCTCGTATTTATATGAAACTTTCTCGTCGTTACGTGACATTTAATTAACCATTGAACAGCATAGCTATGGCAGTTATTGGATTATAAATGACATAGCTTTGCCAGGCAAACTGAATAACGCGCTAACGCGCTTATGATTGGTTTGCTGGCAAAGCTATGGCATTTATAATCCAATAACTGCCATAGCTATGCTGTTTCAATGGTTATATTTACATTATATTAATAATTAATTAATTATTTTGAATTTTTGTCACGTCAATTTGAATTTTCCCGCCTTCAACGAGAAGCGGGGTCAATTATTGGAACAGCGTAACAATGTAAACAAAATATAGTACAACATGAAAAAACACGGAACTCGCAAAAATTATGAAATATTTTATTAACCATCACAATTGTTTTGCACATTTTATATAAAACATCAATTTAGTCACTTTCATAGCAATTTTACGAAATTATTTTAAAAAAAACGAATTTCCTAAGGCGGATGACGAACAAGTGAACAGTCTCGAAGATTGACACGAAAATGATGTTATCACTCTCGCTGTCATTTTTGGAAATTTAAAAGTGCAGTGCGAGAAATTGGAATTTACGAAGAAACCAGGAGTGAATTAATTGGATGACGGAAATGTAATCTGCTTAGGAAAGTCATAGTTTCTGTCATTATTATTCGTAGAACTTGTGGAACTGAGCACATGATGCGACCCAGATTGTGACCCATTTAGGCGCGGTACAACAGCTGATTCGGTGTTTAAATATTTTTGCAGGGTGAGTTAATTCTGACAATGAGTTACTATGACGTTCTTTCTGTTGTGTTGAGACAGTTCTGTTGTAAGATTGGGAGAAGCTTCTCATTTATGGTTCGACAAACAAATTTGTGCCGAGCTTCGTACCCCAGGTCATTGAGATGCTGAATGGCCGTCACCCGCAAACAGCGAGGAGTGTATTTAGTTTCAACTTTTGCAGCATGGCATGTGTCGGATAAAAACGGGCAAATGTGCGTTTTAAAAGTGGTTTGAACATGAACCATATACGACTCTTCAGGACCAGCCATGACTTTTTCTTATATTGATTGAACCAACTTTGGGATTTTTGTCAGTTTTATCGAAGCATTGGAAAAACTTGGGATTTTTGTCAGTTTTATCGAAGCACTGGAAACAGCGGTTTAACATTCGCATATATATTCTTTTTTAACATCTGCTATTTTCGTCTGTATGAGATATCTCCCCTCTGAAAATTTTTTGGGTTGTATTTCATGTATTTAAGTTACATATTCCCCGGACTCGTCTGTGGTTTTAACTGGTGGTGAAATTTCATAGCTCGGGAAATAAAATTTATAGAACAAATGGTGCCATACACACTTTTTCAGTATTATGGGAGAAATTAGGGTTCTTTTTAGATGATTGGAAATTTTCCGTTGTGTATTTAATTCAATGTATATTTTAAAATTAATTAATTTTTTTTTTCTCAGGCTGTGTTGTTGTTTTGTTATGAAACTTCTTAAAAAATAGTCCAGACAATGTAATATTCATTGAAATATTCATACGCATAGTGTAATGATCATGTGATCAATGTCAGTTATTGTACCGTATTTGCCACAGGTCTCAAACATGTTTATTTAGTAAAGTTGCAAAGCAAATGTAAATATTATTTTTTAATTCTCTTAAACTGGCTCGATTCGGCTTTTGTATTTATGAAAACTTATGTATGCATATGAAATAAATTAACATGAAGCAAAAACGTGCTTTAACACAGCAAGATGCAAGTCTAGCAAATTATAAATGAAAGTTTTGAAGATTTCGGTGGAGTCATAAGGAACGTTAAGCTATTAAAGCACATCCTTAAGTGAATTTTTTATGAACACATCGGTTATTTTCATTGTTTTGATGTCTATTAAAGACTAGTAATTTGAGATAAAATTCTATGTATATGCGAAATTTAGAATTTTTATCAAATAAAATATATAATGTTGACAGGGATATTGAGCTAATCAAGGCCTTAAAAAGTTTTATGGCCATCATTACAAAACTGTTGATTAGTAGAAGGTTGCTGTATCCAAACTTACACAGGGTATATTTGAACTTCCATATTTTCATGTTCCTTTCATTTTCAAATTTAATTTAGGTTGTAGCTAGATCGACAAGAAGAACCCTTCCCTTCAGAAGCATCCTGCCGCCTTCTTTGATAAAAGTTCACGTGTGTAACTGAATTTGCCGATTAACCTTATTTTGGAGATTGTGAAATGGACATAGACTGGTTGGTTAATGTTTTATTTCGCGTATGACAATAGTTATCGTATTTAAATCTGGAATATTTCCTTTTAAAAAAATTGACAAAATTTCATATATGACACTTACAAAAATAATATTCTATTCTCATAATAAATACATTATTTTTTAATTTCCGGTAGAAGTTATGAACTTTTAATTGTGATAAGAAATACCATTAAGTGAGGCGATATTAGTGTCATTATTTTAAATGTGTAGAATCAAGTAACATGAAACAAACAACTTTTCAATTACACCCTTTCTGATGCTATAGAAACGAGTATGTCAGCTAACAATCATCGTTTATTTAAAGCTGCATTAAGTTTTTCAATTTTTTTTAAAAAATAGATAACTTCTAATCACGATCCGTGAGATTCTTTTCTAAAACTTCATTCCTATTTGCTGTAAATAAACGGAATCCTCGAACCGGTTGGTCAATGTTTAACGAATGATTGTTATTTGCTTGGAGCATGCGCGCGGATGTACGGGAATTCCAATGAATCGAAGGTGAAACCCGACAGATTGTATTAATTGTCCGTCATTAATATCCAAATGTATTCGCAATAGTGTTACGTATCCTTTACAAAGTAAAAAAATGACAAATTTAATGAAATTCTTTGTTAATTTTATCATATTTTACCGTTTTGTAAGTTGTGTTTAAATGACCCGGTTTTTTATGACGTGGCCAAGTTCTAAAATTAGATTCTACAGGCTGCATCTGGCTGGGAAATTATTTTATATTTCTGTATTTATTCGAGCTTTTATCATTGAACCAAATGTAACATTGTTCATTAGAAACATCATTAATCAGATCATCACCGTTTTAATTTTTTTCCTAGGAAAACTTAATGCAGCTTTAAATGATAACCGATCTGTTACAAGGGCCATTACAGGAAAGCAACGTTTAAACGATGCTCTGTGGGACTACTAAAAATATAAAAGAAAAAGGGTTTATATGATGCCCCTTGTGACAGAGTAAACAAACTAGGGATTTTTTTTTTCATGATACCATGTATGTCACTATGGAAACATGAAAAAACATTAAAGAAAATCAAGGATTCAATGATACCCTTTGTGTCACCATGAACATTTAAGAAAAAAAAAAGTTTGAATGATATCCTGGGAGGCTTGCATATATAAAAAGATAAAAAGCATTTCAATGATGCCCTTGTGATAGTATAAACAAATGTAGGGAAATGGATTTTTGAGTGATGTCTTGTGTGTAACAATAGAAACATGAAAGGAATAATAAAGAATACCTTGTGTGTCTCTATAGCAACATTTAGTGAATCAACGGTTTTAATGTCGCCCTTTCAGATCTATACGTCAATAAATGTTAAGAGTGGAGTGTAGTAATGGTGTTTTACGCCCCAGTCAAGATTCTTTCACTTATTTCGAGGCGGTCAGTTCTGGGATGGTGGAGGAAACCGGAGTGCCCGAAGAAAACCACCGACTTTCGGTAAAGCGAACTGACAAACTTTCTCACACTAGGAGTTGTCCCGAGTGGGATTCGAACCCATGCGGTTAGAGGCGCTGTGATCGGTAAGCGCGCGCTTTAGACCACTCGGTCACCGAGGCCCAAATTAATGTAAAGGTTTAAAATACCAACTATTTGACACTTTAGACGCCAATGTTTAATGATGCCCAGTGCTTGACTAAAGTAACATTAGGAAAAAAAATTAATAATTCAATAATTCCCTGTATGATTATGTAGATCTTAAGAAATAAAAATTAAGATTCCAATAAAGCCCTGAAATTTAACTTAGAAAATATTAAGGGAAGTAACATTTTGATTTTGAAATGTTTGTAAATGTATGAACATTATAAAAAAATAATTTTTTCAATGATGCCCAGCGTGATTTTATATACTTATCTTGTTTTTAATGATGCAGTGTGTGTCATTGTAGAAAAGAGAAAATAACATGTCGACGACATCCTGTTTGATACTATACGAACAACAAAAAAGAAAGGTTTCCATGGTAACATGTTGACAAACTAGACTAAAAAAGGACTGAAAACAGGCAACAAATATAACTAAATATAGCCCTGTGTGAGACTAAAAATACAGGACGATCAGATCATGTAACAATCGAAGGTGTGCCCTGTGCGACACCAAAAAGTACAAGAAGAGCAGGTTGTTTTCGAAGTATTAAAGAGGCTCTGTGTGACTATAGCTACAAGAAGCTCAGATGATAGAAAACAATTAACATTTTAATGATGTACTACATGTATTTGACAATATGGGAACAAAAAGAACCAAAAGGTTGAATTTTACACTATGTTTTAAATTATCTACTATATGGCATTATTAAAACGATTTAATAAAAAAAAGCATTTAACGGGTATATGTCAAGATTTCGAGAAATAAAATAATTGTAAAAAGAAACAATTAATACTTGTTTATATTGTAAAATCATGTTTAGATCAAAGTAAGCAGTGACAAATACATAATTTTTTAATATGGAATATTCAAAAATTTAGGTTACTAACATAAACAGTAAGAACATTGAAGGGGTCACAGTTTTCGAAAATTAATTAATTTTAAGTCCTACCTTATCTGCCCTTTCTTCTGATCTGCAGGCAATAATAACAGTAGCGCCTAACATTGCTACCCATTTTGCAGTTTCGTACCCGATACCTGTAACAAATAATGTGTGCAACTTTTTATCAATACATTTTAAATAATTTTTTCAAACAAAAGTAATGGCTTTATCTGCATGTGTTTTTTCGGTTTTTTTAAAATTGTTTCAAGTGTATATTCCGAATATTTTTTTTTGTCAATTTTTAAGAAAAAATGAATGAAAAACCGTAATCTTTCTTCTTTCTGTTAAACAACATCAAGTCTTACACAATACACTTGAAAAACAGCGTTTTATCTTACAAAAGGACAACAAAATTTATTCAACCAGTTAGCTCGATTAAAAAATAAGTTAATTCTAAATGGCCAACCAACTTTTAACCAGTTTTAAAAATTAAGAGCTAAAGTATTTTAACATACAAACTTCCTTTATGAAACACGAAATTAAAATTGAAATTGAAAAAGTATTATACTTTAGCATATTGCCAATATTATTTGAGATTAAAATAAAAACTTTTTCCCCTTTCTTAATTCTTATTTTTTAATTAATTTATTTATTTTATTTGAGAAAATAAATAAATAAATAAATAAATAAATAAAATGAATGAACTTATTTATTACATTTTGTAGAAAAATAAATAAATAAATAAATAAATAAATAAATAAATAAATAAATAAATAAATAAATAAAATGAATGAATGAACTTATATATTATATTTTGGAGAAAAAAAGTTGCAATATAGAGAATAAAGTTGAGTAGTGATGTTTAACGTCCCAGTCAAGAATATTTCACTTATATCGAGACGTCGCCAGCTATAGGCGAAAGTACAGAAATTTTGCCTGTGCGTTGTGCTGATGGCATTATACAGCAGGGTTCTTTATCGTGCCACGCCTGCTGCTTAACATTAAATTATAACAAGTAATATGACATACAGTATATAAAACATCAATAATTTCTCATTATTTTTCAGTTAACGGTTGAATTTTGAGGTATACAATCGTATCGCTATTGAGATACTGTCGAAAAAAATTACATTGGTTTGTTTAAAAATTATTGGATTGAAAATTTTAAGAAATGTTGCGAAAAGTTTTTTGTAAATTTGATTTTTTCGAAAATAAATTGCTTTGGGGACCATGGTTATTATTATTTTTTTTGAAAATCTTTGAATTAAATTTCAACTGCCCACGAATAATGCAAAATCTAATCCTACCACGAGCAATTGTATTTTTACAATAAATAAATTGCACATTATTGTTAAACAAAATTTATGACAAATTCCTCGTTAACTCATGATCAATCTTGGTCAGCTTCATTTTTCGGTTTTATGTATAAAAGCGAATAGAAAATGAGTAATGGTATTTTACGACCATGTCAAGATTCTGTCATTTTCATCGGGCTGTCAATTCTTGAATGTTGAAGTTAACCGGGGTACCAGAAAAGAATTAATGACCTTCTTTAAACAGACAATCTTTCCCACACTACATTGTTGTTGTTGTAGTTTTGTTTAACGCGCATCAGCAATTTTTCAGCTATTCGCGACGAATTAGCCAAGAAGACCCATTAACCTCTATGGGTGAATCTAAGAACAAGGTTATGTAAACGTGAGATTTGAAAGTGTTTATGATGGTCTGCCTTGTTTCAGCGCGAACTTAGGGCGATGTTTTGCTAAGTTGCTAGCTCACCGAGTCAGTATGCTAGAGAAGCATTTACCCCCCCCCCCCCCCCACATTCGTTTTCTTGGCACCAAGTTAACCAGTCGATACTCTGTACTGGTAATGCCAAAAGCTTTACGAGGAAGCAATATCTAAAACATTAGAGTCTTATGTATGACTCGGTCTGGAATCGAACCCACGACCTTCCGCTTTCCTAACACTAGGATGGACCTGCGGAGGGGAATTCGAACCCAGGCAGAAAGAGGCAAGGTTCGTAACCGGGAGCTTAAGACCAATCGCTTTGTATAAGAAACGTACTGTTTTATTTTACTTTACTATTTATATAATTACCTGAATTGCCACCTGTCACAATTACAATTTTATCCGCACTTAGTTGCGTTTTAGGAAAAGATACAGTCTTTCCCATAATGCCAGTTACTTGTCAGTTATTATTCCGAGAATCCAAACATATCCTGTAGACGAGTTATAGAATATCGATGGTTTGTCTTCACCAGAGATATTAATTTCCAGTATACTTGCTCTTCAACATATAGTATAATTTAATAGCTTGTTGTCATGGAAACAAAAATACATCAAGAGAAAAAGAAAGTTATATTTGAATTTAGAATGCACGAAATGCAATTAAAGCATTTTCATTTATAACGAATTGTGTTCGATACTTTTTATTTTAGAATATTACGTACTTAAAACGTGATCTCAATTTTTGAATAAAAAAATCGTCGATATTCGTGATTTTTGGATTATTATAAAGCAGATTAATAGCACCAGACCGTGTCTTTGGGAGAGATATTCTCTTATGTTTGTGTTAGAATTTCACAATAATAACAAGAGCATGCACTGAGAACGGTTTTCGCGGAAAAAATTTCAAACAGGAGCGCGAAAAACAAAGATGCCGGTAATGTAATAAAGTCAAATTAAGATGAAAACCCATTGGGGATTTAGACTGTGAGGATTTCGATAATGTTTTTAATAGATGTAAATATATAATACAAATACCAGTTAAATTTTGATATACCAGATGTGCACATTTCGGAAATTCATTCCTCATCAGTGACACCAAGATCGAAAAATTTGATACATAAAAACATAAGCCAAACAGTTGAAAATAATGAATCTAGAGTTTCAAAATTATATAAATCCAAATCCAGCTAAGGAATGCTGTGCATGAGGGAACAAACCTTAGTTTTAAATTAATTCCAAATTTTAGACGACTGAAAATTTTGCTAAATGGTAACAAACCGCATGTATAGCCAAAGTTTTGTAATTGTGCTTTAAATTATAATTTACTGAGCTAATTGTATACAATATATGGAAGATATGTCCGTCTGGTCCCGGATCTGTCATTTAAAAAAAGGACTTGATCCAGAAAACTCTTTTCTGCTTTTATATTATACATATGATTGACTCAACGTTATTTGTATTAAAGAGCCCCTGATATCAGGACTCTCGGGCTGATAAAGGGTGTGATATAAAAATGGTCATATAATAATCTCTATATATTTAAGTGTTCCATAAAGACCAATCATAGGACCAGTAACACACACACACACAGAGAGAGAGAGAGAGAGAGAGAGAGAGAGAGAGAGAGAGAGAGAGAGAGAGAGAGAGAGATTCGACCCTATGGCTGGTATCAGGACTCTCGGGCTGATAAAGGGTGTGATATCAAAATGGTCATATCTTAAACTTTTTAAAATATATTCCCTTTGAAATAAAAATAACAATTAACAATAATCAATTTAAACAGTCCAGCAATGTGATTTTTTATATCTATCTTGGTCTCATAGATAATTTTTAACCGCATCCGTCATACGTCGATTTCCCGACAACTAGGTCAAATATTCAGTCAGTCGCCATATTCGTCCAACATGACGTGAACAGTGTCATTTGTTTTCTTCATTAAAAGTTAAAGTTGTTAAAATTAGTCTCAAGATCTACAGTCATAAATGGTGATCGTGACAACATCTGCGAATCTGAGTTTTCGAACCGGCAGGTGCATCTTATATTGGATAGGTTACACTGATGACAGAGAAACGTTCTGCCACAAGTACAGGAACGTATTGGCTGCCAACTGGAACCAATTAATTTTTGGCTTCTGTAAGTTTATTTATTGTTGATAGTGATGACAACGTGTTATTGATTGATATTCTTGTCAGGGTGAACAGTTCCGTTTCGAACTGATGTCTCAATGTCAAATTTGACTTGTGAATTCCCGCCATTTTTCGCAAAATTGCAACAATTTTTGGTTTGAGGATCGAGTGTCAGTGTAGATTTTTACTCAAAAAGCATTTAATAGGCCCTTAGGCTGACTTATCTTAGATAGTTTGAGCAATACTTGCCAGACTGAGCTGGCATTTTTGTTCGATATCTCCATTGCTACTGAATGAGACGTTAAACACCATTACTCAACTCACTCACTCCATTGCTACTGGCATCATCTAAAAATCTTGTGTTTAAAATACCACAAAGACGACGACTTTCAATGGACATGAGAAATTGAGCTTTATGAATGCTTAAAGCTGGCATTACAAGAATCGTATTGCTAGGCAAATTAGATTGTCTTACAACCAACAGTGCAACAGACAGACCTCGTTCTGGACGTCCACAGTGCACCAAGCCCACTGAAGACCGTGTTCTGCGTACTTGTGCACTAAGATTAAGAATCATAAGTGGTGCACAGCTCTGAGCACGTCTTCTTCAGACAGATACCAGAGTCTTCACATTGTGCGCAATAGGCTTCATAGTGCTAGATTAAAAGCAAGACGACCTTATTTTGGGTGTTATCCTGACGCCCAGACATAGACAGACAAGGCTGACATGATTGAGGCAATTTCGTCGTTGGAAAAACCAGCAATGGGCGGCTGTATTGTTTACTGACGAGTTCCGGTATGTACTGGACATGCTAGATAAACGCCGTCGTGTGTAGAAGCGACGTGGAGAGGTATGTAAACTGCAATAATGTTCAACATGACCATTACGGAGGTAGAAGTGTTATGGTCTGGGGAGGCATAAATGTACGCTCACGGACAGATCTTGTGGTAATAGACGGAAACATGACTAGTCAACAGTACATCGACAGGGTCTTGAGACCTGTTGTCCTGCCTTTCCTGTGGCAGAATCAGTGCCATAACCAGGCTGAGAATGCCATACCACAACGCGCCAGAATTGTCCAAGATTTCTTTCATCAGAACAATGTTGTGCGCACTGACTGGTCAGCACGCTCGCCAGACATGTCTCCCATTGAACGTGTGGGGGATATTCTGGGACAAAGGGTCTGATGCAGAATACCAGCACCAAGAACCCTCCATGTTCTTGCTGCAGCGCTACAAGAAGAAAGGAGGATGATTCCTCAGCATCAAATCGCCAGAATTATTCGGAGTGTGCGCGTCGATGCAAGTCCTGATATGCCGCTAAAGTGGGGCACGCTTGTTACTGTAATTTGTGAAAGTCTGATCAATATTTAGTTTAGTATAATACTTTTGTGCGACGTAACCCAAGAGACAAAATAACTACAAAATGTGCAAACGCGCATGAACGTTTGCATTGTAAGTACGTGAACACCAGTATATAATAAAAAATATACATTTACACTTTGTTAATAAAGATATTAACATAATTAAATTTCATGATATAAGTAAACTTGAAAGTTGATGTTCAAATTGGATAAATGCAAGGCATTGTTATCAAGGGCAATGACTTATATTAATCAACCAGTTCCAAATATCGTTATCGGTATACATAATAATAATAATAATAATAATCATAAAAAGATATATAGATAAAAATAAAATAAAATATAATGAAGGCAAAAAAATGACTTGATATGTGGCATCTTTGGTGTTTTAAGCCTGACGTTTATGAAGCACTAGAATCTTCCTTGAAAAATAGGTTACGGGCTTTTCGAGTTTGTACTTGAAATACGGTCGTTTTTTTTCAGAAATAAAAATTAGAGGAATGAAAATTCCGTTTGAATTTTTTTTCAGATTCCGCTGACGGTCGTTAGTTAATGAACTTGATATAATTTACAAGGAATATTTAAACCATTAACTAACATCAGCAAGTGAGATGCCTATGTTAACGAAAGAAATTTTGTGACAATCCTTGTGCGACTTTTAATGATCAAAGGGAAATAACTCCTGTAATAAATCAACAAAATGATACGAATCAATCTCTATGCAATAAAGGTACATACATACTAAATATAACACAAAATGGTCAAATATTTCTTAAGTAATAGTCCTAAAAGGAAATTGTCACTTTCATTCCTTAGAGAAACTAAACGCCAAAAACTTACAAAAACTTAGTGTAATTGATAAACTGCATATTTAAAACATCAAAATATCAAGTCGGTCTTTGCCTACGAGCTTACATTTGTAATAAAAAGAGGTTTTTTTTTCCATTTTATAATTAAAACACAATTACTCCTGTAAAAATCAAAAGAATAACACTGAAATCAAACTTAATGTTTATGCTCACACAAAAAAGCTACATACCAAATATAATTAAAATTGGTCAAATATTTCTTAAGTTATTGACCGGAAAGCAATTCGTCTACAGACGGACGGACAGACTGACAGATGGACGGGCATGGTATGACTTTATATGTACATATGTACATCGAAGTTTATTAACAATGTTGCTAGATTAGTAAAAAGGTAACTGAAAACTTCCGAATATTCTAAATCGTCGATAAAAAAGACTAATATTGTTTTAACTGTCACCACTATTTTCTTCGAGTAAGACGGAATTAAACATACGTCATATCGGTTGTATCTTTATCTCAGTTGTTTGAAGTGAATAATAGTGTCCACGAAATTAAAACCAATTCACGTCTTTACCAAATGTTGTATCACCATAACGCTCATTCAGATTAACATAGTGACAATTGTTATACCACCAAACACCAGTGGTAACTCTCTTTACACAATTGTTAAAGTCATTGTCTTTTATTGAAAAACGATACATTTTCGAAATACTCAATGCATCGCTTGAAACAAAGAAGGATGTATGACTATATTTAGCTTCAATCATTTTAGACTTATATTATGAAAATTAAAGTTCAGTTTTCAGTCGAGTGAAAAGGAAGCCAATCAAAACGCTTTCCTGTTGTTTTTACTTTAGACTAATTTTGTTGAAATTTATACGATAACATTGATTGATTTTAGATAACTTAAACTGGTTTTATTTTCAAATAATTTTATATCTTAAAAAGTGGGACTAATTGGTTTTATTGTTTTTTTTTTTTTTTTAAATTCTTTTTCTTTCTTTCTTTCTAATCCTCTTTCGAGTTCCCCGATAAAAAACATGTGAGCATTTTAGAAACTTCAGATGATAGGTGTTGTCTCATTTTAATATCTGTTGTGTTGTTCTGATACATGTATTTCAGCTCAATTCTGGCCAAATTCGGATATTCATTGTTTTGGTTTGTTTTGATTCTTTATGCTTTTCATTAATATTCGTTTGGTATGCAGTACAAAGAGTTTAAAAGCACAAGTGAATTTATCTGCCGTACCTGTATACTGTATAAATATTTTAAATCAATTTATAGTGTGTAGATGCAACACCTCGTCTGAAAATCTATAAATCGCATATTCCCAAACGCCAGCATGATCTTCCAAATCAATCGGCAATGGGTAATCCGCAGATGATGTTAACTTATATATGTTCAAGTCTTGCAAAAGCACATATTAACGAAAAAAATTGTTTATGATCATTAGCTCAGGGGCCAACATCAATAAAAACAAAACATTAAAAGTCCCTTAAATTTATACTGTTTCATTTTTCATAAAAGTTTCTACATTGTAAAGCACCGATGTGAAATGAAAAAAAAATCATACTCGGAAATTAGAAATCGCGCGTGCGCACGCAAAAAGAGTTTGATAGTTTGTGTGTCTTCTTTTAGGTAAATCAATCAACTACACATACAGATATATAGATGACGTTCTATATCTTAATAATCACAGACTTGGAGAGTATGTGAATGTCATGAAACTTGAAATAAATGATACAATTGATTTTCAATGTTGTGCATCATATTTGCACTTGTACCTATATTATGACACTGAAAAAGGTTACAAGGTTACATCTGAAGTTATATGACAAACGTGATGACTTCAATTTTTGTAATTGTCAATTTTCAATTTCTTTGCAGTAATTTTCCTGCTTCTCTTGCGTATATTGTATTTATTTCACAGTTAATACGGTATGGTAGAGCTTGTTGCTTACAAATGAATTGTTAACTCAAGGATTTTGCAAGCCTAAGCTAATCAAGCCCATTGAAAGTTTTATGGTTGTCCACAATATTGTTGATATGTATGAAGTAACCGTATCTAAACTTATACTGGTTATATTCGACTTCACAATTTGCTGTTGCAGGTGATGGGTCTAGCTAGTTAGACAGAAGGTGCACAACCTTCCGGAGCACCTGGCCTCACTTTCTGGATGGAAGTTCACATATATACAGGATATGGCCATGTATTTTATTAGGAATTTAAAGTAAGTTCTTACTACAATGCTTTTCAGAAATTGATTTTAATGTATGTTTCAGTGTTTTATCATTGATTCTGAATAAAACATGTACCTAGTGGAATTAAAATGAAGAGCTTTTTGTTATGACTTCATTTTTGGTGAGTTTCATTTTATTCAAATGTATTCGTTATTATAAATATTTAAAGACTAATAAATAAAATTTTAAATTGAAACCTTGTAATATAATCAATAATAGCGAGATTTCAGAGGAATATCTGGTTTTACTGGTTTATTCTGAGAGGAAACGGTCTGTAAAGGTTACTGATAAAAAATGCACCAAAACGTGCAACATCTCGACAAATTGCATTTTACCTGTATAGTTTTGAAAGTGAATATGATCATATTGTGTCGATATTGAAATACGAACAAATGATCAAGGTAAAATCAATCTCGCCACTGGAGTTTGAATTTTTAATCATTAGCTACTGTTGGATAATAAAGTAATGTTTGTTGAAAACAAGGCCAAATAATGCCCGAGATTACATATCATTTTATATATTTTCACGCCATATGCATTTTCAGGAAATGGATATTAAAATAAAATAGTATATTGAGCTGCTGTCACAAACAGAAACCATTAAAGAAAAATTAGTAAAACAATTATAGTGTGCATGTAACTTACAGCTGGATCTTAAAGGTCGAAAAACATCCGTTAAATCTATCGTGTAAATAAGGGAAATATTTAAGGGGTTGGGTATTTTAACATTTTAATGCTCATACTAAATAAACACATTTTCTTCTTACTTACTTACTATAATCTAAATGAGATTCGTAAAAAATATACATATCGATCAAAAGGTAATCAAATATGAAAAGGTAATTCGTTTTAATATATTTACATTTGCTCTGCAACTTTACTATATAAACATGTTGAGACATGTTGCAAATACGGTACAATAACTGACATTGATCAAATGATCATTACACTATGCGTAAGAGTATTTCACTCTCTGGACTATTTTTAAAAAGTTTCATAACAAAAGAACAACACAGCCTGAGAAAAAAATATTAATTTTAAAATATACATTGAATTAAATACAGAACGGAAAATTTCCAATCATCTAAAAAGTACCCCAATTTCTCCCATAATACTGAAAAAGTGCGTATGGTACCATCTGTTCTATAAATTTTATTTCCCGAGCTATGGAATTTCACCACCAGTTAAAACCACAGTCATAATTGAGTTTCACATTGACGAGTCTGGAGAATATGTAACTTAAAAACATGAAATACAACCAAAAAATTTTCAGAGGGGAGATATCTCATACAGACGAAAATAGCAGATGTTAAAACAGAATATATATGCAACTGAGACGGTCGACTGTCCTGTAAAAATGTTGAACCGCTGTTTCCAGTGCTTCGATAAAACTGACAAAAATACCAAAGTTTGTTTAATCAATATAATAAAAAGCTGGTCCTGAAGAGTATGATATATGGTTCATATTCAAACCACTTTTAAAACGCACATTTGCCCGTTTTTATCCGACATATGCCATTCTGCAAAAGTTGAAACTAAATACACCCCTCGCTGTTTGCGGGTGACGGCCATTTAGCATCTCAGTGACCTGGGGTACGAAGCTCAGCATAAATTTGTTTATGTCGAACCATAAATGAGAAGCTTCTCCCAATCTTATAACAGAACTGTCTCAAAACAACAGAAAAAACGTCATAGTAACTCATTGTCAGAATTAACTCAACCTGCAAAAAATTTAAACAGCTTGTACCGCGCCTAAATGGGTCACAATCTGGGTCGCATCATGTGGTCAGTTCCACAAGTTCTACGAATAATAATGACAGAAACTATGACTTTCCAAAAAACAGATTACATTTCCGTCATCCAATAAATTCACTCCTCGTTTCTTCGTAGATTCCAATTTCTCGCACTGCACTTTTAAATTCCAAAAATGACAGCGAGAATGAGACATCATTTTCGTGTCAATCTTCGAGACTGTTCACTTGTTCATCATCCGCCTTAGGAAATTCGTTTTTTTTAAATATGATTATTTCTGCAATCTTTTCTCAACCAGAGATGTGTACACCGATGTTCAGGACGATTATATTGAAAATTCCGTTCGCGATATTCTGAAGGGCACAGCATCGAATGATAACAATAATAATGACATTTTGAAGAATGATTTCAGCATGGAAGAGGTACTTAGTGTTTTAGTAAATTTACCTAATAATAACGCTCCGGGCATTGACTTAGTGACGTATGAACAACTAAAATATTCAGGACTGAGATTGAGGAAATGTCTCTTAAAGTTGTTCAACACTTTTCTAAAGTATGAAATTCTCCCAGACAATGCCAAAAAAGGGTTTAATTGTGACACTTTACAAAGGTGGTAATAAGATAAAAACTTCACCTGATAGTTACCGTGCAATATCTCTACAACCAGCAATTGAAAAGGTGTTTGAGAAACTTATTTTGTCACGAATAGAACATTCCGGTCTAAATGATAACATCAATCCTCTACAAAATGGTTTTCAAACGAACATGAATAGTACAATGGCTTCATTTATCTTGAAAGAGTCTATTTCATATGCCAGTGAACGGGATAGTAAACTTTATATCGCTTTAATGGATGCTGAGAAGGCATTCGATAGAGTGTGGCATACTGCACTTTTCTATAAGTTACACCAGTTTGGTCTGACTGGACGCGGATTGCGTATTAGTCGAACTCTATAGAAATATGACTGGAATAGTATTACACCACGGTTTTGTGTCGAAAGAATTTCAAATTAATTGTGGAACTAGGTAGGGCGGAATTTTGTCCCCTTGGCTTTACCTGGTATATATCAATGACTTGTTAAATGATCTATGTTCACACATTGATGGTTTTAGGATCTATGGACAAAGTTTCTGTTGCCCGACACAAGCTGATGACATTGTATTGATGTCTTTGAGTAAAAGTGGACTAGATAATTTATTGAACGTTTGTCATGAGTTTAGCAATAAATGGAGGTTTCGTTACAATGCATCTAAATGCAAAATCATAGTTTTCAATGAAAGTAAGGCAAATTATCTTCAACACTCACGATCTTGGTTACTTGGCGATCGAACGATTGATGAAGTTAAAAATTATACCCATGTCGGAATAACTGTAAATAAATTCAGGGGTTTCCGTCCAGATGTCGAAAATATAGTTTCCAAAATCAGGGGAACTTTTTTCATTAGATGGAGATAGGGGTGCATTGTGATTTCATACATCCTCTCACAAGTTAAAAAATATACTAGTCTATAGTTTTACCATGTGCGCTATTGGTGCCGAAATGTGGTCTGTGATTTAAGACGAATTGAAAAAATTGAAAAAATTCATCATTACTGTTTGAAACGCATTCAAGGTGTATATATGCGAACCCGCTCTGACATGGTACTTTGACTTCTCGGTTGCTTGTCAATATCGGCGTTAATTGAGAAACGTAAATTGAGTTTCTTTGCTCTTTTGTGCCGCCTTCCAAGTCGTCATTCTGTTAAGAAATTGTTTTTAATCAGACTTTTTCAGCATCTGTACGGGTTTTCGTCGACCCCAGAATGTTATATATCTGACCTAATACAGGTGTTGGCAAAATATGATCTACTAGATACATTGTCGAACTACTTGTGTTTATCAGATTTTCCGTCGAAAGTAGCTTGGAAGCGAACATGTGGATCCGCAATAACTACCTGTTTCAGGCATGATTGGTTACAACGAACTTCCCGATCGGCAGATTTTATGAGATTTTTGTCCACTCATGGTGAATTTAAAACATCTTCATTCTGCACACTTTCTCGGTCAAATAATGCGCTAATGAGCCTGTTCAAAGGTTGCCCAACTACTATGTGTTATTCCGTTGCCTTACAAAACTTGTAATCTCTGTGGGTCTGTCAACATAGAAATTGTGAACCATATAATCTGTGACTGTCAGGATGTTGATCTCGTGTATGCAAGGGACGTCTGTTGGACTTATATAATCGACTTGTTTGACATTCACTTATTTGTGTATATGGACAGCTTAAACAGCGTTGAAAAAGAAAGAACAATCTTGGGTGGCATGATAGACAGTCTATTAGAAAATGTACCGGGCATTGATATTGCGTTTTTTTCATGAAATAAACAGTGAATTTTGCTGAAGTTATTTAGAGATGTAGACTTGAATCCAGCGTATTCAGCATGATACCACGAAGAACCAAAATTATCATGACACTATTTTTTTCTTTATAAAATCATGTTCTGTATATAGTTTTTTCTATCTTTTATTGTAAACTTTTTCTCTTTTTTTCCTTTCTCTCTAATCTCCTATGAGGAGGAAATAAAGAATATATATATATATATACCAGTCTATTCTACAGAGGGAGATTTCAAGTCTTACAATCAAAGTCAGGACAAAGAGATATTTTTTATTAATTGGACTTTGTTCTGTTATCTTAAATTTATACAGGTATCGCTAAATATTTAACAAAAAAATACCTGTTTCATTTCGATGTGACATATGTGCACATTTCAAAAATTCATTCCTGATTCCTAAAAAACAAAGTGTTAAAATTTTTAAAAATTTTACAGACATTATTAAATAACACTTAAACGTCGACATCATTCATAAACCGAATTGATAAATGATAAAGTAGTGCTTATTTAAGCAAGGCCAAACAACGACTACTTAGTTTACTAATCATCTTTTGTACTGAAATATATTTTCAGGCATTATGCATTGTTATAAAATGAATTTAGTGTTTTCAAAATGTAATCAATTCCCTTTATAAATAAATAAATTTTACCATTTTCACGCATTCTGTTTGGCTAAAAAATTAGAAATAATTCCTCATAGAACCGACCAATGTTGGACTACATTTTACCTGTTTATAAATTCATGCGCACAAGTAATATATATGATAAAAATGTGTTTCGCAAAAATATATATTTGTTTTTGGAATATTCAAGTAAACCAATCGATTATGAAACTAGTCTATTGTGCGTTGTGTTAAAATAGATCATCTAATTAAATATAAAAAAGGGAAAGAATGATTGGCCACAGTTGAATCAATTATATATTACCTAGAATATAGAGAGGTTTTGAAAAAGAACGTCATATTATTAAAGACTTTCGGCAGAGCTCTTTAAAATGCCTCTGTATTTTATTGTCTTTGTACTATTAAGTGGTTATGTTTTCTCCACAAATGTGACTTTTACTGAGATTTATTTATTTCGTGACAAGATCGTTGATAAATTCAAAATACAGAAAGTTTACGAATGTCAAACATCTGTAGACAGCTGTTCACAATTATGTCACGAAGTTTATCTATGTGTCTCATTTTTCTTTCACGATGATTTTAAAATATGTCAGCTTCATTCGGTACAGTTTTCAGATTCCAACGCAGGAATATCAAGGACAGGATGGAAATATTACTCTGTTAATAAAACCGGTAAGGTATAACATTGTATATTTATGCTCATGGCAGATTTTATACTGATCGACTATGTTACACAAAAACTAAAATGAAATAAGATAAAATAATAAAAAAAAAATAGCATAGAATAAAATAAAATAAAATAAAATAAAATAAAATAAAATAAAATAAAATAAAATAAATAAAATAAATAAATAAATAAATAAATAAATAAATAAATAAATAAAAAAACTCCTATCAACTTGTGATAAGCATGTTGATTTCCGTAATTGTGCAATTTAACGGGATAAAATGACAGTGATTGAATTTATCAGTTTCTACGAAGAACTTTTAGAAAAACAAGAACGGTATTAACAATTTTCAAAAGAATTGTATTTTTTAGTTTCACCATAAAAATATATATTTTAATTCATGTTAGTTATTCTGATAAAAAGGTTTAATAAATGTAAAAAAAGCAAATTATTTATGTATAATGGTTTCAGGCAGTTTAAACTATATAAAACAATGATAATAAGTAGAATTTTTTTTTTACAAAATCATTTTTGGCTTAGAAATACATAGGGTCGCTAAGTTTTATTTTGGAATTTTTTAACCAATCAATTTTATTGTTTATTCTGATTTTTGTTCGTCATGAAGCAAATAAAACACAAACATACCAGTCCTTGTACAAATCGCACTCTCAAAAACAAAGTAAAAACTTTGAAAGTAGGCAAATTTAGTTACACACGTGAACTTCCATCAAGGAAATGAGGCCGGATGCTCCGGAAGGGTAACCTCATGTAACTACTTTTAACCATTACTTTTGGAATTAAGCTCTGTCCAAAAGTCAATAACATTGAAAAACGTCTTACATTCATTTCACAATATTATCTTTATATTAATATTGTTGAAAAATATGACATTACTGTATCCATTCTTAAAATGTTCAACGTAACATAACTCCATGTTGATTTCATTCTTGAATTAAAAAAAAATTAAAACGTAATTTCTGACTTGAATTTAATATTTAAAAAAATCATATTTAAAAAAAAAACATTAGTTAATAAAACTCCCAAAAAAGTATCCTAAACTCAGTAGTCAGTACTATATGCCGAGAGAAAATTTAATGTGTAGCAAAAAGTTAAGACTTTCTTATTTTTCGAAACATTTTTAAAACTAAAGGTTGTTACCTTATGCAAAGCATTACTTAGTTGGATTTTAATTCATATATTTTTTTATTTTGTTTGAATTTTTTATTTTTAGCAAAAGTTTTTTATTTTTATTCGCGAAATCCTCAGAACCTCTTGTTTTTTTAACAACTCTGACAAATTTGCATAATTTAATATCAATAACAACTAAGTTTAAAAATTTTATATATGTAAAACGATCCCTAAATCAACAAATAATGCGACTAATAAGCTATTCTATGTCAAAATGAAATTATGTTTATTTTGAAGTTGATAAAATGATCATGTTAAGTTCCAAAACTTTATATGATACATTTTTGGGTATATATCAAACCCTTTTTAGATCTTTTTCAAATGATTGACTTTTGTAATTGAAATTCATTTGCAATGATATTTCAAAGTTTAAGTCAATAGAGCTGCAAAAGTTTTGTCAAAATACTAAATGAAAGTGTACAGCTGGAACGTCGTTTAATTGAAGATACTTTTCTTTAAATACTCTGGGGTTATTAATAAATCTAAGAAATAGCTAAGACAGGAAACGCCAAAGACGTTTTATAAATGGATTGAGATGGGCAATGGAGTCAGTGGCGGCACTATTTCATTGTGGTAATAGTTCTATAGAACTGCATTTGATCAAGCCCGCCTATACTCAGCCATTGGTTAAGTTCACAAATCTAAGAAAACGTTTATGATTTGTTTTGGAAATAAGCTTCACAGAACAACAACAAAAAAAAAATAAATAAAAATAAATAAATCAAATTAAAGATAAATAGTAATTTAAGCAAAATTAAATTTGTTATACAATCGAAGAAACAGAAACACTGACAACTATATGCTTATCATGAAATTTTCCATACATATCAGAAAAACATTTATTGAAATATTATGCTTTAAAAGTATCATTCTATGCAAACGTGAATAAGTCAGTAAAGTACAGTTTTCGGAACCAAACATCCTAAATTAAGGATTAAGATTGATCTGTCATTGATTTTATTCCGAAATGGGACGCCTGCAATCGGTAAGGATAGACTCTTGTTACATTTTAAATAAATATGTTTCTTTAACAATTGAAGAGCAAGTCTTATGATAATTAAACCATACCTCCTTAATTAATGTTACAGCCAAGAAACATAAAAAATGTCTTGTTTTTAGGCAAATTATTATAACGTAGTGAATGTAAGATACACTTTACTTTTTACTGATTACAAGAAAAAAGCGCTTATTAAATTTAAAACATTGGATACTAAGAATAAATACGTTGTTGTTTATTTATTTCGGACAATATGTATTAAATAAAATACAAACATACCAGTCCATGTCAAATATACATATTCAAAAATAAAACTAAACTTTAAAAAATACTACCAAAGTAAGTTCAACATGTGAACTTCCACCAGGAAAGTGAGACTGGATGATCCGGAAATGTAAGCAAATACTGTCAAGCATACTTTATCCAACGCGTACAGAATCAAATTTCAGAACGAAATGAACATGGAATTTTGGGACGTAAAGTATATCCAGTTAAAGTTTGGATACAGTGACATGTTACTTATCAACAATAATCATAATTTTTAAGAGCCTTGATTAGCCTAGGCTTGCAATATTACTGAGTCAACAGTTTATTCATAAACAGCATGCTTCGACGTTGAAAGTCTGGTAGTTGGAACAAGCTCTACTGCATCGTGTAAACAGTGAAATTAATTTACGATACGCAGAAAGAGCAGAAAAATTGGAAGGTTGAAAGTAGAAAAATGAAGTAATTTCGTTTGCTGTATAGTTCTACATGTAGCCTTTCGTATGTTATTATTGAAGTATAATTGTACAAAGTTTTACAAAAATCCTGCTTTAAATAAATAAGGTTACGAGGTGCAAAATTTGTTCCCATTGGTTTAAATCTTTGAAATTTATTTAGAACTAAGTTTTTTTCCCTCAAGCAAAGAATTCCTCAGCTGGATTTGAATTCATATCATTTTGGAACTTTAGATTCATTATTTTCAACTAATTGGCTAATGTTATTTATCTATCAACCTTTTCGGTCTTATTGTCACTGATGAGGAATGAATTTCCGCAATGTGCACATTTTTCACATCAAAATTTAACTGGTTTTTGTTTTATATATTTACCAAATGGTATAAATTGCATTGTCAAACTGTTGTGTTTTAAAAGCTTCAACATTGGTATGACAAATAAAAAAAGCTTACTGTATTCAATTAATTTTAATTAATGCTTTAAGATGTCATATATAATATTTATCTCTAGAAATAAAGCCAAGAGATTGTGAAGACCTTTACAAAATGGGAAATACAATTGATGGAGTGTATTCAATATACAGAAAAGGCAGTCAGTATGACGTCTATTGCGATATGAACAGGCATGGATGGACAGTATGTATTACATTATAAAAATAAAAATAAAGATAATTGAAACAAAATAAAAAACTGTTACTTGAAAAAGTTCTCTATTACACACTTAAAATAGCTTATTCTTGTTAAACGGATTAATATAAGCTATAGTTTTCAAGTTTGAAAAAAATGGTACAAATTAAATACAAAAATTTAAGTAAATTAAAAAAAAATTGAATTCCTTGGTTTTTGTGAAAAAATACTGAGTGGGGCATATATAAAATATAAGACAAAATTTATCTAATTTAATCCACTTCTAAGTTATATTGTGATATATCATTTTCCTAAAAAAATTAAATCCAAAATGATCAGTATAAAGATAAAATAATTATATGCTACCCTACGAAAAAAAATAACAAAAATGTTAATATAACTAATAATTTTGACTGACTTTCGGATGTAAAAACGAATGCTAATATTTAAAATTCAAACCAAAAGACTTCTGAGTGCTTAAATCAATGAAATCTTACTTTAAAATAACCTCTCTCTCTCTCTCTCTCTCTCTCTCTCTCTCTCTCTCTCTCTCTATATATATATATATATATAGTTTTCAGTCACCAGGTACAATTAAGATAATAATATTCAGTGATTGGTGAAATTGAACTATTGAACTGGTAAAACGAATAAAGAAGATTGAAAAAATGGTATTACAAAACAATATCAAACAATAATGAATAAAATAATACTAGTTATGCAGAAGATATTTTATTCATTTTTAAGGTTTTCCAACGAAGACTAGATGGTTCAACAGATTTTTATCGGGATTGTAACTCTTATGTCACAGGATTCGGGAATATGTCCTGTGAATTCTGGCTTGGTAAGACCAGAAATTCTTGTACATATAAAATAAAATATATTTGATTTCATACTATATAAAAAACACACACGAAAAATTGACATTTTAAAGTACATCTGACAATCTATTTTAAATATATTACTTGTAATCAGTAAACATTTTAAGTCTAAAACGTAAAAATTTAAGCCTTCAGGTTTTATACCTAATAATTCCTTATATCATCAACTTTATTCAAATGCTTTTTAAATTATGTTTGTCTTGCATACAGTTGAAACTAAAATTGTGATTTCTTTTATAACCACTAATTTCAAACTTCTAATCACCTTTTCATGGAATGCACATAATTTGTGGTAACGATTTTAATTATTTAGTAATAAAATGTAATAAAATGAAAAACATTATCTATACCAACCAAATGTATAAGTTTATAGAATGATAATTACAAAATGCTTTGTAGAATGTGTTTTGATAACATTTTTCAACAATGTGTTGTAAAAATAAAAAAAAAATTAATTAATGAATATCTTGTCTGACACCAACCTTACAAGTCTGTAAGGATTTAAGAATGAGTTCCGAGCAGGCGGAGATTGGGTTCGAATTTTATTTACTCAGGTCACCAGAAAATAATTTGACAAATATTAAATACAGTAACAATCAAATGAATTTATTGAGAAAAAGAAAATACACATACATTTGTTTCATATAAACCAGTAAGAACAAGAATACAATTTCTAAAGTTATATTTTAAGTATAATCAGTATTATTTAGATTTAGTGTAGGGGTAGTTCCTACTTAAATGTTCTAAACGTTTTCACAATCTTGTGAAATTCACGTAGGAGTGGTTCCTACTCATGTGAAAATACACATGGAAATATAAAATATTATTAGTTAAATATACTGAAATTACATTTAAATTTAGCGTAGGGGTAGTTCCTACTTAAATGTTCTAACCGTTTTCACACTGATTTAGTACCTTGTAAAATTCACGTAGGAGTGGTTCCTACTTGTATGAAAATACACATGGAAATATAAAATATTATTAGTTAAATATACTGAAATTACATTTAAATTTAGCGTAGGGGTAGTTCCTACTTAAATGTTCTAACCGTTTTCACACTGATTTAGTACCTTGTGAAATTCACGTAGGAGTGGTTCCTACTTATGTGAAAATACACATGGAAATATAAAATATTATTAGTTAAATATACTGAAATTACATTTAAATTTAGCGTAGGGGTAGTTCCTACTTAAATGTTCTAACCGTTTTCACACTGATTTAGTACCTTGTAAAATTCACGTAGGAGTGGTTCCTACTTATGTGAAAATACACATGGAAATATAAAATATTATTAGTTAAATATACTGAAATTACATTTAAATTTAGCGTAGGGGTAGTTCCTACTTAAATGTTCTAACCGTTTTCACACTGATTTAGTACCTTGTGAAATTCACGTAGGAGTGGTTCCTACTTATGTGAAAATACACATGGAAATATAAAATATTATTAGTTAAATATACTGAAATTACATTTAAATTTAGCGTAGGGGAAGTTCCTACTTAAATGTTCTAACCGTTTTCACACTGATTTAGTACCTTGTGAAATTCACGTAGGAGTGGTTCCTACTTATGTGAAAATACACATGGAAATGTAAAATATTATTAGTTAAATATACTGAAATTACATTTAAATTTAGCGTAGGGGTAGTTCCTACTTAAATGTTCTAACCGTTTTCACACTGATTTAGTACCTTGTGAAATTCACGTAGGAGTGGTTCCTACTTATGTGAAAATACACAAGATAGCAAAAAAAAATATATATAATAATAACAATAATAAATAAATAATATTATTTCCAAACAATTATTTTTTAAAAATAATAATGCAATGAGGCTTTTTCTATTAATTATTTACAAGAGTTATTTAAAACCAATGCAATTTAAATGACAAATGATATTTTTTGTAAATGTAAAAATTCAAATGCAAAAAAGCCCCTACCTACCTGGCTGTCTCACCTTTTATAACTGGAATCCCGACAGCATAATCTTGTCAAAGTGTTTTGCATATTACAAAATATAAATACAATATATAAGCAATTAATACATTAAATAAATAACATATAAACAACAAACGATGTAATGAGGCAGTGTCATAAAAATGTGTGCATTAATAACAAAAATAAAGTATGAATTTATATCGTTACGAGAGTATCTTAGTCGGATCACGTGGAAATGTTTACTAACAGTTTTTACATTTTTACGTCATTATATCAACATAAACAAATTATCCAATCAAATAACTCGATTTGGAGAAAATACGGGAAATCATCTGACGTCATTACGAGAAAACACCATACCAAAAATGGCGGATAAAATAAATACAAGTTTACTATACCAAGTAAAAATGTGCTGAAATATGCGACATGCACCAAGATATTTCTATTTTATAGGATTATTCATACAAAGTTGCTGTTCTAGAAGCAAACGACGTAGGTAATAATAGTTTTTTTATAGTAATAGAATTCATAAAAATCATCCTGATTTAGTAAAGCAATACGATTGACATCGACAAATCGGCATGGAGTCCAATGTGAAATGGAGTCTTCTCCAATATTTATAATAAAATACATAACGGAACAAGATTGACCCATACTAAATCCATTAGAACAATTTTTTTTTTTTTAATTTTACCACACTGCCCCCCCTTTAAAAATATTTCGTCCTCGAAATAGCAAACATTTTGCAATATGATATTAAAAAGGCATATTAATAAGTAACACCATGAAATAGGTAAATTATTATGTCATTACAAGTCTGTATGTAAATGGATTGTTATTAAATATATAATTGTCTATATTGCTTTTTAGCTGACAAAGCTGCTTCTTTAAACAAATCTGATCCTCTCTTACGTTTTCTGTTCTCTTTATCGCCATAGTTCTTCAAATCCCTCTAGCGCCTTGCTTGATGTAACTCCTCCTAGATGTTTCTCTGCTTTTAAATCATCATACATTTCTCTTAGTCTTATAAAGTCTTTCTTCATTTTCTCTGCATAACTTTCCAAGTAATCACATCTTCTTTTATATCTGTCTAGTTGTTCTGTTAATCCTCTGATGGTATTTGTTTGCGTTTCCTTATCAATTGATTCCTTATTGGCTGTCTGAACACCTTCATCTTTTGTAGTTACTTCTTCTGATTTATTCTCCTCTTCAAAAATATAGTCGGGTACAAACTTGCTTTCATCTAGTTCTTGCTCCTCTTGTTCAATTTCGGCTTCTATCATTGCCTTTCTTACAATATCCTTTCTCCTTTGATCCCATTCCATATCTGAATTGTGTTTGCTTAGTGCAAAGATATGTGCATCTGGTCCTTCAAATTTTAACCTAAATTTCCCATTTATTGTGATAGGGTCTTTCCCTGCATAACCAACTAATAAACTTTTGTGTCTCTTACTAGTTTCCATATGCTCTTGCATACTTTCATTTGTCATTGTTTTAAAATCACAAACATTACAATAGTATGGGACTAAGTGTGTATCAAGGTGATTCTTTATATAATGAGTGATTGCTCTTTTTTTCTGTGATTTATAATCACACTGGGTACAGTTATAAACACGCCCTCTATTAGACACAATATCCATTTTCTAAAAATATAAAATAAACATGACACATAAGAAATATTATACTCATAAGTGTGTGTGTGTGTGTGTGTGTGTGTGTGTGTGTGTGTGTGTATGTGTGTGTGTGTGTGATATAATGATAGCGTTTTTTTTTTTTTTTTTTTTTAATGATTTATTGTCTATTTATAGTCTTTTGAATTTTTAATGCCCATTTTGGGACAGAGCTGCATTGAAATGGTTTTAATTTATCATGATGAACATTGAGAATTTTCTTTTTTCCTTGAATTTCGAAGACTACAGGACTCAATTGCTTTGATATAATATAAGGTCCAGTCCAAGGCGATTCCAGTTTCTTCTTTATTGGATTTAGATAAAACACTAAGTCGCCTGTTTTGTATGCCTTTTCAGCCACTCTTGTGTCATAATCCTTCTTTTGTCTTTCTGAGTTTCTCTTTAGATATGTCCTTGCTTCATGATAACATTCTTCCATCTTTGATCGTAGTTCCGAAACATATGAATGAATGTTTTCAGCTGTTTTAGGATGTGGCAAGGGAAATAATATCTCAATTGGGTGGTTCACTTCTCTTCCTAACATCATCATATTTGGTGTATATCCAGTTGCAGGGTGTATAGTGCTTCTGTAAGCAGCTAGTAGTAACCCGATGTGAATGTCCCAGTCATTTTTGTTATTATTGATGAAACTTCTTATCATCCTTATCAATGTTTGATTAAACCTCTCAACAAGTCCATTAGATGAAGGGTGATACGGAGTGGTTCTCGTTTTCTTTATTTCTAGTAGATTGCATAATTCTTGAAATAAGTGACTTTCAAAATTACGGCCTTGGTCAGAGTGTATCTCTAAAGGAACTCCAAAACGACCTATGAATTCATGGATTAACTTCTGTGCAACCATTTCAGCTGTTTGGTCTGGCAATGGATAAGCCTCCATCCAACGTGTAAAGTAATCTCCAATAACTAAAATATATTTGTTGTTCTGGTTTGATAATGGCAATGGTCCAATCAAATCAATACCAATCCGATCCATAGGATATCCAGCTCTGTAATCCTGTAATGGTGCTTTTGGTCTAGTCACAGGATGTTTATTTCTGCAACAAATGAGACATTTTTCCACATACACTTTTACATCTACTGTCAAATTATACCAATGGAATTTCTCTTTAATTCTATTTATGGTTTTAGCAATACCTAAATGACCTGACATAATAGAGTCATGACAATTCTGCATCACCTCTATTTGTAGTATTTTTGGTACCAATAATCTGAGTTTTTCCCTATCAGCATGTTTCCAATATAATACACCTTTCTCTCTAATAATATTGTTCCAATTTAACCAATAGTTTCTAGTAGCAGGGCTATAACCTGTCACTGTTTCTTTAGTTGGCAAACTTTTCTTGTCCATCCAATCATGTAGTGGTCTTAGATTTCTATCTTCTCTCTGGAAATTTTCTATATCTCTTGATGAATACCCACTGATCCATTGATGCCTTTCATTAGGGGTTTCACTACTTTGATCATTATCAGATTTATCCTTCTGTCTCTGACTTCTTGTAATCATTCTCCTGCACTCATTTTTTTTTTTACATTCAACTCTTTTCTGAAAAACTTATTACCAGTAGCTCCTAAATCTGAAACATTATCAACTTCTTGGTTGAAATCTTTCCAGCTTTCATGGAATTTCAGGCAAGTCTCACAGGATAAATTATTATTTGGATCTGAATGTTCAGAACAAGTTTCTTGTTCGTAATCTTTCCTTGATAGTGCGTCAGCATTAGAATGTTTCTTTCCATCTCGATGCTGAATTGTAAAATTGTATTGAGCAAGTACTTCAAACCATCTGGCCAGTTGCCCTTGAGGTTCTTTAAAGTTATAAAGCCATCTTAGAGAACCATGGTCTGTTCTTAAAATAAAATTCTTTCCAAGCAAATAGTGTCGAAAGTGTCCCATGAAAGTGACAGCTGCTAACAGTTCTCTTCTTGTTACGCTATATCTTTGCTGTTGCTTATCAAGTTTTCTTGAAGCATATGATACCACTTTCTCCTTTCCTTCTTGGATTTGACTTAATACTGCTCCAATTCCAACATTTGAGGCATCTGTATCCAAGATGTAGGTTCCTACTGGAAGTGGATATGCTAGAATTGGGGATGCACATAAGATTGTCTTGAGCTTTTGAAATGCTGACTCACAATCTTTGGTCCATATAAAATTTTCATCCTTCTTAGTTAATTCAGTCAAAGGTGCTGCTACCTCACTAAATTTGTATACAAATTGTCTATAATAACCACATAAACCCAGGAATTGTCGAATTTCTTTGACATTTTTCGGGGTTTTCCATTCTTTCACGTCCTCTATTAGTTTTGGGTTTGGTTTGATTCCTTCTTCACTAACAACATGACCCAAGAATAATACTTCTGACTTCAATAAATCGCATTTAGATGGTTTAAGTTTTAATCCAGCATTCTTCAACTTTGAGAAAACTTCATCCAATATACGGAAATGTTCTCCAAAAGTAGAACTATAGATAATTATATCATCAAGATATATTAATAGATCTTTCCATTGCATTCCTCTAAATATCAATTCCATGCAACGCTGGAATGTGTTAGGCGCGTTACAGAGACCAAAAGGCATTTTTCTATATTGGAATAATCCGTATTTTGTTATAAATGCAGTTTTTGGTCTGTCCTTCTCCTCTACTTCCAACTGCCAATAACCACTCTGCAAATCAAGTGTTGAAAAGATCTTTGCCGAGGCCAAACAGTCAATGCAGTCATCAATTCTTGGAATAGGGTAGGCATCTTTTAACGTCTTGTCATTCAGTTTTCTATAATCAATGCACCATCTTACTGTGCCATCAGCCTTCCGCACTAAAACAACTGGTGAACTCCATGCAGATGATGAGGGCTCAATTACCCCACTTTGCAATTGATCCTTAAGGTACTTTTCCTCTTCTTCTTCAAAAGCTTTTGGAGTCCTCCTAAGCGACTGTTTTATTGGGACAGCATCCCCTGTTTCAATTGAGTGTTTAATAAGTTTACATGTTCCTAACTCTGTCTTGTTTTCTGCAAAGACCTCCTTGTGTTTCATCAGCAAATCCTTTAGTTTACTTTTATTTTCTTCCTGTTTCAACCCTCCTCTGCCTCTTTTAAATAAATCTTGTAAATGTTCAGGTAACGAAGATAGTTCGGCCATTTCCACTTCATCACCATTACATTTACCTTCGGATTTCAAAGAGTTCACTTTGACTTCTTCACTTTCTCCAAATTCTGAAAAATCTGGAAATTTTATTTCTAAAGTTCTGTTTTGTGCACTAGTTAAAACATTGTTCCAGTAATAATCTGCAATTCTATGCTTTTCTTGTTGTTCGTGATAGTGTAATTTGTCATTAGTGGTAACTTCCTGAACACTTTGAGCAGACTGTAATTGTCCAAGCAAATAACCTTTATTCAGCTGTAACGGTTCTAAGGATAAATTTATTATTCTAACTGGAATTGTTTCTTGATCCAGTACAAGTGACCTGGCAATTAAAAACTCACGGTTGTCCTCGAATAAAGGTTCAAAAATATATTCAGCCCCTTTTGACTTCATCTTAGTTGCACCATTTACAATCATCTCGGAATTTGCAGGCACCAGAATATTTGTTGGTAAAGTCACCCTGTCTGTATGCAACAGTGTCTGTATAACTTCACATTCCATCCATGTGCCAGCTATTTTCAAACCCTTTTTGGTGTTTACTGTAACATCTTTTTCATGTAAAATATCACAGCCAAGAAGCAAGGTATCAGATATGGGAGCAACATAAATCTGCCAGTCAAATTTCAGACTTCCTAAGATAATTTCAACATTAACCACACCCTTTGCTTTCAATTTTCTTCCAGCCTCAGCTACCACCAAGATTTGCTTTGCCTCCTCAATAGGTGGTCTTTCATTTTCTGGAATCATGTCATATTGTTTTTCACTCATAACTGTTACCTCAGCACCTGAATCAACAACAGCACTGGTCCTTATACCATTTAACATAACTGGTGCTCTGAGTGTCACAGCATGAATTCTCTTTATGACGATCTCTTCCCTTCTTTCCCCATCTCTTGGTTCCATGCACAAATCCTCATCACTTGATTCAAGGTTATCTGAAACTATACCAATCATACTACTTTTTGTGTCTAAACGGTCTGGTTTACTTGGCAGATTAATTTTTAACTTGGTGTCTACTTCCTTAACTTCACTTTCACTTGTACTTTTGGATAAAATTGTCTCAAAAGGCATGCTATGGCTTTTCGAATGAACGTTTCTAAAATTAATACTTCTAGAATGTGAAGTAACAGATTCATTAAAATCACTCATTTTCTCATATCTATCCTTTTCAAATTTAGGTTCATTATTTGATACATTTCCATTACCTGTATGGGCTGACACGTGGCCGTTGGTCTCAGCCCTTACTGGTTTAAAGGAAGATCTGGCAATTTCTGTGTCCGGGAGCAGGCTTTCTGACTTTCAGATGTTTTATCAATTTGTTTAAATTCTTGTCTTGATTGGACACACTCATTGGCATAATGACATTCTTCTTTACATTTAAAGCAAACTATTTTCTTGGTATTTCTTTGTTGTGTTGTTCCATTTGTGTATCTGTCTTGTGTTTTATGTCTTCTGTCATGATTAATATCATCCAACTTCTTAGATAGTTTCTTGAGTTCATTGGTGACTTCATTTCCGAATTTGTTAAACTCTTCTTCTGTAACATACTGTTTATTGTTTATTCTTCTAGTTGAAATATTTTCATGTACGGATGTATCATCTTCACTAATGGTAACCTGCCTTGCGGATACTTTTCTTCGCATTCCATTTTTACAGCTTTGATGCCATGATATCATCTCAATTGCCTCTTGTATTGTCTTTGGTTTCTTTGTAAGGACATCGTAAGCTATACTTCCATCTGGTAAACCATTCAAGAAGTGTTCAATGGTTAATTGTGTTGCCAGTTCCTGGTTACCAATATTTGGATATCCCTTGTTAACAACATCAGAGACTCTAGATGCGAACTCCTGTAGAGATTCTTTTTGTGATTTCTTCATACCATCCAGCAGGTTTGCTCGGTGTGTCTCGGCTAATGTTTGGTCACCAAAACGTCTTTTAAGTTCGGATACCAAGAAATAAATATCATTTCGTATGTTTAATGGTAATCTTGAAACAAATTCCAAAGCGTCGTCTTTCATACTAAGAATTAAATGTTCTCGTTCAGCATTAGCATTCCAGTTGTACTTTGAGCTAAGCATTTCAAACTGTATCCAGAATGCTGCCCATTCTGTTCTGCCATTAAATATTGGTAATCTAGGTCGAAATTCATCAAAAGAACTTGTGTGTTTTCGATACTCTTGTTCAGTTTCCAAACTAGGTGGATTTCCTATTACTTCTGTCTGATGCCAAACTGGTTCCTTTATTCTGCTTTCATTAAAGACAACTGGTTGAGCATCATAAGATATCTGAGTAAAATTTTGTGGCATGGAGGTGTTCAACTTTGTTACAGTATTGTTCCGTTGAATTTCCCTTTTTGGCATCGCATGAGTTATCTGTTTATTATCCATGATCATCTGACTAGAGTATTTATCAGAGAGTACCCTGTGACCTGTTGGCTGTATACTAGTATTAGGTGATCCATTGTCTATTGTTCCTAATGAGTGTTGAAATGCATTCGGAACCTCTATACTAGGTGTGATTCTAGACTGATCTGGATGTGGCATATAATAAATGGTATCCCTAGATCTCTGATGATCAAAAGATGGCATTTTCTTAATTTCCATCATCTGCCGTGGATAGGAACTTGTCATATTATCACAATTTTCCATGTGCTGTTGGTCAGTACTACATGACATGTTACCACCATTAACTATATGTCGTTGGTAATTATGATGCATATTTACACCATTAACCATAGGCTGTTGGTATAGTTGTGGCATGTGATCACCATTATCTGTAGCTCTCTGGTAAGGAACTGATATATTGTTACTATCTGATTTGGATTGTTGACGAGAATGTGATGTATTGTCACCATTCATTATTCGTTGCTGATAGCTCTGCGACAAATAATGACCACTTGTCATCGGCGGCTGATGTGGATGTGGCATATAAATACCATTCGTCATACTTGTTTGATAATACGTCGTTTTCGAAATAGTTAATGTCTTACCAGTTCCGGCTTTTACAATGCGCTTTTATCACGTGATCTTTGTCGAAATCAGGGCATATATACTTCCGGTTTCGTATCCAATGACGCTGTAAACCGGGAAATTTAACCAGCCAACTATGCCGAAATTAAAGCTCTGGTGCGCTGTACCGGGTTGTTATTCGGACTCCAGGAAAAGTCGATAGATATCCATTCATGAAAGGGGTAAGATTTTTTCCGTTCCCTTCCATAAAGGAATCGAAGAGACGTAGAAAATGGCTAAATGCAATAAGAAGGCCTTTAGATTACTCTCCTAAACCATGGCATCGGGTCTGCAGCCGACACTTTGAGGACAATGCTGACATTCCGACTTTATTTCCATGGAACAATTATGGAATGAAAACAACGTCCCGTGATGCTACATCCATTTTAAAGAGGGAAAATGCAAAGGAATATCAGAATAAAAATGATGGTATGTATATGCTAGTTGAAGCAGTATGCACCGATCTGTAGTGCTTGAGCTCCCAGTTCCGATCCTTCATTTTCCCTTCTGTTGCACTCTAGTTTGTATTAGTCACTCTATAATGGCTTCCAAACTTTTAATTATTTGTTAAACCATGGTTGGAAACCCCATAAGGCATTTTACCTGCAGAAGCAAAACCTGTATTAATAGCTCTTTGGTTAACTATTCCAGACAGCCTTAATAAACATGAAGATTAATTTAATTAGCTATCAAACAGACAAATACAGCACAGCAAAATTTTGTTTCAGCACCACTGATAACACATGATATGATGCAGATGGTTGTGTTACATTTAATGTGACAGTGATAATAATCAAGGTTTCAGATCGGTCAAAATTAACTAAAACATTGACAAATATAAGAACTTTCTGGCTTCTTTCTGAGAAATTTCCAGAAAAAAAGTTGGTCATTCTGTCCATCAATTGATGCATTTGACAGACCATTTTGGCATATAGATGATATTTTTCAGCCATTTTCCATTTAATCAGCAATGACATGACTGGTCTTAATAAAAATAATAATTGTTATTATTGTCTTCCTGACTTGACGATGATGATGATAATCATTACTATTATTTCTTGACAAACTTTGGATAGTGTTTATTGTTCATGATAGAAAAATCCAAACAAGAGAATAGCATAATAGTGATATTCAAATACTAGTAATGTGTTTTTTTTTAATAATTTTACTGTTTTAAAGATATCACATGCGAGTCAAGAGAAGCTGACTCAGTCTCCCTCCAATATTTGTTGGGAGTTCATGTGTGCAATTACTCTCAATTATGCATTTGGTTTATCTGCTTAGACTATTTTATTGAATAACAGTATAGAATGTTTGTGCTGGAATTATAATTATTCTTAATTTGATTTTCAGACAAATGTGAAACAGGATGTACTGAAATGAATGTTACAGAAACAGAAGTTTTGGATATAATAATTGAAGAGTCGGATGGGGAAGTAAATGATATCATTGTACCCACTAATGTTCCCTTCTTTATTAAAGAAGTAGAAATTGAAACAGAAAATAATGAGGGTAAAATAATAATTATAATAATAATAATAACAATAATAATGATATGTTCATGTTAAATTTATGTATAATTATATATGCTAACAAGTGTTGGGTAGGTTTTTCATGAATGCCCGTCACCAAGTCTCACTTCCAGTTTATGGCAGAGGTCACGTTTATTTATCCCAACTGTACATTTTACCTGACTTTATTAGGCTTTTAATTTGAATATTTTGCTAATTTTGTATTTGAAGCAATTTCAATATTAAGTAACTAAGTGCTGTACATGTATTTCGAATTACACTGTTCACTGTTTATGTATTGGTCCAAACTTGTGTATACAAAGAAAAGTGTCAGAAAAGCAGGTACATAGAAGTAATTATAAGTAAATTTAATTATTACTGTGATAATAACCTGACTTTTGAAATTAAGTTTTGAAGCCAAAAATTATAACAAAAGGTGTGATTTAACAGAAAATCTTGTATGTGTATGGTCAAGGGTTTAGTTAAGATTTATAAGAAGTATATATTAAATTTTTTTGTCTTGCCATTATCTGTTCCTGGATGTTAATTTGTTGCCTTTAATATTACAGCTTCTTCTATAATCCAAGACCATACATACAGTAACACAATTGGTGCGAGAACAACTGATCAAGACCATAGGACAGTTTCAGTTGCAGTACAGACAGATATAACATTGGTTGATATGAAGCAGTATGATGAAAACTCTTCAAATCTATCTTTCCTGTCTACTATAATATCAAGTGACAAGAAGGTGAAATATTATACTGGCATACCAAACCTCATTATGTTTTTTGGGTTATTTAATATCTTGAATAATTGCAACATGAAGTATTACAGTGGAAAAGGTAGTGTTGAACAGAAGAAATATGAAGTAATTGGAAAAAAACCTGGTCCAGGAAGAAAATTATCAAGATTAAATGAGTTTATCCTAACATTAATCAGATTGCGCCATGCTCTGCCAACACTTATTTTAGCAGACTTATTTTATATATCTGGTACAAGAGTGTCACAAATATTTAACACTTGGACTGTCCATATGTCTATGGTGTTTTCTAGATTACTTTTATGGCCATCAAGACCACTTGTTCAAAAACACATGCCAAGATCAGTAAAGATAAAATACCCTAAACTCAGAGCTATCATTGATTGCACAGAATTTTTTGTACAAAAACCAAGAAACCCTTCCTCTCAGGCCAGAACATATAGCACATACAAGTCACACAATACATGTAAATGTCTGGTAAGCATTACTCCATCTGGTGCTTTTAATTTTGTTTCTGACATCTGGGGTGGAAATGTATCAGATAGATATATTACCATGCAGAGTGGCTTTCTTGATCTTGTTTCAACCGCGGATGAAATTATGGCCGACAGAGGATTTCTTATTAGAGACCTCCTGACTGAAAGAAGAGCTACATTAACTATTCCTCCATTTACACGCAAGTGTAAGTGGGGTAAAAGAAAATATCTGACTGGCACTGAAATTCATAAGACAAGGTGTATTGCAAATACAAGGATACATGTGGAGAGGGCCATTCAGAGACTTAAAAAGTTTAAGTTACTATCTGGAATTATATGTTGGTCTCTTAAACCATTGATAAATTCCATGGTTAAAACTGCAGCATTTTTGTGCAACCTTATGGCACCATTAGTTAAAAAGTAGTTGACTTGTAATTCTTTGCTTTATTAAGATGCTCAGAACAATCGGGACAATCACTAAAGAGGTTTCATTGTTATAAATTTATTACATTAACTTAATTATATATGAGTTGAGTTGAGTTGAGTAATGGTGTTTTATGCCCCAGTCAAGAATCTTTCACTTATTTCGAGGTGGTCAGTTCTGGGATAGTGGAGGAAACCTGAGTACCCGGAGTAAACCATCAACCTTCGGCAAGCAAACTGACAAACTTTCTCACACTAGGATCTGTTTCGAGTGGTATTTGAACCTAGGTGGTGAGAGGCACTGTGATCCGTAAGTGCACGCTTTAGACCACTCGGCCACTGAGGCCCCTTAATTATATATGCAAGATTGAAATAAGTAAACACATTTTCCAGCTAAGAACAGTGATAAATCTAACAAAATACAACTGAACCTGTCTAAACTGAAAACTTTGTTTAATCTAAATCAAATGTTCTGCCAAAAAGTGTTCAGTGTAGACTGGTTCTTACCAAAATACCAACCATCATTGACTGTATCATTTGATATTTATACAAGTTTAAGAGGGAAGGGTCGTTTATGACAGAGTCAAATTTTTTTTATACCAAATCACCCAGTTACAACAAATCACAGTTTAAACTGAACTGAATGAAGGAAACAATGCGCAACAACCACTGATGTCCTGTATATAAACTGACAAACTTTCTCACATTTTAGAAAGTCAGATTATGTTACTTTTTAAAGTAAAATGTGTACATGATTTTGTAAGTGAATGGCAATAAATAGCAATCAATCACTGCCATAATACATTTTTATAGTATTAAGTTGAATTGTATTTACAGAAAAAAACCATCACACATCAAGTATGTCGCTTATGTTTTTACTTTTTATGTAATTTGATGTTTATAAGACAATTACAATGTTGCTATTGTCAAAATGGTTTCTATATATATATATATATATATATATATACTTGCTTGTATGGGTCACTATAAGAAGTTTTATACCAGTAAACAGGTTTGGCAGTAAGGATTGTTTAGTTAAATGCCTACAATTACTCAAAATTTATAATAAATATTTTTGAACAAACAAATTTGATTTTTCTTTGATTTGTGTATAGATGTCAGTATCAAAATAAATTCTTTCAACAGCTATCCCTTTTAGTGTGAAAAAGACAAAATCACAATACTGGAGCTCACACACTCCAAGTTGTGTCTGAATCTGTGTGTACCAAGAGGTATTCTTCTTAAGCCTCACTTCACCATCCTGAACATACAAATAATAATCTTTGTCAGATGCAACTTCCAAAGGTGTTTTATGTCTAAAAGAATAACTACATTTGATTTCAAGTAAACCTTTACCACAACACAAGCACTCAACTTTCCCATCTGGGGAAGCTGCTAAGAAGGGAAATTCCTTAGATATAAATAATCCACAAGAGGAAGGAACAAACTTCTTATGAGAATGTCTCACTTTTGTAACATACATACTGTAGGCAACTTTTTCCATATCTTTTCCATATTTAGTTGCTGCAGTAGAAAAAGGTAAAGTATTACCCTTAATACTACGGACAATGTAGTTTTCAGGTTTAAGTTTTTCTAGGTTACATTTTAGAACAGAATGTGCAAGGGATGCAGTAATCCGACCCTGACGATGTTTGAACCAAAGTTCATTTTCATGCTGTCCTTTTGTGCTGTTTTCAACTTTTGCTATGTATTCACTTGTATGTTTCATGGACAATTCATTTATAATACATTGAAAGTTTGACCCACATTGCTTTTTCACACAATTTACCATGTCAGAAAAATTTTGTAACTCCTCATCATCAGAATCACTATCAGAATCATCAGAGGGTGGTTCTGTTGTTTGTAAAAATAATGCATTGGTTCCCTTACATAGTCTATATACCATATTTTCCAGTGATTTCTGTGATTTACTTTCCAATTCTTCTTTATTTGGAGTGAATATTTCACGGCACTGTTCTTGTTTACCATACTGTATGTCCTTTAACAAAGTGGGTTCAGAACGTTTTCTCGGTTTATCCCATTTACAACCAGAATCTGTGCCTACTTCAGTATTTCTATCCTGGTGACGTTCACAAAAGTTTTGAACTGCAAGTACTAATGCAATGCAGTGTTTACAACTGCCATCATCTCTGAAAAGAGAAAAAAAAAATCATTCTAGATATTACAAAATTGCATCCTACAATTTGCATTAGTTCTAAAATTAGTGGAGATGATTGTTTAACATAACCATGCCTAAATTGAACTGCCAATATCATATAATGCAAACAGGAAGAAAAAATATGTGTGTGTGTGTGTGTGTGTGTTTACACAATGAAACCATAATCTATTAGTTTATTACAGTATGTCTAGTTACTAGTAGCTTTCAATATGCAAACAAGATTATACAAATGTAAATATTTGGCAAAAACCAAAGTGGTACAAGATAATTCTTTTAGTAGTTAGGTATATGCCATTTTTAGATGTAGATCTAGCTCACTGAAAGAACATGTGCAACTATTGGGGTATATTATATTTTAGTCAAGTCATAGCTGAACAGAAAATTAAAAGGAAATTGCAACTTTAAAGTAGATGTTGATCCCAGGAGAATGGTATAAATTTTAACTTTCTTACCATTTAACAATAAAAATTCTCCCTCAGGTTATTACATTATTTGGGTTTTAACTGAATTTGCATTTTCATGGAGAATGCAAAATTGTTAATTGTAAAATGAAATGACATCCATAAAATATAAGTTCAATGACTAATATGTGTTCTCAAAGTAAGACAGTCATACTCTTGACTCCTATTATTCTGTTTTGATTCGTTTGACATCCCAGTCAAGAATATATGTCTATATCAAGACATCTCCAGCTACAACTAAGAATGCAGATATTGTGAGTCAGGCTTTGCTATGCATGATACTGGTTCAGTATCATAGCTTTTTTTTAAGTTTGAAGATTTGTCAATGCAAAAATCATAAAAACATTATTGTCTTTTTGTTTAAGCATTAAAAATGTTTATTCTGTTTAACCACTGAGTATACCGCTAATACAATACATATACTTACGCCACACATGTACAACCACCTGAGTGGATGGATCCAGTGTTGTCAAGTAATATCCAAGAATCGTATGGCCTCTCTGCTTGTCTAGTCTCAGGAATACAACTGCCTTTAACATACATATAGTTTGAATCACACTGGCAAAGTCTGACATCACTTACATGGCCACACATGTAGAGTTGGTATGCATTGTCCGACTTGTAATTTTTTAGACGTTCAGATGACCAACCGCATTTGTTCAACAAATATACCATTAAATCTCCCATTTCTACAGGTGGTAATGCTGACAAATTTTTATTCCATAAAACTGTGGATACATCTGGTAATACTAATGTGTCCCCGAAACTGTCGGGTACACTTCTTCTCACAACATTTGAAACTTTATATTCATGTTCTACTTCTACACTGTTGTTTACTGGAAAGTTCATATCACACGCGGCTTCTGCAAGACGAATTAGCGATTCCTTCCTATGAGAACTTGACTGAATGCCTCTGTCTTTTAAATATTTTTTCAACTCGTCCACTTTTAACTGTCGAAAATCCATTTTAACAATCGAATGCACTGCGTTTATGAAAAAGTGAAAGCAAACCGGAAGTTTGTATGCCCTGATTGTTGATCACGTGACGCCTTAATCACGTGACAGATTGGTCGTTCCGGAACATCTCGAAAACGACGTATTGTGTGGCATTCTGTTCCCATTAATTATGTATTGTTGATAGTTATTTTGCACATTGTCACTATTTATTGTTGTTCTTTGGTATGATTCTGGCAAATTGTCATTATTTATCAAAGGTTCATGAAATGGATGTGGCATGTCATCCCCATTCAGGTTGGTATAATGTATGTCATGATCTCTATAATGCTGGCTTGTTGTGAATTGATTAGTGTTTGTCAGGGAGCTTTTCTTGTAGGGTTGCTCTTCAATTGATAATAAAAATTTGTTGTATTGTCCATCAACTGAAAGGGTTTCCCTGCTATTATTATCAAATTGTGGCAAACAATTTGTATTGCTAATTAGGTGACTATCACTATAACTATTTCTTGGTATTCCCTGGGTTATTCTATTTGATGTTTGTAAGACAGGGAATGATGGCATACTACTGTATATTCTGTCATCAGTATTGTTGTATGGCTTATTGCGGTTTATGCTTGACGTTGAAACAGTGGCAGTTGAATAAATAACATCTGTAACAGCACTTGTTGAAATGACTTCTGAATGAAACAGAGAGACAGGCAATGTTCTAGATCTCAACTCCATTTTGATGATTTTTTTTTTTTTTTTTTTTTTTTTTTTTTTTGTGTTTTAAAATTTGATTTTCTGTTATAACCTAAGTATCCCACTTCTGACACCAATGTTGTAAAAATAAAAAAAAAAAATTTAATTAATGAATATCTTGTCTGACACCAACCTTACAAGTCTGTAAGGATTTAAGAATGAGTTCCGAGCAGGCGGAGATTGGGTTCGAATTTTATTTACTCAGGTCACCAGAAAATAATTTGAGAAATATTAAATACAGTAACAATCAAATGAATTTATTGAGAAAAAGAAAATACACATACATTTGTTTCATATAAACCAGTAAGAACAAGAATACAATTTCTAAAGTTATATTTTAAGTATAATCAGTATTATTTAGATTTAGTGTAGGGGTAGTTCCTACTTAAATGTTCTAAACGTTTTCACAATCTTGTGAAATTCACGTAGGAGTGGTTCCTACTCATGTGAAAATACACATGGAAATATAAAATATTATTAGTTAAATATACTGAAATTACATTTAAATTTAGCGTAGGGGTAGTTCCTACTTAAATGTTCTAACCGTTTTCACACTGATTTAGTACCTTGTGAAATTCACGTAGGAGTGGTTCCTACTTATGTGAAAATACACATGGAAATATAAAATATTATTAGTTAAATATACTGAAATTACATTTAAATTTAGCGTAGGGGTAGTTCCTACTTAAATGTTCTAACCGTTTTCACACTGATTTAGTACCTTGTGAAATTCACGTAGGAGTGGTTCCTACTTATGTGAAAATACACATGGAAATATAAAATATTATTAGTTAAATATACTGAAATTACATTTAAATTTAACGTAGGGGTAGTTCCTACTTAAATGTTCTAACCGTTTTCACACTGATTTAGTACCTTGTGAAATTCACGTAGGAGTGGTTCCTACTTATGTGAAAATACACATGAAAATATAAAATATTATTAGTTAAATATACTGAAATTACATTTAAATTTAGCGTAGGGGTAGTTCCTACTTAAATGTTCTAACCGTTTTCACACTGATTTAGTACCTTGTGAAATTCACGTAGGAGTGGTTCCTACTTATGTGAAAATACACATGGAAATATAAAATATTATTAGTTAAATATACTGAAATTACATTTAAATTTAGCGTAGGGGTAGTTCCTACTTAAATGTTCTAACCGTTTTCACACTGATTTAGTACCTTGTGAAATTCACGTATGAGTGGTTCCTACTTATGTGAAAATACACATGGAAATATAAAATATTATTAGTTAAATATACTGAAATTACATTTAAATTTAGCGTAGGGGTAGTTCCTACTTAAATGTTCTAACCGTTTTCACACTGATTTAGTACCTTGTGAAATTCACGTAGGAGTGGTTCCTACTTATGTGAAAATACACAAGATAGCAAAAAAAATATATATATAATAATAACAATAATAAATAAATAATATTATTTCCAAACAATTATTTTTAAAAATAATAATGCAATGAGGCTTTTTCTATTAATTATTTACAAGAGTTATTTAAAACCAATGCAATTTAAATGACAAATGATATTTTTTGTAAATGTAAAAATTCAAATGCAAAAAAGCCCCTACCTACCTGGCTGTCTCACCTTTTATACCTGGAATCCCGACAGCATAATCTTGTCAAAGTGTTTTGCATATTACAAAATATAAATACAATATATAAGCAATTAATACATTAAATAAATAACATATAAACAACAAACGATGTAATGAGGCAGTGTCATAAAAATGTGTGCATTAATAACAAAAATAAAGTATGAATTTATATCGTTACGAGAGTATCTTGTCGGATCACGTGGAAATGTTTACTAACAGTTTTTACATTTTTACGTCATTATATCAACATAAACAAATTATCCAATCAAATAACTCGATTTGGAGAAAATACGGGAAATCATCTGACGTCATTACGAGAAAACACCATACCAAAAATGGCGGATAAAATAAATACAAGTTTACTATATCAAGTAAAAATGTGCTGAAATATGCGACATGCACCAAGATATTTCTATTTTATAGGATTATTCATACAAAGTTGCTATTCTAGAAGCAAACTACGTAGGTAATAATAGTTTTTTTTATAGTAATAGAATTCATAAAAATCATCCTGATTTAGTAAAGCAATACGATTGACATCGACAAATCGGCATGGAGTCCAATGTGAAATGGAGTCTTCTCCAATATTTATAATAAAATACATAACGGAACAAGATTGACCCATACTAAATCCATTAGAACAATTTTTTTTTTTTAAATTTTACCACAAATGTCTTTCACACAAAAATACACACACGGCCAGAGCGCGTTTTTTTTTTTTTTTTTTCTTCATTTATCAATTTCTTTTGTTTTGTTTTTTTATTGTTAATAAATTCATATTTTAACAAAATATTTTTCTTTCTTATAATCTTATTTATTTAATACATAATGTTGTCACGCTTTTAAATTTTTTTTTATGTTTCATTTCGTAGGGCTTGAGAAAATATATGAACTCACGTCGTCTGCGACTTATTCATTGCGATTTGATATGGAAGATTTCAATGGAGTTCGGAAATTTGCATTATACGACAATTTCAAACTTGATGATGCATCGAAAAATTACAAATTGAATTTTGATAACTACATAGGAAATGCAGGTAACCTTTTTAATTGACCTGAAAAATCAATAATAATTTGAAACTTTTAAAATTTTTACATAAAATTTGACAGAAAACATTTGCGATAGCCAATTAATATTAAAAAAATTAAACGAAATTGTTGATTGACACTTAATTTAATTGAAAACATAATTATAATATAGAGATCTGGTGTACTTATGTTTACAAAATCAAATTCATTGCTACACATACTTTTAATAGGAATGAAGTAAACATATAACAAAAATCTGCTAAATTTTGACGTGCCATATGTGCACATTTCGGAAAATCATTTCTCATCAGGGACACTAGGGGCCGAAAAGTTTGATAGATAAAAACATTGGCCAAACAGTTGAAAAATAATGAATCTAAAGGTCCAAAGTTCCGTCTTAATTTTTGAAATTTTCTTAAAAATAAGGTTTGTTCCCTCATGCAAAGCATTCCTAAGGTAGGTTTGGATTTATATAATTTTGAAACGTTGGATTAACTAATTTTTAACTGACTGGTTTATGTTTTTATCTCTACACTTTTTGTCCCCTAGAGTCACTGATGAGGAATTAATTTTGGAAATGTGCACGTATGGCACATCAAAATTTATCAGATATTTTTGTTATATTGTTTTTACCTATTAAAGGAAACACCAAAGAATTATCAATTTTTTCTATTGGTATATTTCATGCCGAGTTGTATAAGAAACAAAAGGAGAAACGTGCCTTCAAACTATGTTTTCGAAGTTTGAGCTCTTTTAGGTTATTCTATATTGTACTGTCTACTTTATCCTTCTTTTTTAAATTTAACAGAAGTGTAATAAGTGATAAGATATATTTTTCAGTTATTACGTGTTTCGGATTCGATGTTTATAGATTCTTTTGAGCATTAATATACGTGTACAAGTAGCAATTTTAAATAACAAGCTGTTTTTGACTTTTTCGATTCTAGGCGATTCATTTAGCTATCACAAAGGAAATAGATTTGCAACATTCGATAATGACCATAATGGATGTTCGGTGGGTTATAGTGGTGCATGGTGGTATAATCTTTGTCTCTATTCTAACCTGAATGGTCTATATAATAGCACTGAATTTGGTAAAGGAATTAATTGGAAAAATTGGCATGGGCTTTATTACTCTCTTAAGACGACTGAGATCAAAAATACGACGAATGTAATGTAATATATATATATATATATATATATATATATATATATATATATATATATATATATATATATATATATATATCAAGACTTTAAGTTTTGCATAATTTTATAATATAAAAAGTTTTTTAATCTTTTTTCCTGTATAATTAGATTGTTTTTGATACCATTTTGCTATCATATGTTTATTAGACTCAGGACAATAAAAACACTTTCTAATTAAAAGAAAACTACTCTATGAGGTATTATATTGAAATTTCAAGGATTTTTTGTTCGGTCTGTTTGTATTAAAAACTGTTATTGTTAACAGTTCCTGTAATTTTAATTTTCTTGGTATTTTACTGTTATTTTTATCATAGGAATTGCCACTCGCAAAATTTAAATTTATTAATGCCATTAAATTTAAGAATGTGAGCATGAAGCGGACATAGCGGCCATATACTGTCTATCGATCTTTTAAAAGAGAACAAGTTTGTAGTAAACTAAAACAATTCTTCATTATATTGCCAAAGAGACAATTTCACGGTTTTATCTATAAATATGTTAAATTGTTGAAGATTTATATACAAAAGTTAAGTTGAGTAATTGTGTATTCCACAAGTTTATTTTTCACTTATTCCGTAGCGGTTTATTCTGGCATGGTGGAGGAATACGAAATGTTTTGTGAAAAACGCTATCTTGATTATTAACTATTTAATGACTTTTAAATGTCTTTGAATTAAAATGTATACTACAACTATGCGATCCTTTCAAATGTTTGATGTCACACACGTAATATATTCTTTTTCATATTAGAAACAGGTATTTTCGTGAAATCTAAGATAAGTTAATATAAAGAACATAATTTTTTTTATTGATATGGAAATATACATTCTGTAAATTGCAACTTTACTTTAGTTAAAAACTAATGCAAATTATTATTTTATAGCCAAACAGATGTTAATTAAAATAGAACAGGATATTATAATTATCATGATTGAAAGATGTAAAATCTAGATGTCGAATGTGACATTAGGAGTTGCGTGAGGTAACTTTAGGTAAAATTGTTTGAATTTTTCACAGGAAAATAGATAAAAAATTCTTTATGTATATAGAGTTTAGACATTAGTTTTGAGAAAAAAACAAGATATAATACGAAATTTTGCCATTTTTATATTTTTGTCTAGTCTTTTGTACATAGTTAATTATAGTATTATCCGTTGGAATTGTATTTTTTAAACTTGTTACGTATTACACTTATTGCTCTTTTAAATTAAGATTAAACTACCGTCTAAAACAAGTTCCGCTTTAGGTAAACACAAAATATTCCCTATATGTGTGTGTGTGTGTGTGTGTGTGTGTGTGTGTGTGTGTCCATGTGTTTTAAGTTCATGTTCACATAGGTTTACACAAGCAAACACTGAAAATGAACACATTTCCATGGGAAATATGTTAATAATTAGCGTTTAAATAACGTTAACCGTGCATAGTAGTTTTTCGAAACCTTGGTCAAAGTAAGAAAAGATTACGGGAACTATAATGCATATTGCAATAGGTTGTTAGTAAATTATGGAATTGGATTCGTTAATTATGTGTTACGCTATGTTCATTTGTATTTTAAGGAGAGTCCCGATACCAAGGGGAGTAACTATGTTAAACAGGACAAAATTACCAGTCAGTAATAATAATTGTACATAAAAATAAAACATAAAACGTTAAATCTGCAATCGACATTAAATTTTTAAAATATTTTATTAATGTTTTTAATTACAATAGTGTTATTTTATTAATTGTAAATAATTGAGATCGTACTTTTAAAATCTAATTTAATCATTTAGGATCGTGCAAATATTCTAAAATTATCGTTTAGTTTGGCAAATAATCTGGTAATGCTACATGATCTTTCGCTAAAATTGTTGACTTCATACTCAGTATAAGATAATTTCATAAGTTTATGGGTCTTTTATAAAATATCTGCATGCATTTTAGATATAACCTGTTATAGATTATACTGCTTTTACCTCTGATGCACACAGTGTTATCTAGTGCAACTGACAGAGGATAGCGACAAATGTCGATGTTGATATGCGTATAAGCATACCAGAATTAGCTTACAAATTGTCCAAAATATCAAATAGAGCGATTTCATTAAGAACAAATCTTGCAATGAGTTGAAAAACAGATCTTTTAGGAAGAATGCTGCGTTTCAAAAAAATAAGATTTATAAAAAAGGGAAAACGGTTGAGACGAATCCCAGGAATCGTAATTCGTTTTTAGGGAGTAAAAATACACTAAAAGGTTAATTATCATTAACATTATAATAAAATATTTGGTTTTGGAATATAAAAAACTAGTCTTTTTTAAAGTTTTATAAATTTTTGTACTAAAGTGATTCTTCAAACATGTCAGTTTGATTGGTTTGATTTTTTTTAAATAGCAATGTAAAAAATATGGGGTAGGGAAGATAATCCTTTCCCTATCTTGAAAACGAGAAGCCATATGATTTTTTAAATTTTATTTTGTAGAATATACAACAAGTTTCATTTGTTTTGTTTTTGAAATTTGGATTTTTTTTGGTAAATTGTCAACGAAAATGACTACTTTTTTTGCACACTCTGTCATAATAACTTACGCTTTTTGTTTTTTAAATTGTATGTACATCACTTCATTGCACGTCTTTTATTGATTATTGATATTGATTAAAACAATAACATTTTCATCTAATCATAATTGAATTAGTAACAAACATGACATTAACTTGCTGGGATATATAGAAATAAGAAATAATTGTTGAAAAGCGGGGAAGGCTTAATACACTCTAGTGAAAAAGCGACAACCCAAACATATGAATTTTTAAATTTTATTAAACAAAAAATCACAGTTTGGAGATTTTTTTTGTTTTTTTTTTTTTTTTTGTTTTTGTGCCTTTTGGTGCCGAGAACTACCTTACGATCTTAATTTATTTTTAAATTTATCGTAAAATTTTGCCAATGAACTGGCAAATTACATAAACTTCTGCTAATGTATCGGGCCTCATTCACACGATTTGATAATTTCATCGCCAGTACTAGATAAACGTGGTTATCCGGTGTATTTGACCGAGGACAGCGACTAACATATGTGTATAAGCATGCAAAAATTAAATTGTAAAAATAGATCGATTTCAGTCGTAACAAATCGTGCAATAAATTGAAATACTTATCTTTCAAGAAGAATGTTGTGCGTCAAATACATATGCATGTAATAGGAAAAAATCTGAAAAAAAAAGATTTCCCACATTTCGAAAATTGTTGTTCGCATTTTAAGGGGTTAAAATGTTTAATCAAACTTTCAAAAATATATTTTGTTTTTTAAGTTAACAACGCCTAGTCTTGGTGATGTTTTACAAACTTAAGTATTCAAAAATATTTTAACATGCCATTTTGATGATTAGAATTTAAAGATGCAGAGGTATGGAAGCCACTTCTTTAAAACTAGAACCAAAGAATATGATTTTTATTTTTATTTTTTAGAAAAGAAAATAAGTTTTGATCCGTCATGTAAAGCTTTCCTAAGTTGGATTTGGATTCATATAATTTTAGATCTTTGAGTTAATTAATTTACACTTGTTTGGCATGTTTTTATATCAAACTTTTTGGCCCCTTAGTGTCACTGATGAAGAATGTTTTCCCAAATGTGCACATATAGCACATCAAAATTTTACAGGTACTTTTGTTATATATATATATAAACGTACTTTGTGTAGTTATTCAAAGAAACGTTTTTGACAGATTTTATGAAATGTGAATTATATCATTGTATATTATATCATGACAAGTCTTTTATTAAAATATTGATTAAAACAATAAATTAATTTGTTTTCATTTCATCTATTAATTTTCGAATAAATAACAAACAAAATTTCCATTTGCAGAAATATTTAGAAATGAAAATTAGATGGTGGAAAGTAAAGTCGGTTTAATGACGTGGCTTATAAACTTGGCCTTTTTGAAAAAAAAGCAACAAATGCAAAAGCTAAATTTCTTTGTCTTTATTCTAACGAAAGCGCATCTAGAATGACTCTATCTCAGAAAACAAGACCTAACATTTTTTGCGATTTTCATGTGACAACCAATTAAATTTCAACTTTTTATGGCAACCTAGGTTACAGCGCATTAATACTTTATTTTTACTAAAAAAAAACTACCTTTTCTCGTGTAAGGTTTAAGACAGTAAACAGGTCTTTATCGAGCTTAGTAATTAAAGTGACTTGTTTGAGTAACAATTAACTGAACCTACACGTTACGCGAAAATTGTCTAAAATCACAATGACACCTATTGTAATAAGGAAATTCCAAACACCAGATTAAGCCATGCTAATCCTGACCGGATATTATTATTAACATTATTTTTGTGAAATCTTAACATTTTCCTCAAAATACTCTAAAACTAACATATTAAAAAGGTTAAAGGGAAAAAAATAGTTTTTTTTATTAACTTAATAATTGAATTTAAAAAGTCATGTATTTCTAAATAAAATTTTTTAAAACTTGGAATTTCTAAATATATGCATTAAATAAAATTATATATTTTAACACAAAAATTCACTATGACATTAATACGCTCTACTAAAAATACGGAGAAAATGCATATGTTTTTGTATTTTATTCAACGAAGTACATTCTAATGAATGCGTCTGCAAATTTTTCAATAATAATTCTTTATTGGGGAAAATAATTTGCCTCAGGTTCCGGAAACTACCTTAAAACTGGAAAAAATATGTGGTGTCTGTAACAATATTCAATTAATTAGCAAAAATGGTGCAGTATTTGCAATTGCTTGTTAATTTAAAAAATAAAACTGTTATAATGTAGTTAACAGATAGCTGAAGTAACAAAATGCATGTGATTGTGTAATTCTGGAATATTTTTGTACAGCCAGAAACTTTTTTTATTTTGAAGAGACAAAAATAAACTTTTTTAGCAGTTTTATTTTTACTTTAAACTTATCAGAGCTGTTTTGTTAAAGATCAAAATTATTTCATTTTTAGATTGGTATGTTTTGCGAGCCTTTTCAAACCTAATGAATAAACTAAAACGCGTTATAAAGAGTATTTGTATTTTGTAATTTATTCTAAAATCATGTTGGAAATTAACAATAAAAATTCCGAAATCAATATCACTATGATTCATACAAAAAATGATATTTGGAAAGAAAAAAAAGGTATGTAAGTAATCGCGTGCGCACGCAAAAAAATTGAACAGTTAAATGGCCGTCCACAATATCAATGTTGTTGATATGTATCAAGCCATTCTATCTAAACTTATACTAGTTATATTTGAATTCACAATTTTCTGTTGTAGGTGACGGGTGTAGCAAGACAGAAGGTGCTTTACCTTCCATTCATGAACCCCTGGTCTCACTTTCTTGATTGAAGTTTACATTTGTAAATGGTATGGCCAGTTCGCAAAGTTTTTTTGTGTGTGTGTGTGTGGAGGGGGAGTGTTTTGGAGATGAATTTGTATGTCTGAATTGAAAAGGAATTCAAAATACAACAAATTCTTTTCAGAAATTAATTTTTAAATATAGGTTTCAGTGTTATTGTCATAGACTGCCAATTAATACTTGACAATTGCAAATGTACATAGGGGAATTGAATACAGAACTTTTGTTATGACTGCTTTTTTGATGAGGTTCATTTTTTTTAAATATATCCGTTATTACAAATATTAAAAGACTAATAAATAAACTTTTAAATTGAAACCTTGTGATATAATCAACAATAGTGAGATTTCAGAGGATTGCTTGGCATAATTGGTTTTTTCTGAGGAAACAGTCCGTATCGGTGACTGATATTGTGTCGATATTGAAATTCGAACAAATAATGAAATCAATCTCGCCGCTGGAGTTTCATTTTTTAATCGTTAGTTACTTTTCGATAATAAAGTAAACTTTATTATAAACAAGACCAAAAAACGTCTCGGTTTACATATAATCTTATATATTGAAATATATTTTTACGCTATATGCATTTTCAGAAAATGGATATTAACAAAAAAATTTGTGTTATCATATTATAATAAATTGCCTTTTATAAATATTTGATCGCCTTTTGATAGCAATAGCGTCTACTTATAGTTTATTATAAAACACTTTTTTACGAATCTCTTTTAGTCTATAGTAAGTACATAATAAAAAAAATTCTTTTGTATAAACGTTAAAATGTTTTATAATGTCTTTTGAGAAATAACAGTTGAAAAAAACTGTTCTTTAAAACTTAGTTGTATCTTTTAAATACTCGACCCCTTAATTTTTTTCTCTTATTTTACATCACATTTTACGGATGTATTTTGCCCTTTAAGATCCAGCTGTAAGTAACATGCTAAATTTTCTTTAAAGTTTTCTCTCTGTGACATCAGTTAATTATACTATGCCTTAATATATTTAAACAAAACTTAATATTAGTCTATCCTACAAAGAAAGATTTGAACCCTAATAATAAAAGTCAGAACAAAGAATTTTGTATTGATTGGAGTATGTTTTGTTATCTTAAATTTATACTGGTATCGATATATATTTGACAAAACAACTCTTTCATTTTGATGTACTATATGTGCAGATTTCGGATATTCATTCCAAAGCAGTGACAATAACGGCCGAAAAAGATGATAGACAAAACAAAAGATAATTCAAGCATTCGAAAATTTATTACATTCAAAGTACCAAAATTGCAAAAAGGTATGCTTTGCATGCGGGAACAAATATTAGCTTTAAAAAATTCATTTGTTAAGACGGCTGAAAATTTTGCCACAAAGTACATTTTCTTACAGCACAAAGCTCTTGGAGAGTTTTACTCCACCAGCAGCTGTACCCTCCCAGGCGGATTGAATAATTAACAAAAATACTTTTTTAATATCGATTTGCCATATGTGCTTGCTTCTGAAATTCATTCCTCTTTGTTAAAAATTGTAATAATTTTTTTGAGAAATTACACAATTTTTCCAATAACACTTAAGCATGAACTGAATTGATGAATGATAAAGTTATGTTTATTTAAGCAAGGACAAACAAGGTTTGAGTTTAAAAATCATTTAATCATCTTATTTACTGCAATATATTTTCACGCATTATGCATTGTTAGTAAATGGATATTAAAAACAATTAGTGCTATCATAACGTAATCATATCCCCTTATAAATAAATAAATTTAATAATTATCACGAATTCTATTTGGCTTAAAATTAAGAGTCATTGTCTCATTGTTTAAGGTTTTTAAATTTTCAATAGACCAAACAAAAAATAAAGGCAAATGCTTAAATATTTCATTGCATTTTGATCGATATTTTGATTTTGGTGTCTGCATATCGTATTTTTAAAACCCCTTTTTCACTTTTATTCTGTACGAATCCTTGTTAAATATGTAGTGAGTGAGAAAAAGTCTGTATTATTAAGTCTTTTTGAGAATTTTTTAAGATCCAACTGCAAGTTACAAGCAGCCTGTAATTGTTTTACTAATTTTTCTTTAATGTTTTTAACAGTTAAGTATACATTTGAACTCGATTTTATACAAAATCTCTTTAACTTATTACGTAATACTGTCGAAACTGAGTTGCTAGTGGAAGTCTAGTAACTTTTGGTTAAAGATACTTTTTTGCTTTTTATGACCTTTGTTAAGATAAATTGGGCATTTTTAATCAAATTGAAATGGTAAAGAGAACAGATTCTCAATAGGTTTTGTAGCACTGTGTGGGGGGTTTTTCATAAATATTTTCTCTTTTTATATCATCGTCGTATTAAAACTATTTCATAGTATAACACTTCAGCATTTTAAATGACTAGTTTCAAGACTGTCTGCACAATGGTTAATATGAATTCTGTTTTTTCAATGTTCAATCATGTATCCAAACAAAGGACGAGTATTTGTGTAATATTTCTGTAATATTTATAAAAAAATACCTTACTTATATAATTTTAACCGGTCAAAAATTAAACAGATTACTTTATCCAGCACAAAACTTGTACAAGTAGTCGATGCTCTTTTAACTGAGACATGACAAAATGCACTATTCATATTTAAATATCATTGTAACAAAAGATTTTGATTAATGTAAGTATGGTGAATAAAACTGGAATGACTCCGTTTGTGTTGTCATATTTTTGGCGTTTAGAATTTTTTCGCAACTTCAAATAACGAATAATAATAATAAGTAAACAAGATTGTTAATAGACCTGCAAAGTTTGAGGTTTTTTAACCAGTGGTCATAATTATTCACTTGACAGTTATTGTGTCTTGTTTGGCTATTTCTGTCATCGATTTAATTTGAGAAAATGATTAGCATAGTTTGTTGACAAAACATGTCATTAAAAACTGGAAAGTTTTTTCTATTGTCTGTGCAATGTTACGTCTAACCATATCTGTGTAATATAGATAAGAGTATATGGTTTATACAAATAAATATCTAAAATTTCTATTTGTTATTGAAATATTCAAGGATGCCAATCGATTATGAAACTAATCTATTGTGTATTGTAATAAAGATAATCTAATAAAAAACAAAAGAGGATAGAGTATTTGGTCACATTTAAATCGTTTAATATATATTGCCGAGAATAGAGATGTTTTGAAAAAGAACGTCATTTTATCAAAGACAATTGTCTGAGCTCTTCAAAATGTTTCTGAATTTAATTGTCTTTTTACTATTAAGTAGTAATGTTTTCAGTTCAAATGTGACTTTTACTGAGATTTATTTATTTCGTGACAAAATCGTTGACAAATTCAAAATACAGGAAGTTTACGAATGTCAAACATCTGTAGACAGCTGTTCACAATTATGTCACGAAGTTTATCTATGTGTCTCATTTTTCTACCACGATGATTTCAAAATATGTCAGCTTCATTCGGTACAGTTTTTAGATTCCAATGCAGGGATATCTAGTACAGGATGGAAATATTGCTCTGTCAATAAACCTGGTAAGATATAACATTGTGTATTTATGACCGTGGAATATTTTATACTGGCCGACTATGTGACACAAAAAAAAAAAATCAAAACAAATATGACTATTGCTATCATAACTGTTAAAATTGTACCTAAGACATAAATAGAATAAAATGAATAATAACAATGATGATAATATATATAAAAAACAAATAAACAAAAATAAGTTATTAGATAGTAAGTTTATGATCATATATTTAGCTTTTCCTTTTATATAATTTATCAGAACAAATGTATCGATATAAATTAATAATATTGATAAAAAATGAAATTGTAACTTAAGAAACAATAAATTCTATAAATCAAACACAAATATACAGACTTAAATCACAACCATTGTATCAAAATTTGCATATTAACTAACATTTCGAATGTAAGAATAAGACGTTAAATATATCCAGTGTAATTTTGTTGCTGCAAAAACATTATAACACTTAAAATAACTAAATAGGAAAAGTTGTGCTAGAAGAAAACAAATCAGAGCGCTGATTTATACACATAATTCAGGACGATAACTAGATTAAATGACTAAGAGTTTTAACGTTTTTACAGGAGCATTAAAGTTTATATTCTCTATTTTGAAACCAACTCTAACTTTAAACATGTTAAAATGATAATTACTTGCATTGATCTGAAGGGTGTACATGTTTTTGTCTAATTTTTCCTTCACTATCGATGGTTACTGAAAGCAATAATATGTTAACGGTGACAATTTTTGCTTTTGGTTTATCTATCTATTTTTTAAAGTGAATTTAAGGTACTGCCATCTTTAAGCCATCTTAAGCCTAGCTTAAAGACGGCTGAATGGCACTGAAATTTTAAGCTCCTTTACACCATTTGGTTCAAAGATGGCTCAAAGATGGTATTAAATGATATTAAAAAATAAATCTATAAATCATTTAATGGTCTTTTTAAAACACAAATCTGAAGTTAGTTGCAGACTACATTTTAAAAATGAAAAATATAAATAAATTAACGATAAAAATGAAGTTGAAATAAAAAGGAAACAAACAAACAAACAAACAAATAAATAAATAAATTAATTAATTAATTAATTAAAAAAATCAAACACTGACATGTATCTAAACATGGCACAATAAGGTAAGTAACTTGTTTTGATAACCAAGGTATAAACTAGTTCTGTGCAAGTAGTATTTATGCAGTTAACTATGTTACAGATTATAGAAATCACGGAAAATATGCAAGTAGATAGTTTACAAGTGATTTGTTGATTGGCTCTGCAAAATACAATTTTACTCGGAAACATCATATTCATTTATTGAGGTCAATAAATAATTAGAAATGAATTAAAATTAAAAAAAAACCTGAATTCAATAATACATAATTTAATTTAGAAATAAAGAAAAAAAGATAAATAAAGGATGGATACTTAAATGAATGGATGTATGGATGGATAGATAAATCGATATAGAAAGAAAGAAAGAAGAAAGGAAAAAGAAAAGAATGGGTGGTTGTTTCAATAAATGAATAAATAAATAAATAAATAAATAAATAAATAAATAAATAAATAAATAAATAAATAAATAAATAAATAAATAAACAAACAAATAAATAAATAAATATATAAATAAATATATAATTCAAACAAGAAATAAAAGATTGATAAATGATTAAATGAATTTAAAGGGTAGATGGATGATTGAATGCATGCATGGATGGATGGATGAATAGATAGAGAAAATAAATAATTAAATAAATAAATAAATAAATAAATAAATAAATAAATAAATAAAGGATGGATAGTTGAATGGATGGATGGATAAATTAATAAAAAAAAGAACGAGAGGAGAAAAGGAGAGAAGAAAAGAATGAATGGGTGATTGAATAAATATATAAATAAATAATGTAATTAAATAAATAAAAGACGAATAAATTGTTAAATAAATATATAACGGATGGATGGATGGTTTAATGCATGGATGGATGAATAGATTAATAAATAAATAAATAAACAAATAAATAAATAAATAAAATGAATTAATACATGAATTAAGCAACGACATGTCGTTGGATTTAGTAAATAGATAATTTATTTAAATAAATAAAGGATGGATAAATTATTAAATAAATACATCACGATGGATGGATGGTTGAATGGATGTATGGATAACTAACTAAATAGTAAATAAATAAATAAATAAATAAATGAATAAAATTAAATGGATGGTTAAATAAATAAATAATGACATAAATAATGAAATGATAGATGGATAGATGAGTGAATGAATGATCAAACGTTATTTATCTAGCCGAAGTATGTGTTGAATCTGTGCCAAAAGTACTATTAATTAACATATAGGACTGAAGATGATAGGTGTAGTGTATCTTGTAAAGATCGGTAATAAGTGATTTATTTGATGGGATAACTTTAAAGTGTATTATTCATGGATGATTAATCCTTAAACTTTTTATGAATCTGCAGTTTCTCTCGAAAACAAAATACTTCAAGTAAATTCCTAATACAATCAATTAACCACAAATGGCCCGCTATTTTGAACCGAAATACATGGCCATAAAAGGTTTTATTTTTAAATTTGAATAATATTTAACACAGAAATGGTGATTCTTTCTCGATAATCAGTCCAAGCAAAATTCAAAATAAATATTTAAAAAAACACATAAGAATTAAAAGATTAAAAATGTTAAACAGGACTGTGAACGCTTCATTAATACCCTTCAATTTCAACATGTTCAACATACGTTTATTACCATTTCAATTTCTTATATTGAAAATTGATAACTTTAAGCGGGTGGGGTAAAAATAAGGATCATGGTTAAACCGGGCTGGAACTTGTTGTTTGAAATATGCATCGAAAGATTCAGGCCTGTGATTAGTAATCATTATCTTTTAACAGTAGCTTATAAATATAAATTTGATAATAATTCCAAGACACTTTTTTACACAAATATCAATAAAACAAACATACCATTCCTTGTCCATATCACAATCCCAAAAACAAAGTAAAAACTTTGCAAACTGGCAAAATAGGTGATACACGTGAACTTCCATCAAGGAAGTGAGGCCGGGTGCTCCGGAAGGGTAAGCACCTCCTGTTTAGCTAGCTACACCCGTCACGTGCAAGTCAATTTTGAGAATGAAAGGAACAAAGAACTATGGTAAGTCAAAAATATCCAGTATAAGTTTGGATACAGTGACTACATACTTATCAACAATATTGTGATGACGGCCATAAAACTTTTTAAGGGCCCTGATTAGCCTAGGCTTGCAATATCCTTGTGTCAACAATTTAATTGTAAGTAATTTGCTTCGTTGCAGAAAGTTCCCATAGTGGGAACAAGCTCTGCAGTACCGTATTAACTGTGAAACATATACACCATACGCAGGAGAAGCAGGGATATTACTGCAAAGAAACGGAAAGTCGACAATAGAAAAATTGAAGTCATCACGTTTGTCGAATAGCTTCAGATGTAACCTTTCATGGGTGTCATAATTGAGGTATAAGTCCAAATATGAAGCAGAATATGGAGAATCTGTCGTGTCTTTTATTTCAAGCTCACTTGGATAGATGACATTCACATATTCTCCAAATTTGTGATTATTTAGAGAAAGTACGTCATCTATATATCTGTATGTGTAGTTGAATGATTTAGCGACAGTCTTTTTTCCAGATTTGACAAGGTTCTGTAAAAATTCTGATTCATATGAATAAAGAAACAAATCAGCAAGTAAAGGCGCACAGTTTGTGCCCATTGGTATACCGATTGTTTGCTGAAAGATAATATTGCCAAACACAACAAATATGTTGTCTATCAAAAACTCTAACATTTTGTTGATGGTATCTTCAGTATATTTTTGTTTGCAGTCTGTATGGTGTTTTACAAAATAACCAGAATCCCTGTTGAGCACTAGATATTTATATCTTGGTTATATCATTGTAAAAAAATGAAAAGTGAATGATTTGTTTTAGACGTTCTTTCAATTTAGCATGAGGGATAGTGGTGTAAAGGGTAGAAAAATCAAAAGTTTTTGTACTTTTTACCGAAGATAGAGTATTAGAGACAAAATGGTCAAGTAGTTCTTTAGAATTTTTGAGAATCCACATTTGCTTATAAGCTATTTTTAAATATTATTTCTCTTTACTGTTGTTTCTTTATATCTTTATATTTCGGTATCCCATTATACAGATCTCTCTCTCCCTCTCTCTCTCTCTCTCTCTCTCTCTCTCTCTCTCTCCGCCAAGGTTTCTCTGTGTGCACAAGAAATAAATCGCATTGCATCGATGTTATATTATAAATTTATGAATTTTCTAAATGAAATATCACAAAGATTATATTATGACGACATTAAAAATGTTTGAAAATATTTGTCAGTTTGCGTGCCGCTTGTCGGTGGTTTTCTGTGGACATTTCAGTTTCTTCGATCCCTGTAATAACCCCAAGAGAAAAGTGTAGAAACTTATAATACGACAGGGCATAACTCTCTCTCTCTCTCTCTCTCTCTCTCTCTCTCTCTCTCTCTCTCTCTCTCTCTCTCTCTCATAAAACATCGATTTTATTTTGCTTCATTCGTGCTTTTTTCTTCCTTATTAGATATAGGTTATGAAATATATTTATTTCTAATTTGTTTAATATTTTTATTTGTCTTGAAAAGTATCTGTGTATCCAATATTATTATTCATTTCAATTAAAAACTAAATGAGAATTTTCAATTATAAACAAATTCAATTTACAAAATAGTCTCAAAAACATTTTTCTGTATTAAAAATGAATAAAACAATTTTAACATCCGAAGTGTACTTAGATTAAAATTCTACAAATGCATATTTATGTCTAAAAAAAGCTATTTGTTGAATTAACAATCTAATTAACTGATTTTGCCAGTCAGATAAATAAGTATATTACTGGTGAGTTTTGACATTCCTGCCTTTCTTTGATATATGTATGATTGATTTTTCTTTAGAATAAAAGATTCATTAATTTATACTATAAAATTAACAACAATTATCATAATATATAAAATGAAATATTAAAAATGGAGTAAAATTACATAAACTTGCATTTTTTCTATTTAAAATCTGAGGTTTTTTTAAGTAATGGTAACATGATCACATTTCCTTAGATTTATATAAATCATTTGTCTCTGTATATACACCCTACCCTTGGCCTAATGGATAAGGATGCAGTGCCTGGCAACTAAAGGATAGTGAGTTCAAGCCCCTCTCAGGACAAGTGTTATAGGTTAGATATAATACATTGAGTTATGATTTTATGTAATTATTAAAGAAAATAATGACAAAATAAAAATAATAAATACATAAATAATAAAAAAATAATATAAATAAATATTGAAGTATAACTTTTACATGTAAAAAATATACAGGAAACTAAATTAAATATGAATTATAAACTTTTTAAAAATATCATTGTGTATAATTTTTTTAAATAAAAAAAAATATTTTTTTATAAATAAAAACAAACATTTTTTTTTTACTTTTTAAATAAATAAACTAATTAATGAAGCAGTAAATATTCATTTCTTCCAATAATAATTGTCCGTGCTTAAAGACATCTTTAAGCCAAGCTTGAAGATGGCTTTAAATTTCAGTGCCATTAAGCCATCTTTTAGCTTGGCTTAAAGACATCTTTAAGCTACTTAAAGATGGCTTAAAGACATATTTAAACCATCTTCAAGCTACCTCTAAGCTTACTTAAAGATGATATTTTGTCTTGTGTTGGACATGGACTGGTTTGTTTGTGTTTGAGTATTATCAACAATAATATGAAGACGACCAAATAACTTTAAAGGGACTTGATTAGCCTCGGCTTGCAATATTCCAGAGTTAAGAGTTTATTTGTAAACAGCTTTCTGCGTTTCAGAAAGTCCCCGGCTTGCAATATTCCAGAGTTAAGAGTTTATTTGTAAACAGCTTTCTGCGTTTCAGAAAGTCCCGTGGTAAAAACTGTGATAAAAAACCACAATACGCAGGAAAAGCAGGGGTTTGAATGCAAAGAAATGGAAAGCTGACAATAGAACAAATGAGGTGATTACGTTTGTGGTATAGTTTTAGATGTAGCCTTTCCTATGTGTTATGGTTCAGATATAAGCCCAAGTTAAATAAGGAATGAAGAAACAAAACGAAAAAAACAAAGGTGCATAAATTGTGCCCATTGGTTTACCAATTGGTATAAATTGTATTGCCAAACACAAACAGTGTGTTGCCATTTTTTAAAAGCTTTAACATTTTGTTGATGATATGGCAAATAAAAAAGTCATTGTTATTCTATTAATTGTAATTAATGGTTTTCGATATCATAAATAATGTTTATCTTTAGAATTAAAGCCTATAGATTGTGAAGACCTTATTTAAATTGGGGAATACAATTGATGGAGTATATTCAATATACAGAAATGGCAGTCAGTATGACATCTATTGCGATATGAACAGGCATGGATGGACGGTATGTATTAAATTGTATAAATAAAAATTGCATACGACTTTAAGATAATTGAAACAAAATTAAAAAACTGTAACTAAAAAATGCTTTTCTCCTATACAATTAAAAAAATAGCTTTTTGTTGTTAAACGCATTGTATTCCAACGGCTGTCAAAATGATATAAATAAACTAAAAACATCTCTCTCTCAATCAAAAATATTGATTGATTGGTGAAACTGAACTGGTAAAACGAAAAAGAATAGAGAGAAAATGGTATTACAAAACAATATCAAACAACAAAAGAATAAAATTATACTAGTTATGCAAGAGATATTTTAATCATTTTTAAGGTTTTCCAACGAACACATGATGGCTAAACAGATTTTTATCGGGATTGGAACTCTTATGTCACAGGATTCGGGAATGTGTCCAGTGAATTCTGGCTTGGTAAGACCAGAAAAAATTTGTACATATAAAATTAAATATATTTTGTTTCATACTATGTATAAAACACACACGAAAAATTGGCATTTTAAAGTACAACTGACAGTCTATTTCATATGTATTACTTGTCATCAGTAAACATTGCAAGTCTGAAACGTGAAAATTTGAGGCCTCCAGGTTTTATACCTAATAATTCCTTATATCATCAACTTTTATCAAATGCTTTTTGAAGTATGCTTGTCTTGCATGCAGTTGAAACTAAAATTGTGATTTCTTGTATAACCACTAAGTATCTTTTCATGAAATGCACATAAATTGTGGTAAATATTTTAATTATTTAGTAATAAAATAAAAAACATAATCTATACCAACCAAATGTATACGTTTATGGAATGATAATAACAAAATGTTTTTTAGAATGTGTTTTGTTAACATAGTCTTTTACACAAAAATACACACATGCCCGGCGCGCGTTTTTTTGTTATAAAATTCATATTTTTCTTATATTTTCTTATTTATTTAATACTATATTAATATGTAAATGTGAATAACGCTTTTAAATCTTTTTTGATGTTTCATTTCGTAGGTCTTGACAAAATACATGAACTCACGTCGTCTGCGACCTATACACTGCGATTTGATATGGAAGATTTCAATGGAGTTTGGAATTTGCATTATACGATAATTTCAGACTTAATGATGCATCATTAAATTACACTTTGAATTTTGATAACTACATAGGAAATGCAGGTAACCGTTTTAGTTGACCTGAAAAATCAATAATAATTTAAAACTTTTTGAAGTTTTTGCTCTTTTAGATTATTCTATATTTTCTGTCTACTTTATCTTTCTTTTTTCATTAAATTTAACAGAAGTGTAATAAGTGATAAGATATATTTTTCAGTTATTACGTGTTTCGGATTCGATGTTTATAGATTCTTTTAAGCATTAATATACGTGTACCAGTAGCAATTTTAAATAACAAGCTGTTTTGGACTTTTCCTATTCTAGGCGATTCATTTAGCTATCACAAAGGAAATAGATTTGCAACATTCGATAATGACCATAATGGATGTTCGGTGGCTTATAGTGGTGCATGGTGGTATAATCTTTGTCTCTATTCTAACCTGAATGGTCTATATAATAGCACTGAATTTGGTAAAGGAATTAATTGGAACCATTGACATGGGTCTACTTACTCTCTTAAGACGACTGAGATAAAAATACGACGAATGTAATGTTATATATATATATATATATATATATATATATATATATATATATATATATATATATATATATATATATATATATCAAGACTTTTGGTTTTGCATAATTTTATAATATAAAATGTTTCTCAATCCTTTTCCTGCTGAATAATTTGATTAATATTGATACCATTTTGCTATCATATGTTTATTAACTCATGACAATAAAAAACACTTTATAATTAAAAGAAAACTACTCTATAAAGTATTTTATTGAAATTTCATGGATTTTTTGTTCGGTTTGTTTGTATTAAAAAATTTTATTGTTAACTGTTCCTGTTGTACTGACAGTTCATGAAATATGTTTCAGCTTTTAAATATCTTATTTTTTGTAAGTATTTTAAAGAATAATTTTAAGTGGCAAAACATTTTTTGATTGATTGATTGATTGGTTTAAAACTATAACATACTTGTATTAATAAATTAGTCAGGTCATTCATATATATCAATTTCAAAAACCTACTTATTTTTCTCAACGTCTTTATGTATTATGCCATTAAAATTTGTGCTTTATTGTTGTTTCATGAAAAAATAATAATTTCATACAAATTGTTTCAATACATTTTACATCATTTGGTAAATATAAATTTAATTTTAATTTTCTTCGTATTTTACTATTATTTTTTTATCATAGGAATTGCCACTCGCATAATTTAGTTATATTAATGCCATAAAATTAAAGAACGGACTTAGCGGCCATATATTGTCTATCGATCTTTTAAAAGAGAACAAGTTTGTAGTAAACTAAAAGAATTTTATATTATATTGCCCAAGAGACAATTTCACGGTATTATCTATAAATATGTTAAATTGTTGAAGATTTATATACAAAAGTTAAGTTGACTAATTGTGTATTCCACAGGTTTATTTTTTCACTTACTCCGTAGCGGTTTATTCTGGTATGCTGGAGGAATACGAAATGTTTTGTGAAAAACGCGATCTTGATTATTAACTATTTAATAATTTTGAAATGTCTTTGAATTAAAATGTATACTACAACTATGCGATCCTTTAAAATGTTTGATGTGACACACGTAATGTATTCTTTTTCATGTTAGAAACAGGTATTTTAGTGAAATCTAAGATAAGTCAATATAAAGAACATTATTTTTTTATTGATATGGAAATATACATTCTGTAAATTGCAACTTTACTTTAGTTAAAAACTAATGCAAATTATTATTTTATAACCAAACAGATGTTATTTAAAATAGAACAGGAAATTATAATTATCATGATTGAAACATGTAAAATCTAGATGTCGAATATGACATTAGGAGTTGCGTGAGGTAACTTTAGGTAAAATTGTTTGATTTTTTCACAGGAAAATAGATAAAAAATTCTTTATGTATATAGAGTTTAGACATTAGTTTCGAAAAAAAAACAAGATATAATACGAAATCTAGACATTTTTATATTTTTGTCTAGTCTTTTGTACATGGTTAATTAAAGTATTATCCGTTGGAATTGTATGATTTAAACTTGTTACGTATTACACTTATTGCTCTTTTAAATTAAGATTAAACTACCATCTAAAACAAGTTCCGCTTTAGGTAAACACAAAATATTCCACATATATGTGTGTGTGTGTGTGTGTGTGTGTGTGTGTGTGTGTGTGTGTGTGTCAATGTGTTTAAAGTTCATGTTCACATAGGTTTACACAAGCAAACACTGAAAATGAACACATTTCCATGGGAAATATGTTTATTATAAGCGTTTAAATAACGTTAACCGTGCATAGTAGTTTTTCGAAACCTTGGTCAAAGTAAGAAAAGATTACGGGAACTATAATGCATATTGCAATAGGTTGTTAGTAAATTATGGAATTGGATTCGTTAATTATGTGTTACGCTATGTTCATTTGTATTTTAAGGAGAGTCCCGATACCAAGGGGAGTAACTATGTTAAACAGGACAAAATAACCAGCCAGTAACAATAATTGTACATAAAAATAAAACATAATTACGTTAAATCTGCAACCGACATTAAATTTTTAAAATATTTTATTAATGTTTTAAATTACAATAGTGTTATTTTATTAAATGTAAATAATTGAGATCGTACTTTTAAAATTTAATTTAATCATTTAGGATCGTGCAAATATTCTAAAATTATCGTTTAGTTTGGCAAATAATCTGGTAATGCTACATGATCTTTCGCTAAAATTGTTGACTTCATACTCAGTATAAGATAATTTCATAAGTTTATGGGTCTTTTATAAAATATCTGCATGCATTTTAGATATAACCTGTTATAGATTATACTGCTTTTACCTCTGATGCACACAGTGTTATCTAGTGCAACTGACAGAGGATAGCGACAAATGTCGATGTTGATATGCGTATAAGCATACCAGAATTAGCTTACAAATTGTCCAAAATATCAAATAGAGCGATTTCATTAAGAACAAATCTTGCAATGAGTTGAAAAACAGATCTTTTAGGAAGAATGCTGCGTTTCAAAAAAATAAGATTTATAAAAAAGGGAAAACGGTTGAGACGAATCCCGGGAATCGTAATTCGTTTTTAGGGAGTAAAAATACACTAAAAGGTTAATTATCATTAACATTATAATAAAATATTTGGTTTTGGAATATAAAAAACTAGTCTTTTTTAAAGTTTTATAAATTTTTGTACTAAAGTGATTCTTCAAACATGTCAGTTTGATTGGTTTGATTTTTTTTAAATTGCAATGTAAAAAATATGGGGTAGGGAAGATAATCCTTTCCCTATCTTGAAAACGAGAAGCCATATGATTTTTTAAATTTTATTTTGTAGAATATACAACAAGTTTCATTTGTTTTGTTTTTGAAATTTGGATTTTTTTTGGTAAATTGTCAACGAAAATGACTACTTTTTTTGCACACTCTGTCATAATAACTTACGCCTTTTGTTTTTTAAATACTATGTATATCACTTCATTGCACGTGTTTTATTGATTATTGATATTGATTAAAACCATAATTTTTTTCATCTATTTATTATTGAATAAATAACAACCATGACATTTACTTGTTGGGATATATAGAAATAAGAAATGATTGTTGAATAGCGGGGTAGGCTTAATACACTCTACTGAAAAAGCGAAAACCCAAACATATGAATTTTTAAATTTTATTTAACAAAAAATCATAGTTTGGGGAATTTTTTTTTCCTTTTGGTGCCGAGAATTACCTTACGATCGTAATTTTTTAACTTAGCGTTAAATTTTACCAATGAACTGATAAGTTACACTAACTTCTGTTAGTGTATCGGGCCTCATCTGAAAAAAGATTACCCACATTTCGAAAATTGTAGTTTGCATTTTAAGGAGTAAAAAATGTTTTATCAAACCTTTTAAAAAATATATTTTGTTTTTTAATAAACAACGCCTAGTCTTGGTGATGTTTTACAAACTTAAGTATTTAAAAATATTTTAACATTCCATTTTGATGATTAGAATTTATATGAGAAAATTAAAGATGCAGAGGTATGGAAGCCACTTCTTTAAAACTAGAACCAAAGAATATGGTTTTTATTTTGATTTTTTGTAGAAAAGGAAATAAGCTTTGTTCCGTCATGTAAAGCATTCCTTAGTTGGATTTGGATTCATATAATCTTAGATCTTTGAATTAATTTACAACTGTTTGGCATGTTTTTATATCAAACTTTTTGGCCCCTTAATGTCACTGATGAAGAAAGTTTTTCCCAAATGTGCACATATGGCACATCAAAATTTTACAGGTATTTTTGTTATATATATATATATATATATATATATATATATATATATATATATATATATATATATATATATATATATATATATGTCCTTTGTGTAGTTTTTCAAAGAAACGTATTGACAGATTTTAGGAAATGTGGATTTTAATTTTTGTGGTAATCTGTCTATAAAAATGAAATTTCTTTTTGTTCACTTTGTTATAATAACTTATGCCTTTATTATTAAAATGTTATGTATATCATATCATGACACGTCTTTTATTAAAATATTGATTAAAACCATGAATTTGTTTTATTTCATCTATTTTGGGATTGATAACAAACAAAAATTTGATTTGCAGGAATATTTAGAAATGAGAATTAAATGGTGGAAAGTAAAGTCGGTTTAATGACTTGGCTTGTAAAGTTTTTGAAAAAAAGCAACAAATGCAAAAGCTAAATTTCTTTGTCTTTATTCTAACGAAAGCGCATCTAGAATGACGCTATCTTAAAAAACAAGACCTAACATTCAGCGATTCAACGATTTTCAGGTGACAACAAATCAAATTTCAACTTTTAATGGCAACCTAGGTTACAGCTCATTAATACTTTATTTTTACTAAAAAAATCTACTTTTTCTCGTGTAAGTTTTAAAACAGTAAACAGGTCTTTATCCATCTTAGTAATTAAAGTGACTTGTTTGAGTAACAATTCACTGAACCTGCACGTTACGCGAAAATTGTCTAAAATCACAATGACACCTATTGTAATAAGAAAATTCCAAACACCAGATTAATCCATGCTAATCCTGACCGGATATTAATATTATCATTATTTTTGTGAAATCTTAACATTATTCCTCAAAATACTCTAAAACTAACATATTAAATAGGTTAAAGGGAAGAAAATAGTTTTTTATTAACTTAATAATTAAATTTAAAAAGTAATGTATTTCTAAATAAAATATTTTAAAACTTGGAATTTCTAAAAATATGCATTAAATAAAATTATATATTTGAACACAAAATTCACTATGACATTAATACGCTCTACTAAAAATACGGAGAAAATGCATATGTTTTTGTATTTTATTCAAAGAAGTACATTCTAATGAAAGCGTCTGCAAATTTTTCAATAGTAAATCTTTATTGGGGAAAATAATTTGCCTCAGGTTCCGAAACTGCCTTAAAACTGGAAAAAATATGTGGTGTCTGTAACCGTATTCAATTAATTAGCAAAAATGGTGGAGTATTTGCAATTTCTTTTTAATTCAAAAAATAAAGCTGTAATAGTTCAGAGATACCTGAAATTCAAAAAATGTATGTCATTGTGTAGTTCTTTAATGTTTTTGTCCAGCCAGAAACCTTTTTTTTATTTTGAAGAGACAAAAATAAACTTTTTTAGCAGTTTTATTTTTAGTTTTAACTTATCAGCGCTGTTTTCTTAAAGATCAAAATCTTTTCATTAGTTTGGTACGTTTTGCGAGATTTGTATAGCCGATTCACACCTGAGATATAATCTGAAGCGCGTTATAAATACTGTTTATATTTTTGAAAAATTTGTTCTAAAACCATATTGGAACTTTTCGATAAAATCCAAAATCGGTGTCACTATGTTGTATGCAAAAACTGATATTTGGCAAGAATTAGAAAGAAAAATCATTTCAATAAAATAAAATAAGAAAAAAAAGAAAGAAAAAATAGGACACAAACATACCATAGTCTCCATAGTGGGAACAAGCTTTGCCATGACGCATTAACTGTGAAAAATACATCATACGCAGGAAAAGTAGGAAAATTACTGCAAAGAAAATTAAAGTGGACAATAGAAAGTCATCACGCTTGTCGTAAAGCTTCAGATGTAACCTTTCTCGGAAGTCATAATTTAGGTTTAAGTCTAAATAAGAAGCAGAATATGGAGTATCAGTCGCATCTTTTATTTCAAGCTCATCGGAATACATGACATGCACATATTCTCTAACTTTGGGATTATTAAGTGCAAAATGTCATCTGTATGTGGAATTGAAAAAACTTGCGATAACAATCTGTCCAGATTTGAAAAGGTTCTGCAAAATATCTGATTTACATGAAAAAAGAAACAAATCAGCAAGCGAAGGTGCACAACCTGTGCCTATTGGTATACGATTGCTTGTTGGAAAATTATTTTGCCAAACACAACAAATATGTTGTCTATCAGAAACTCTACCCGTCATTTTGGTGACGGTATCTTCAGTATATTTTTGTTTGCACTCTGTATGTTGTTTAACAAAAAAACCGAAATGTCTGTTGAATATCAGATAGTTATATCTTGCTTAACCGTTTTTGTAAGAGAATGACAAGTACATAATTTCTTTTATACCTTCTTTCAATAAAGAATGAGGGATAGTGGTTTAAAAATTAGAAACTTATCCGGAACAAATTTCCAGGGTATGATTCAATTTGCACATTTTTCTTTGGGTTATTTCCCTTTTATTTACACTAAAGTCGTCTGCTTTCGCCATGGCCCCGATAGGCAAGGAGTTGACACCAGACGTAAAAAATGTAATCCTTGACCTGTCCAATCAAGGTTTTTCAGGAAAAAAGATTAGAGAACTACTGGATGTTAAGCCAAGGACAGTGCAGAATTTTTTAGAACGTTTTCATGAGCGAGGTTACATTGAAAATATTCCGAGAAGTGGAAGGAAAAAAAGATGCACGCCGAGAACTGCAGAACTTTATTACGCATTGTGAGAAACAACCGGCGATCCTCTTTAAAACAATTGACGGCAAAATTTAATAATAGTTCCACTTTAAATTATTCGTCCAGATCCATTAGGCGACGACTTTTTGAATTTGAATTCAAACGTAGGCCTGTATCTAAGAAAATAACCATAGGATCATTCAATAGAGAAAAACGGATTCGGTTTTGTCGTGCAAAATTACACTGGAGGGTAAAAAATGATTGGGCCAAAATAATTTTAGTGAGAGACTAAAGTAGAGAACGGTGCTGACAAAAAAAATATGGGTGTGGAGGAAAAAGGACGAGCGCCTTCATCCAGATTGTGTTGGGGTTACCCCCCCCCCCCCCCCAAAGAGATAGAAAAGTTGTGTTCGCTGCAATGTTTTGGGGGTGTATAACATACTTTGGAGTAGGGACACTTGCTCCAGTTGATGGTAACATTAACAGTGAGGAATATGTTTCAATTCTAGATGACAACCTATGGCCTGTTGTAGCCAGACATTTTCCTAATACCCCATGGACTCTGCAAGAAGACAACGCATCATTCCATGTGTCCCGTCGAACCACTGAGTGGAAAACAGAAAATCAAATTTTAACACTCCAATGGCCCTCCCAAAGCCCAGATCTCAACATTATTGAAAATGTCTGGAAAGTAATGAAAAATGATATGTATCAATGAATTTTGGAAATAAAATCGAAGGAAGATTTAATCAGAGTTGTGACTGAAATTTGGAGTGGACTTCATTAGACTACATTAGGACTTTACAGGACTATCCCAAGGCGAATTCGATCTGTGATAAGGGCAAGGGGATTTATCACTAAATACTGAACGCATAAGGTAAGTTTGTACATATTTTATTCAAAATGACAATTTTAAATACCAGCTACAATGGATAGTTCGTATTAACGTCGGTCATCTTGCGCCAATATATATGGCCAAGCACTGTATAAACAAAGGGTGGCCAAAAGTATTCGTCAAATATGGCGAACGTCATCAGTAAATTAATCTAACCTGTAAACCTGTCATATGTTTAGTATATATTAACAACAAGGGAAAATCCAACTACAAATAATAAATAAGGAGTTTCTTCACGTGTCAGCATACGTCATTTTACCATCGGCTGCATATTTGTTTGCTTTGTGTGTGTGTGTGTGTGTTGAAATAATGGGTAGAAAAGGAAAAGAGCTGTCACCCGACATAAAAAATATCGCTGTAAATTTGTATAGGAAGGGGGAAAAGTAACGTACATTGCTAGAATATTGGAGCAACCCAGGTCTACAATATCTGGCGTTATAAAGAGATTTGAAGACACACAAACCGTAGAGAATCGTCCTAGATCAGGGAGGCCTCAAGTAATGGCGGATCGAGACTACAGACAACTAGAACGCCTCGTAAAACAGGATCGACGGTTATCACTAGTTGACATTATTTCTAAATTAAATGAACATATGGATCACGGTCAAGTGTCTAAACGTACTGTGCGGCGACGCTAACGGGAACATGGATTTTCCAGGACCGTGTATCGAAAGGTAGTTGTTGTCAAACTTGACAATCGGAAAAATTGACTTTCTCGGTGCCGGAAGAAGACGGATGGTGGACAACCCAACATCAGTGGAGTAAAGTTATATTTAGCGATGAATCTCAAATATGTATTGGAGAGGACAAACGAGTTTACATGTGGAGAAAGCGTGGAGAGGGCTGGCTGCCTGATTTGGTTTAAGAAAAAAATGGCCGAAAATGTAGTGTCATGGTTTGGGGAAGCATCTGTTATCAAGGTGTAGGTACACTCTCGAAGGTGGGTGGAAACATAAATCAGGCAGATAAATATATCAGAATTCTTGACGATTAAATTTGGCCTGTTATTGTGAGACATTTTCATGAAAATAACTATCTCTTTCAAGATGACAATGCCCCAGCCCATATAGCTCGTTCAGCTAAGGATTATATATGGCACGAACACACCTAAAATCTATGCGCTGGCCTGCACAATCTCCGGATTTGAACACTAGACATTTGAGAATGTCTGGCTCTATATTAAAAGAAAACTTCAAATTGGTGTGCATAAAATAAGCTCAAATGATGACTTGTTCAGAGACATTTCCTAATCTGGTAGAGCATCCCTTAAAATTACATCAGAAGTCTTTATTTTTCCATTCCGAGGAGAATTCTGTATGTGATTAGAATTAAAGGACACCTGACTAAATATTAAGGCAGGAAGAGGTTTTGTTTTTCTTTAATTTTTAGTTTGAGAGATTTGTGTCACGGTGTTGTCGGTTGTCATTCAAGCGTGGCGACTATATTTGACGAATACTTTTGGCCACCCTCTGTATATGTAAATCTTTGGAAGAATCGGTTTATACCAGAATTGGTTGAATGTTACTGGGTATCGTATAAGATAGGTATGGATTTATATCGGTTTGCTTTACAACAGGATACGATATAATAGTCCGTAATAAAACAAAACAAGTGCTACAGCAGAAGAAAGGGGAAAAATATGAAAATATGACAAAAGAAATTTGACAATAATCCAAATTAAGGGTTCGTAACCTGTTATCATGTAGATAAAAACTCTCTCTCTCTCTCTCTCTCTCTCTCCTCTCTCTCTCTCTCTCTCTCTCTCTCTCTGAAAATTACTTTGCAATCTGTGATCTTATGAGGCGCCGTTTCTATATTTATTCAGTATTTTAACATATGCATAAATCGATTTTTGGATATCCATAAATCGAATTTTGCATATGCAAAAATAGTCAGTATTTTTGCATATGCAAAAACCGAATTATGGATATCCAAAAATCGATTTATGGATATCCAAAAATCGATTTATGCATATGTAAAAATATTTGGCATTTTTGCATATGCAAAAATCGATTTATGGATATCCAAAATAAATTTGTGAAATTTGAAAATACTGAGTTCTCCCTAATTATCAATCCCGAAGTAAATATTTTTCCGGTATAGTGTGAGAGTAATATTTTTCTCTTGTAACAAATAAAAATCGTTAATTTTCTTTATGGTTAATACGTGCACTTTCAATATTTGTGAAAAAATATAAGCCTACGCATTTTTAAAAACTAAAATGTTTATTACATTACGATTCATTACATTACCACGCAACGCTTCGCGCTACAAATCCAACATGGCTGCTAGAAATAATAAACGGAAAGAACGAATAATCAGATGAGTATATCAAACGCTTGAGGTGTTTGGAAATTGAAGATCGACATGTTGACAACAAAGCTGTCGATATCATATCAGATATTGAGTTAGTTGCCATGTTACCTCCCGCACTAAATAGTTGGGGAGAAATCATTTCACACTCGCGATTTATGGATATGTTAAAATCGATTTTTACATATGCAAAAACACCGACCATTTGTGCATACGCAAAAATCGATTTATGGATATCCAAAAAATCGATTTATGCATATGTAAAAATGTATTTTTGCATATGCAAAAATAGCCAGCATTTTAACATATCTAAAAATGTATTTATGCATACCGGTATGCAAAAATCGATTTATGGATATCCATAAATCGAATTTTACATATGCAAAACTATATTTTGATATCTTAAAATTATTTTACATATGTTAAATTCGATTTATGGATATCCCATAAATGAATTATGCATATGCTAAAATAGTGAATAAATATAGAAACGGCGTCTCATAGTGATCTTACTTATCGGATATCCATAAAGAAAAGAAAATCTTTCTGTGACGGAGATTTAATTTTGTAATGGCAATGTTACAACAGACTTGATGACCTTTGTGACATGAAATATATAATATGTCTAATGTTCAAAACAATCAACCGTTTTATTCATTCATTGTTTTTTATTTCCATTTTTTTAAATCCCATAGCTGCAGCATTTTACACTGTGCAGTTTCTAAATATTCCATGGTAATAATGATGAGCAAAGCTATACTAATAAGCTCGGAGTGGTGATTTATTGGTCCAAATTTCCTCAGGCCCTAACACACTTTTATGCCTGACAGTGGCGGACGGCTGTGTGTAGGGTCAGCAACAATTTCTGTATAAAAAACCTGGGATTTTCCTATACCACAGTGGTGTCAGAAGGGTTGCCACATCATATACGTGTCAGACTGAAAATATTAGTGGAACTGTAGAAAAGTTATTCAGCTAGCTCGATCGATAGGTCAATGATGGTCTTTCTAAATATTGAAATATTCCAAGATGTGATTGCTGCTGATTTAGGTCCGTTTCTTCAGCATTATGTTGCAGAAATGGTCTATCATTTTTAAGACAAAAATTCTTGGCCTG
>CM056596.1:37469246-37532202 GCA_029721355.1 Tegillarca granosa | reverse complement strand
TTTCTCTTTAAATTCTGGGTTTCATTGTATTGTTTTTTTATTTGAATATATACGTTATTGAAAATTTTCATCATTGTTTTTTGTTGGATAACTATTTAATACCATATCCATCTTTATAAAAAAAGAAATTTTATTGACAATGAACAGTTGTTTAGTAAAATGGCTGCCCTGACATACCCAGGAAACCAATCTGTTTATACCATTAAATTACATATCATCCATTATAACACAACCTATCACTCTGGAGACATTTTGATCATCATTGTCACATAAATGTTTGATACAAATGCAGATGCTTGAAAACCTTTTAGGGTAGTTGTTTTTTATTGGCGATATGTTTTACCAAATTGCTTTTAAACACATATCAAATTTAAAATCAATTATAAAACCATTTATCTTAATGGATAAAACTGATCAATGTTTTTTATCAAAAGAATTTGTGGGTTTTTTCTTTTTTTGTTTGTTTTGTTTGTTTTTTGGTTTTTTTTTTTTTTGATAAAAAAATCTGAATTATTTAAAACTTGATTTGAATTTAAAAAATTAACTGAATTTTTAAAACCCTTTTTTTTTTGCATTATAACAATGCAGATGACATATCTTAATTTTTCATTTGAAAACTGCTTGAGAGTTTTCATAAAGCTGTTTATATCAAAAGATTTTTTTTTTTTGATCGGAATTTTGTAACATTGATAATTTGAATCTTGATATGAATTTAAATTCCATCAGATGATTACAGATCCATTAAAGGCTGTGTTTTCAAAAACTGATCAAACAAAAGAAAAAAGTAGAATTCAAATGTCTTGATTACCATCAGGTTTAGTTGGTTGTAATGTTGTTAATGTCACATCAGCAGTTTTTTCAGCTATTCTGACAAGGGCAAGGTTATCAATCTTTAAGGATTAATCTAAGAACAAGTTTGTGTTACGTGTAAGATGTGCGAATGAGTAATTTGTCTGCCTTGTACAAACAAGCCCGTATTTAGGGCAACTATTTGTTTGGGTGATCCAGTCAATACCTTGTTCCTGTAATGTCTAGCTCCAGATGTAATTTGTCTGATTTATACAAGTCTTTATTTATGGCAACTTTTTAGGGTGATCTGGTAAATACTTCCCCCCCCCCCCTCCAATGTCTAGCTCCAGATGAGAAAGCATGTATCTCAAATTTATTGTCTTATGTATGACCCTGCAGCTTCAAACCTCTAACCTCCCACTCTTGTGGCACTAGTGCCACTGAATACTGAATGTCATCAGGCTTTAATGCTTTAAAGCACTGTACTTTCTGAATTTGCAAAAGTTTATACACGTGTAGTTCTTGTGAATCCATGCAGAATGTTCTATCTATTTTTATTCGAGGCATATTTTTCATATTGTTTGATCTGTATAAATTATCTGTTACATATAAAATGTGTGAATAATATATAAAATACTTTTACTAAACACCACTTTAGATCATTATGTCATGGAGACACCACCTCTGTGGGAATATCATGAACAATTCAAGAAATGTTCTTGTATTGTTATGATACAAAATTTTATGAACTGCTCAGAATATGTTCATAAACAATTTGAAATTTTCTATAGAACACTTTATAAACAGTTCAAGAACTGTTCATATAGTTCATGAACTGTTTCCAGAACAGTTCATCGGGTCCTTTGGATGAGACCTTAAAAACCAATGCCTCATGTCATGGCAAGCATGCACATTAAAGAACTCTCCCTGCACATTGCCCTTAGTGCACTGTAAAGGTTAAAATTTCTGCCACTTCAACTATAGCTGGTGATATAAGTAAAATATTTTTGACTGGGACATAAAACCCCATTAAATCAATCAATCAAAACAGTTCATAATTTCTAGTACTTCATTTCGCCAGGGCAGTCCTTATTGAACTATAAAACTGAAACCATAAAACACTCATTTTTTTTCTGTAGATAACACCCTGTGAACTTCGCCTTTACCCGGACCAACCACAATACAAGCATTGGCTGAAATCTTAGTACAGTTGAATTTTTAAGCATCATAACTTATTAGATTTCAAAATATGGAAATTTAAATCACTACAAAAACTTAAGATGGCTTCTGAAACCTGTAATTTTTTTTTGTTCTGGAAATGAGGTCAAGAGATACGTAAATTTGAACAGTGGCTTGATTAACCTTTTGAAATTTGGACTAAATAAATGTCATATTTCATTAAAAGCATATTGACAGATATAGAATATTCCTAGACATTATTTCATTATTTCATGTTATTGGATTTCAGCTTAAGTGGAGGTTGTTAACATGAATCAATGTAGTACATTGCTAATTTCAGACCAGATTGAAATTATATCTAAAATAAAGATATATAAGATTTGACTGGGTTCTTATTTGAAAATACATGTAACAAATTTTGACTGTATTTAAGAATTATAACTTTTTTTCCGAGAATTTTATTTTAGTTGATGCAGAGAATGCAAATAAGGTGTTAATTTTAGCCAAATATTTTTAAAAATAATATTTGCTGCTAAAGATCCTTGGTTGTTGTATACGCATTTAAAATTGTTTCTGGCAATTGGCTGTCCAGTTTTTTTGTTTTTTTTTTAGTTTACTATTAAAGTGTCAGGTGAGCAATACAGGCCATTTTATTTGTTGTCATCTTTTTGTCACAGTACAATAATCAGAAGGTGATTTGGATACAAAATATAATACAAGAAAGGAATTATACCGATAACATTTAACACATTACCCATGCAGCAAACATGTTTCCTGACTTGATAAAGTTACACTAACCATATGACAATTATTTTTGTCCAATGGCAATCTTGTTTTTTTAAATTTCATTTTTATCCCCTACTTTTCAGAAAAAGGGGGATATTAGATTTAAGCTTCCCCCTTCAATCGCTCTATCCATCTGTCATTATCTTTTGTAGCATTTCTTGTCTTGAGTAAATCTAAAAAATTATGAATTCATGTTTCTTTCATTTTCAGTTTTGATTTTGTAAGTGGCAGGTGTAGCTAGCTAGACAGTAAGTGCTTATTTGTCCAGTGCATGCCACCTTTCTTTCAAGCTGCATGTTAAAAACAATAAAATTTGTCAGTTCTCGTAGTTTGGGATTGTGATTTTAACATGGATTGGTATGTTTGTGTTTGAATTTAAAGCAATTAAATGTGGTAAATTTATTTGATATACTTACTTAATTTTCACAATCTAAAATTTGTTAACCATAGAAATCTTAATTTTAGCTTTTTGAGTAAATTTGTATGAAAAAAAGAAAGAAAGAAAGAGGCTGTACATGTAGTTAAGATTGATTGATTAAATGGGATTTTACGTCCCAGTACATTCCAGTCAAGAATGTTTCACTAATATCATGACGACACCAGCTATAAGTGAAGTGGCAGAAATCTTTACCTTAGCAGTTCACTCAGGGCAATGTGCAGAGAGGTTCTTAAGACTGCCATGCCTGCTTTGACACCTGACATTGGTTTGTTCTGAAGGTTCCTGTGACTTTGAATTTAATTGCTTAGTGCTAGGTAAAAGAACAGTCACTACTTATATTCAAGTCTTGGTCTTGGGCCCAACCAGGGTTCAAACCTCAACCTCCACCATATAAAACAAGCACTACTAACTGAGCTACTGGTGTGGTTATGTTGTAAAGAAATGTCAGACACAATAACATGTAATTTAGATATTTACCAAGTGATTATTCCTTCTCAGGTTTTGTATTTATCAATCCTGTCAGAATGTCACAGAAAAATGGATCGGAGTGGAAACATTGAAGGAAAAATAATTATAGTTTCAAGCTGAGAACTGTTAATTCTCTTGTTTAACTGTAAGCTATAAGGGAAAAAAAACAAGTCGAGTATTAGATGCTATTAAGTCAATTTAACTGAAAATGGCATGATAAACATTTTCCGGGAATGTATCAAATCAGCCACACACTGAATGACAAACGAATTCTATCATATGTTTGATTTGATTCTTTCAGCTTTAACCATGACTTGAATGACAAAATTCTCCGTTGATTTTTACAAACATTCTCCATGATTTGTCACAATCATTCTCTATAAATTGATCAATATCATGACTTTTAAATTTATTACCAGTGAATGGGAATGTAACATTTAAAATTCTACAAGATCTACGACATCTCTGTGATCAAAGCTTTCCTAATAATGGCTTTTAAGAAGGACTTCATTACCTAGCTGTCACCCAAGAAAATCAATTTCAATTTAAATTTCTAATAGATTTCCTTAGTGTAAACTTTGCATATCAAACATATTACATTTCTTTCTGATAAAAAAGGAGCCTGGTGTAATTTATTTTATTCTTTCATTTATATTGAGGCATTGAATTATGATATGGTAGAGAAGACAAAAGTGTCTTGAATATCAGATATTTCAAATTTTCCTTTTAATGAAAAAACAGCTTAGTTGTCTTTCTTATGTTTTATCACTTACAATGAGGAAATCAATTCCGGAATGGTGGAGGAGACCAGAGCATCTTAAAAGAAAAAAAGAAAAACTTTTATCTTCAACAAGCAAACTGATAGACTTTCACACACTAAGATCAATGCCCAGCAGCATTAATATTTATACTTAGGTTTTGGGAGGCACACTGTTCTGTGTAAGCATAGACCACTAGGCCATCTAGAAAAGAAAAAAAAAAGGAAAAAAAATATAAAAAAGAAAAAAAGATACTTGAAAAACTTGCAAAGTCTGGTAAAAATTCTTTCAGTTATTTTTACTGTTTAGCTTGATATTGCTTGTATAAAAGGCCAAGATTTGCTTACCAATGTTTTCCCGTTTGAGATGTTTGACATGTTGAGTTCTTCACAAAGAAAATCATGAAGAATACCAATTAGTTGAATGTTCATACACCTTTTCTAATAATCTTGGATTATTTTTTTCTTCTTCTTTGGAATGATGTAAACAAATTCAAAGCATACCAATATTTGTCGATAATTATTGGTTGAGAAGGAACAATGACTGCCGGTTTTGAATGATACCCGGTATCGTATTAGCACTAGACTGATTATAGATTACTTGTATATGTATTAAATGCATATTCAAATTGCAGCTTTAATTGCATAAAATAGCTATGCGATGGCATTATAGGCAAGTCGAAAACAGAAAAACAATTTATTTTAAAGGTTATTATGTCAAAGGTTCAATAAACTGGTGATATTATAGAGAATGCAGTGTGTATCCATGTGAAAATTTTTCTTCTTTATATAATTCTACAGATCCACACAATAACACATGACTGTGATGGGTCATGGATAACAGGAAATCTAAGCAACTGTGTGGGGTCATGGGTACCAGTGGATCTAAGCAACTGTGTGAGGTCGTGGGTAATTGTGGATCTTAGCACTTTGTGGGATCATGGGTAACAGTAGATCTAAGCAACTGTGTGGAGTCATGGGGTAATAGTGGATCTAAGCAACTGTGTTGGGTCATGGGGTAACCATGAGGATCTAAGCAACTTTGTGGGGTCATGGGTAACAGTGGATCTAAGCAACTGTGTGGGGTCATGGGGTAACCATGAGGATCTAAGCAACTGTGTAGGGTCATGGGTAACTGTTGATCTAAGCAACTGTGTGGGGTCATGGGTAACTATGAGGATCTAAATTTTTGATTGGGATCATTGGTAACTTTAAGGGGTCATAGGTAACTGTGTGGATCTAAATAAATGAGTGAGATCATGGGTAACTGTGGGGTCATGGATAATTGTGTGGATTTAAATAACTTAGATCAAGGGTAACTGAGGGGACATGGGTAACTTTGTGGATCTAAATAACTGAGTGGATTTATGAGTAACTGTGGGGTCATAGGTAACTGTGTGGATCTTAATTAAACTGAGTGGATTCATGGGTAACTGGGGTCATAGGTGACTGTGTGGATCTTACTAATTGTGTGGGGTCAAGGGAAACAGTGTGGCATCATGGGTAATTTTGTGTTTCTAACTAACTGTGTGATGTCATGGATATTTGTGTGGATCTTACTAAATGTGTGGGTTCAAGGGTAACTGCGTTAATTTCACCATATAAATTTTTTATTCTAACACTACCAGGCCAATTTGCATGAAATTTGATGTGGACAATAATAAGTCAGGTGAGCAGTTAATGTGCCTTTGCACGCCTCTTTTTTCACCTAACAGTGCAAGAGTAATCTTATGGCATGGTAAAGTGTATGTACATGCATGTTTGTGCACCCTCAGTTGCAGTCTTTTTATATGAAACCAACATGCCAATTTAAATGAAATTTGGTATTGAAGGTCAATACTGTATATATATATATATATATATATATATATATATATATATATTTGTAAAGAAAAAATGAAAATGCATCATGAGCCTGTCAAAAATACTATATATCCCAGTTGTTTAGAAAAAATTTTTTTGGACACTTGCAAATCTGAACAATTCTCACTAGATATGTTACATTTTTTTCTGTAAAGTGTGCAATATTTAGATATGCAATATGCAAATAAGGTATATATGATGTAATTATACAGACTTTCCACTACATGTTGACAGTAAATATTGTTTGTTTGCATAGCATGCAGTCAGTTTGTACACTGATACAGTCATTAAAGGTTCGATATCGTCAACTTTTAGTATAATGAAAAATTTCCTGGTTGAATCAAATAGATATCTAGGTAATTAATGATTGACGACAAGCATATGTAATCTAAATTATCGTTAACGACCACGTAATGGATGGCGAAAATAAAATACATAAAATGCCAGTATTTGCTTTTTGATGGCATTTTTAGCCATTATCTGATTAGTGAGATAGATAAATAATTAAACCTCTCTGATCTACAAGTGCTCGATAGTTTCAAGCTCACATCACCCAGCTGGAAGAACGGATGGATGTAACGAAGGGCTTTTAACTTAATTATGATGGTAATACCGAAGTTTAGATATAGAGATAAGAGATTTTATTTATTCATGTTGACAATACCTGCTGGAGATTAAAAGATTGAACTAAACATCATAAAGAAAAATTGGATGTAAAAAAAAGTTCTGAACATGAACTCTGCTTTTAATAAGAATGGCTGTTATTAAATAATGTAATAAAAAACCACTCTAAAATAGATTTTTAAAGGTCATGGGTAAACAGTTATTTTAAAGGTCATGGGTAACAGTTATTTTAAGGTCATGGTAACAGTTATTTTAAAGGTCATGGGTAACAGTTATTTTAACGGTCATGGGTAACAGTTATTTTAAAGGTCATGGTAACAGTTATTTTAAAGGTCATTGGTAATAGTTATTTTAACGGTCATGGGTAACAGTTATTTTAAAGGTCATGGTAACAGTTATTTTAACGGTCATTGGAAATAGTTATTTTAACGGTCATGGGTAACAGTTATTTTAACGGTCATGGGTAACAGTTATTTTAAAGGTCATGGTAACAGTTATTTTAAAGGTCATTGGTAATAGTTATTTTAAAGGTCATTGGTAATAGTTATTTTAACGGTCATGGGTAACAGTTATTTTAAAGGTCATGGGTAACAGTTATTTTAAAGTAACAGTTATTTTAAAGGTCATGGGTAACAGTTATTTTAAAGGTCATGGGTAACTAACTGTGTGGGTTTCATGATTAACTAGGGGGATCTAACTCTGTAATGCTATGGGTAGCTGTGTGGATCTTCCTGACTGTTGGGTCATAGCCTGGTATGTAAGTCTAAATAATTCAGTATGAGGCCATGGATAAATGTGTGGATCACACTAACTGCTTTGGGTTATGGTCACTGTGGATCTAATTAACTGTGGAGTGACATTTAATAGTGTTGATGTAAATAACTGTACGGTCATGGGTAACTGTGTGGATCTAACTTACTGTGTGGTATCTTGGGTAACTGTGTGGAGTGATGGATAATTATGTTGATGTAAATAAGTAGGGTCATGAGTAACTGTGTGGATCTAACTTACTTGTGGGATGTCATGAGTAACTGTATGGATCTAACTTACTGTGTGGTATCTTGGGTAACTGTGTGGAGTGATGGATAATTGTGTTGATGTAAATAACTAGGGTCATGGGTAACTGTGTGGATCTAACTTACTGTGTGGTATCTTGGGTAACTGTGGAGTGATGGATAATTATGTTGATGTAAATAACTAGGGTCATGAGTAACTGTGTGGATCTAACTTACTTGTGGGATGTCATGAGTAACTGTATGGATCTAACTTACTGTTTGGTATCTTGGGTAACTGTGTGGAGTGATGGATAATTGTGTTGATGTAAATAACTAGGGTCATGAGTAACTGTGTGGATCTAACTTACTGTGTGGTATCTTGGGTAACTGTGTGGATCTAACTAATTGTGTGGAGTGATGGATAATTGTGTTGATGTAAATAACTGTGTGGTCATGAGTAACTGTGTTGTTCTAACTTATTGTCCAGGGTTCATAGGTTACTGTATAGATCTAACTTACTTGTTGGGTGTCATAGGTAACTGTATGGATCTAACTTACTGTTGGGTATCTTGGGTAACTGTGGATTTAACTAACTGTGTGGAGTGATGGATAAATGTGTTGATGTAAAATAACTGTGGGGATCATGAGTAAATGTGTGGATCTAACTGTGTTATGTCATGAGTAACTGTATGGATCTATCTACGCGATGTCATGAGTAACTGTGTGGATCTAACTTTGATGTCATGAGTAATTGTGTGGATCTAACTGATGTCATGATTAACTGGATCTAACCATGTCATGAGTAACTGTGGATCTAACTGTGATGTCATGAGTAACTGTGTTGATCTAACTGTGATGTCATGAGTAACTGTGTTGATCTAACTGTGATGTCATGAGTAACTGTGTGGATCTAACTGTGATGTCATGAGTAACTGTGTTGATCTAACTGTGATGTCATGAGTAATGTGTTGATCTAACTGTGATGTCATGAGTAACTGTGTGGATCTAACTGTGATGTCATGAGTAACTGTGTGGATCTTACTGTGATGTCATGAGTAACTGTGTGGATCTAACTGTGATGTCATGAGTAACTGTGTGGATCTTACTGTGATGTCATGAGTAACTGTGTGGATCTTACTGTGATGTCATGAGTAACTGTGTTGATCTAACTGTGATGTCATGAGTAACTGTGGATCTAACTGTGTGATGTCATGAGTAACTGTGTGGATGTTACTGTGATGTCATTGGTAAATGTGGATCTAACTGTGATGTCTTTGGAAACTGTGTGGATTTAACTAACTGTGAGAGCTATTAGACTTGTTATGTAAATTGTTTTTGGACTTTTTTTGTCATGGTTTTCGTTGTTAAAAACAAAATATTTGTTATATTTCCTCTTTTGAATAACATTGTCTACATTTTATACAATTTTTAAGAAATTGCTATGAAAACAGACATCCTTAAGTTAAAAATTAAAAAATAAAAAAACGCAACAACTAATAAGTTTAACAGGCATTTATTATAGTTGCAATCACATTTCTAAATAGAGAGTAAACATTTCTGTAATCTTTTAAAAATATTGCCAAATCAAAACTTAAAAAAAAAGATATTTTATGCAATTTGACAATAGGCTTGGTAATATATACAGTTGTATGCAAAATAGGCCCCATATTTAACATTCACAGGTTGATTAACAAATTTAATCAATCATATATATATATATATATATATATATATATATATATATATATATATATCTCTTATAGTTTACTTATAAAAGATTTAATCCTTGTTAACTCTTATTTGAACTGGCAGAATGTATAGACATAATATTGACAGATTTATTCAAGTGTAGTCTGGAGATTAAGGTTCTATATGTGATCTCAGGATTCTAATGTCAGATTAAATCCATGTTTAGAGAGAGAAAAAATCCATGTTTAGATGTTATAAGTTTCAGCATTCTCTGTAAATGTTATCTAACCTATACATACTAATGTTATTCATACAAGCTTAATGCAACTTCTCTAGTGTTTGCTTACATGTGTCTGTGTTTGAATAAACTTGATAATCAATAATCAATTAAATTTGATATTTTAAAGAAATGCAGCTAAATATATAACTAGATAGCTCTGTTTATACTTTCTGTGGGTCGAGACTTAGCATCCATAAGTTCTAAAGCATTGTGTATAATGTAAGTTGCTTCCTATATAATCTATTACCAATTTGTCCTCAGGAGTGTAAATTAGTATTGAAATCCAAGATGTCCAATATTTCATTTCTACAGTGAAATTGAAAACATTTTCAACAATAAAATTGACAAGACTTCATTTCTACAAGAAAATTGACAACACCTCATTTCTACAATGAAATTGACAACGCTTTATTTCTACAAGAAAATTGACAACACCTCATTTCTACAAGAAATTGACAACACTTCATTTCTACAAGAAATTGACAACACTTCATTTCTACAAGAAATTGATAACACTTTATTTTTACAGTAAAATTGACAACACTTCATTTCTACAATGAAATTGACAACACTTTATTTCTACAAGAAATTGACAACACTTCATTTCTACAAGAAATTGATAACACTTTATTTTTACAGTAAAATTGACAACACTTCATTTCTACAATGAAATTGACAACACTTTATTTCTACAAGAAATTGACAACACTTCATTTCTACAAGAAATTGATAACACTTCATTTCTACAATGAAATTGACAACACTTCATTTCTACAATGAAATTGACAACACTTTATTTCTACAAGAAATTGACAACACTTCATTTCTACAAGAAATTGACAACACTTTATTTTTACAGTAAAATTGACAACACTTCATTTCTACAGTGAAATTGACAACACTTTATTTCTACAAGAAATTGACAACACTTTATTTTTACAGTAAAATTGACAACACTTCATTTCTACAATGAAATTGACAACACTTTATTTCTACAAGAAATTGACAACACTTCATTTCTACAATGAAATTGACAACACTTTATTTCTACAAGAAATTAACAACACTTCATTTCTACAAGAAATTGACAACACTTTATTTCTACAGTGAAATTGACAACACTTTATTTCTACAAGAAATTGACAACACTTTATTTTTACAAGAAATTGACAACACTTCATTTCTACAAGAAATTGATAACACTTTATTTTTACAGTAAAATTGACAACACTTCATTTCTACAATGAAATTGACAACACTTCATTTCTACAATGAAATTGACAACATTTCATTTCTACAATAAATTGACAACAATTCATTTCCAGAATGAAATTGACAACACTTCATTTCTACAATGAAATTGACAACACTTCATTTCTACAAGAAATTGACAACAATTCATTTCTACAAGAAATTGATAACACTTTATTTTTACAGTAAAATTGACAACACTTCATTTCTACAATGAAATTGACAAACAATTCATTTCTACAAGAAATTGACAACACTTCATTTCTACAAGAAATTGACAACACTTTATTTTTACAGTAAAATTGACAACACTTCATTTCTACAATGAAATTGACAACACTTTATTTCTACAAGAAATTGACAACACTTCATTTCTACAATGAAATTGACAACACTTCATTTCTATAATGAAATTGACAACACTTCATTTCTACAATAAATTGACAACACTTCATTTCTACAAGAAATTGACAACAATTCATTGCTACAAGAAATTGATAACACTTTATTTTTACAGTAAAATTGACAACACTTCATTTCTACCTTGAAATTGACAACACTTCATTTCTACAATGAAATTGACAACACTTCATTTCTACAATGAATTGACAACACTTCATTTCTACAATGAAATTGACAACACTTCATTTCTACAAAAAATTGACAACACCTCATTTCTACAAGAAATTGACAACACTTCATTTCTACAATGAAATTGACAACGCTTTATTTCTACAATAAATTGACAACACTTTATTTTTACAGTGAAATTGACAACAATTCATTTCTACAATAAATTGACAACACTATTTTTACAGTGAAATTGACAACAATTCATTTCTACAATGAAATTGACAACACTTTATTTCTACAAGAAATTGACAACACTTCATTTCTACAAGAAATTGACAACACTTCATTTCTACAAGAAATTGACAACACTTTATTTTTACAGTAAAATTGACAACACTTCATTTCTACAGTGAAATTGACAACACTTTATTTCTACAAGAAATTGACAACACTTTATTTCTACAAGAAATTGACAACACTTCATTTCTACAAGAAATTGACAACACTTCATTTCTACAAGAAATTGACAACACTTTATTTCTACAAGAAATTGACAACACTTCATTTCTACAAGAAATTGACAACACTTTATTTTTACAGTAAAATTGACAACACTTCATTTCTACAGTGAAATTGACAACACTTTATTTTTACAAGAAATTGACAACACTTTATTTTTACAGTAAAATTGACAACACTTCATTTCTACAATGAAATTGACAACACTTTATTTCTACAAGAAATTGACAACACTTCATTTCTACAAGAAATTGACAACACTTTATTTCTACAGTGAAATTGACAACACTTTATTTCTACAAGAAATTGACAACACTTTATTTTTACAAGAAATTGACAACACTTCATTTCTACAAGAAATTGATAACACTTTATTTTTACAGTAAAATTGACAACACTTCATTTCTACAATGAAATTGACAACACTTCATTTCTACAATGAAATTGACAACATTTCATTTCTACAATAAATTGACAACAATTCATTTCCAGAATGAAATTGACAACACTTCATTTCTACAATGAAATTGACAACACTTCATTTCTACAAGAAATTGACAACAATTCATTTCTACAAGAAATTGATAACACTTTATTTTTACAGTAAAATTGACAACACTTCATTTCTACAATGAAATTGACAAACAATTCATTTCTACAAGAAATTGACAACACTTCATTTCTACAAGAAATTGACAACACTTTATTTTTACAGTAAAATTGACAACACTTCATTTCTACAATGAAATTGACAACACTTTATTTCTACAAGAAATTGACAACACTTCATTTCTACAATGAAATTGACAACACTTCATTTCTATAATGAAATTGACAACACTTCATTTCTACAATAAATTGACAACACTTCATTTCTACAAGAAATTGACAACAATTCATTGCTACAAGAAATTGATAACACTTTATTTTTACAGTAAAATTGACAACACTTCATTTCTACAATGAAATTGACAACACTTTATTTCTACAAGAAATTGACAACACTTCATTTCTACAATGAAATTGACAACACTTCATTTCTACAATAAATTGACAACACTTCATTTCTACAATGAAATTGACAACACTTCATTTCTACAATGAAATTGACAACACTTTATTTCTACAAGAAATTGACAACACTTCATTTCTACAATGAAATTGACAACACTTCATTTCTACAATGAAATTGACAACACTTTATTTCTACAAGAAATTGACAACACTTCATTTCTACAATGAAATTGACAACACTTCATTTCTACAATGAAATTGACAACGCTCTATTTCTACAAGAAATTGACAACACTTCATTTCTACAATGAAATTGACAACACTTCATTTCTACAATGAATTGACAACACTTCATTTCTACAATGAAATTGACAACACTTCATTTCTACAAGAAATTGACAACACCTCATTTCTACAAGAAATTGACAACACTTCATTTCTACAATGAAATTGACAACGCTTTATTTCTACAATAAATTGACAACACTTTATTTTTACAGTGAAATTGACAAATATCCATTTCTACAATAAATTGACAACACTATTTTTACAGTGAAATTGACAACACTTCATTTCTACAATAAATTGACAACACTTCATTTCTACAATGAAATTGACAACACTTTATTTCTACAAGAAATTGACAACACTTTATTTCTACAATAAATTGACAACACTTCATTTCTACAATGAAATTGACAACACTTCATTTCTACAATGAAATTGACAACACTTTATTTCTACAAGAAATTGACATCACTTTATTTTTACAGTAAAATTGACAACACTTCATTTCTACAATGAAATTGACAACACTTTATTTCTACAAGAAATTGACAACACTTTATTTTTACAGTAAAATTGACAACACTTCATTTCTACAATGAAATTGACAACGCTTTATTTCTACAAGAAATTGACAACAATTCATTTCTACAAGAAATTGATAACACTTTATTTTTACAGTAAAATTGACAACACTTCATTTCTACAATGAAATTGACAACACTTTATTTCTACAATAAATTGACAACACTTCATTTCTACAATAAATTGACAACACTTTATTTTTACAGTGAAATTGACAACACTTCATTTCTACAAGAAATTGACAACACTTCATTTCTACAATGAAATTGACAACACTTTATTTCTACAATAAATTGACAACACTTCTTTTCTACAATGAAATTGACAACACTTCAATTCTACAATAAAATTGACAACACTTCATTTTTACAAGAAATTGACAACACTTTATTTCTACAATAAATTGACAACAATTCATTTCTACAAGAAATTGACAACAATTCATTTCTACAAGAAATTGACAACAATTCATTTCTACAAGAAATTGACAACACTCTATTTCTACAATAAATTGATAACACTTTATTTTTACAGTAAAATTGATAACACTTTATTTTTACAGTAAAATTGACAACACTTCATTTCTACAAGAAATTGACAACACTTTATTTCTACAATAAATTGACAACAATTCATTTCTACAAGAAATTGACAACAATTCATTTCTACAAGAAATTGATAACACTTTATTTTTACAGTAAAATTGACAACACTTCATTTCTACAATGAAATTGACAACACTTTATTTCTACAAGAAATTGACAACACTTCAATTCTACAATAAATTGATAACACTTTATTTTTACAGTAAAATTGATAACACTTCATTTCTACAATGAAATTGACAACACTTTATTTTTACAGTAAAATTGACAACACTTCATTTCTACAATGAAATTGACAACACTTTATTTCTACAATAAATTGACAACACTTCATTTCTACAATGAAATTGACAACGCTTTATTTCTACAAGAAATTGACAACACTTCATTTCTACAATAAATTGACAACACTTCATTTCTACAATGAAATTGACAACACTTCATTTCTACAAGAAATTGACAACACTTCATTTTTACAAGAAATTGACAACACTTTATTTTTACAAGAAATTGACAACACTTCATTTTTACAAGAAATTGACAACGCTTTATTTCTACAAGAAATTGACAACACTTCATTTCTACAATAAATTGACAACACTTCATTTCTACAATGAAATTGACAACACTTCATTTCTACAAGAAATTGACAACACTTTATTTCTACAAAGAAATTGACAACACTTCATTTCTACAAGAAATTGACAACACTTCATTTCTACAATGAAATTGACAACACTTCATTTCTACAAGAAATTGACAACACTTCATTTCTACAAGAAATTGACAACACTTCATTTCTACAATGAAATTGACAACACTTCATTTCTACAAGAAATTGACAACACTTCATTTTTACAAGAAATTGACAACACTTTATTTTTACAAGAAATTGACAACACTTCATTTCTACAAGAAATTGACAACACTTCATTTCTACAATGAAATTGACAACACTTCATTTCTACAAGAAATTGACAACACTTCATTTCTACAATGAAATTGACAACACTTCATTTCTACAAGAAATTGACAACACTTCATTTTTACAAGAAATTGACAACACTTTATTTTTACAGTAAAATTGACAACACTTCATTTCTACAATGAAATTGACAACACTTCATTTCTATAATGAAATTGACAACACTTCATTTCTACAATAAATTGACAACACTTCATTTCTACAATGAAATTGACAACACTTCATTTCTACAAGAAATTGACAACACTTCATTTCTACAATAAATTGACAACAATTCATTTCTACAATGAAATTGACAACACTTCATTTCTACAATGAAATTGACAACAATTCATTTCTACAAGAAATTGACAACACTTCATTTCTACAAGAAATTGACAACACTTTATTTTTACAGTAAAATTGACAACACTTCATTTCCACAATGAAATTGACAACACTTTATTTCTACAAGAAATTGACAACACTTCATTTCTACAATGAAATTGACAACACTTCATTTCTACAATGAAATTGACAACACTTCATTTCTACAATAAATTGACAACACTTCATTTCTACAAGAAATTGACAACAATTCATTTCTACTAGAAATTGATAACACTTTATTTTTACAGTAAAATTGACAACACTTCATTTCTACCTTGAAATTGACAACACTTTATTTCTACAAGAAATTGACAACGCTTTATTTCTACAAGAAATTGACAACATTTCATTTCTACAATGAAATTGACAACACTTCATTTCTACAATGAAATTGACAACGCTTTATTTCTACAAGAAATTGACAACACTTCATTTCTACAATTAAATTGACAACACTTCATTTCTACAATGAATTGACAACAATTCATTGCTATAAGAAATTGATAACACTTTATTTTTACAGTAAAATTGACAACACTTCATTTCTACAATGAAATTGACAACACTTCATTTCTACAAGAAATTGATAACACTTTATTTTTACAGTAAAATTGACAACACTTCATTTCTACAATGAAATTGACAACAATTCATTTCTACAAGAAATTGACAACACTTCATTTCTACAAGAAATTGACAACACTTCATTTCTACAATAAATTGACAACACTTCATTTCTACAAGAAATTGACAACACTTCATTTCTACAAGAAATTGACAACACTTCATTTCTACAAGAAATTGACAACACTTCATTTCTACAAAGAAATTGACAACACTTCATTTCTACAAGAAATTGACAACACTTCATTTCTACAATGAAATTGACAACACTTCATTTCTACAAGAAATTGACAACACTTTATTTTTACAAGAAATTGACAACACTTTATTTCTACAAAGAAATTGACAACACTTCATTTCTACAAGAAATTGACAACACTTCATTTCTACAATGAAATTGATAACACTTTATTTTTACAGTAAAATTGACAACACTTTATTTTTACAGTGAAATTGACAACACTTTATTTCTACAAGAAATTGACAACACTTTATTTTTACTGTGAAATTGACAACACTTTATTTCTACAAGAAATTGACAACACTTTATTTTTACATTAAAATTGACAACACTTCATTTCTACAATGAAATTGATAACACTTTATTTTTACAGTAAAATTGACAACACTTTATTTTTACAGTGAAATTGACAACACTTTATTTCTGCAAGAAATTGACAACACTTCATTTCTACAAGAAATTGAAAACACTTCATTTCTACAATGAAATTGACAACACTTCATTTCTACAATGAAATTGACAACACTTTATTTCTACAAGAAATTGACAACACTTTATTTCTACAAGAAATTGACAACACTTTATTTCTACAAGAAATTGACAACACTTTATTTTTACAGTAAAATTGACAACACTTCATTTTTACAATGAAATTGATAACACTTTATTTTTACAGTAAAATTGACAACACTTTATTTTTACAGTGAAATTGACAACACTTCATTTCTACAAGAAATTGACAACACTTCATTTCTACAAGAAATTGACAACACTTCATTTCTACAATGAAATTGACAACACTTCATTTCTACAAGAAATTGACAACACTTTATTTCTACAAGAAATTGACAACACTTTATTTTTACAGTAAAATTGACAACACTTTATTTTTACAGTAAAATTGACAACACTTCATTTCTACAATGAAATTGATAACACTTTATTTTTACAGTAAAATTGACAACACTTTATTTTTACAGTGAAATTGACAACACTTTATTTCTACAAGAAATTGACAACACTTCATTTCTACAAGAAATTGATAACACTTCATTTCTACAATGAAATTGACAATGCTTCATTTCTACAATGAAATTGACAACACTTTATTTCTATAGTAAAATTGACAAAACTTTATTTTTACAGTAAAATTGACAACACTTTATTTCTACAAGAAATTGACAACACTTCCTTTATACAGTGACTTAAATGACAATTCATTTCTACAGTGACATTTATAACAATTCATTTCTATAGTGACATTTATAACAATTCATTTCTACAGTGACATTTATAACAATTCATTTCTACAGTGACATTTATAACAATTCATTTCTATAGTGACATTTATAACAATTCATTTCTACAGTGACATTTATAACAATTCATTTCTATAGTGACAATTATAACAATTCATTTCTACAGTGACATTTATAACAATTCATTTCTACAGTGACATTTATAACAATTCATTTCTATAGTGACATTTATAACACTTCATTTCTACAGTGACATTTATAACAATTCATTTCTATAGTGACAATTATAACAATTCATTTCTACAGTGACATTTATAACACTTCATTTCTACAGTGACATTGGTAACATTTCATTTCTAAAGTGAAATTGAAAACAGGTTTTTAATTTACTGACAAAGTCTATTATGTGAATCTTACATTAGAAACTTGTTCATTTATAATTATGTTTACTTAAGCATCATCTATATCAGCTTCCATGCTGTTAAGACATTGAGAAAATTAAAAGCCAAGAACTGGTTTCATATTCCGTTGCGTGTCAGTGAGTCAAATCTTTAGTTTTATTAATAATATTTTAATTCAATTTCTGATAGCTACAGTGTAGCTTAGTAATGAGTTGAGCCTCTGACCTTTCCAGTACTAACAGTATGCTCATTAAATTTAACCAATCAGCTATCTGCTGATTTGGTTTGCTATATTCTTCTTTGATTTTTTAATCAACTTTCTTGCATTAAAACCATTTTCTTGCATCCTTGAAACCAACCTTGTGTTTAGCAACTTTGTAAGGATCCTTCACCATGAGCATCAAAATATTTAAAAAAAAAAAAAAAAAAAAAAAGGGGGAAATAGAGTAGCCAAACCCATCCCTTGACCTTCTCAAAAAACAGAAGCACATTTTAATAATTGAGGTTAAATTTTGGCCACCTATTGAATCTTGTTTATAAGTCTTTATTATATTATTAAATTTATTAACCTATTATGGATTATTAATAGAGAAAACTCCTATAAAAAACAGAGTCAAATTGTTCTTAGACACGACATATACAAATCTAGATTATAGTCAGTATAATATTTATGTTATGAAAGCTTGAATGTTAAAAAGAAAAAAATTGAAGTAATGAATAAAAAGTATATTTAATTCTATTAATCTGGATTACATTCATTGAGTAAAATTGATGTACTTTAACACCACGGTAAAATTGACGATAGTTTATTTGTTTTTTTTTTAACTATTTCATCAGTATAGTACCAACTGCGGTAGCTTCTTTGGTAGAGTGCTCACTGTGTATGTGAGGTGTAGGGGTTGGTATGTCAGTCATGTTTGACCAAGACTTGAAAATAGGTAGTGATTGTTCTTTTTCCAAACACCCGGCATTTAGAAATGAAAGTCATGGGAGTCTCGACTCCTTCAGATCATACCTTAAAAAGCTGATGTCCTGTGTCATTGCAGGCATGGCAGGTTAAGGAACCCTCCCTTCACATTGCCCTATGCACACTGCAAAGGAAAAAATTCTGCCACTTCACCTATAGCTGGTGATGTCTCTATTAAATGTGAAATATTCTTGACTGGGATGTAAAACCCGATTAAATCAAAAAATCAAATCTCCCGGTACAAGAGCTTCTTGTACTGAAGTGACTGCCTCAATACTAGTTAGATAATTTTGACAGGTGCCTTAAATGCCATGATTTCACTCCAGTCTTAGCTTGAGTTTCTTCGTTATAAATGAAACATGTCAGAATAAATGATTGCAATTGCACCAATGATGATATCTTGATTAAGAGAAATGTTTTGCCTTGCATGTCTGTGCATTCTTCTAATAATTCATTATATCTGATGAATTTCTTTGAGCATGAATGATAAAAAAACCTACAACAGTTAGTAGTAAATAAAAAGGAAATAAAAATTTTATCTGCTTTTGTTAGATAATAGGATTAAATAAAGAAAAAAGAGAATATTTAGTTAATACAAGCAAAGTAAAATTTACTCTTGTCACGGCATTCAACATTAGAGAGGTCGTTTGATGATGCAAGTACCATCCATGAATGACTCTCGCCTCATGCTGTTTGTTGGTAAGCATCAAGTGGATTTAAAATAAATTATATTCCTACATGATATTTCTTGATTTTTTATGTTGGTGATTGTTTTATTTAAAGGAAACATTGAAATAAAAACCATCTTTACAAGTAGAGGAAAGTGAAGTGTTTTTTGCCCCAGTCAAGATTTTTCCATTATATTATTTGAGGGGTCACTTCTGGGATCTTGGAGGAGCAAACTTGAGTTCCAGTAAAAAGTTACAAAGCTTTGAGAGGTGCTTTGCTCTGAAAACATTTCCTCAGACCACTTGGTCATTGTCAAGTGAATTTAAAAACTTTTTCACTCTGAAGTGTGATTAGAACCTTATCGAGTTAGAGGTGCTATGATCTGCAACCACTTTTTATAAACTGCAGTTTTTGGCAAGGTTCATTTTGTTTAGATATTGATTGATTGATTAAATGGGGATTTACATCCAGTCAAGAATATTTCACTTCTATTGAGACATCACCAGCTGTAATTGAAGTAGTAGAAATTTTGACCATTGCTCAAGGGAATGCCCAGGGAGGGGTTTTTAACATGCCAATACATACCATGACATTGGGCATTGGTTATTAATGTTTCCCTTTGAAGGACCCCATAACTTGTATTTTAAAATGTCAAATGCTTGTTAAAAAAACAAACACTACCTATTTGTAAATCTTGGCCAGACCTGGCCAGGGTTCCAACCCTTACCTCCCACACACATAATGATCAGTCTACCAACTGAGCTACAGTAGTAATCACTTTGTTTATAGAAATTTATTACTCGTGTATTTTGTTGTGGGAATAAGGTTCTTAAATGATTAATTTATTAATTTTAGTTACTAGTAATTGTTTTAATACAAGAATAGAATTGATGTTTTCATCACTGTTGAATAAGTTTCAGATATTGCATAAGTTTGAGCGTTTCTGTTGACTTTTTTTTGGTAATTTTAGTAAAAATGTTTTTTTTAAAGGGTGAGAATTGTTGTTAGCTGTTTTATATTACAAAGAGTATTAATATAATGATGTGAAAATCATTGGAAGCTGTTAATTGACTGCAAGATGACAAATCTAATTGATGCTTGTCAACACTATTGAATACTAATATCACCATATCTTCCTTTTTTTTGACATAAAACTTTTCTGGTTATTCATCAAAGTTGTCCAAAAAAAGATAAACAGTTGATTTGCGAATAATCGATATACCGGTATGTTATTACTAATATATCACAGCAATGAGATTATGTGATCAACGCTTCGATTATCATCATTGTATGTTTTATTCATGATCATGATATATATAATATCATCAGCACTTTTTTGGTAAATTAATAGGTAAACAATATATTATGTAGTTTTATGTATTAATTATTCTAAATAGAGATTGCCTGTAATGGTTCATATTTTTCTACCAAGGAGCTAGGTGTTATGATTATAGGTAAAACAAAAAACTTTCCATTCAAATTATAATGAATTCTATTTAAAATTAAATCCTTGGGAATTAGGATAAAAGTTCTAGGAATGGCTGTGTTATTTGTTGAACTTATCAGAACTATCTGACCCATTAGTATGATTGGAGCTCTTTATAAACTTGGAACCAATAAAAAATAAAGATCGAATTTTTACTAAAAAGAAACATATGGAAAGCATGTCTCACTTGAGCGAAGTGGAGCAGAGTGATATTATTATAAGCCCTAGTAAAGATTTTTCACCTATATCAAGTGAGTCAGTTTTGGGACGGTGGAGAATTGGAGTACTATTGGAGACCTTTGGCAAGTGAGCTGACAAATTTTTTACTCTGCTGTTGTGGAATTTAACCCCCCCCCCCCCACACACACACACAAAAAAAAAAAAAAAAAAAAAAAAAAAAAAAAAAAAAAAAAAAAAAAAAAAAAAAAAAAAGAAGGGATAGCAGTATATTGATTAAAACATTTAACATCTCCTCCAGTTTGATTGAAGACGTTCATCATCTTATTGGTTAAGATTAAGTCTCAATATAGCAGAGTCCTTTTTCACAACAAGTGGAAAGATGCTGTCTATCATTGCAGTTTAATGTGTTTTTTAAGGGTAAAAGATTATAAAAATTAAAAAATCTTTTTAGGCAAAGGGTACATCAACCCCCCTGTGTAATGTGGTGATCATGTTGTTGTTGGTAACCCGAAAAATGGTCGTAATCAATTTATTCTAGTATATATAGATCAGGGGAGGTTATTAACTACAATAAGGCACATGTCTGACTGTGAAATGTATATTCTAGGAGAAATGATGTAAACAGGTGAAGCCACTAGTAATCAATTAACTTGTTAGGTAATTAACTGTGAATATGAAGTTCAGTGAAAAGTGACACTGTCCTGAATACTTTTATTTGTTAATAAGCCGGCATTAAAGAATTTTTAATCTGATTTTGTCTTACTATTATGGGGAAAAAAACCGATTTGAATATTTTTCAATCAGCTTTTTTAAATTTGAATCGGCGTTTTTCGCTAAAAATCAGTTTGTGAAGGCCAGGTTTGAACCCTCGACCTCCCACATACAAAGTGAGCAATCTACCAACTGAACCACCATAATGGTAGAACACAAATGACCAATTAGTATTGTAAAGGCTTATGAATGAATTTTACCATCTTTCAGGAGTGTTGAGTACCGGTAATATGGTTTTATTTCTAGTCAAGATTCTTTCACTTATATCAATTTCTTGGTAAGTTCATGGACAGTAGAGGAAACTCGATTGCATGACCACTTTCTTTTTCTCAAGCAAATTGACAGATTTTATAACCCGAGAAACTGGGATTCAAACCTAGGCAGTGAAAAGACCGTGGTTTGTAAAAATGGGCTTTAAAGACTATTTTGCCACAGAGCCCCTTTGCTTTCTTGGAGAGAAGATTCTGTGCAACAAAATCCCATGATTACACTCATGTCAAAGTGATACTTTTTCTATTTTCTTTCTGAAATTTATTGTTTTAGTTTTTATGAAGTAAAACGAATTTGCCAAAGGCTTCAGGGTTGTATGTAAGTTTATATGCCAAAAAATTTCACAAAAGAACATAAAATGACAATGTTGATTTGGATAATCAAATTTGATTTTTGAAGTTTTCTATTTTATATATATATATATATATATATATATAAATATATATATATATATATATATATATATATATATATATATATATATATATATATATATATATATATATATAAATATATTTCTAGGCATAATATTGATTTTTCAAGATTTTCATTTTATTTATGTATTTCTAGAACATATCTTTTTTATTTGTTTTTGAAATTCATATAAGGTATAGATGAAACCAGGAAGTATTGAAATCTAATTATGCTACATGAAAGTAGACTCTTTATTATGTAACTAAAACTGAATAATGGATATCCATAAACAAAAATATTGGATATCCAAACACTGACAGAATTATTGATATCCTTAATTAAATTTATAAATATCCATAAGTAAAATTATGGATACCCATATGTGAATTACCAATATTTGTCTGTGAATTTATGGATATCCATAAGTGAATATTAATATATGGGAATTTGACTGGGAATTTTTAAAAATTTTTCTTTCATTTAATTTATTTATGTATTTTTTAAAAAAAAATTTAATCTCATTTATTATATTTATTTATTTATTTATTTATTTATTTATTTATTTATTTATTTATTTATGTCGTATCAAAAATAAGATAGCCACCAAAAATGTAATATTAAATCAAGTCATGCTGCACATGTTTCAGTCAGTGATGAAGTTGATAGCAATATTGTTTAGCTTGGATTAAGACTAGCTTAAGGCCTAATCAGATTTCTTTAAATGGATGCCACCAATCACACACGATTAAGAGCTAATGATCATTTGATTTATTTGTAAAGACCAGATGAAAATTCAGTCCACGAAGACGAAGACGGTCATTGGAATATTGGAGTGTAATGCAGTACTGGATCATTTTAGCTTTTATATTTATAGATATCCTAAATTCATTTATTGATATTTATAAATTGAGTTGAGTTGAGTAATGGTGTTTAATGTCCCAGTCAAGAATATTTCACTTATATCAAGATGTTGCCAGCTATAGGCAATATTGTAGAAATTTTGCCTGTGCGTTGCGCTGATGGCATTATACAGCAGGGTTCTTTATCGACCCTCGCCTGCCATGACACGGGACTTCATTTATTTTAAGTTCCCATCCGAAAGAACCATTACTTTCATTTCCTAATGCCGAGTGCTTGGCGAAAGAACAGTCACTACCCACTATCAAGTCTTGGGTCAGACCCGGTGGGGGTTCGAACCCACAACCTCCCCCTTACGGAGTAAGCACTCTACTAACTAGGCTACTGCAGTGGTAGTATTTATAAATTGAATAACTGATATTTACAAAAATATCCATTAATCAAATTGTATTTTCATAAATTAGGACAGTTCGTGGATATGCATGGTTTAAAGTATAGATATCCAGAATGGAATGAAAGATATCCATAATTTTTAGGGATTTCTATGGTTTAAGTTATAGATATCCATAAGGCCATGCCAAATTAATTTGTAGTTTGTCAGACTTGCCAACCTCTAAAATTTAGAATTAAAAATAAAATTATTTTCATTTTCAAATCATTTTCTGCCTGTCTAAAATTGCATTCAGTGTAAATTTAACAACATCAAGGCAACATTTTTCCAGCTCTTGGTTGATTATTTGTTATATTGAATGGGAGTTTGCATTAACAGCATATTCTTTGCTTTTATCAGTTATGTTTAAATTTTTGCCTTTTACTGCAATTATTATCTTTTTGTGCATTTTTTTTTACTTGCTCGTCAAATTGCTGGTTCAAATTTTGTTTGCCTTAAGGAAAATTTGTTTTTGAAAAAAACCTTTGAATTTTAATTGCTTGCTCTCCTCTATTTCCCCCCCCCCCCCCCAAAAAAAAAAAAAAAAAAAAAAAAAAAAAAAAAAAAAAAAAAAAAAAAAAAAAAAAAAAACCTGAAGAACTAAAAATTAATTTGTTGTGGCCTAAATGAAATTATTGATATTTTTTATGAATAGTGAATATATAGTCAAAAGGCATATCTGGTAGTCTTCTGTGCTGAAAGTAAAAGTATCTGGTTTGTTTTACTTATGTAAAAATAATTTGTCCTGTCTAAAAGATTACGAAAAGATAATTAGAAAATCCAATAGTGGCTTAAACTGTCTGGCAAGAATGTTAAAAAACAAACTAATATGAATTCTTACTTAAGTAATATGGTAAGACCGACAGAAATATTAGACTCATTTAGGACATAAAGATATTAATGAGATACTCACTCCACAACTCCACAAAGACATGTAACCTCGTAGCTTGACAGACACTCATAGCTTTGCTTTAATGATGATCAGAACCATTAACTATACGAAGTAATACAATGTAGTATATAATCATGCTTTGTAGCTTTTTTAAATACAGTTCATAAGGCCATATATTATACTGAAACATTTGCTTCAAGATAGGAAGTACTTGTAAGTTAGCATTGGTTACATAGGATCAAGTGAAATGTACAACTCAATTAATGAAGTATGAATGTGTCCGTTTTAACACTTTTGATTGTAATATGACAATTTAGTAGAAGCTGTCAAAACCAAACACTGTCTGAAATACAGATTTTGATTGGCTTAGACAGGTTTTAAGTTAATCAGAATTTGTTTTCATTAGTGTAAGCAAGGTTTTGGTTTACTCAAGATTTGTTTTCATTGGTGTAGACAAGGTTTTGGTTTTCTCAAGATTGTTTTCATTGGTGTAGACAAGGTTTTAGTTTTCTTTCTCAAGATTGTTTTCATTGGTGTAGACAAGGTTTTGGTTTTCTCAAGATTTGTTTTCATTGGTGTAGACAAGGTTTTGGTTTTCTCAAGATTTGTTTTCATTGGTGTAGACAAGGTTTTGGTTTACTCAAGATTTGTTTTCATTGGTGTAGACAAGGTTTTGGTTTTCTCAAGATTTGTTTTCATTGGTGTAGACAAGGTTTTAGTTTTCTCAAGATTGTTTTCATTGGTGTAGACAAGGTTTTAGTTTTCTTTCTCAAGATTGTTTTCATTGGTGTAGACAAGGTTTTAGTTTTCTTTCTCAAGATTGTTTTCATTGGTGTAGACAAGGTTTTGGTTTTCTCAAGATTTGTTTTCATTGGTGTAGACAAGGTTTTAGTTTTCTCAAGATTGTTTTCATTGGTGTAGACAAGGTTTTAGTTTTCTTTCTCAAGATTGTTTTCATTGGTGTAGACAAGGTTTTAGTTTTCTTTCTCAAGATTGTTTTCATTGGTGTAGACAAGGTTTTAGTTTTCTTTCTCAAGATTGTTTTCATTGGTGTAGACAAGGTTTTAGTTTTCTCAAGATTGTTTTCATTGGTGTAGACAAGGTTTTAGTTTTCTTTCTCAAGATTGTTTTCATTGGTGTAGACAAGGTTTTGGTTTTCTCAAGATTGTTTTCATTGGTGTAGACAAGGTTTTGGTTTTCTCAAGATTGTTTTCATTGGTGTAGACAAGGTTTTGGTTTTCTCAAGATTGTTTTCATTGGTGTAGACAAGGTTTTAGTTTTCTTTCTCAAGATTGTTTTCATTTGTGTAGACAAGGTTTTGAGCTGAAGGCTCAAGTGAGCTTTTCCTATCAAAATTTGTCTGTTGTCGTTGTCGTTGGCATCGTCGTCGTCGTAGTCTGCAGCATAAACTTTTATATTTTCAACTCCTTTTCTGAAACTACAATGTAAATTTCCATGGTCAGATGCATATATGGGCCAGTGCAATTCAGATTTATTCATGATGTTGTCATGGCTTTCAAAACTAGGTAAAGGTGACCTATGGTTCCAAAAAACTTAAAAAAACTTCTTCTTCGAAAGTGATGATGGGTGAAAAAATCTGATGTGATATTTGGCTTCTCTAGGGTCTTAAGCTTATAAAATTGTTCATTTCCTGAAATTTGGTAAAAAATTAGGTTATGCGTTTTTGCATTTAATTTATAAAATTTCCTAAAATGGCTTCAAATTATTATTACTTGACTATATGAATAGATATTGACATTAGGTTTTCAGTTTTGACTTTTTCTTGAAATAACCTGTAAAATTGGGTCATGGTCAAAGTTTAAAGTCATGACCTTTTTTGTAATTTGTGTAGTTTAAGGCTATTTTCTTCAAAATTATAAGAGATATATAATATCAAAACATTGTTAAAATGTTCAGAATGACAAAATGTAAAAAGTTACAAAGTTTCGTAATTGTATGATAATACATGTAGGAGTTGTTGCCCCTGAAATTTTTTTTTTTTTTTTTTTTTTTGCTAATAAAGACTAAAATTGTGCATTAGCTTGAAAACTATAAACTTTTTGTAGAGGCATGTATTTTAGAATATTGTAGGTATTGACATGACGAACATTTTGATATATGGTTCAAGGTCATATGTTCAAAGGTCAAGGTCATAGGTGCATAAAAGACTAAAATTGTTAATTATCTTGGAAACTATGAACTTTTTGTATTGGCATGTATATTAGAATATTGTAGGAATTGATATGGCGATTATTCTGATATAAGATTCAAGGTCTTACATTTAAAGGTCAAGTTCATAGATGCATAAAAAGACTCAAATTGTTAATTATCTTGGAAACTATGAACTTTTTTATAGGCATGTATATTAGAATATTTTATGTATTTTTGCAAATGATTTTGGATATACAGTCTAACTTGTGTTAGCGGCCACTTGTATAAAGTGGCCACTTGTCTATAACGGCCATATCTTATTCCCCCCAATGAATTTTGTTCTTTATTTCACCTCTATATAGCGGTCACTGTCTTATGTGGCCAGCGGCCACCATTTTTCCGACCCCAAGCTTCAACAGAACTGTCTATAGCGGCCATTTGCAATGTTAACGAAACTTCGTCAGTTTCCGGAAATTTCCGGAACCAGTCGACATAAAACAAAAAATCCCATAATGCAACACTGTTTATATGTGTCTAAGCGGCCATATTGGGTAAAGCTTACATCCCGATAAGACATTGATATTTTTTCAATTTTATAACATGCAGTAATTTTTGATGTTTTTTCTTTATGTCATAGTAAACGGAATGCATTGACTTTAGAACAGCGAGTAGAATTGTTTAATAAATCTGTATAGGAGAAATTAAGTACTAGGAAACTCGCGGAAGTTATGGTGTTGGACGAACCCAAATCAAAGCTGTGTTATCAGACTATGAAGCAAATGTATCTTGGGAAATAAACCGATTGTGCTGTTCTACCACTAACGGACATTAATTTCGTTAGTTTGGAAATCGTACAACGATGCGATATCAAGTCATTTCGGCACCAGTGTAAAAAGTCATTTCGGCAACGATATGATTTTGGCATCAATTTAAATTTAATTCGGCACTGACTTCGATTAAATTCAGCACCAGAAAAAAAAAATTTATCATTTATTTTATGTTTGTGTATGATTTTTATATTAAATTAATAGTTATTTTTAATAAAGATATGCAAATAGTAAATTTGACAGTTACAAATGACACAGATAATTACTACTCTGATCACTAAACCGTGTAATTCATTATGTAACAACTTCCTTTGAAGTCTGAATTAGCAAGAGTGTGATATGGGACTGAAGTGACCTAATTATGTTTGTATAGGTGTAAGGAAGTGTGATAAGAATAATACTTCACTATGCAACACTCCTATAACTAGCAAAAAAAAAAAAAAAAAAATAGAGAGAAAAGATCATTTAGACATATGAATGTTGCCAGGCCGGTGTGGTGCAAAGGATTTGTAAATTCCTGAAAATGTTGATTAAATTGATGTTAAAAAAAAATTTTTCTTGGTTAATCTCAAGTTATAAAAGAAACAATTTCTCACAATATGGTTAGCTATATTCAGTTTAATTTTGGTACTAAAATGAATAAAAAAGAACGGTTCAGATAATAATTTTTGACGATTGTTGATCAGAGAACTTGTCTATAAAGGCCACCTGTCTATAAAGGCCACTTTGGCCACATCCCTTGAGTGGCCTTTATAGACAGGTTTCACTGTATCCTCAGGTTGGCCATATCCTCAGGTGAGCGTACAGGTCCATGGGCCTCTTGTTCAAGATTGTTTTCATTGGTGTAGACAAGGTTTTGGTTTCCTCAGAATTTGTTTTCATTGGTGTAGACAAGGTTTTGGTTTGTTCAGAATTTGTTTTCATTGGTGTAGACAAGGTTTTGGTTTGTTCAGAATTTGTTTTCATTGGTGTAGACAAGGTTTTGGTTTGTTCAGAATTTGTTTTCATTGGTGTAGACAAGGTTTTGGTTTGTTCAGAATTTGTTTTCATTGGTGTAGACAAGGTTTTGGTTTGTTCAGAATTTGTTTTCATTGGTGTAGACAAGGTTTTGGTTTGTTCAGAATTTGTTTTCATTGGTGTAGACAAGGTTTTGGTTTGTTCAGAATTTGTTTTCATTGGTGTAGACAAGGTTTTGGTTTGTTCAGAATTTGTTTTCATTGGTGTAGACAAGGTTTTGGTTTCCTCAGAATTTGTTTTCATTGGTGTAGACAAGGTTTTGGTTTGTTCAGAATTTGTTTTCATTGGTGTAGACAAGGTTTTGGTTTGTTCAGAATTTGTTTTCATTGGTGTAGACAAGGTTTTGGTTTCCTCAGAATTGTTTTCATTGGTGTAGACAAGGTTTTGGTTTGTTCAGAATTTGTTTTCATTGGTGTAGACAAGGTTTTGGTTTCCTCAGAATTTGTTTTCATTGGTGTAGACAAGGTTTTGGTTTGTTCAGAATTTGTTTTCATTGGTGTAGACAAGGTTTTGGTTTGTTCAGAATTGTTTTCATTGGTGTAGACAAGGTTTTGGTTTGTTCAGAATTTGTTTTCATTGGTGTAGACAAGGTTTTGGTTTGTTCAGAATTTGTTTTCATTGGTGTAGACAAGGTTTTGGTTTGTTCAGAATTTGTTTTCATTGGTGTAGACAAGGTTTTGGTTTGTTCAGAATTTGTTTTCATTGGTGTAGACAAGGTTTTGGTTTGTTCAGAATTTGTTTTCATTGGTGTAGACAAGGTTTTGGTTTGTTCAGAATTTGTTTTCATTGGTGTAGACAAGGTTTTGGTTTCCTCAGAATTGTTTTCATTGGTGTAGACAAGGTTTTGGTTTGTTCAGAATTTGTTTTCATTGGTGTAGACAAGGTTTTGGTTTCCTCAGAATTTGTTTTCATTGGTGTAGACAAGGTTTTGGTTTGTTCAGAATTTGTTTTCATTGGTGTAGACAAGGTTTTGGTTTGTTCAGAATTTGTTTTCATTGGTGTAGACAAGGTTTTGGTTTGTTCAGAATTTGTTTTCATTGGTGTAGACAAGGTTTTGGTTTGTTCAGAATTTGTTTTCATTGGTGTAGACAAGGTTTTGGTTTGTTCAGAATTTGTTTTCATTGGTGTAGACAAGGTTTTGGTTTGTTCAGAATTTGTTTTCATTGGTGTAGACAAGGTTTTGGTTTCCTCAGAATTGTTTTCATTGGTGTAGACAAGGTTTTGGTTTGTTCAGAATTTGTTTTCATTGGTGTAGACAAGGTTTTGGTTTCCTCAGAATTTGTTTTCATTGGTGTAGACAAGGTTTTGGTTTGTTCAGAATTTGTTTTCATTGGTGTAGACAAGGTTTTGGTTTGTTCAGAATTTGTTTTCATTGGTGTAGACAAGGTTTTGGTTTGTTCAGAATTTGTTTTCATTGGTGTAGACAAGGTTTTGGTTTCCTCAGAATTGTTTTCATTGGTGTAGACAAGGTTTTGGTTTCCTCAGAATTGTTTTCATTGGTGTAGACAAGGTTTTGGTTTGTTCAGAATTTGTTTTCATTGGTGTAGACAAGGTTTTGGTTTGTTCAGGATTTGTTTTCATTGGTGTAGACAAGGTTTTGGTTTGTTCAGAATTTGTTTTCATTGGTGTAGACAAGGTTTTGGTTTCCTCAGAATTGTTTTCATTGGTGTAGACAAGGTTTTGCTTTTTCGAGATTGTTTTCATTGATGTACAAAAAGATTTGGTTTTTAAAGATTGTTTTCATTTGTTTAGACAAGACTTGGGACTACCCAAGCTTTATTTCGATTAGTTTAGACAAGGGTTTGGTTTACTCAGGTTTCAGTTCAGATTTTGCATTGTAATAACACTTGTTATTTCTTTCTATTTTAGCAATTCGTCCCGGATTTGTGGTAGCTATTGTTTCTACCATTGCTGGAGTTGTCATAGCAATATCTGTTTACTTTATATGGATGTACTGTCGACGGAAACGAGAAAAATTAATCTGGCAGAATTCAGAAGATGATGACTCCCCGAATTCATATTTTCAAGACAGAAACATGAAAATTAGTCAGAGCACACCAGAATTAGCAGCAGAAACGGCAAAAGATTCAAAATTAGAATTTTTTGGTAAAAAAGGGATTTTTAAATTGGCAGCAAGGCAATCGACACTTCCTACAGTTTCACAAAGACATGTTTCATTTCAGCGGCAACTTTCACATAAATTAGATATAGAATTTTCAGTACAAAGTGTGAAACATAAAGAACAGCCTGATCTTGGAAATATCAAACCAGAGCTTTATAAACAAGCCTCTGTGGATAGTATTAAAAGTGAACATTCTATATGTGGAAAACTGTTCTTTAGTTTAAGATATGATCACGAGCAAAATGGACTCATAGTAACCATCACCAAAGCGGAAGACCTGCCTGCAAAAGATTTTTCCGGAACTTCAGACCCATATATAAAAGTTTACCTATTACCTGATAGAAAACATAAATATCAAACAAAAGTTCATAGAAAAACATTGGTGCCTGAATTCAACGAGACTTTTACTTTTAATCTACCATATAAGGAAATTTCAAGTCGAATTTTACAGTTCAATATTTATGATTTTGACAGGTTTTCTAGACATGATATGATTGGTGCTGTGGTTTTGAAAGATATTTTATCAGAAGGAAGCCTTGCAAAGGAAACTTTTTATGTCAGAGATATACTCAGTTCCAATCAGGTAAGAAGCTATTCATTGCATTGTTGAGAAAGGGTAACCATTGTCATATGACTAATGAAGCTATTCCAAGAAAACATAGAAATTGTAAGGTTTGGTGTTCAAACTTCTGAGTTGGGTCATATATAAGACTTGAAAATTTGAGATACTGTTGATCCATTTGGCATTTTGCATTAGGAGGACGGGGTATCCACTGGTTCACCTGGTGCTGGGATAATATGAATGGGGAAGTAATATGCCTGTTTTCATCGTAATGAAACCTTAATAAAAAGTCACTCTGAATGCCTGTTAGGATAAGTCGGACTATAACACACCTCCACATCATATACATATATATGAATGTGCTCTTTCGAGTTTAATTACCTTGTTTTCTATGCAAATAGCTGAAAAAATGCTATGTGCTGTAAAATAACACTATATATACATATATATATATATAAACAGAAAACTATGTAACTAATGTTTTTGGCGGGTTAATATTGTATTCATGCCATATATCATACTACACTGAGGCAAAACTTCAGGGTTTTTTTTGTTAAAATTCTAAACTCCTGGTATATTAGATTGATAGCTCATGATTGATTTTCCAGGGATATATATCTATGACAGTTATATGACCATTATTACATTAATATTAATAGAATTTTGAACAGATCCTGAACCCGATAATCACTGAATCGTTTGAAATTTATATGATGTCACTAGATGTAACAGCCATGTTGTTTTCATAGATTCTGAAATATATCATATTGCAATTGTTGATTTCATTTGACTTAATTTGGCATGAAGTTTTGTTCACATCACATATACTGATTGTGCACTGACACTGCAATTGCCTTCTTAGATTAGGATAAGATTTTCAAAGAGTTTATAATGGCAAAAACATGCAGTAATTTTATAATAAGTTGAATATGCAAACTTCTGATGATAACTTTGTCTTTTATGCAGTTCTTGGTATGTTGCAAAATGTTGTCTTTTTTCTTCTGGTATCAAATCTAGTGAAATAAACTTTAATGGGGCTTGAAACATCATTACTCACTATATTTTTTTTTTTGAGAATTTTTACTTGATCTAGACATACATTTTTTACTTACAACACATGAGTAGCGAATGAAAAATTGGTTGGTTGTGGTGTTGTGTATAACAAATTTTTGTTTCATTCAACACACATTCTTTTTCAGACATCTGTTCAGTCAAGATCCAATTATGTCATATACACATACTTTGACTTTTAAAAATTGAAATGTATTCCCCCCCCCCCCCCAAAAAAAAAAAAAAAAAAAATTGAATGCCATGCATTTTCAAAGTGAGTAATATTATAATGTGGCATTCCATTTACTGACCTGTTTGATCTTTAATAGTAAAACAACTCTAATCATTGCCACCTTTTATTCAATAACATTTAGGCATTATGAATGAAGTTCGTGCTGTATTGAGAGAGACAACCTTATCACGGGACATTCAAACAATCTATCTGGCTTTTTGTTTATTTTGTATGAAAACTCTGAAATATTTTTATTGAAATTTTAAATTATTAGTTTTTTTTTAAAATGATAAAAATTAGACAAATGCTTTTAGCGGGAAGATTTCCCTTATTACCTTAAAAAAAAAAAAAAAAACCCAATAAAAATACATTTTAGATGCATAATCTAAATAGGGAAATCATTAGCATTTCAAAATCCTCTTGTATCTAATTGAACTAAATGAGAATTCTAAAATATTTAAGAAGGACTTCAGATTTTAGAACTAGCAAATCTATTAAACTGCGACAATACTTATAATTTTTAATTTCTTCGTCACACCTTTAAAGAGTTAAATGGAGTAATTGAATTTTTCTCTCCGTCATTTCTAAATTAATAAAAAATAACCTTGAATAAAGCACCGACTTTCTGAGCAAAAGAACAAACATATTTTCTTTTTTCGGAAACTAAATTGTTAATTCTGTTGAATGAAAAAATGTTTATGTTTTGAAAAAGAATTTTAATGACGGACGTGACCTAGACATGGAGCAGCTCATCTGATCAGCCATATTAAACCCCGCCCACTTCACACTTCACATTCTCTCTAGAAGAAACAAAATAGTTCTTCAATCATAGATCATATTTCAAAAGTTCTATTTCCATTTTTTTTTTTTTTAAATTTATCTATTTTGCTAAAATGTGAATCTATAAAAAGAAGGAAATATCGAAGTCTATGGTTTTGCATGATAAAGTAGTTAGCTAAAAATTGAGAGGTTCAGGGAAAACCAGAATTTAGTATTTATACATGATGTAAAAAGCTAAAGATTATACAAATTGTGATAAAATTTTTCAAACAGGGTTCAATGTAAAAACTATTTTTCTGTTGTAAATGATCATTATAGGCAGTACTGTTGCTCTTCATATTTCAACCAAAAAGAACTTCTAAAGACCACCTGTCTATGAAATCCATGTTATTTTAAGTTTTCATGGGTGATCGTTATAGGCAGTACTGTTGCTCTTCATATTTCAACCAAAAAGAACTTCTTTATTAAGACCACCTGTCTATTAAATCCATGTTATTTTAGTTTTCGTGGGTGGTCATTATAGGCAGTACTGTTGCTCTTCATATTTCAGCCAAAAAGAACCTCTTTATTAAGACCACCTGTCTATAAAAGCCATGTTATTTTAGTTTTAATGGGTGGTCTTTATAGGCAGTACTGTTGCCTTTCATGTTTCAACCAAAAAGAACCTCTTTATTAAAACCACCTGTCTGTAAAATCTATGTTGTTTTAGCTTCTATGGGTGGTCATTATTAGAAGTACTGTTGCTCTTCATTTTACAACCAAAAAAAACTTATTAAAACCACCTGTCTATAAAATCCATGTTATTTTAGTTTTCATGGGTGGTCATTATAAGCAGGTTATACTGTATATTCTTTTTCCTTAAAAATGATAAAATTTTGACAAATTCATTTGGTGGATGTTAATTCCTGTTTGTTAGTTTCATGTAACAGAGACCTTATATATATATTTATATGTACTAAGGGAGATAACTCCCACATATGGATAGTTTAATAACTCTCTGATTTTGTAAGTTAGAAATAGGGAGAGCATAGTGTAGAGAAATAAACAGCATGGTCATATAGAGTTATGTGTAGAGACTTTATTACTTTTAACCCAAAATAGATGAATATTAAACTAGAAATAGATTACATAACATTTCAAATTCTATGGTTTCTAATATATGGCTTGTGTAAATTTATTTCTTAAAAAATTTAAAAATATGCAGGTTGTGTTTTCCTTATTTAGCTAAAGAACTAATAAGTAAGATTAACTGTCAAGTTTATAAGGATGTAGATCTTACCTAAAAATGTAATATTGGGGAAAAAATAATCACATTGTTGTGGCACATACAAGATGTCATTCACAACTTTTCAGAGTTATTTATACAGTAGAGATCCGAGGCTAATCAAGTATATATATATACTTATATATATATATATTCCAAGAATAATGGTAATCTTTGTGTGTAGAAAATATACTAAACAAAAAAAATTCAAACATGATTAGATTTTAAATGAATCATTATGTATTAACTAGCAATCTTGTTAGCTCAGTTGGTAGAACATTCGCCTATAGTGCGGGAGGTACCAGGCTCAATCCCCGGTCCAACCCTGCATTTTTTCTCCCTCCTGTTACAGTTTGGAAGTGATAGATTGACATATATTTGGCCATATAAAGTCCATCTGAGGGAATTTTGGGTGAGATTTCCCATAGGACAATGGGAAACTCCTGGGTTCAATCCCCAGTCTGACCCTGCATTTTCTCTCCATCCTGTTACATATGTTTTCACAATCTTCAGGTGAATAATGTTCAAGCCGACCCTGTTTCAAGTCCATGAAGTTTTTCAGAGATAATATCACTAGAGAAGTGATATATTTGACTGGCCAAGCAACCAGCAATTTTAATTTTGTATTTAATGTATTTTCAACAATAACACTTCAGCAAAAAACTATTAGCGTTATTTGACCAAACATCTAAGTGAATGCTAATTTGACAGTTTATTTTCAAAGATAACAGTATTGAACAAAAAAATGATGTTAGCTAAAATCTGACCAAATATCTAGCACATCATTTTCAGAGTTGTCAAAGTTCTTTCATGTATATCAAGGTTGTAAGTTCTAGGATGGTTGAGGAAACTGAAGTACCAAGTGAAAATGACCAACTTTAAGCAATCAAATTGACAAAATTTCTCACATTAAAAACTGCCCAAGCAGGATTCTAACTTGAGCAGTGAGATGCTCTGTTATTCATATGCACATGTTTAGACAACTTGGCCACCATGGCACCTGATCATTTCTAGAGATAACAGTGTTGAACAAAATATTACGTCATCTCAATCTGACCATTAGTTATCTAGCCTGTAAATTTTATAGTGATTGTTTTTCTGTAATAGCAATTGTTATAAATGTTATGTGGAGTGGAGTGGAGTAATGGTGTTTTATGCCCCAGTCAAGAATCTTTCACTTATTTTGAGGCGGTTAGTTCTGGGATGGTGAAGGAAACCGGAGTGCCTGGAGAAAACCACCAACCTTCGGCAAGCAAACTGACAAACTTTCTCACACTAGGATCTGTCCTGAGTGGGATTCGAACCCAGGCAGTGAGAGGCACTGTGATCCATAAGCGTGGGCTTTAGACCACTCGGCCACCGAGGCCCCAATAAATGTTATGTTGGCTTAATCTGACCTTTTTTTTCCAGCACTTTAGTTTGATGGCAAGTTTCCAGCAAAATTTTTCTTAACATTTTTTTTTTAACCTGTATTAATCATTGGGCTATTGAAGTCCTAAAACTAACAAGAAATACTGTGTTATGTCCAGTCTGGTCAAGTAGGTGGTAAAACAGAAAATACTGTTATGTCCAGTCAATCGGACAAATTATTTATCAAGTCAAATTGACCGATACAATTTTTGCAGAAACATTACCATATAGAAATTATTGTGTTGGCACATTTCAACTTGGTATATAGTGTGCCATAATAACAGTTAATTTTCATTGATCACACTCATTAAAATATAAATATATACAAGAATTCTAAATGTCTCGCCTGGTTAGTTTTTAATCGAGTAAAAAATATATTACTTTAACATAAACTTTCACATTTTAACACGCCACCACCACCGCCTATGTTGACACCAGAAAAGTAACACCTATTGTCTCGCCTTATGGCAATGCTAGGCTCAACAAAAATTATGTTGACTCGGATATTGTGTTGGCTCAAATTATGACCTAATTTCTGGTATTTGGATCAAATTGAGGATGCTGTTCTCTAGTTTCACTTAATCAAATATTGTTTTGGCTCAATCTGACCCAATTTCTGGTTTACAAATCAAATTGACAAAGCCATTCTGCTGTTGACACATTTCAATGATTTGTAAATCTTTAGCCAGTATAAAGTCAAAATTTCACACTTTGTGTTTTCCACTTTGGGACTATTATACTAGTGTAAATTACATTTTCACGAGATTAATCATTTTTCTTTTATAAAGGGTGTTCTCGCTTATAAATACTTATTTCATGTAGCCAAAACAATGACTTTTTATTAAATTGCACTTTTGAGAAAAATGTATAAATTTCGTTATGATGTCAATGAACTTCAGCTAATCACTATTTTATATATAAATGTCTTTACACTTGGTCATGTAGCATTATTTTGTGGTTTTAGTTTCATATTCATGCGAGTGAAAAATTGGTTTAAATGTCAACAAAATTAACTTTTTTGTGAGATTCACAAAATCACCATTTTATAAATGTTGTCACATTTGTTCATGTAACATTTGTAGTTTTAGTTTCGTATTTGTACAAGTGTAAAGTTTCAGTGTCAATTAACTTAAGCTATTTTTGTGAGTTTCACCAAATCACCATTTTGTAAATGTCTTCTTGCTTGTGGTTGTATATGTTGTGGTTTTAATTTCATTTCCATTTAAGTTTTAAAATGGTTTTGTATCCAGTGAACTTCAACTATGCAACAAGTCCCCATTTTATATAATAAACCTAAGTTGTTTTTGTGAAGTTACCAACCAGTAATTACCATTTTATAAATGTCTTCACACTTGTGAAAGTTGAAGTTTTAGATAAATTTCCATGCAAATGTGTAAATGGCTTTGTAGTCAATGAAATTAAGCTATTTTTTGTGAGATTTGCCTAATCAACAATTTATAAAATGTCTAGACACTTGATCATGTTTTTTAGTGATTTTGGATTCATTTCCATTATGAATCACACAGTGGTTTTCTTAATCATTCTAATGGGAAAAAGAGTTAATGTGGCTTTGCATCTTTATCAAACTTATAGTGGACCTGGTTTAGTAATCTCTAAAGATTTATTTCAAAAAAAGTTTGTGTATCTGTGAGATGTGAGTGCGTTTCATGGTCCGACTTGTACTAGGGCACAATCTGACAACTTTAAGGGATATGCAGTGTCAGAATGAGGCTGAAGGCATACCACTCAGTCCCTGCATCACATCATTCTGACATCAATCAAACCAGTCAGTAATCTGTCCTCTTGATGCCTAGCACAGGGCAAAGAAGCAGTATCTAGCAGTATCCAGGGTTTAAACCCACAACTTTCCACTCTCGAGGCGGATTCTCTACATCTGAGTCATACTACGGTGGTCTATACTGTTCACCTGACTTTCTCGGTGTATGTTTAGTAATTTTTAATTGATTTTAGTGTTTATTGAGTACATGAGCACTTGCAGCCATTATTTGCTTTGGCCTTGATGACTACAGTTTTTGTGAACAAACAATACCATATGAAAGAATAATGCAAATTACATGACACTTATTGAACCAGTAAATGGATTTTTGAATACCCATCACTTAGTAAATTTAACAGAACTATTCCCAAAATGCTATAAATCCTGTTGATTTATTTTCATAAGGAAATTATTCCAAAATGGTTTTCACTTTTATTTCCTGATTTATCTAGCACAGGAGATTTCTATGGTTGCATTTCTTGCTCGCGATGTCTCACAAGTCTCGTTATGAGCACAGTTTTTATTAACATCTTGTTAATCTTCATATTTAAAGTTTTCATTCCATTTATTAGCTTGACTTTAATCAGACTTTTTTTGTTTGTTTTTTATTTTGGTGAAGACGATTTTAAACAAAATGGTTGAAATTTTATGTAAGAACTCAAGATTTTAAGTTTAAATAGGTGAACCAGAATACTTGTTCATTTTGATAATTGAAAACAGAATTTTGTTCCCTTTTTACACCAGGAGCCATATTTCAGTTTTATTTGCATGCTTTTATTTATTTATGTGTTTATTTGTTTGTTTATTTATTTATTTATTACTTTTATTGTCTGCTTTTATTAATTAATCAATATATTTATTTTTTATTTTTGTTTTAAAAAAAACGGTTAAATTTTTTAACTAGTAATGGCTTTATTTGCATATATAAATTTTGGTATTGAAAAATGATTCCTAAATTGCTAAAAATTCTAAGTTTTCATACTTTTTGAAAGACTGTTTAAATAGCCTTCTTGTTTCCTAATTGAGTGTTACACTTTACTAAAGATGTCAGTAATTGTTCAAACATTAAGTAATGTAATGGACTTGGTCATAGTAATAACTATATTGATCACGCTCTTCACATTTAAAGATCTAATGAGTTCTTGGTTAGTTGTAATGTGGTTTAACATTACATCAGCAATTTTTCGCTATTTGCCAGAGTGGCAAGTTTAATAAATTTCTAAGAATAAATCTATAAAGACAAGTTTGTGTATGTGTGAGATGTGCAAGTGTTTTTGTGGTTGGTCTTTTTGTATTGCACACTTTTTTTAAGGTGCTAGCTCACTAATTCAGAATGTAACAGACAAGCATATCTTTCTCCAGTGGCCACAGATTCCTGGCACTATGTAAACCAATTAATACTCTGTCATCTCAATCACAAGCACCAAGCAAGAAAGCAGTATCTCAAATTTTTTTTTAAAAGCTTATGTATGACCTGACTTGGGTTCAAACCCACAACTTCTTTTTCTCAAGGCAAATGCTTTACCACTGAGACACCTAGGTGGTGGAGTGATATTATGTAGGATTGCTGAAGCAATTTTGTTAACAGAGCATACAGCTTATACCAACAGAGCATACAGCTTATACCAGCAAACACCTGGCTTTAAATATTGTTAATAAATATTTTATAAGAAAATTACACCTAAATTGTTTCTTCATTCATTCATTCATTCTTTCATCTTTCCATCCATCCATTTGTGCATTCATTCAGTCATTCACTCACTCACTTACTTATTCAAACACTCATTCACTAACTCATTCATTCATTCACATTCGTTTATTCATTCACCCATCCATCTATCCATTCATCCACCTATTTATTTATTTGACACCAGAACTCCCACAGTGGCAGTTAAAACCCCTGATGTCTTGGGAGTCACATTAAGATTACCAGAGATTTTTATGTGAACATTGAACATTTCATGCTGTGTTTGTCTCACGAGTCTTATCACGAGATGTAAATCATCATGTTAATCTTCATATTTAAATTTTTTGTGCTAATTAGTGTAAATTATAAAGATTTCTGTCATGATTATTATGACACACATCTTGTGATTACTGTTTTGTTTTAGCAACATAAAAATGTTTATAATTAGAGTTAATGGCTTGTAAAATCTTTTCCTGGAATGAGAAATGCAGAAAAATAGCTCATTAATCATTAAAACTGATAGAAATATTTAGTTTATATGGATTATGAATAACTATATTGGTTGAGAGGAGAGATGATATTTAACACCCCCAGACAAGATGCCTTTATGAATGAAAGAGAAAACTTTAGTGTCTAGAGCAAACCCCTAACATTCAGCAAGTGAATTTTTCTGCCAGTTTGAGAATTTGAACGTAGGCGCAGATAGGTAAAAAAAGAAGTGGAGTAAAAAAAATTAGTTTTAAGGCAGTCAAGATTCTTTCAGTTAATCAGTATGGTCAGTTCTGGAATGGTGGAGGAAACCAGAGAAAACCAGTGACCTTTGACAAAATAACAAATTTTCTTACACTAGGATCTGCCACAATTGGGATTCGAACCTAAGTAGTTGGAGGAACTATGATGTGTAAGCACACACTTTAGACTTAGTAACTGAACAACAATGTCCTAATATTCAAAATGACATCTAAAGCAAGTATAGAGGCAAAAGCAAGTATTAATTGTCAAATATTGGAATTTCCAGATAATAGATAATTTGATGTCAATATTGATATCCTTAATTTGCACTTTTAAGGACTGTGGTGACTGTGTGGCTGGGTGGGCTAAAGTTTGGGACCTGAGGTCACACCTGTTTTTACCACCTAAATTAGAACACCACTTCAAGCATAAGTGAGATTTGGCTCTGAAAGGCACTATGATTTTCATGCATGGGAAGTAGACCACTTCCATCAAGGCTCCATATTCTTATTCAAGCACTTAGATCAGTCTTCTAGCCTTTACTTTAATCATTTAGTGCCTTTGAAAATTTCATTAAGGGGTATACATTTGTTCCCAAATTTTATAAATTTAACCCTAAAAGTTCATTATCAGGGGTATAAAAAGACGAAGAAGACTCAGCCTGGTATCCTGTACCTTATGCTTAGCCTGGTATCCTATACCTAATGGTTAGCCTGGTATCCTGCACCTAATGCTTAGCCTGGTATCCTGCTAATGCTCAGACTGGTATCCTTTACCTAATTCCCAGCCTCGTCAAATAATATACCATTAAAGACATGGGCCAATGCCCCGATTTGTAATAATACTGATTGAGGCACTTATTATGCATATGTGAACTAAAATGTGCAGAATTTTATAAATTGTTTCAAATCCCCAAACAGTTAGATAATCAAAGAGTCCATTATTTTAATTGAAGTCAATAAAAGAGACAAATTAACTCCATAATGATGAAACATTTCATCTTAATTGTCTAGAGTTTATTTTAATTTCCCAGTATAGGGACTTGTCTTTCTCTCAAGACTGAATCAGTCTTTGAGTGCATGATTGAGTCTCGAGGATATGTTTGTGAAGTTATACAGTTTATCGATAAAAAAATAATAATTATATTGGTGATATGTGCCTTTCTGTAAAATCAAAGAAAATAGCACAATGATGAATTGATCAGTGTAATAAAGTACCTGAATAATTTTAAACCAATTCACAAGCAGGCTTGTTTTGGCTTCTGTCAAAATTGCAGTGATTTAGCTATGGTTTTAAAAACTACCTTCTACCTTTCAGATTGGGAAAATTTGGACCCTTTATATGTCACATAGTACTCTCAGAATTTTGAAATTCATTGCAAAGATTTTATATTGTGACAATATCTAACATTTTTTGTCTGCTAGAACAGTTTTGGACAACTGGATTTAACTTAAACTATTTGATTGTGTGTCACTGTTGCCTTTTGGGGAATTTTAGTTGTCAAATTGGGAAATTTTAGTCTTTTTTCTCAAGGGGAAACTACCTTTATTCGGTAGTAATTTTAGGCAAACAAAACCACTGAATTGTTTATTTCTTGTTCAAAAAAAAAAATAATAATAATAAATAAATAAATAAAAATGAATAAATAAATTAAAAAAAACAAAAAATAAATAAATAAATAAATAAATAAAAACAAAAAATAAATAATAAATAAAAAAAACAAAAAATAAATAAATAAATAAATAAAAAAAAAAACAAAAAATAAATAAATAAATAAAAGTAATAATAATTATAAAATACAGTGAAACCTGTCTATAAAGGCCACTCAAGGGATGCGGCCAAAGTGGCCTTTATAGACAAGTTCTATCAAGGATCATCAAAAATTATTATCTGAATTGTTCTTTCTCATTTTATTTTAGTACCCAAATTAAACTGAATAGTGCTAACCATGAAATTGTTTCTTCTGTAACTTGAGATTAACCAAAAAAATTAAATAAAATTAAATACATTATTTTAACATCAAGTTATTCCACATCTTCAGGAATTTACAAATCCTTCTCACCACTCCGGCCTCGTAACATAAATATGTCTAAATGTTGATTGTTCTATTCTCTCTCTCTCTCTTTATTTATTTATTTATTTATTTTTTTTTTTTGCTATGTATAGGGGTGTTGCATAGTAAAGTTTTATCCTTAGAACGCCTACACCTGTACCAACATAATTAGGTCACTTCAGACCCACATCACACTCTTGCTAATTCAAACTTTAAAGAAAGTTGTTACATAATGAATTACACGGTTTAGTGATCAGAGAAGTGATTATCTGTGTCATATGTAACTGTCAAATTTACTGTTTACATATCTTTAAAATAACCATTAATTTTTTCTGGTACCGAATTCAATCGTAGTCGATGTGGAATTGAATTAAAATCGGTGCTGAAAATATATCATTGCCGAAATGACTTTTTACACTGGTGCCGAAATGACTTGAAATCCCATCTTGGTATGATTTCCAAACTAACGAAATTAATGTCCGTTAGCGGTAGAACGGCAAACACGGTTTATTTCTCAAGATACATTTGCTTCATAGTCTGATAACACAGCTTTGATTAAATTGATTCGGGTTTGTCCAGCACCATAACTTTAGCTAGTTTGCTAATACTTAATTTCCCCTTTTCAGATTTATTTAACAATTATACTCGCTGTTAGTCAATGCATTCCATTTACTATGGCCAAATGAAAAAACAACATCAAATATTATTGCATGCAAAAAAAAATATAAAAAAAATGTCAATGTCTTAACGGAATGTAAGCTTTACTCAATATGGCCGCTTAGATACATATAAACAGAATTGGATTATGGGATTTTTTGTTTTATCCCGACTGGTTCCGGAAATTTCCGGAAACTGACGAAGTTTCGTAAACATTGCAAATGGCCTCTATAGACAGTTCTGTTGAAGCTTCAGGTCGGAAAAATGGTTGCCGCTGGCCGCATAAGACAGTGACCGCTATATAGAGGTAAAATAAAGAACAAAATTCATCAGGGGGAATAAGATATGGCCGTTATAGACAAGTGGCCGCTTTATACAAGTGGCCGCTAACACAAGTTAGACTGTAATTGACAAATTTGCTCAATTTTAGTTAAGGGATTTTTTGTTTAAGAATTGATTGTGAGAGTCAGACCAGATGGGATCTCTCTAATTTATCATACATAAAATGCTGTGGGAATTATAATTACATTATTTCCGGATATTGTCGACAAATTCAGAATAGTCAAATTTACTTGTGGAGTCACTGTGTTTTTAACTGTGAATTATGCTTAGTTTCATAGAAATTTCAAAAAACTTGATTAAAAGATATCATTTTCACTTTCTTGATTGAGCCTTATTCTAATGACAAATTTTTCTGTGCACATCTATCTGCCTTTACCATGGAATATCCCTACACAAAGCAAAATAGTGCTGTTATGATGATTTTATTTGTAACAAGAACCAGGGTAACAGCAGACGATGTTGCACATCCAACATAATACATCGCCAAAAGAAAAATCAATCTTAGTAATTTTTTATCTATAAAATCTTTTTCTTTCTTTAGAAATTTCAAAGGTAAATGCAGATATATGCATGGAAATTTTTATTTACAGCTTGGCTTCAGTAAGTGAACAATGTCGCACATTATTAAAATTTATTGAATAATTTATCAAAACTGTGCTTATATAATTTTATTGTCACAAACACAATGACCTAATACTAATAGTATATAATAAAAAAACTCTTATGAAACATAAATATATTTAAAAGGTAATGGGATTTCCATGTTGAAATTTTAGAAACTCTAGAAATTTTGAATTTAAATCAATTTTCCAATACATGTATTTAAATCTGATTCAGCTTGTAAGATTTAAAGTTTTGACAGACAAAGGTTTGACTTTATTTGACTGTGCAATTTTCGGACAGAGGTTTAGTTGTATTTGACTGTTTTGTTTTTAGACAAAGGTTTGACTTTATTTGACTGTGCAATTTTCAGACAGAGGATTAGTTTTATTTGACTGAATTTTTTAGAAAGAGGCTCTGACTTTATTTGACTGTGCAATTTTCAGACAATGGTTCGACTTTATTTGACTGTGCGATTTTTAGACTCTAAATGGTTGATTGTTTTATTCTCTCTCTCTCTCTTTATTTATTTATTTATTTATTTTTTTTTTTTGCTATGTATAGGGGTGTTGCATAGTAAAGTTTTATCCTTAGAACGCCTACACCTGTACCAACATATTAGGTCACTTCAGACCCACATCACACTCTTGCTAATTCAAACTTTAAAGAAAGTTGTTACATAATGAATTACACGGTTTAGTGATCAGAGAAGTGATTATCTGTGTCATATGTAACTGTCAAATTTACTGTTTACATATCTTTAAAATAACCATTAATTTTTTCTGGTACCGAATTCAATCGTAGTCGATGTGGAATTGAATTAAAATCGGTGCTGAAAATATATCATTGCCGAAATGACTTTTTACACTGGTGCCGAAATGACTTGAAATCCCATCTTGGTACGATTTCCAAACTAATGAAATTAATGTCCGTTAGCGGTAGAACGGCAAACACGGTTTATTTCTCAAGATACATTTGCTTCATAGTCTGATAACACAGCTTTGATTAAATTGATTCGGGTTCGTCCAGCACCATAACTTCCGCTAGTTTGCTAATACTTAATTTCCCCTTTTCAGATTTATTTAACAATTATACTCGCTGTTAGTCAATGCATTCCATTTACTATGGCCAAATGAAAAAACAACATCAAATATTATTGCATGCAAAAAAAAATATAAAAAAAATGTCAATGTCTTAACGGAATGTAAGCTTTACTCAATATGGCCGCTTAGATACATATAAACAGAATTGCATTATGGGATTTTTTGTTTTATCCCGACTGGTTCCGGAAATTTCCGGAAACTGACGAAGTTTCGTAAACATTGCAAATGGCCTCTATAGACAGTTCTGTTGAAGCTTCAGGTCGGAAAAATGGTTGCCGCTGGCCGCATAAGACAGTGACCGCTATATAGAGGTAAAATAAAGAACAAAATTCATCAGGGGGAATAAGATATGGCCGTTATAGACAAGTGGCCGCTTTATACAAGTGGCCGCTAACACAAGTTAGACTGTAATTGACAAAATTTGCTCAATTTTAGTTAAGGGATTTTTTGTTTAAGAATTGATTGTGAGAGTCAGACCAGATGGGATCTCTCTAATTTATCATACATAAAATGCTGTGGGAATTATAATTACATTATTTCCGGATATTGTCGACAAATTCAGAATAGTCAAATTTACTTGTGGAGTCACTGTGTTTTTTAACTGTGAATTATGCTTAGTTTCATAGAAATTTCAAAAAACTTGATTAAAAGATATCATTTTCACTTTCTTGATTGAGCCTTATTCTAATGACAAATTTTTCTGTGCACATCTATCTGCCTTTACCATGGAATATCCCTACACAAAGCAAAATAGTGCTGTTATGATGATTTTATTTGTAACAAGAACCAGGGTAACAGCAGACGATGTTGCACATCCAACATAATACATCGCCAAAAGAAAAATCAATCTTAGTAATTTTTTATCTATAAAATCTTTTTCTTTCTTTAGAAATTTTCAAAGGTAAATGCAGATATATGCATGGAAATTTTTATTTACAGCTTGGCTTCAGTAGGTGAACAATGTCGCACATTATTAAAATTTATTGAATAATTTATCAAAACTGTGCTTATATAATTTTATTGTCACAAACACAATGACCTAATACTAATAGTATATAATAAAAAAACTCTTATGAAACATAAATATATTTAAAAGGTAATGGGATTTCCATGTTGAAATTTTAGAAACTCTAGAAATTTTGAATTTAAATCAATTTTCCAATACATGTATTTAAATCTGATTCAGCTTGTAAGATTTAAAGTTTTGACAGACAAAGGTTTGACTTTATTTGACTGTGCAATTTTCGGACAGAGGTTTAGTTGTATTTGACTGTTTTGTTTTTAGACAAAGGTTTGACTTTATTTGACTGTGCAATTTTCAGACAGAGGATTAGTTTTATTTGACTGAATTTTTTAGAAAGAGGCTCTGACTTTATTTGACTGTGCAATTTTCAGACAATGGTTCGACTTTATTTGACTGTGCGATTTTTAGACAATGGTTTGACTTTATTTGACTGTGCAATTTTCAGACAGAGGTTTGACTTTATTTAACTGTGCAATTTTCAGACAGAGGTTTGACATTATTTGACTGTGCAATTTTTTGACTGCAATTTTCAGACAAAGGTTTGACTCTATTTGACTGAATTTTTTAGACAGAGGTTTTACTTTATTTGAATGTACAATCTTCAGACAATGGTTTGACTTTATTTGACTGTGCAATTTTCAGACAGAGGTTTGACTTTATTTGACTGTGCAATTTTCAGACAGAGGTTTGACTTTATTTGACTGTGCAATTTTCAGACAAAGGTTTGACTTTATTTGACTGAATTTTTTAGACAGAGGTTTTACTTTATTTGAATGTGCAATTTTCAGACAGAGGTTTGACTTTATTTGAATGTGCAATTTTCAGACAAAGGTTTGATTTTATTTGACTGTGCAATTTTCAGACAGAGGGTTTGACTTTATTTGACTGTGCAATTTTCAGACAGAGGTTTGACTTTATTTGACTGCGCCATTTTCAGATAATGGTTTGACTTTATTTGACTGTGCAATTTTCAGACAGAGGTTTGACTTTATTTGACTGCGCCATTTTCAGACAAAGGTTTGATTTTATTTGACTGTGCAATTTTCAGACAGAGGTTTGACTTTATTTGACTGTGCAATTTTCAGACAGAGGTTTGACTTTATTTGAATGTGCAATTTTCAGACAGAGGTTTGACTTTATTTGAATGTGCAATTTTTAGACAATGGTTTGACTTTATTTGACTGTGCAATTTTCAGACAAAGGTTTGACTTTATTTGACTGCGCCATTTTCAGACAAAGGTTTGATTTTATTTGACTGTGCAATTTTAAGACAGAGGTTTGACTTTATTTGACTGTGCAATTTTCAGACAAAGGTTTGATTTTATTTGACTGTGCAATTTTAAGACAGAGGTTTGACTTTATTTGACTGTGCAATTTTCAGACAATGGTTTGACTTTATTTGACTGTGCAATTTTCAGACAGAGGTTTGACTTTATTTGAATGTGCAATTTTCAGACAATGGTTTAACTTTATTTGACTGTGCAATTTTCAGACAGAGGTTTGACTTTATTTGAATGTGCAATTTTCAGACAATGGTTTGACTTTTTTGACTGTGCAATTTTCAGACAGAGGTGAGACTTTATTTGAATGTGCAATTTTCAGACAATGGTTTGACATTATTTGACTGTGCAATTTTCAGACAGAGGTTTGACTTTATTTGAATGCGCAATTTTCAGACAATGGTTTGACTTTATTTGACTGTGCAATTTTCAGACAGAGGTTTGACTTCAATTGACTGTGCAAGTTTCAAATAAAATTTTAACTTTATTTTACTGTGTAATTTTCAGACAGAGGTTGAATTCTATTTGACTGTGCAATTTTCAGACAAAGATTTTATTTGACTGTAAATTTTTAGACAAAAATTTGACTTTATTTGACTGTAAATTTTTAGACAAAGATTTAACTTTATTTGACTGTTCAGTTTTCAGACAAAATTTGATATTTTTTGACTGTACATTTTTTCAGACAAGATTATACTCTATTAAACTTGGCAATTTTCAGAGAAAGATTTAGCTTTATTTTTCTGTGCAATTTTCAGACTATTTGGATTTTAATCTCTGTTTTATTATTTTTTTATTCACTTAAAATATTTCAGAAAACTTTTAATTAGTGAGTGGGTAATTGGAGCTTAATGTACAATAAGTCAAAAATCTTATAATTTATGTATATAAGACTGGTTTGGTGGAGGAAAATTGAGTACCTGATTAAACCCACTGACCTTCTGAAAAAAAAAAAAAATAAATAAAATAAAAAGACGATAAAATTTCTTAAAACATTTTCCTGATATATTTTATTGAAAGAATCTTGACTGGGGTATTAAACACCATTACTCCACTCCACTCAACTCCACTCCACTCCCGAGTACAATAGATAATTATAACATATTGCTTTTCGTAACTGAAAATATTTAATTATTGGAATCAGGAAATTGATGGATATTTTTCCTATCTGTTTCATACCTGTTAATTGATATTCATGTCATTTTTCTGATTATTTCAGTGTTTGAGGCTATATACATCTATGATAAAGAATTTATGTAAATTGTCATCGAACATCGCTTGTTTTCAGATTTGCTCTAAGCCAAACAGTTTTATTTTAGATTGAGATGTCAGATTCAGACCTACTGTAATTAGCATGCTGTATTTTAATACAGGAAAATGCATGAATGAACAATTCCATTGTCTCACTTTTATATTATAAAATACTGGTAAAGAGGGGAAAAGAAAAAAAAAAGGGGGGACTGAATGAAATAATTATTTTTCCCAGAAATAACATGTTAAAGTACTGACATACAAAAAAAAAAAAATAATAATAATAAAATAATTTTAGAAAAAATAAATAATAAAATAAAAAAAACATTTGCTTTGAAATGGTAAACAGAACATTACCAATTTTATAAAAAATGGTTCATATATTGAAACATTTAAGAATAATAAAAAAAATTAAAAAACAAAAAAACAAAGAAAAAAAAACACCCAGTCAGATCATTGGGGAATGTTAAACTAAAAGTAAAAACCAAAGTGAACAAAAAGATTATGCAGTATGCAAACAGACCAACAATATTTAAATTGATTCACTCAACTTGTGTCAAATTTCAAATTACATGGTGCATTGAGCAACCATGAAACACTAACTGTAGCAAATATCTGTCTACAGACACTATTATGTAAAACAAAATAAAAAAAAAAGGAATTTGATGAAGCCATATACATGTATTGATAAAATTTAACTGCAAAGCAATATAGAGATAGAGCTGAAATGATGCTAAATAATGCTAGTGTAAGATTTCCCACAAAAGCTGATTACCATTTAGGGAAATTCTAAATGGAAGTTTTGATAAAACTGGCATGTTTGATTTTAAGATATATTTATATTCAAAGTATACTTTTTATCTATCAGAAATGTATTTAAGAGAGATGAACAAAATTTGAATAAAAAAATTAGATTTCAGGTTTATTTTTAGATTTTAATACACTGGTACATAAAACATAAATTGCATAGAAAGCAATTAACTATAACCGAGAGTGGAGTGGAGTGGAGAAATGGTGTCTTATGCCCCAGTCAAGAATCTTTCACTTATTTTGAGGCGGTCAGTTCTGGGATGGTGGAGGAAACCGGAGTGCTTGGAGAAAACCACTGACCTTCGGCAAGCCAACTGACAAACTTTCTCACACTAAGATCTGTCCCAAGTGGCATTCGAACCCAGGCGGTGAGAGGCGCTGTGATCCGTAAGCGGGGGCTTTAGACCACTTGGCCACCGAGGCCCCTAACTATAACCAAGACAAAAAATAGAAGCAACAAATATGCTACAATGCTAGAGGGTCCAGGGCATGTTCCCTACGAAAAAATTGACAAAAATAGTGTTAAAAGCTGATTACCATTTAGGGAAATTCTAAATGGAAGTTTTGATAAAACTGGCATGTTTGATTTTAAGATATATTTATATTCAAAGTATACTTTTTATCTATCAGAAATGTATTTAAGAGAGATGAACAAAATTTGAATAAAAAAATTAGATATCAGGTTTATTTTTAGATTTTAATACACTGGTACATAAAACATAAATTGCATAGAAAGCAATTAACTATAACCGAGAGCGGAGTGGAGTGGAGAAATGGTGTCTTATGCCCCAGTCAAGAATCTTTCACTTATTTTGAGGCGGTCAGTTCTGGGATGGTGGAGGAAACCGGAGTGCTTGGAGAAAACCACTGACCTTCGGCAAGCCAACTGACAAACTTTCTCACACTAAGATCTGTCCCAAGTGGCATTCGAACCCAGGCGGTGAGAGGCGCTGTGATCCGTAAGCGGGGGCTTTAGACCACTTGGCCACCGAGGCCCCTAACTATAACCAAGACAAAAAATAGAAGCAACAAATATGCTACAATGCTAGAGGGTCCAGGGCATGTTCCCTACGAAAAAATTGACAAAAATAGTGTTAAATGGCGGATTCTGGCAACACCTGAACCTGATATTTGCTAAGATTGTTTAAATAATCAAGTCTGTACTACCATGGACAAAATATGGTTTGATATTTGTTTACTATAAATTATGCCTCCGTTGTTTCAATCAATTATGTTTACATTACAAATGCATTGCCTTATTTGAATCTCTTTGGAACCATTGCGTTAATTTTTCGATGACAGCAGTGTGTCACGCGCTCTGTGATAAAGCGATACATCAGTTATATCTTCAGCCAATCCGCATTCCATGTACAGCGAATGGCGGAGGAATATATACCATCAAGGAACTACTTATTCATTCATAATTTTCTATGGGTTCATTCATAAATTTGTCCGGCGACTGTAGGGACGCTCTTTACGAGCGGTAACAAACATAGAAATCATATTCATAGTAATATCTTACCAAACAGATTATTGTTTAGTGAAAAAAGGAGAAATAGAATTTAATTTTCAAAAGTGTTTTACAGAACTATAGTTTTCGATCGCCAAGCAACGAAACAAATCAATATGGCTGTTCTCTTTATATGGTTTACAATAAGAGTTATCTCGCTTTAAGTGTTTCCAACCACATTAATACAGGGACTTTCGGAAAATTAACAATACCTTTTTGTGGGTAAAAATAATGTAAACATAAGGATTGAATGTCATTTTGAATGTTGTCATTGAGGTATGACAACATCAGACCACGTTCAAAGTTACATGAATAGCTTCGCAATTCACTTACTTTGAACGAGGTCTGATGTTGTCATACCTCAATGACAACATTCAAAATGACATTCAATCCTTAAGAAATGTACATAAAATTTACAATTGAAATGAAGAACTTTAATGAAAAGTTTTATTTTTATGGCTTAAGTAATAAAAAGGAATTTTATATTTTCAAACGAATTCAGTGGATAAAATACATTTTTCAAACAATATGGTTTATGAAGATTGATATACAAAATTTAATAAATTGAATTCAGATTCAAGTTTTGTTTTTATCAATCCAATACACATAATATTTAGAATTGTCAGATGAAAAAGGTAAAATTTAATAAAATATCTGTTTTCTTATAGATGTAGAAATGAACAATTCTATATTTTAAAATGAAATCAATAAAATAAAATAAATTTATTTGATATAAATTAATTATTTTTAAATACTAATAAAATTTCAGGTAGAATTAAAATTTTTTATAATAAATTTTAATAATTTTTGCAGTGTTTGCATACAGCTTTGAGGGGTTATTGTTTTTTTTGCACTTGGGGAATCTTTAAGGTGCTAGCTTACACAGTCAGTATGACACATACAAGCATGCACCCCGAGTAACATTATCCTGACAACAAATGAACCAGGTCATGGCTTGAACATAAAATCTCTCACACTTCTAACACTGAGATCTTCTCAAGTGCAATTTATAACCAGGTGTTTAAAGATATTGTGATTTGTAAGCATTTGCTTTTGACAACTTGGCTACTATTATCAGTCACATACTTAAACCAGAAATGATAAAACTTGTACTTTGTATGGGCATGGCCACATGTTAATATTGACAAATGGTATTCTTTGATATGGTAAAATGACTATAGAAAAGGAAATTAATTTTAAACATAATGGGTAAATTATTAATTTTATAATTTATAAATTTTTTTTTTTTCATTATGACAAATGCTAACCAATGGAATTCGCCAGTGTAGATTGTGATAGCGTTTGTGCGGGACAATTATTTCTATTGGCAATGGAATTGCATAAAGTGACATTTTCCCGTAATAACAACGTTTTTTCGGGAATATTTGACATAATCGTTACCCATTTCATATTGCACAAACGTTAAGAGGTATTAATCACGTGGTACACTGGTGAGTTCCATTGCATTTTTAAATTACTTTCAAAACAATTTTTGGCAATGAAAATATGGGAAATTTGCACTCTGCAAAGTGTAACAAACTTTGTTACTAATGCATCCAATTCTTTCATTTTTCCACATCAAAAAAGAAAAATAAATTTCCTTTTATGAAATTTAATTTATAAAACTTTTTAATGAATATTTTTGCAACTTTAATGAGGAAAAAAATACATGGCTTTAGAATAAGAATACAAACTGTGAATGTTAAAAATAAAAACATGCATGATTATTTCATGCAAAAAATAAACAGAATGCTTTGTCAACTGTATAAAAATGTTGCGACCTGTTGTGAACTTCTAAGTGAAATTGACATGTCCATCAGTCATCCATCTGTCTGTCCATTCTAATATAGTGTCTGACTCTGTAGCTTTCATGTCTATGGATAGATTTTGATCAGACTTTACACATTTTTAAACTAAATAAAACAACATGTTTCGTATCAAATTTAGCTGTGAAGGTAAAAGGCCAAGGTCACTGAGTCAAATTTTACATTTGGCTCCTGTGGGTGATGTTGGGGATTGAGAAAATTTGTCTGTTTTAGTCTATTTAGCAATTATTATTTTTAGTTGCTTTTCTGAGTTTAATGTGATAGATATTATACCCACTGATACGATTAAACAAATAATTTGACATTTATTTGTAGACATTTTCATATATTAATCCCAGAACAATTGTTCCAGACTTTTCTTGCAACCTTAAGCTTGAGCTGATGATGATCCTGTATGTGTACTTTAAAAATAAATATATATAAGTTTATGAGTTCACTTTCATCACGAATAGCTTGATAATTGCTGATTTATACCTTTGAGATTATGTTATATTTGAAGATTTATGGTCAGGATTTTAGAAAAAATATCAGATCTGTTTTGAGTCTTGTATTCAATTTCCTCTCATACAACAGGATATCTAAGTTAGTCAGGAACCATAATTCTGATACTATGTCTAGAGTCCTGTTAAAGGTCTGGGTCTTTATATGCTGTCATTAAACCCCCATCTGAACTGCTAATCTAAATACAAATCAGTATCTCCATGGAAACTGCAATTTTTGATACAAATCAATATTTCCATGGAAACTGCAATTTTAGGTACAAATCAGTATCTTTATGGAAACTGTGATTTTAGATACAAATCAGTATTTCCAAGGAAACTGTCATTTTAGATACAAATCAGTATCTCCAAGGAAACTGCAACTTTAGATACAAATCAATATTTCCAAGGAAACTGCAACTTTAGATACAAATCAGTATCTCCAAGGAAACTGAAATTAATTAAACAATTAGTATCTCCAAGGAAACTGCAATTTATTAAATAAATCAGTATCTCCATGGAAACTGCAATGTCCGGCGAAACTGAAATTTTAGATACAAATCATTCTCCAAGGAAACTGTCATTTATAATTTATACAGAATATGCGAGTTATCAATAAATGTTTAGATGTTATAAATAATTAATAATATTTTCATTAAAAATTTTTTTTTTTTTTGGTTTTTGGTTTTATGTAACTCAGTTTGATACCAGATGTATTTATATGGGCTATAATTACCATTGATCTCTTAGAATTGTTTGCTTGTGTATATACCTGTGATGTCATTTATTGGCTGTTCCAGCAACAGCGCCTGCATATCAATAAGTACCTGTGTTTTGAACTATTATCAGGATTTTAAAATAAAATTGAATAAAAATTAATCAAAATTTGAAATATTTATATAACCATGAAACTGTCAAGAAATGGCATTTATGTGCTATTTTACTTCCACTGTCATGCAAAGCAAACCAATCATAACACACTAGCATGTATGATTCACTTTGCTTAATTTGCACAGCAGTGGAAGTTATAGCACTGTAAATGCCATTTCTGGAAAGTTTATGGTTAATATTTTTTTTCTAAACCACTTCTTTACACTTGCATCACTAATGGAAGAGATTAAAATTCAGACATGAAATGTATACTGTTTATGTATGTATGTGAAGATTGAATTGGATTGGATTAATAGTGTTTTACATTTCTTCAAGAATCTTTCACTGATGTCAAGACAATCAGTTCAGGAATGGTGGAGAAAGCTGGAGCACCCAGAAAAATCTACAGACTATCATCAAGCCAACTGACAAACTTTCTCACACTAGGAGCTGAGCCCCAGTGGGAATCGAACCTAGTTTGGTGAGGTGAGGCTGTACATGTGATGAAATTTGATTAATGTTTGGGAAATTGTTTAAGTAATCATATTCTGATCTTGAATTTTATACAAAGTTACAAATCATACGTTTTGTGTGTGTATGGTCAAAAAATTTTATGTGTAAACTCCCAGATGTTCAGATAAAAATGTCGACATTCAAGTTATTGAATATTTCGTCCAGCAATTTTATCAGAGTTGACATATGCCATATTTGAATATTCCGTTGAGCAATTAAAGCAGGAAATTAGATGGCGACATCATCATTGTCTCGGTACTGATATCATTTTTAGTCAAGATGAAGGGAATACTTTTTTTGTACCAAATCATGACAAAATCAGAGAAATGAGAATTTTTTTTTAATTTCCTCTAGAGAACCGTAAAATTTCCATGTTAAAATTGAGCTCAGTATGTGTTAAAATCTGTCACAGTTTTAAGAGTTGGGTTTAAATACATAAATAAAGGACTTTTATATGTTATCAATCTATGTTTAAAGTGACTTTTAAAAAAAATTGAAAGCAAGAATTTTTTTGTAATTTTTTTTATTGAAGCTTTTAAAAATGTGTTTGTGTTTGGCCAAGAAAAAAAATCTGAATCACATTTGGCTTTTCTGGAGTTTTTAGCCTATTGTTTGTTTATTTCATGAATTAAGTTTTAAAAAAAAATTTTAACACATTTTTTTAACAGATTTTGACATGGGGTTTTCAGTTTCAATTTTAACATTATTTTAAACCTAAATTTTAACCCTTGTGCTTTTTCTAGAATTTTTTGTTGTTTTTTATCACATTATAATGTATATTTTTATTTTAATGTTTTGAACATCATGAAGCATATTTAAGGATCAGAGTCATAATCTTATTAACGAAAAAAGCAAAGTTTTTGAAATTCCTATGTTTACATATGACAGTATGTAAATTAATATTTTTAAGTTTGTAAGATTTGTATTGTTTTTGTATTTTTTTTTTTCAAGAAGTGACCTTCATAATGGTGACAAGGTAAAAGGCCAGGTTTTTACCGTGATTTTACCTTTTTATTTTTGTTTTTTTTTTTGTAAATTTTTCAATGAAGACCACACGTTTTGATGTTTTAAGCATTTTTTAATATATGAATAAAAAATCAAAGGTCAGGGTCATAATCTTGTTTAATAATTTTAATAAGCTTAACATTGCTTTATCTTGGCCATATGTTAAGATTTAGTTATTGGTTTTCAAATTATTGATGTTTTTTTTATGAAGTGACTTTCAAAATAGGGTCAAGGTCAAAGGCCAGGACCATGACCTAGTTTTAACTTTTAATAATGTTTTTGAGATTTTTGGAAATATTTAAATTCAGACATTACATTTGGATGTTTTGAAGCACATTATTTCTACATGAAATCAAGGTCAAAGGTTAAAAAAAAGTTGGAGAAAAACCATTAATATTTTCCAAGTTTTTTTTCCCCCCAATTATCCTTATCTTTTTATTAATTTTTCAGATTTGCTCTGCAACCCAAAGTTGTAAAATAAATTTCTTAACATCTGCTTCATGTCTTTGAATACACTAGCCTTTAAGGGCTTAAAAATTGCTTATGCAGCTTATAACAACAATTCACTTACTCACTCACTTGCTTTTAGAATACACTTTCTAATTTACAAACTTAAATTTCCTTTAGTGAAATACCTTGTTTTTAAATCTTGAAATTCCAAATTGACAAAGACTTTTGTATACAAAATTCCTAAAGCTATGGCAATTGCCCTGAATCCCCAAAGCCATGGCCCCTATAACTTTGTACTGAATCCCCAAAGCCATGGCCCTTATAACTTTGTACTGAATCCCCAAAGCCATGGCCCTAATCACTTTGTACTGAATCCCCAAAGCCATGGCCCTTATAACTTTGTACTGAATCCCCTTAGCCATGGCCCTAATCACTTTGTACTGAATCCCCAAAGCCATGGCCCCTATAACTTTTTACTGAATCCCCAAAGCCATGGCCCTTATAACTTGGTACTGAATCCCCAAAGCCATGGCCCTAATCACTTTGTATTGAATCCCCAAAGCCATGGCCCTTATAACTTTGTAATGAATCCCCAAAGCCATGGCCCTAATCACTTTGTACTGAATCCCCAAAGCCATGGCCCTAATCACTTTGTACTGAATCCCCAAAGCCATGGCCCTAATCACTTTGTACTGAATCCCCAAAGCCATGGCCCTAATCATTTTGTACTGAATCCCCAAAGCCATGGCCCCTATAAATTTGTACTGAATCCTTCAATACAAAAAAAAAAAAAAAAAAAATTAAATAAAATTAAAAAAAAAATAATAATAATAATGGAAAAATAAAAATCCCTGAAAATAAAAGTGAAGAGTTATAGAATTTGCCTTGGGTGCTAACATGATTTGGAAAAGTACACAAATCTGGTTATATGCAGTCTTCAAAAGTTTTAACCAGCCTAATGACTATCCTTACTTGGTAGATTATAGTCAAACACCAGAGAAAGTATCCATGCTTTAATTTTCAGAGCATGGGATTGATTGGTCACTATGATTTTTATGGAAGATAATCATTTTCATATTTTAATAAAAGAAATGGTTCTCAACACTAGATAAACAGTGGTGGTATATGACTTTTATTTGTCTCCATGTTTCGACAGCTATGCTGCCTTCATCAGGAATCATTTTCATAGAATAACTGCTATACTAACTTTTGTAGCCGTTTGGTTGATTGTTATGTTGATAAATGTTGTATCAACAATATTTAGCTATTTATGACGAATGCAAGGTTATTAATATTTATTGATTAATCTAAGAATAGTTCATGTATGCTTCAGATATGCAAGTGTGTATTATGTCCTGCTTTGCACTTAGGGTGACTTTTCAGTAAAGTGCTAGATCACTGAGTCAGTATGCCATAGATAATTATATCATTCTGAAAGTTCATTATCGTGACACCAAGAAAACCAATTAATTGATACCTCACTTTCTAATACTCAGAAACTCATGCCAGGCAAGGAAGCATTATATCTCAGATTTTAAAATCTTATGTATTACCTGGCCCTGATTCAAACACACTACCTTCTGCTCACAAGGTGGAGACTCTACTACTGAGGAGATTAGATGGGAGGCAAACATATTCATAGAATAGCTGTTAGACCTACTGTAAAACACTATTTTCGCAACATGTTTTTTTTTTTCGATTTGCTTTTTAGAATCAGTTTGCTAACTTTTATTTTTGCGATTTCCATCATACATAAATGCACATAACTTCCCGCCTGGTGCCGGTAAATTTGAAACCGATATAAAGAAATATTAAGAATACCTGTTGATAAATATACCTGATAGATTAAACAACTTAATGTTACCCATCTTTATGAATAAAAATCAATAAGTAATCAACTTGATTTTGTTTACTGCCAAGCTGATCAGTACTCAAAAGCTTACCTGAATTACAGGTGTAATTTTAAATCAGTTGGTAATAAATTCTCTCAGTGCAAACATGTATGCTTAGATAAAATCAGGAAAACTACCAAAACCTACTATTCCAGGTCTCCAGGATCCCAATAATATTGAAAATAAGGATGATCAGTTGGAATGTGTAGCATCTTTAATTTCACGACACTTTATTTTTGCGAAAATCTCTTACCTCGCGAAATTCGTGAAAATAAAATGCTTGTGAAAATAAAGTGTTTTACAGTACCATCATTTCTGTTTGAACTTGGCCTATATATTTTTATTCAATATTGAGGATGTATTTTGGGACCTAAAATTAATATAATTGCATATTCGGTCTGAAGTTTATTTAATTACTGCCATTGTGAGACAGAAAATTCCTTTTTATAAATGGTAATTGAGAGATCGCATGTAGTGTAGATATTTTCAAAGAGGCACTTTATAAAAAATGTCAATTTGTAGGAAAACATACACAAAGAAAATTATATACAATAACTAAGATAGATTGGGGAATATTATTTTGTCATTAAGAGTCTGAGGTTCATCAATATTGCTGCAATTTTTTATTCAAACAATGTTTTTGGTTCGTTTTTTTTTATTCAGCGGAAATTACCAATAGATAAACTGGCATGATGATTTATGAGCAACTCATTCAAGTTGACAAATTGCAATAGTTTATACTGAAAATATACTTTGAATAGCAGTATATATGTAGTGGACAGCTGACATTTCAGAAAACATAGCAAGCAAGGCCTCTTTATAACAAGTAAAAGCAGAAAAATAGAAGAAGCTAGATGATTGGGGCGTTACTACCCAGAAATATATGTTTTGTCTTGTGAGTTGTTATGCTCTTTTTTGTTTATCATCTTTTTTTATTGTAAGCTAGTACCTTATTTTTTGTGATTTTAAGATACACTTATGATTCACACCAAAAAAAAAAAAAAAAGAAAATAAAAAAAAGAAATAAGGGGGAAAAAAAAGAAAAGAAAAAAGAAAAAAAGTAATAATAAAGAAAAAAAAAGGTTTGCTGCTGTTGGAGTCACTATGTTTGTGACAGGGAATTATGCAAAAATTTAATACAAATCCAATTTTACTAAAATTAAGTTTTGTATTTCTCAGTCACTTTACTGAAAATTACTATGTTTATCTGTGATTACCATGGCGTATTTCTGCACATGGTAAAAAGTTGCTGTTACGGGTATTTTACATGTTGAAAAACAAGACAAATAATGGATTCTTTTGTGCAAATGATATAATATGTCACCAAGAACATCACTTCCTGTGTAAATATCACCATTTTTGACATGTAAAAACCCTATAGCAGCAACAGTTTCCTTTCTACAGAAATATCCGATGGTATTCATGACTGCGCGTAGCAATTTTCATTTACAACTAGACTCAGGTGAAAAATACCAAACTTTAATTTAAGTTATTGGATTTTCAGTGGACCTTAAAAATAAACGGTTTTGTGACATTTAAGAGAAAATCTGTTAAAGGAAAAATTTTGCTGCCCTTAGTTACCTGACATAATTTGGCAATTATGAATTTAAAAAACCAATAGATGCACTTTACTATAGGCTTAACTGTTTTGTACACAATTTCTTGACTGATCTTTCAATGTTGTGATGTTAGTTGATCGAAGTTAAACCTACTCAATTCTGATCAATTGATTTTCAGACTACCATTACACTTACTTGAATTGTGACATAATTCATATAGATTTTCTTGTAATCCTTTTTTTATTTCTTTTAGAGATTAATTGAAAAAGTCAATGCAGGTAATGTATGCGGCATATTTCATCTGAAAATTGCATCAGACATTGCCTATGGCATGACTAGAAACTGTGTTATAATCTTCTGAGTTCATGTAAAGTCCGAATAATTTAGCTTAATGATAAAGAATAAAAAATTTAGGCCCAAAGGTCATGGGCTCAAATACTTTTGAAGCATGTTTTTCACACTGGGCAAATTACTTAATTATTTCATATTGCTGATGACTTACATGGTGTCACAAAGATGAACTTATGGGGCTGCAAACTTTGTCTTTGTGTAGGCTAGCATTTAAAGTCACCCTGACTGAGTGTGTACTAGTACCAAGCAGTCATACCCATAATTCACTCTGCCAGTCATGGACACATTTGGTAGCCTAGAGTGATCTAGCTAGCTGGCAGAAGCACTATGGTACAATGAATTATTAAGTTGCACTCATATATGCTTAAGGTAGGTTTGTTAAATTTTGTCACATCAGCAAATTTTAAGCTATTCATGATGAGTACACTGCAAAGGTGAGAATTTCTGCCATTTAAAATATATCTCGATTTAATGGAAAAACCCTTTACTGGGATGTAAAACCTTATAAAATCAGTCAAAGAATCAACCACATCTGCAAATTTTTAGCTATTCAGCTTGTTATTGATCTCAAGGATTAATTAAAACAGAAATTCTCTTGATGTGTGAGTTTTGGCAAGTGTTTCTGATGCCCTGTATTATGGCAGGCATGGCACACTAAAAACCCTCACTGCAAAGATAAAATTCTTCCACTTCACCTATTGCTGGTAACGTCTCGATATAACTGAAATATTTTTGACTTGGATGTAAAACCCCATTAAATCAATCAAATAATCATTCACATCAACAAATTTTCAGCTATTCTTGGTTACAAGATAGTTCATGTTATAAATCTCAAAGATTTATTAAAACAGAAATTCTGGTGGTGTATATGTTTTAGCAAGTGTTTCTAATACCTGGTGTCACAGCAGGCATGACATGCTTAAGAACCTTCATTGCAGCAGATAGACATCACAATCCAATCAATCAAAAATTACCTGTCTGATCTATTTCCTGTGGTGGTGCCTGCTGGGAGGGAGGGCTTGGATATTTACAGAATCTTGAATCACCGTACATGGTACTCTAATTTGACCTTCAGTCTTGTTATTACACATAAATACCTAGATGTGCCGTGATTCCTAAAGATTTCTTGTGACCATTCTGTTAGATATTAATTAAAAAAAAAAAAGAAAAGAACAGATTATGTATTCTATGTGGTTTTTCCTTGCTGATTGAATCAGACATCGGCAGCCATGACAAGAATCTGTTATTCAAATTTGGTCTATTTTTTCTTCAGATTGTAATATTTACTCTTAATGAAAATCTTGATGACTGAACAGTCTAAATTGCTATTAATAGATCATAGTACATTCTTTCCGACTTTCTGATGTTTCAAATCACATTAAGGCAGATTGTAGTGTTAAAAAATTGGCATTTTTCTTGCTAAAGTTCTGTTGTTTTGCTCTAGCAAGGCGATTTTCTTCCATCATTGTCAGAACTAACTGTGTTGGTACAGGTAAAATAATTTTGACCTGGATGTACTGATGAAACACAAATCTAGTCAACTTTACATGCAGTATCTAGGGCATTTCCTGATATTAATGGTATCTGCTCACCTCCATGGCCCCAAACTCTGAAAAAATTTCAAAACTGTTGAGGTTTAGCCAATGTTAGTAGTTGGAAGCCATGATAGTTTGAAAAATTTACTCTATTCAAGAGGTACAAAGGGGCCTTAGTGGCTGAGTAGTCTAAAGCGTGCACCTAGGGATCACAGAGCCTCTAACTGCCTTGGTTGAATCACACTCAATGGATTCTTGAGTGAAGAAGTATGTCAGTTCATTTGCCAAAGGTTGTTGCTTTTCCAAGGCACTTCAGATTCCTCCACTATCCCAGTACTGTCTGTCTTGGTATAAGTGAAATAATCTTTGACTGGGATGTAAACAGCATTCATTTCTCAACTCAACTCACTCAAAAAGTACAAAAAAAATTTAAAATCATTATCAGAATCAGAAAAAAAATTTCTATTTTTGACAAAATTAACAATCTAAGTTCTAGAATGATGAAAAGTTTGGCTAAAATGTATAAAGTCCTTGTCTGTTAAATTGCTTTTGAAAATTCAAACTTTTTTTATTGCTGATGTTAAAATATGTAGAAGTAGATTTCATTTGTCTGTTAAGGAGAAAATAATTTGGTCTACTAATCTTCTACTAGTGTCTATATAAGCTTAAAGAATTTAATGACTCCAAACCTTTTTAGTTTCAAGTACATTAAGACCTG
>CM056596.1:37176206-37469146 GCA_029721355.1 Tegillarca granosa | reverse complement strand
CTTCGGAGGAATCTGTTAAAAACTAGGAATTCCAGAGAGTTCTTTCTAAAGAGTTCTTCCTCTTCCTCACCTTTTTTTCGGAATTCGGAAGAACTTTGGAGAAATCCGGTTAAAACACGGAATTCCAGAAAGTTCTTTCTTTCTTTCTTGGAATTTCCTCCGCTACTTGGAGCACCACTTTAGAGAGCTGATATGCAAACATACACTTGCTCACAAGTGTACATTCTAGTTGATTGTTATTGTTGTAATGTTGTTTAATGTTAGATTAGCATTGTTTAATGTTAAATTAGCAATTTTTCAGCTATTTATGTTAAGAGTGAGGTTATTAATCTCTGTGAATTAATCTAAGAACAAGACTGTATGTTTATTGTCTGTAGAGTGCAAGTGTGTATTATGAAGCATGCCACACCCCAAGTCTGTTATTCTGGCACCAGAGGAACCAGTCAGTACTCTATCCTCTAAAATGCTGAAAGCCAAAGAGGAAGCAATATCTCAAATTTTAAAAGCCTTTTGGAAGCTCTACCTTTGAGCCATCAAGGCAGTATGTTTTAATTGAAGTCTCTTTAAACATAGATATATATATATGATTGTTATGTTCATTACAGGGTGACAGGGTATCCCCTGGTTTACTTAGTGACAGGATAACGGACTTTGAAAGTAGTATGTTCACCTAAAGTATAATGCATGTTACTGTGTCCAACTCTTTATAAAGACTTACTATCTATGAAAACCAGTGAATGAAATTCTCTATGCTTCATTTAAAAATAAAACATAAGGACAACCAGAGTTAAAGCCAATATGTTATAGATCCCATAGATGGTTTTAATATACAAGTTTTACTGTACAATTTGTGTTGAGATGTTACCAAATATATAACAAATACCTGCTAAATTTAGATGTGCCAGATGTGCACATTTTGGAAAATCTTTTCCTCATCAGTGACACTAGGGGCCGAAAGTTTGATAGATAAAAAAACAGAAGCCAAACAGTTGAAAAATAATGAATCTAAAGTTCCAAAATTATATGAATACAAAGTCAGCTAAGGAATGCTTTGCATGAGGAAACGGACCTTAGTTTTAAATAAATTTCAAAAATTAAGATGGCTGAAAATTTTGCTAAATGGCATATTTTCTGACAGCACAAAGTACTGCCTACTGAGTTATGGAAACGCTTTGAGAGTTTTACTCCACCAGCAGCGGTACCCGCTCAGGGGTAGTAAATATTTAACAAATTCAAATACCTGCTAAATTTTGATATGCCATATGTGTACATTTCGGAAATCATTCCTCATCAGTGACAAAATCATAACATTTATAAGCATTATAGAATTGGCCTTGGTCTTGCCCAGGCAAACTATAATCTTGCAGCTTTTGCTTGTTACGTATTGTTTAAATTATTAAAATGCTAATTAAATTCTTTTTAAAATCATCAGAATTAAAAAATAATATGAAAGCTTTGATTATTGTATGCCAGACATATCTTTGTGTTATGATTAATTTCAGTTATGCCAAATACTTATCCATCTGACTCTGTGCTCTGTGTTTTTGTTTAATTTCAGTTGTGCTACCACCAATATCACTGATTAAAAAAAGTCACATAAAAACTCATTTACAACCAATAGCACCCAAAACTACCACAGCAGTGGACATTCAATAGATGTGTGTCTACTTCGACAACTCCTGGTATGCAGGTTTTCGGCTCAATTCAGCAGGGACCATCTGGACATGTTGCTGGTATTTTAAATTTACAGCATCATCAAATGAGTTCAGGTCATGTGATAGGAGTGTTGAACCAATCAGAGATGCTTCATGACAATTCAACTACTCTTCATACCGGTCCTCAAGTTTCTGTTGGGTCTACGATGGGACAAGAAGAGTCCTCAGCATCAAACCACTACCGTAGGACATTGCATGTAAGCCAACAGTCGGCTTCAAATTCTAATTCTGAGAACCTTAACACTGGAAATGGCAAAGACAGGTCAAATATTCAAACTGTAGCCATACTCAATGGCTGTCATGTTGTATCAACAGGTCAGTATGGATCTCATTCTTTGATTAATGGAAATTATGACAACCAGGGGTTGCTAAATCCAGCATCTGCTGCCGAGTCTAGCTTATTGGAAAAAGGACAAGAAAAAACATCTGCAATTCAACAAATGCGAGATAGCCAAATGGTGACCTCTATCACTCAACAAATATCAAATATCAATGAAACACAAGAAAATGTTCGTAATAAAGAGACACCACAAATATCCGTCCCAGAAAGTCAAACAATATCGCAGACACAACTTATTTCTTTCAATACTACTGACAATTCATTAGCCACCCTTAATCAGCATTCTGTGACTCATATTTTAGCTCCTTTTAATAGGTAGTGCACCTCTGCAAGACAGTTTGTCATCATGCTATTCGAGAGCTGTACCAAATCATAGCAACTTGGGAACAAATTCATTAACTGAAACAGCTCATCTTGGATCTTTAGGAAATCCTGAAGATCATCAGTCAAGTAACACAGAAGGATTAAATCTAGGTATAAATGATACATTACCAAATGCGCAACCAATAGATCTATCCAATTTCAGTGTTCAAGATGCAGTTGCGATTCAATTGTCAAATCAGGAGTTGCATGTTGTAGATACGTTAGCTGAAAATCATCAAGCCATTGTACAAGATTTGTACTTGACTCGTCCTCCGCCAGATTCTAACACAGTGAGCATCAGTCAGACAAATACAGAACAGAATATAAACCATTTACAGAAGATTCAGTACAAGTTGATGAGAGAGGTATTGTAGAATCATTAAATTCTTTTGGTTAAAATTCTGCGGTTTTGGAATTGAGTGTTATAAAAATAAATCCCTCTAGCAGTCTTGGTAGTTACATGTATGTCTGCATATCAGCAGACATCTTGTTGTTACTCATAAATCTTTATTATTATTATTATTATTATCCTTCGTTTGTGACAGATTGTTTTCAGAGGCATCTCTTCCTTTATACATGTATCTTATTCAATCAGGTTAAATTTTGTCAACTGGTAGGGATTTACCACTTGGAAGGTCACTTTCTCAACATTTTTCGGAATTCAGAAAAACTCCGGAGAAATCTGGTTCAAACACAATACAACCCGGGACTTCTATTGTGATGGATACGCCCTAAGAGCATCTCCTTGGATTAAACTATTTATGGACTATTTGTCCACTTCATTCTAGATTCTTTCACTTAATACTTTGAATAAACACTTAAGATAAAATGCTTAAAACTATAGTCTGTTTCAAAACACATAAAATAAAAGAGAGTGTGTGAGCTGATATGCAGATATATACTTGCTCACAAGTATACATTTAGTTAAAAATTGTCATTGACATTAAATTTTGTGGTTTTTCACTAACCCACAAAAATAGTGACATATGTGATTATAGAGTATGTATTTAACACCCAAAATACGCATATCAAAAACTTGACTTGTGAATAACATCATTGTAAGCCAACAAATAATAATATTTTGCATTTTTAATTGATCTTTTATAGATGAAATTACAGGCTTTAATAAGTCTGCTAGAGTACTTTCCTTAATTAGGATAAATATATTTACAATCATTGCCAAATTATCCCATTTGGAGCCCACACAAAGCAAAGATTTATATAAAGGTCTTGCCAACTTCAGTATAATGTCAGCACATTAATTATCTTGATGGCAAAATCGTAGACCTTGACCTTCACATGTTATTTAAGATAATTTTGAGATAATTTTATTACAATTAATTGTTTATTAATTATTTCAATACAAATGTGTTCAGTTGAACAGGTTTTAGGCTCATGGCCCTAGCCTCTTGTTTAATTTACAGCCATCCGAAGCATTCAAGATTATTTAACAATTCAGAATATACAAGCCTACATGGCGGAATCGGAAGATAACATTATTCAAGCTGAAGCAGTACTGCAAGATCAATTATCCCTTAAAAACAATGGAATTACTGCAGATAAAGATGTACAAGGCATAAATAGAAAAGGTAAAATGCTTCAGTTTTTGACATTTTTTTTGTCTGTAGGGGTCTCCTTGACAGCTAGCTCTATATGTGATTGTATAGGGGGTCTCTCCAGCTGAATGGTCTAAAGAATATAGTTACAGATCACATTTCCTCTCGCTGCCTAAATTTTGGATTCAAAATCCTAATCCTTGGGAAAAATAAGAAAATATCCTCATGTGAACAGTTGAAAACTTGCTGATGTGAAATAAAACAATTTTCAGCCAAAAAGCTTTCGGAATAAAATTGCTGAAAATTTGTACAAAATAAAAACTCATTGAGTAAAAATAGGTCATGTAGTATGAATTTGACATGTAATATATATAATATGACCTCATTTGCATAGTGGACATTTTTTATGTAAAATTTTTGAAAACTGCCAATATAATATTTTATGTATTTTTTTTCTTTTTTAGTCATTGAAAGTGTGTTAAAAATCATTGGAAGACAACAACAGCAAACTCCGACTATAATTACAGAAACACCACCAACCAGCCAATCAGTATCCAGTTTAGATACAGCATCAGTTCAAACTTTTCACCAATCAACACCAACCATAATTACAGGATCACTTCCTGTCAACCAATCAGTATCAAGCTTACATAATACCTCGGTTGTACCACTTCATCAGTCTTCTGAAGGGATAGTGGAAAATCTAGTTTCAAATCAAGTAGTGGTAAATACTTCTAGGATCAACATGCCTGATTCTGCTGGTCACAAAACTTCATCAAATATTGCAACTAGTATTTTCACCCATTGTAAGTCAAAATATTGCATAGCAAGTTATTTTAGCGGGGCTTCATTTTGGCGATTTTGACAAGGAAAGATTAGTTGAAAATTTAAGCATATTTATTTTGGGGATCTAAAACAACTCACTCATAGTCAACTGGTACACAAATATTTTCATTTTTTTTAATTTTTGTTGATTTTAATAATACTGCGAAATAGCCAAAAGTTACCCATGAAAATAACCCTCTATATGGTTTGTCATTGAAATATGGCTTTTTTATTGTAATGTTGAACATTTTAAGCTCACCTGTACAGATGTCACTGATTTGATGACACCATTGTTAACATGATCATGATAATCTTTGTCAAAAATTACAGTTTTTGGATAATGTTTTTATAGTCAAATGTTCAAACAGTTGTACTCGAGTTTTGAAATAAAGTTCTAATTGTGCAGAACAATAATGTTTCATTTTAAGCACCATATATTTCAGTGAAAACTGTGAAAACCAGAAAAAACCGAAATCCTGTGAAAACTGGACAAAATGTTTGGTCCTGAAAATTGACTTTCTGTATTCTAATCAACACAAATCTCTATAAACTGGAAACTGTTTACTCTAGAGACCGGACTAGCTTTCCGGTACAAAGAGAACATATACAACACAAAAAATCCTAAAAGAACTGGACTGCATTTTCATTTTTTAAACCAGAGTTTCATCATTAAAAATCTTGGGGCGGAATTTGGAATTTGTAATATTTTATTGCTTGGGAATAATCTTTAAATAGAATTTAAATGAGGTCAGAGGCTTGCATTCAGGTGATACATAATTAACTTACAAGGAATATCAACGATTTTTGCATCACACAATTTCATGAGTGAAATAATTTTATTTTTAACAAAAGTTTACATAAATAATTCTATGTAAATGTACAATTCATTGTGTATGAAGTATACATTATATTTAATTAAACAACAGAGTCAGAAATACATGTACTGTATCGTCAATTCACTGCTGTTCAAAAATCGATAATGTGCATTAATACACATTTTTTCATTGATAAGATGACTGTATTATTGCCTTTATAAGTTTTTATTCAGTTTATCAGTTAAATACTCTTGCCCATGAAGAAATTTGTATTAAAACATAATTATCATGCTGACACAAGGAGGGGTGGGGTTACTCATTTGACCAATATAAAACAACAATGGGCAGGTAACTCGTGCAAAACCCTTGATACACCAGAACCTGTCTAAACTGGATTTTTTATTTATTTTGTGGTAGTCCGGTATTCACTGTAATATGTTTGTTTGAATTTCAGATTGTATAGAATGTAGAATGTCTTTAATGGAGCCATGCCAGTATCATAACACTCAGAATCATACTCATATAATGGACTCGCAAATCCTGCCATACTCTCAGCTGTCCTTACCTTGTGTGTTGTATTTGCGGCAATCTTCAACCTCAACATTAGAACACTCTTATGGTATGTCACATTTATACAGTACTCCCCTGCCTATTACACCCCCCCCTCCCCCCATTTAACCCCCAAACTTATTACAAAATTATCTGTGTCTTGTCTTTAGTCTCAGCTTTAATGGCCGCGTTTCAGTGCCTACATGTAGGTTTGGATCCCACATTGGCAGATCTTTTTGTTTTTCAGTTTGCTTTGGAAAAGTTTCTGGCCAGCTGACCTAGTTTAGCCATTACATACCTGGCCAGCTGACTCAGTTTAGCCATTACGTACCTGGCCAGCTGACTTAGTTTAGCCATTACTTACCTGGCTAGCTGACTTAGTTTAGCCATAATTACTTACCTTGCCAGCTGACTTAGTTTAGCCATTACTTACCTGGCTAGCTGACTCAGTTAAGCCATTACGTACCTGGCCAGCTGACTTAGTTTAGCCATTACGTACCTGGCCAGCTGACTTAGTTTAGCCATTACGTACCTGGCTGGCTGACTTAGTTTAGCCATTACGTACCTGGCCAGCTGACTTAGTTTAGCCATTACTTACCTGGCCAGCTGACTTAGTTTAGCCATAATTACTTACCTGGCCAGCTGACTTAGTTTAGCCATTACTTACTTGGCAAGCTGACTTAGTTTAGCCATTAAGTACCTGGCTAGCTGACTTAGTTTAGCCATTACTTACCTGGCCAGCTGACTTAGTTTAGCCATTACGTACCTGGCTGGCTGACTTAGTTAAGCCATTACTTACCTGGCTAGCTGACTAAGTTTAGCCATTAAGTACCTGGCCAGCTGACTTAGTTTAGCCATTACTTACTTGGCCAGCTGACTTAGTTTAGCCATTACGTACCTGGCTAGCTGACTTAGTTTAGCCATTACTTACCTGGCTAGCTGACTAAGTTTAGCCATTAAGTACCTGGCCAGCTGACTTAGTTTAGCCATTACTTACTTGGCCAGCTGACTTAGTTTAGCCATTAAGTACCTGGCCAGCTGACTTAGTTTAGCCATTACTTACCTGGCTAGCTGACTTAGTTTAGCCATTAAGTACCTGGCCAGCTGACTTAGTTTAGCCATTACTTACCTGGCTAGCTGACTTAGTTTAGCCATTAGGTACCTGGCCAGCTGACTTAGTTTAGCCATTACTTACCTGGCCAGCTGACTTAGTTTAGCCATTACTTACCTGGCTAGCTGACTTAGTTTAGCCATTACGTACCTGGCCAGCTGACTTAGTTTAGCCATTACGTACCTGGCCAGCTGACCCAGGTGTTTCAGTTTCTTCAGCCATTCTTAATCTCACTGCCTTGACATTAGTGAAAGGATCTTGATTATTGATGTAAAAAATATTAATTTTTTCCACACCTATTTCTCTGAAGAATTATATTCAAATACATTTATGTGGTATTTTTTCAGGATTTGGTAAAGTTATAATTTAAATACTAAAGATTTTTCAAGATTTGTTAAAATTATTATTCAAATACTCAGAATTTTTAAGGATTTGTTACAGTTATAATCAGAAATTTAGTATTTTTCAGGATTTGTTAAAATTATAATTCAGATACTTAATATTTTTCAGGATTTGGTAAAAGTATCATTCAATTACTTAATATTTTTCAGGATTTGGTTAAATTATCATTTAATTACGTAATTTTTTTCAGGATTTGTTAAAATTATAATTCAAATACTTAATATTTTTCAGGACAAAATTATCATTCAGTTACTTAATATTTTCAGGATTTGGTAAAATTATCATTCAATTACTTAATATTTTTCAGGATTTGGTTAAATTATCATTCATTTACTTAATATTTTTCAGGATTTGTTAAAATTATTATTCAAATAATTAGTATTTTTCAGGATTTGGTAAAATTAAAAATTAAATACTTACTATTTTTTAGGATTTGATAAAATGATACATGTAGTTGACATACTGAAAATTGTTCAAGATTTGATAAAATTTTATTTTTAAGATTTGATTACGCTAAATTAACAGAGTCTGAAGTCTTAAACCATTCACAGTGGTGCGATAAAACCTTTATTCATTGACACCTCTTGTTTAGTCATATTTCGGCTTTATTTAGGGGTTTGACAATAAATCCATGGTGACTTATAGAGAGTAACATAAAAGAAATAGATTTTTGGACTTTGAAATACTGTGATAGAAATAAGATGGCAAACTCTATAGGCACACTTTTTTGTGGCCTTGTTTTATATATGGGAATTTTACTGCTATGGATTAAAAAACATTGCAGCAGGTGGAAATCAACTTATCCACTTGAGCTGTACTGTATATACATGTACATAGCTGCTGTAAGTCATGAGATTTCATAAGAAGTTTTATTGTTGCAATTTTAGCTCACCTAGAAAAGTCTGATATATAAAATATCACAAAAATGTACATATATTTAGGTATCTTGTAACTATATATACAATTTTATCACCATTTTTCTTTGTTACTGCAGGTGTATGGTCAAGAACAAAAATTATACCTTTCACAAAGTTTGGACCAATGATTGGCAAATTTGTAAATTCAGAAATTCAAGAAAAATCTAAAGGTTATTTTCCTATTTGGAAGGTGAGTAAAGATTTTGTATTTCATTTTAGATTTATTGAATAATACTGTAAATCACTTAATTTTCATGAGCACTTAATTTTTCACGATATTATCGACACGGTAACAATTTATGAAAATTAAGTGTTGTGAAATTTAAGTGATTTTTGATGAAGTTAAATATAAGTTTTCTATGCATTTTTACCCCAAAAAATTGAATGCTAACATGGACAATACATTATTTACACATAGATAACTTGGCTTGATAATCTCATATTTTTTGATACAAGAATATCTAATATGAGTTTAAAAATAAACCGACCCTGACATAATATATACAAATATAAACATATTTAATGAGAGGATACCTTTGGGTAAAATAGGTTTTGGTATGGATTTGCAAAAAAAAAAAAAAAAAAAGTGCCAAGAAATTAAAATGGTTTACAATAATATTTAATGCAGAAGGTCAGGGGTTTAAAACCCAGACTGTTCAGACTTTAAAATTTGAGATGCTGCATCCCTTGACTGGGTTTCAGCATTATGGGGACAAAGCATTGATTGTTTCACCCCTTGCCAGGTTAATATGAGTTGGGAAGTGGAATGCTTATCTGCAGCATACTTGCCTTGTGCTAGCACCTGAACAAAAAGTTGTCCGGATTGTGCCCTAGTTCAAAGAGGAACATGATACACACTTGCCCATCTCACATATACACAAACTTATTCTTAAATTAATCTGAAATGATTGATATCTTTTTTCACCGCAAAAAGCTGAAAAATTCTGATCTGGCGTTAAACAACATTCCAACCAACACACCAGCCTAGTCATAAAGTTTCAGTGTCCTCTACCATAATAGAACTGACCACCTTTACCAGAGTGTAAATATATATATATATATATGGGGTATTAAATTTATTGTAGATTTTTCAAGAAGAAAAATGTGATGAAATAAGTATGACAGATGAATCTGTATGCAATTGGTTAATGTATTTACGACCAGCGAGATCAGATAGTACCCAGAATATACTAACACATCAAATTGGTACAGAGATTTACTTTTATGCCATCAAAGAAATACTTCCAGAAGAAGAACTCTTGTTCTGGTATTCCAAAGAGTATGCTAAAGTTTTAGGTGAATATATTATACATGTATTTGAATGGCTAAACTTAAAATTGAGACCTGGTGTGTGTGTGTGTGTGTGTGTGTGTAGTACACAGTCACACACATACACACACACACACACACACACACACACTTAAGATTAATTCTAGTTTGTTTTTTTTTAAATTACTTTATTGTGAAACATATTGTCAACCATTACAAAGGTATTCATTGTAAATTCATTGTAATTGTAATTTTACATGTTTATGAAATAATTACAGAAATTCTGTCGACATTTTACATGTAAAATAAGTGTTTCATGTCATCTTCAAAACATTAAAATGTCAAAATCTGTAAAAAATTTTATGAAAAACCATGCATCATTCAAAATCATTGTTTAGGTACTGTTCAAGGTTGTTTGAGAAAAGAGGAGTAATCAGTGAAATCCATGTCCCTTTGCAGTGAACTAACATATTATTTTACACAAAGATTTGAATAAGTGGAATCAAAACTTAGGCAGCCAGCAAGAAGTGCTATGATCCATAAGCCAGGGCTTTTGACTTCTAGGTTGTCACCTGCAAACGTGGCTTACTAAATAATCACATTTATTGTATACTTGTAGGAGTTCCAGTCTCGCCCGATCAGATGAAGATAAATGAATGTTTAATTTGTGGAAAACTGTTTAGAAGTAAGAAGTTTTTGACGATGCATGAGCGAGAAATACATCCAAATGAAAATCCAAAACGATTTCACTGTGAAGTTTGCAATCAAAGATTTACGTCATTGGCCAAATTTAACATTCATGTGTCAAGTCACACAGGAGTCAAACCTCATGCCTGTGGGATTTGTGGAAAACGTTTTAATGACCCCAGTAATCTTAGAGCACACACTGTCATACATACAGGTAGGTTGAAGTATTGTAAAACTTTGTGATAATGCCTGATGATGTCCAATCAGACAAAAATTAATGATTGATTATTGGAGAGGCATAATCAATTAATAATCGGAATTATTTAATAATTGTACATCAGTATTCAGTAACAAATAAAGTACTTATTGTTTAGAAAGCCAAGTGATTGTAAGTTAAAGGTCAGATATAGCTTATTACCCTGACAGAGTGACAGTGGCCAAAGCATCTCACTGGTGTAAAAACTAATATCAGTAGTAAAGCCCCTGGGTGATTATCTGATTGCTAGTAGCTAGAAAGGGAAATGAGATGGACTTGGCTACAATCTGAAAACTACTTGCTGATGTCATTAATGATTGATTATTAATCTTGTTATCAATAATTAGGATTGCTGCCCTGACAATGACAGACCAACGATCATCAGCAATTATCATGACATCACTAATAATGACCCTAGATAGCTTTACCACCTAGGTAATACAGTATTTTGAAGGTCAAAAGTACTTCTGTGCCTTTCTTTCTCAGTCTCCTTCAATTTATCAACAAATCTTTTTATAAGTACATGCAAAAATTTTACCAAACAATTGTTGACATCGAATTTAGGCTGTAACCTAAAAGCTCGCACTGCCCATTCAAACAGGTGGATTTTAGCACAGAAAACCTTGTTATGATGCTAATCAATATCTTTGCACCTGGCTTACTGCTATCACATGCTATCAATAAATCAATCACATGACCCATGGGTAAGTCTGATTTGCAGCATCTGCATTGTTCTTTGAATTCATGACATCTTTTCAATCAGATTTCCCCAAAATACACAACAATTTAGTTACTTTTTGCTACAGAAGTGATTCTTAACATTTCTCAAAATAATAATAATAATGATATAATTAAAATAATAATACTAATATATAGAAAGGTAAGAAATGTCAAAATTTACCAAACAAATGATTTATTTCAGGTATGTGGTGGCCTGGTCGAGCTTTTGGCATAGGTGTGCCTTCAACATCATTGTCCTGATGAAGGCACACCTATGCTGAAAGCTCGATCATACCTGAAATAAATCAGCTGTTTGATAAATGTTGGTGTTGGTTACCTTTCTATATACTGCCTACCAACACTCAACACCAGTATCCCACAGGATCCATTAACAGACAACTACAACACCAAATAACACAAGTGAAACATTTAGGACCCCTATACTCATTACAAGTTTATCCAATTATAATAATAATAATTAAATAAAATAAAAATTAAAATAATTTTAATAATTATTAAAATTTAAAAAATCATAGAATTTTTTTTAAATTCATATTTTTTGCTCCTTATTGAATACAGTTCACTTCTTGTCTAATTAACAGGTGTGAAAGGATTTCTTTGTGCCACCTGTGGCAAAGGTTTTCGACAGAAAGCTCATCTACAAGCACACGCTATTGTTCATACTGGAAAAAAGAACTTTTATTGTGAATTTTGTGGGAAGTATTTTGCACGACAGAGTGATCTTAAAACTCACTCTTACAGCCATACACAAGAAAAAGCTTACATTTGTCCATACTGTAGTAAGTGTTTCTACAAATCTCAGAATTATAAACGGCATATGCTTGTTCATTCTGGAGAGCGGAACTTCATTTGTGACCTGTGCAGTAAAACGTTTTATACTAAATATCATAGAAATAGGCATGCTAAAACATGTAAAGGACCAGGAAATGGATTCACTGTAAGTGATAATAAAGATATCACTGTGAATAATAGTGATACTGATTGGACGACAAGTACTGCACATGTAGTGACTAAGAATACCCAAACTAGAAAAAATGGAGGGACAAAAATCTCAATTGACGATGAGTTACGTTAATAAAATTAACAAAAAGTAATTTATTTTATTAAATGAGAGTTGTTATTGTTGTCTTTCTTTCTTGAAAATGAAATTAAAGGCAATATTTAATGTTAACTACCTGTGGCTATTTGGTCAGTACTTTTCTCAGGGTCGTTATAGCTGGGTTGTTTAAATGCATGCTCAAGTATTTAAATTGTCAGGACATATCTTAGTGTGAATTTTTTTTTTTTTTTTTTTTTTTTTTTTTTTTTTTTTTTTTGGTCTTTATTTTCAGTACATTTCAACATACCGGGTACATTCATTATAATACACATATACATATAGAAATGCTTAAATATCAAATGAAGTTTTCAACATAATTGGTCTCATTGAGAAATTCATAAATAAGAATGCAGTGCAACAAATTTTACCTAGCAGGTCGACCCAGATCAAATAATGTGTGTTTGAGAAAAGGTCAAGCTGTCGGGTCAAAAACTTTTTACAAAAAATTAGTGTATAGAAAGTATTTAAGGATGACTTCTGAAAACTGATAGTTTTCTTTGGTTACTTGGCTTTTCTCAATTCTTCCTTAAACACTGCTATATGCAATAACTTTGTCTGAAGTATATAAAAAAACTGTTCTAATCTTGATTTTAATGAAAAAGGTTTGAAATTTAAAATGATCTGAACCCTGAATTAATTAAGGTTGATCTTGAATTATTGAAACCTTGTTGGTGGCTAAGTGGTAAAGCTTGTGTCTTGAGAGCTTGAAGTTGTGGGGTTAAACCCCAGTCAAGTAAAACATAAGTTCTTACAATTTAAGATATTGCTTTCCTGTATTGTGCTAAGCATTAGGGGAACAGAATAATGTCTGGTTCATCTGGTGCCAGGATAAAATGACTGGGGAAGTGATTTACCTGTTTGCGGTATACTAAATCTGTTTTCAATAAGTCACCATGAGTGTGCAATTAAGGTTGATACAAACTTGTTCTAAGATTTATCCTTCAAGATAACTTATCTTGCTTTCCTGTGCCAAATGCAGAACACATGTCTCCATCATCATTATTATCAAATCTATTAGTTGTAACAAAAATCAAATCTTTAGGTTTGGAAGCAACAAAATTAGCCTATGCATGCAATGTCCCCAAGTCAACAATTCATTTGTAAGCAGGTTTATTTGTTGTAGAAGTCCTCATAGAAGCTCTATCATTCTGTAATAAATGGAGCTTTCGTGGGTATCATAATTAAGGTTAAATGCAAATATGACACAGAACGATGGAGAATCTGGTCATAACTTTTACTTCAAGCTCACTAGAATAGATGGCATTCACATATTAACCAAATTTGGGATTACTAGTAGATAGATCTGCATCAATATATCTCTATGTGGGGTTGAATGATTTGAATATACAGAGAATAAAGCTTTTTTTTTTCAGAAGTTTGGATTTATTTATTTCTTATTTAACCAAAATAAGTTAGAATACATGTATATCAAACTCCGATAACTCAAAATTTTGTATATCCCGTAAAAAATAGATGAAAAATTTTCGGTCCTTTGATTTGACAACAAAATGTTCTAATCTATAATAAGGTGCCTTTTTGTTTCATATATTGATTTAATGAACTAACCCATCCCGACTTTATGGCTTTCGCAATCTGTTAAATATTGTCCCCACATAGACAAACAATTATCTGTGGAAAGGCGTGGGCTAATCAATGCCAAGTAAAATACAATGTAAGATTATTAACAGATGAAACTATTTTAATCGCTACTGAAACTAACAAACCAGAGGAAAGGGGGGGGGGGGTACATTATTTAAAATAAAATATTTTTTTTGCACCTTTTTTATAGCTTTTTACAAAGTTTACACCGTTTACCTCGAACTCCGGACTGTCGAACTTTTTTATTTCCCATGTGAAGCTCGAGATAACGAGATTAAATTGTATATGTACACGTACTTTGAAATTTGAAGAAGGTTGTTGAGTGCAGTCCTTTTACATGAACAGTTAATTATTATAGAGGGACAGTAAAACTTTAATTCGTTTTCACCGTTTGTTTATTCAGATTTTTACTCTTTACACGGGTTTGTATTTTATATAAATATAATGTAAAACTTCAACGAAGTAAATTTTTTGACTGCAAAATATGCTGATAATAATTGAAGTTGCAACTTGATTATAAGGCTTCACTGTACACATACATGTACTGTACATGCTTAGCTACCATTGATCCTAAAATGTTTTCAAAAGTTTTATTGTTGCATTTACTATGTTAAATAAAAGTAATTTTCTGAGCTACTTATCTAGGGTGATATATACAAAATGTGTTTATTCTAATAAAAAAAGAGTATAGTTACTGAGCAAAATTTAGCATCCTGGACCCTTAAAAATGTGAGATATTATGGGCGTGTGGTAGCGTGTAAACGAAGCGTGTGCCAAATACTGACATCCGAGTTTTTACCATGTACTTTCAACTATTTAAAACTATATGAATATTAAACATTTTAAGTTCCTTGTAGATTTTAGTACATTTTGGAATAATTTATAAAATCACATAAGTTTTAAAATAATTATAATAAAACACAAACATACCAGTCCTTGTCCAAATCACAATCCCAAAAACAAAGTAAACACAAACGTACCAGTCCATGTCCACATCACAATCCCAAAAACAAAGTAAACACAAACGTACCAGTCCATGTCCAAATCACAATCCTAAAAACAAAGTAAACACAAACGTACCAGTCCTTGTCCAGATCACAATCCCCATAACTAAGAAAACACAAACGTACCGGCACCAGTTCATGTCCAAATCACAATCCCAAAAACCAAGTAAACACAAACATACCAGTCCTTGTCCAGATCACAATCCCCATAACTAAGAAAACACAAACGTACCGGCACCAGTTCATGTCCAAATCACAATCCCAAAAACAAAGTAAACACAAACATACCAGTCCTTGTCCAGATCACAATCCCAAAAACAAAGTATACACAAACATACCAGTCCATGTCCAGATCATAATCCCAAAATCAAAGTAAACACAAACATACCAGTCCATGTCCAAATCACAATCCCCAAAACAAAGTAAACACAAACATACCAGTACCAGTCCATGTCCAGATCACAATCCCCAAAACAAAGTACACAAACATACCGGTACCAGTGCATGTCCAAATCACAATCTCCAAAACAAAGTAAACACAAACGCACCAGTACCAGTCCATGTCCAAATCACAATCTCCAAAACAAAGTAAACACAAACGTACCAGTCCATGTCCTAATCACAATCCAAAAAACAAAGTTAACACAAACATACCGATCCCAGTCCATGTACAAAACACAATCCCCAAAACAAAGTACACAAACATGCCGGTACCAGTCCATGTCCAAATCACAATCTCCAAAACAAAGTAAACACAAACGCACCGGTACCAGTCCATGTCCAAATCACAATCTCCAAAACAAAGTAAACACAAACGTACCAGTCCATGTCCAAATCACAATCCAAAAAACAAAGTAAACACAAACGAACCAGTCCATGTCCAAATCACAATCCAAAAAACAAAGTAAACACAAACGTACTGGTACCAGTCCATGTCCAAATCACAATCCCAAAAACAAAGTATACACAAACATACCAGTCCATATCCAAATCACAATCCCAAAAAACAAAGTAAACACAAACATACCAGTCCATTTCCAAATCACAATCCAAAAAACAAAGTAAGAACTTTGAAAGCTGTCAAATTTAGTAATACACTTTGACTTCCAGCAAGGAAGTGAGGCCGGGTGCTCCGGAAGGGTAAGCACCCCCTGTCTAGCTAGCTAGCTACACCCGTCACGTGCAAGTCAACATTGAGAATGAAAGGAACAAGGAACTATGGTAAGTCAAATATACCAGTATAAGTATAATAGATAATAATTTAAAAGAAAAATAATTATTATCATATAGTGTTTATACATGTAATTACTCAATTGTGTTGACAATAATAATTATTTGCGAAATATTGTATGGTTGAAAAATATATGTTTAAAATAATTTTTCAATTACAATGTTATTTGAAAGACAAGTCAGTTTTTTGGTTTTAAAGGTAGTAATTTGATTTTTTTCTCTCTTGCTGTCATTGCAATTCCACAGCCCACAAGAACAACATGCAGAAAGAAATAAAACTTCGTTAAGATTTGATTAAAATGTTCGAGTTACTTCCCATTGAATTGAATTTATACCAAGATACTATGCTTATTCAGAGATGATCGATTTGTTTTAACTTTCAAAATTCCCGTTATAAGATTTTGACCATACTTTACTGTGTTTTACTTAAACACAGGGAGTATGGTCGTTAAAGTCCAAGTGCTCAATCTAAAGCCAACTTAAAAGTGTGATCTTGACCAAGTCAACCTTGAGTGAACTGGTTGATTCGATCAGATGTAATACACAGAATGGTTCGTGATGGCTATCTGTGGCATTGCAGGTGAATTTTTTTGTACAAAATAAATTAAAAATAATTTAGAAAATTAATCAAATTATAGATTTGCTGAAAACCTTGGAAATTTAATAATTTTTTATGGTGCTTCCTGCATTAAAATTGAATCAATGAAATAAAACTTCTATAGAATTTTATCAATATTTTTCAAACTTCACAGTAAGGTTAGACATTTCTTTTTTGTAATTACATGTAGTAATTATTTGATAGTAAACTTTAACCAAGTTTTTTTTTAAATTTTCTCTTCTAGAACAAGTTTGTCGGTGTATCCTAGAATTTGGATGTACCTTTTTGAGGTTTCATTGTTACCCTGTCTGTATCCTTGAATATGGATCTATCTGGATTGAGTTCATCTGTTCTTGGTTTGAATTAGCCTATAAGTTGTTATCTTTTTTATCCCAAAGACCTAAATCTATTTGAGAATTATCTGTTTTTTCAGTTTCCAAAATCATCATCGGCGTTTTTATCTAATTATGACCACCCTTTTATTGCTGTCAAACCAGAAGAACTCTCGACCGTGTTTTTGTTTAGGTTCCCCAGATTGTTCTGTTGAACAAGATTGATCTGCTTCAAAACTAAGAACCTAAAACATTTTATTCAGCTCTTTGCCATTAGCTTAGCCAATTTGGAACTTTGGTGTTTTGATAGGTGATATATGTTTCTCTGAACAGCATTTGATTAGTTGTTGCAAGTTTAAGGAATCCTTGATGCTGGCAGCTTTAACAATTATATCCACATCACCGAACATTCTGATTCTCTGTTCTTTGTATAGCTGCTTTTTCAATTTTGTCAGTTCTGAGTTGTTCTTTTGTTTCCTTTAAATTTGTTTCGTCCTTTATTGTCTGATGTTCCAGTTCATCCCTGCATTTGTTTATAATCTTATCTACAGCTTGTTTTATGTTATCTCCTCTGCTTGTTATAATTTTCTTCAGTTTTCTCTTCCCCGTTATTCTCCTGTGTTTTACTAATGGATGCAATAGATTTTTTAAAATTTTTTAGAATTTGATTTGTTTTTATCTGGTCAAAAAGCTCTTCAATTTGTGATTTGTTTTGTTTGACAATTTTGCTATCATCTTATGCTCATGTTGTTTGTGCGTCTCTGTCATACATTAAAGACATACTAAAAATCACATGTTGAACAACACATCTGAAAGACTTTGTTTTCATGATCGAGACAAATAGGAAGATCTTTCCTCGGCTACATTGACTTGTTCTGTGACATAATGGTTTCTCAAAGCCTTGTTTTCAGGTGAAATATTTTACATTGGTTACACAATGATTCCTGACAACTTTGGCACCAAGGGCTCCATTTAACATCTTTGATCTCAATCTTTGTTAAGCCATTCCTTCCGACATGACAAAGCATGAATTGCAAATCGGGTCACTAGGTCAAAGGTCAGGGTCACAGTTACAATGAATAAAAATTCAGTTTCGGTTCATTTAAAGACGCACTTTTTCTTTGACAAGGCAATATTATGTATGGGATTGCAAATCAGGTTACTAACAAAGGTTAAGGTCACAGTTAGTATAAATAGAAATTCAACTTCTATGTATTTAAACACACACTGTTTGTCCAATTGATCTCAAAATTTTTCTTCTTATTTCTGGTGATAAGACAACGCATGGGATTGCAAATGAGACCACTAGGTCAAAGGTCAAGTTCACAGTTACTTAAAATAGGAATTCAGTTTCGGTGCATTTAAAGACGCACCATGTGTCTAAATAGATATTTGATTTCTGTTCACATAATGACACACAGAATTTGTCTGATATATCTCAAAAATCTCAAAATTAATCAACTTATTCCCTGTGATGACATATTTCATGGGATAACAAATCAGGTCACTAGGTAAAAGATGAAACCCACAGTTACTATACACATTTGATTTCTATGCTTGAAGGTGCACAGTTTTTCTGTTTCATCCCGAGATTGTCCAAAATTATAAAACTGATGAAGGAAAAGCATAATTACAACGGACTCTCACATAATAGATAGTGACGGGCGTATATTGCCCCTCATTGCGTTGCTCTTGTTTCATTTTCTTCCAAACCAGTAGCTCATCCAACCAGTTTTTTTAGGATTCTCCGTTTTTTTATTTTCACGATAATCATCAACAGCATTTTTACTTACTTTTAACAAGCTTTCTGTTTCTTCTGCACCTGAAGAATTTACTAAGCTCTGGTTTTCTTTAGGATCCACGGAATTTTCTGTTGAACCAGTCCGATCTGCTTTAAAAGTAAGTGCTCCACACATTTTCTCTAAGTCTTTTTCATTAACTTGACCAATTTGGAATTCGGGCTTTTGGATAAGTGGTATATTTATCTTCGAACTGCGTTTGGCAAGTTTTGTCAAGGAATCCTTGATGCTGGCAGCTTTAACAATTATATCCACATCACTGAACATTTTCACTTTTTGTTCTTCTTCGTCTAGCTGCTTTTCTAATTTTGCCAGTTCTGAGTTAATTTGTTCTTTTGTTTCATTTAAACTTGTTTCGTATAATTTTGTCTGATGTTCCAGTTCATCCCTGCATTTGTTTATTATCTTATCTACAGCTTGTTTTATGTCTTCTCCTCTGCTTGTTATAATTTTGATAAGTTTTTTCCTCTCTTTCCTGTAATTCTCCTGCATTTTATTAATGAATGCAATAGATTTTTCTAACTTTGGAATTTGATTGGTTTTTATCTGGTCAAAAACTTCTTCAAGTTGTGATTTGTTTTGTTTCCCTATTTTCGCTATCATTTTATGTTCATGTTGTTTGTGAGTCTCTGTTATACATTGAAGGCACACTAAAGAATCACATGTTTTACAATACATTTTAAAGACTTCGATTTCATGATCAGGACAAAATAGCGAAGAACTGTCCTCAGGTGCATAAGCTAATTTTGTGACCTTATGTTTCCTCGAAGTCTTGCTGTTTAGGTGATATGCTTTACATTGGTTACACAGTGATTCTTGACAACTTTGGCACCTCCATAAAACATCTTTATAAAGTTCACAAATATCACACGGTATATTCCCAAGCATTTCTTGAGCTTTTTTGATTTATTGTTACCTTTTCTTCAAGTCAAATGTTAATACAGGTCTAGTGAAATTTTCCTGAATGAGAGGTATTCCTAACAAGAGAAGAAAATAATATAATTTCTCTAAAAGTTGAATTAATAAATTTGGTAAAGCAAATATAATAATATGATATAAAGTTTAATTCCATGAATATTGCTGGAGTGTATTAAGCATTTTTCATATATGTAATTCAAAATTCTGATTCTAAATAGTTTATTTTAATCGGCTAATCCTTTCCCTAGAAAAGTTTTTTTTGACCAAGCGGATTTAAACCTAACATATATCAAAATATGGATTAAATTGTACGCAAAAACCAGGAAAAAGTTTTTGGAGTTGTAGATCTCATCTGGTATTTTTATTACAAGTCAGATACTACCTATTATGTTTTTTATATTCTCTGTAAATAAAATGAAAAACGTTGATGCCACATCAAACAAATTTCCAACCAAACAAATTACCACGCTGTTATAAATACTCCAGAACATTTTTTCACCATTTCAGTAACTTTATAAGTATAAAACTTTGCAAACGTGTCATTTTGTATTAATGGCATTAAACCAGTTTAATATTTCTCATATAGTTAAGACTCAATTTAGCATGAATAGAGAGGTGAACAGTGAAGTAATGGAGTTTGGAATTCTAGTCACGACTGGGGGACTCAGTACCCTAGTGGTCAAAAGCGTATGCTTAATGATCTCAGCATTTCTCACCTCCTTCACGGGTCTTACTCTGTCACAATTTTTTTGTGAATAGAGGTTTTGCCAGATACTTACCACACTAACCACCAAGTGGAAGAATCTTGAATTCGTTATATTTACATTATTTACTATCAGTCGAGAATCTTTTACATTTATATGCGTAATATTGTCAGTTTAGCGACGGTAAAGAAGAATTTCCTCACACAAAGAACTGTCCCGAGTGGGATAAGATGTTAGATGTTAGAATTAAAAGGATACGTGATCCATATTGCCATCTTCTTTAGACCACTAGGATGAACACTGGATGATGATATTTTTGAGAACTTGATTAATTTGGATAATGATGATTCACGTCCCAGTCAAGATTCTATTACTTATATCTAGGTGGTTAGTTTTTCGATGATGGAGAAAACCAGAGTACCCAGAAAAAAACCATCAACCTTATGCAAACTAACTGGCAAACGTTTTCATACTATGATCTGCCCTTAAGACTCTTTTAATTCAATAATTTTAATGTTTGGCTTATGTTTTGCATCTATCAAACTTTTCGGTCTTAGTGTCACTGATGAGGAATGAATTTCCGAAATGTGCACATATGGCATATCAAAATTTAACTGGTATTTGTGTTATTCCATTAGGTAGGCTACTAAAAACTTAAAATTTAAGGTATAAAGCTCTCATTGATTATTATTTTAAGTTTATAATAGAAATATAAATTAAAATTTTTCGATATTATTTTGATAGATAAAAACAATAAGGAAACATTGCTAAGTAAACATTGACTGTAAATTCTTATAAATGACCCTTTAGAAAGTTTATTTAGATAGGTTAGGATATTTTTGTTACACTTACTTGATGATTTATTCAGAAATATAACGTAATTTTTAAAAGTTTTCATTAAAAAAGGAGATTACTCCACCAGCTCATCCTCCCCAGTATAAAGTTTAATATTTTCAACTTATCTGTTTAGGCCATTCAACTTAACTATTTGATTCTCATTCAGGTTTGGGAAACGTATGAGACACAACAAAGATTTGTTTTCCTTGGGTTTTTCTTTAATTTAGTACATGAGTCTATGTTTATTTAATCAGTATGAAATTATAATGTGAAAAAAGGTTGGGGTTATTGGGACGAACAAGATTGTAAACCAAACAATTACATTTCTGGCCTAATAAAAGTTACCTGTATGGTTGTTGATAATACAAAGTTTTTATAATGTTTAAAATTTAAATTGAACATTTATCAATTACTTATGATGGTTTTTCATTCTTTCATTATCAATAAATTTTATATTATCAGATCAAACTAGGTGTAATGCATGCAACAAAGAACATAACACATTGTCTAATATAGATAAAGATATAAAGATCAATATATATATATATATATATATTTCTCCTTTGTATATATGTGTTAACATTACGAACCACACACACACACACACACACACACACACACACACACACACACACATATATAAAAAATAACAGGAAAAGTTCAAAATTACATATTCGCAAGTATTTTCATGCGTGTGTGTCGCAAGGGTGTAATGAGAGTTACATCGGCCAAACGGGGAACAGCCTATGTGAACGCTTAAGAGTTCATAAGCAGCAAATAAGGGACCCAAGAACGGGAAGAAGGTTAACTAGAGAACAGCACTTTATTGAGGTTTTTAAATCCAAATTAAATGGAACATTTTAATTAACTCCCATTGTATTATTATCTCCCCTTTTAATTATGTGACGTCATAGTAACGTTGCTATGTAATATTATTATAATAAATCATCGGCCTGAAGATTGCGACACACACGCATGAAAGTACTTGCGAAAATGTAATTTTGAACTTTTCCTGTTATTATTCTTTATTCATATATATTTTATCTGTATACAAGATTTGAAGAACTTTGGATTTATATATCTATATATAAAAGGACAAAAATATATATGTAATATATATATAAAAATATATATATAATATTGTTTTGAATCTTGCATTTACTGTAAGACACTTTATTCAGCATCATATATTTGTTGAGCAGTTGCCCGATTGTTTTTTTTTTCTTTTTGCATGTGTTCACCATTTAGATTAAAACTTTGCTTCAGTTTGATGTTAGTTGAAGCTTTAGCTATAAATGAATATCAATTTGCCAATTCATAAATTCATATCTTCTTTCTTGTAAAATATATTTCCATTTCATTTGCTTCATCATTAGCCCCAAACTGAAATTTATACCTGCAATAGAAACAAAATCCTCCTGCACTGAAATAATTAAAACAACAGATTTAGGAAAACATGACACGTCAACTAAGTGGGATTGTATGATGAATGTATCTGTTAAAGGCATAGAAAAAACAAGTTTTTTTAAACAACCATTTTTAAGTAAAAAGTGTCTACTTCTGGTTAGAAATCAAATATAAACATTCCACGTTTCAATCACAATAAAATAATATGAAACTTGCAAATTCAGTATAACACATAAGCTTCCAGATGACGATTGACAGAAATATATACAGCAAATCTTTTTGGAAAATGTGTCCAAAAAGATGGTCATCAGAAATAGACTGTGTTTGACCCAAGTTTGTGAACTTTATCTCATATTTTTTTCATTCAGTTCTGTAAATCACCGAGTTTCTTAGCAGTCTCTTTCCAGACTCTCTGATTATGAACATAAGTGTCTTATCTAGTGTCAAGAATCTTAAAGGTCGATTCAAACACTGTGTCAAAAATGAATCATCTTGAGTAGTATGCAACCGATGGATTATTTGTATTTAATGTCTAAAGAGTGATTCCCAAGGTTAAAAAGATAGAACAGCATTAAATTTACTACATTCCATTAATACTTTAGTGACATTTTCTGTGGAATGAGCAAGTGAGTTATTTGATACCTGCAACATTTGTTTATAATAACAGATTGTAGATTACTGAAAATTTGCCAATATACGAGGTAAGGGAGAACTCCGAGAAAGCCACTACAACCTTCAATTTGGCCAAATGGTCAAAATTAAAAGCAGTTTTAGTTATCATTGATTGCCCATTCAAAATACCACATCAAACAAGTTTGTAGAATGGAAGTGAGAAAATTTAAAATCTATTTTGTTATTTTCTGTTTCAATATGCAAATTAGATCAGATTGATAAACTGTGTACATTGACCTTGATATGAATTACATAAGATAAAAATTATTGATATGAATAGGTACATATAGATATACGATTGCGGTATAATTTGCTCAGAATTTTCATCTTGACAAAAGTTAGATATGTTTTATATCATATTTCTGTCTCAAGAAAACCTTGAGTGGCCTAGCAGTATGAAGTGGCAGATTTCATCGTCTTTCAATGCCTAGGTTTCTATTTTAGTAGATCCAAGAGTTTGTCTATTTATTTCACCTATAGCTGGTGACGTCTCGATATAGTGAAACATTTTTGACAGTGACATAAAACCCCATTAAATCATAATTAAAATCAACCCATTCATTTGTAAGTCGTTTTGTTATATCCCTGTTTTTTTTTTTACTTTGATAAGTTTGCAACTTTAATGTACTCATATTTTGAAATCCAAAAAAAACTATATCTTTCCAGTCACTCTAGACTTATTGTTAAAAAACTAAATGAAGAAAAAATGAAATTTAATGGAAGAAATGGTAGTAATTGATGAAGGTTAAACTATACATGTACCTCTATAAATGTTTACCAGTACATGTACAAAGACCTTGCATTCCCTATTTTAATTCTATCAAAAATATTATGTACATGTTTTTGAATTATACAAAACTTTCTCCTTAAACTAAGAGTGGAGTGGAATAGAACAAATGAAATATATTATGTATATATATGTGTATTTGGATTCGTATAATTTTGGAATTTTATATCAATTATTTTCATCTGTTTGGCGTATGTTTTTATCTATCAAACTTATCGGACCCTGGTGTCACTGATGAGGAATGATTTTCCGAAATGTGCACATCTGGCACATCAAAATTTAAAAGGTATTTGAGTTATATATTTACTATCCATTTTAAATGTACTATTTAGCAAAATTTTCAGCCGTCTTAATTTTTGAAATTTATTTAAAACTAAGGTTTGTTCTCTCATGCAAAGCATTCCTTACCTGGATTTGGATTCATATAATTTTGGTACTTTAGATACATAATTTGTAACTGTTTGGCGTATGTTTTATCTATCAAATTTTTTCGACCCCTAGTGTCACTGATAAGGACTGATTTTCCGAAATGTGCACATCTGGCACATCAAAATTTAAAAGGTATTTGTTTTACCTCTACCTCTATTAAATACCACCATTTCTATAATGTTATGGTGTATAAACAACAACAACAACAACAACAACAACAACAACGAGTGCAACAAATACAAAACAAGAATGCAGTAAAATAATGACAATAACAAAATTAATAATACAACAACAATAATAATAATAATAATAATGATAATATACAAGTAATCATATGTAATCAAATATCTGTTTGAAATCAAGTTTCCAATCATAGTACAAAAAAAACGTTTTGTATAATATTTTGTTCCCTAATTCAAAGCAATCCTTAGCTGGGTTCAGATTTAGATACATTTAGAACTTTAGATTTATTAATTTTCAAATGTTTGGATTAACTTTTTTATTTATCAACTCTTTTGGTCCCTAGTGTCACTGATGAGAAATAAATTTACAAAATGTACATGTATGGCAAATCAAAATTAAACAGGTATTTTTGTTAATTATTTTCAAATTGATAATTTTATAACATCAATTTGATTAATTGAAAACTATTTATCACTGTTCAATTACTATATTGAATAACTATAGTGTAAAAGGCCACAACTGCCATGCCTCTACGGTTTGGTATGATCATCATTCTGGTTTATCAGTAGAATAGAACCATAACTGAACAAATTTTAAAACTGTTTATTAAACTGAATTTTAGATATTATCTTTTTATCTTGATATATATACATGAAATTATATTTAAACCTACTCAACGATGAAAACATCACCACTTTTACTACCAATCCATAGTCTATTAATTCCAACTTATAAAACTAGAGTTATTGTGGTTTGTAGTATTCGTGGTCTAGTGAATATGAATTGTATAAAGTTGCCGTCTTTGTTTTTATTACCATCAGCTACAAGAATTTGTCCACTTCGGGTACAGATGACGTCAGTTGGGAAAAACTCTTTGGTCATCTTGATTTGTTTCGGTCCAGTGTATTTACATCTAAATTTTTTATTCCTGTCCAAAACTAAGAAGTTTATCCATTCACATATTATCACAATGTCATAGTTAACAATGCATTGGATTGCAAATCAGGTTACTAAGTCAAAGATCAAGGACACAGTTAGTATTGATAGAAATTCAGCTTCTATGTATTTAAACACACACTGTTTGTCCAATTGATCTCAAAATTTTTCTTCTTATTTGTTGTGATAAGACAACGCATGAGATTGCAAATCAGGCCACTAGATCAAAGGTCAAGGTCATAGTTACTATAAATAGGAATTCAGTTTTGTTGCTTTTAAAGACGCGCCGTGTGTTTAAATGGAAATTTCAATTCTTTGCATTTAAAGACACACAGAATTTGTCTGATGAATCTCAAAATTAATCAACGTATTCCCTGTGGTGCCATACTGCATGGGATAACAATTCCAAAATTAAAAAACTGATGAAGGAAAAGTATGATAACAACAAAATCTCACGTCATAGATAGTGACAGGCGTATATTGCCCCTCTTGTCAGTGCTCTTGTTTCATTTTTTTCCAAACCAGTAGCTCATCCAACCAGGTTTTTGAGGATTCTCCGTTTTTTTATTTTCATGAAGATCATCAACTGCATTTTTACTTAACTTTAGGGGGCTTTTTGTTTCTCCTGCACCTAAAGAAATTACTCGACTCTGGTTTTCTTTAGGTTTCAGAGACGTTTCTGTTGAACCAGTCTGATCTGCTTTAAAAGTAAGTACTCCAAACATTTTCTCTAAGTCTTTGTCATTAACTTGACCAATTTGGAATTTGGGCTTTTGGATAAGTGGTATCTTGGAACTGCGTTTGGTAAGTTTTGTCAAGGAATCCTTAATGCTGGCAGCTTTAACAATTATATCCACATCACTGAACATTTTCACTTTTTGTTCTTCTTCGTCTAGCTCCTTTTTTAATTTTGTCAGTTCTGAGTTAATTTGTTCTTTTGTTTCCTTTAAACTTGTTTCGTCTTTTGATGTCTGATGTTCCAGTTCATCCCTGCATTTGTTTATTATCTTATCTACAGCTTGTTTTATGTCTTCTCCTCTGCTTGTTATAATTTTTTTCAGTTTTTCTTTCTCTTTTCCGTTATCCTCCTGCATTTTACCAATGGACGCAATAGATTTTTCTAACTTTGGAATTTGACTGGTTTTTATCTGATCAAAAACTTCTTCAAGTTGTGATTTGTTTTGTTTGACAATTTCCGAGATCATTTTATGTTCATGTTGTTTGTGAGTCTCTGTTATACATTGAAGGCACACTAAAGAATCACACGGTGAACAATACATCTGAAAGACTTCGTTTTCATGATCGGGACAAAATAGCGAAGAACTTTCCTCATCTACATTGGCTAGTTCTGTAACCTTATGATTTCTCAAAGCCTTTGTTTTTAGGTGGAAAACTTTACATTGGTTACACAGTGTTTCCTTACAATTTTGGCACCTCCATACAACATCCTTATTATTGTCACAAGTAGCACATGTTATATTCCCGAGCGTTTCTTGAGCTTTTTTGTTTTCCTTGGCCATGCTTTATTGTTACCTTTTCTTCAAGTCAAATGGTATTACAGATTTACTGAATTATGCATTTATTGGAGGGATTCCTAAAAAGAAAAGAAAATGTTAAATTGCTTTAAAAAATTAATAACCGGCTGTTATAATTCCTCCTGAACAATTTTTCCATCATTGTGGTAAATGCATAGGTCTAAAACTTTGCAAACGTATCATTTTTAATTAATCACAATAATTTTATTTTACATACCATTAAGACTTAATTTAGAATGAATAGAGTTGTGAACAGTGAAGCAATGGAGTTTTAAATGACAGTCTCGATTAAGTGGACTCGGTAGCCTATTGGTCTAAACTACATGCTTACTCATCACAGCATTTCTCACCTCCTAAGGACAAATTTCGCTCATGCAGATCCAGGTTCGGGAAAGTGTATTTGTTTTCTTTCTTTAGGAATGTCCTTTTGTCAGATACTTAACCATACTTACCGCCTCTATATAAATGAAATGAAAAACAATTATGGTAGCTCAGTTAATAGAGTGCTCGCTTCGTATGTGGGATGTCTTTAACCATGAACTCGGCATTTAGAAATGAAAGACCCTGGCTCCTTCGGAGCATGCGTGTCATGGCAGGCATGTCACGCCAAAGAACCCTTCCTACACATTGCTTTAAGCGCACTGCAAGGTCAGAATTCCTGCCAATTAACCTATAGCTGGTGACGTCTCAATATAAGTAAATTATTCTTTGGACGTAAACCCCCATTAAAATCAGACAAAACCTATAAAAATAAAGAAATCTTTCACTTCCATTGAGATGGTCAGTTCAGAGTTTGTGAAGAAGAAAAATTTTCCCACACAGAGATCTATCCCGAGTGGGATTAGATTTTATAAGTAAAAGTATCCCTGATATGTATAACCATATTCTTTATACAACTTGGTCAAGTCTCTCTCTGCTAAGGATAAACACTGATTAATGACCTTATAGAGGACAAAATTAACTTCCTTTGAATTTAAATGGATAAAATGCGTTTCACGTCAAAGTCAAAATTCTGCTACTTATATCAAGGTTGTTACTTTTGGGATGGTGGAGAAAACCGGAATACCAAGAGAAAAACCAACAAACTTCGGCATATGAACTGAAAAAGGTTCTCATACTAGGATCTGGCCGAGCGGGATTCGAACTTTTAACTTTTTGGTGGCCAGCCACTAAAAAAATGAAATACAATTTATAACTCTGATCGCTCATTATCGTATACATAATTAAGTATATTATAGAAATATATCTATCACTATCTCGATCTTTATTCGTTAGTTATGAATATAAACAATAAAGAATCTTTGCAAAGATAAAATTAATTTTGAATTCTTATTAATGACCCTGTAAATAGTTTAATTAGATAGGTAAGGATATTTATAACACTTACTTGGATATTACTTCAGGAATGAAATTTAATGTTTTATTTTTCCATTTTCCAGAAGCTAATCCCACCAGCTCATCCTCTTCCAGTATAAAGTCTAATGTTTTAAAATTAAAATTTTAAAATTTACTTTTTTAGGGCCATTCAATTTGATTATTTGATTCTCATCCAGGTTTTGGGGAAAGTCATTTTATGTTCTTTCTTTCTTTCTTTATTAATTAATTTATTGATTAATTTATTTTTGTACGTTTATTTATTTCATGAGTCTGCGTTTTATTTCATTAACTGAAAGTATGGAAAAATGGATTTGTGAAAAAATTGGGGGTTTATTGGGACTGACAAGAATGTAAGCCTAACAATTAAATTATTTGGCCTAATAAAAGTTACGTGTATCTGTATGGTTGTTGATTATGCAAATATTTTATAATGTTTAAAACTGAAACTGAACATTTATCAATTAAATATGATTGTTTTATAATCTCATGATTATTTAATCATAAATTTTATGCTATCATGTCCAACTAGTTGTATTGCATGTATGACATGGACTGGTGTGTTTGTGTTTTAAGCAACAAGAATTGGTTCAAATAAAAATAATCTCACAAAGGATTTGTCTTCCTTTGTTGTTATACGTGCTAGTACACACACACACACACACACACACACACACACACACACACACACACACACACGTGTTTTCCAAGTATCATCAGAATATCCTGATAGATCGTCACTTCGTCTTTTTTTTTTTTTTTTTTTTTTTTGAAGTTGTGGCTTGAGAATCATTACCTGTGTCAACACTGCCCTGGTTGTCTTAATGAATGTATTCTAATTAGTATCTTCTTTCTACATATCCAGGCTGTAAAAATACAGAATGTGATCAATAATGTCACCATTCTCTGTAATTTCCTTTACTTTTTAGCTCACCAAAGCTGAAATCTTTGTTGAGCTATGTGATCCATCTTCGTCCGTCGTACTTTTAATTTTAATCTTCTTCAAATTTCACGGAGTGTGCATACTTTCAAAATATGATTTTGAGCAGAGACTGATGTTGTACTTTAGGTCACCTCTAAGTAAAACAATGTCACTGGAATAAATTGTAAAATTACGTACAATGTGGCTACAATCCGGGGTTTTAGTAATACGTAATTTGCAAAATCATATGTGACTTTTTATAAAATGAAATCTTAACATTATGCTTACAACATGTTGTCAATGCATGAATTGCTTAAAATTTGATATGCGAAATTTTAAATATTGTAATATGCGAAATTTAGAATTTTCAAAAAATAAAATATTTTTAAAAATTTGTTTATGACAATATATATTAAATCAGTTTCAAATTTTGCAGACATACAACTATAATCACTTAAATGTAAAAGTACGGCATCTCGATTTAAATTTTGAAAAATATATTTTTAAAAAAATCGATAAAAGGAAAAAAGATTTTTTTTTACTTTTAAAATTTTATATTTTAAAGAGGGAATTTTCATTCAAAGTAATTTAACCAGATTAAAAAAAATCTCGCATAAATCGCTAAATTTATACAATGTTACACATATTCGCTTAAGATTGCGCATTGATTTATTTACTAAAGATAATATTAAGATCAATACTTAAATTTCCGCCGATTTATGGGTATTTCGAGTACGGCAAAGGTCGGAATAACTGCCACCGTGAAAATCTTGTTACCTAAACCCCAGTACACTGACATACTATACCGAAAAAAGTATCAAAAACTACATAATTTAAAGAAAACTTGTGCCGTTGGGTAAGAATTTATTAAATTTTTTATTATATATATTTTTTTTTTTAAAAATGTTAAAAAGTCGTTTAAACCCGGTTAGGTTTAAAATTGAATCTAAATCCTTATCAGTGACCTACATTTAACACGTGCTTTTAAAACCTAGCGGAGATGTTCAGCACTGCAGCCATGAAATGCACGTGCATGAATTTTTGGTCACCAAATAGATTCATCGCAACATTCAAGAAGGTTTTTTTTTCGTTATGCACTTTTTTCAAAAAGTGTAATATGCTGTCAGCTGCAAGAAGTGAAAAATAAGTTTAAAACACCTGGGTACTGCCCCCAAAAACCCAATTGACAGAAATCCAGTCAGACGTCGCTGACACCTTACATAAAAAAACAAATTTCCAGGAGCATTTAATTACACAATTTTTTTCCAAAATCGATCAAAGCCAAAAATGGTAACTATAAATTACTAACAGAGATGCACCAAAAAGTTTTTGCTAAATTAGTATAATTTGACTTTCTAAATAGGAAAAAGATGATAACGATGGTAATTATGATGATGATGATGAAGGCAGGATGATGCAAACTTAATTTTATGTAGTTTCCAATATGTGAAAAGACCGATTCGAGATTTTTTTTAAGATTATACAGTTATCTCCCTTTAACCACAAGTTTACAGACAATTAAATTTTTCAGAATTAATACTGAATAAAATGACTAGATTTGTATTCTCTGTTTTCTTTTTCATGTCCTTCTTGATGTTTTTACAAAGTGCATGTGACATTCTAGCCTTATCGTTGATTTTACTATGGTTTTTAAAAACTACCTTCTACCTTTCAGATTGGGAAAATTTGGACGCTTTTTATGTCACATATTACGCTCAGAATTTTGAAATTCATTGCAAAGATCTTATATTGTGACAATATCTAACATTTTTTTGTCGTCAGAACAGTTTTGGACAACGGGATTAAACTTAAACTATTTTATTATGTGTCACTGTTGCCTTTTGGGGAATTTTAGTTGTCAAATAGGGAAATTTTAGTCTTATTTCTCAAGGGGAAACTATACCTTTATTCAGTAGTAATTTTAGGCAAACAAAACTACTGCTTTATATAAAAACATAGTGGTAATAATATTAATGGTGTACTAAGGGCGAGTTTTTGGTAAGGTTCTAGTTTAGCAGTATTTAGCAGACATGCAGAGCACTCATCATGTTAGTTTTCATGCAAAACCAGTCGATACTCTATCCTTCTCATGCCGAGTGCAAGGGGCAAAAATCGGAGTGGAGTTGAGTACGTAACACCTGACGTAAGATTCTTTCACTTATATCAAGGCAGTCAATTTTGGGATGGTTTAGGAAACTGGAGACTACTGCCTGGAGAAAACCACTAACATTCGGCAAGGAAACTGATGAACTTTCTCAGGACTAGGGTCAGCCCTGAATGGGATTTAAACCTAGCTGGTGAGAGACACTGTGATCTGTGTGCCTTTCGACCATTCTGCCGTTAGGACCACTCCAGCGGATAAGGCACCATATCGTATGTTAAAGAGTTATGTTTTGCCCAACCTGGGTTCAAACCCTAGACCTCCTGCTTTTTATCCAAATATAAGTGTAAATTATTGAATATATTTGTGTAGTGAAGGGTTGGCATTGTGATATAAATGAAGTAATTTGATGAGATATTAATATTTTACATCATACTTGAGATAATATATTATATATTCATTATTAACAATCTTTTGACTTTTATTGCAAAATCATTATAGATATTGCAATAATTTTCAGGGTTGGAGGTAGACGTGAAATACTTGGCTCTGAATGACTTTTTTTAATACTGATGTTGCTGTTTCAGAAATCGGCAACATTGGTATGAAAAAAAGGCGTTCTGAGCCATGTATTTCAGGTCTGATTGGACGGTATTAAAAGTTGGAGATAAGTGGGCGAATTAGGTAAAATATGGTAGATATTATTAACACTTAATTATTGTAATTATCATTATTATGAATTATTAATTAACAGGTCTTTTGATCTTTATTGGAAAATCATTAATTTTCATTGGTTTAAAATTTCATGGTTTTGCAATTTAGAAATAATTTAGTGGAATTGAGTTTTTTTTTTTTTTTTTTTTTTTAATATTTCCCAATTAAGGCCACAATAATTAAAAATTTTAATTCACATCAAATTTTGTGGTTTTCATGTACCCACAAAAATGGTGAAACTAAATCTCCCAAACACATTTTTTATTTTACAGTATTCCATTTATAGGTGATTGCAAACTATTGGAGTTTAGAAAAAAAGAGAGTTTTGGAATTTTGTGAAATATAGTAGTCATCGGTAGATATAATTAAGGCTTAAATATTGTCATTATCATCATTATAACAAATTGTTAATTAGCAGATCTGGCAGTCTTTCTTGAAAAAATTAGCAAATCTGGTGGTCTGTCTTGAAAAATCATTATATCTATGTCATTTATTAGGTGATAATGCAGGCATTATAAGTTTGAAAAAAGGGAGTTTGGGAATTTTGTGAAATATGGTAGATATACTTAAGGCTTAAATATTATCATTATCATCATTATTAAGAATTAATTGTTAATTAGCAGTTCTGACGCTCTTTATTGAAAAAAAAAAATCATTAGGTATATTTCATTCATTAGGTGATAATGCAGGGTATTGGAAATTTCAAAAAAAAAAAAGGAGTTTGGGAATTTGGTGAAATATATACAGTTGGTATTATAAAGGCTTACATATTACAATTATCATCATTATTATCAATTGTTAATTAGCAGATCTGGCAGTCTTTATTGAAAAATCATTATATATATACATAATTGTGGGTATTTATTTGTCATTTAAATAAAAATGGGTGGAATTTGGCAGAATAATAGTATATGGTTTTAAAGGCACAAATATTGTCAATTCTATATTAATGATTAGCAAGTCCATTGACCTTCAACAAAAAATCATTATATATTATGGAATTTGTCGGAATTTGTTGTGTGTCAGTGTGTATATAATGGGGGTATCATATTACCAATAGAAACATTTACTTAATTAGACAATAGTTGGCTTAGCAGTTACATGTATATAGCTATTTATTCAGTCTCAAGTGATCAATAAAATTCACCATCTTTATAACAATATTTGGTTTTTTATTCTTTGTTAATATCTAATAATGAAAAAGTTGTTAAAATATTAGGATTTCGGACAAAATGCTACATAATTAGTGTTTATCTTATTAATTTCCCTTAGTCGCATTTGTATAAAAATTTAGGGGAAAAATTCATAGAAAATGTTTCAAGGTTTTTTTTGTTTTTTTTTTCCAGTAAAAATTAAAATTTAATTCAATGGTGCAGATTGAACTATTTTTTTTTCTCTGCATGGTGAAATGAAATGTCTATTTGTGCATTATCATTCACAGACCAATTTCAGTCCAGTTAACGTTAACATTTGTTTTTTGTCCTACCACAGTCATTAAAAGTAGGTCACTCGGATATCATGAACCAAAAATTTGGAAAACCTTTTTTCAAAAACAATAACTGGAGGCAAAATCTTATGCCATATTTTGATTTAGTAGGTCTGAATTCGTTCATTTTCACCAAATTTATTTAAAATAGCTGATACATTTTTTTTTTAATTTAAAAGCCCAGTTCAAAGGTCAGGGTGATGACAATTATAGCCATGAGAAAAACTTTGAATTGTTCTACCCTAAATATATATGTAAAGGTCATCAATACTTTTGGTTGTTTTGAAATTTAAATTTCTTGAAAAGGCATGATCTTGATTTTTATGTATCATTTTGGGTTCAAAGGTCACATGGAAGTAATGTCTAAATGGAGTGGAGTTGGGTTGAGCAATGTGATTGGAGTTGAAGAGGAAAGGATTGCACTGATAAGATTTTATTGAGTGGAGTGAAGTAATTGGACTGGATTAAGTGGAGTGGACTGCGGTGATTGGGTTGGAGTGAATGTAGTGGAGTAGTGAACTGAGTAGAGTGAGTGGAAAGATTTAGTGAAGCAGTTTGGAGTGTTAGACATGAAGTGGTGTAAAATGGAGTAAAGAAATTGTGTTTTTGTCCCAGTAGAAAGATTCTTTCACTTGCATTGAACAGTTACGATCTTGATGGGTGCTTTCACTTGAATATTGAGGCTGTCATTTTAGGGATGGTGGAGAAAACTGAATTTCCCAACTTTTGGCAAGTGAACTGACAATCTTTCCCACACTAGGATTTGTCTGAGCAGAATTCAAGCCCAGATTTTGAGAGTCAATGCAAGCCATAAGTTCGCTGTTACTTCTGACAACTCGGCTGATGAGGCCACATTGGGTTGGTGGATTACCTACAGAAAAGCATTGACCTTTTAAAACTGATAGACTTTCTAACACTGTGCTCCATTAGCCAGCAATCCAGACCATGTAATTGGACAATGGTCCCTGTATGAGTAGGTTAACTTGCTGAAGGCACTCCAGTTTTCTTCTCCATCCAAAACTGGCTGCCTTGAAATAAATGAAAGAATATGGATTATGGTGCATAGTACCATTTCTTGATTCTTCATTTTGTTTTTTAAATTGCACCAGTTATTAAAATGAGCAGCTGTTTTTTTTATTTTTCTTATTTCAAATGACCTTTTAAAATTGAAAAATTTTGTTGGTTAATCTGAACTTCGATTAATTTTAACTGCTTAGTCATAATAAAAATGATTAAAAAACACAGCTGATGGATATAAGGGATTAATAACTATCTCGGTCAATTTCATTTATTTCATTGATGGTTTTAGCTATTTAATTTATTTTATATGGTTTTTTTAGCCCATTTCAAAATTTAAACCCACCTGATCCTTTAACCCTCAAGTAAAATGGAAGTCCCATGTGGTATTTGACTGCTAAATAAAACAGAAACTCTGCTCTTTTGATAAAGTGATTTTGTTATATATGCTTTTTTCCCCACTTAACACTATCATAATGTAGATGTTGTATGGTGTTTCATTTTTTAAGTCAAGCTGGGCCACAAGTGGCAGAGTTGTCTAAAATGTGACAACTGTCTCACAATATGATCTGCCAGTGTGAGATTTGAATGATCTGCCAGTGTGAGATTTGAACCCAGGCAGTGAGAGGTGCTGTGATCTTCTTCCCACCCTTGTTTAAATCCCAACAAGTACCACTACAGTAACTCAGGTGGTAGAGTGCTTGCTTCGTATGTAGGAGTTTGAAGATTCAGACCCTGGCAGGGTCTGACAGACTTGAAAATTGGAAGTGACTGTTCTGACGTCAAGCACTCAGCATTTAAATTAAAGAACATATTTTGCATGATTTTGCCGTTAACATCAATTCTTTAATACATTGGTTATTATTTTTTGTCTCGAATGTATTTTATTATTAATATTTTTATTGCATTATATTTGAATATTGTTAACAGTGTAGCAAAATCAAAGATTTCTAGTGGAAAGACATATGTTAAGATGATTGATATCATTGTTCAACTTTGATAACTCAAACAGCCTGATAACTTGAAGTGATTAATGAAGTCCCATGCACTTCAAGTGATCGAAGTTCTACTGTATATGTATGTATATATATACATATATATATACATATTTAAGAAATGACATTCTTTTTGTCAGTGTTTATGCGTTATGAACAACAGTGGGCTGTCACAAATTGCAAGAATTGCAAAGCAACATCAACATCAATATATACTATATATATATATAATAACTTTTAGTTTGGAATTGATTAATGATTATTATTAGTATTATTTAAAAAAAAAAAAAGAACGGTATATTAGTGTTTATAAAGAAAATATTATAACTCTACGTCTTAATGTCACCTGATGCCTTAAAACAGATTATTATTACATTGATAACAGGGATAGTACTTAATTATCACGTTTTTTTTTTTTTTTGTGTTGCGCCATCTGACACTCGTGGGTGTGATTATTTAATCCCGCTCTTTTATTTCACTGGCATTCTGTTTTTATGAAAAACATGATTACTATTAATGCTATACCTTCAAAATTTAATTTCAGAAATCATCAAAGAATATAATACTGTGATATCTTTTCGAGCACTTCCATAGCGTTGAGTCGGGTAAATTTAGGTTGTCTTGGCAAAGTTCTTGTTTTTGACCCGTCATGATGAATATGAACACTAGTTCTGTAGTTGATAAAGTGAAAGTAAACAAAATTCCAGATGTAGCAGGTATGTTGATTACCTATTATTTATATTTTAAAAAAAAAAAAAAATTATTTACCATTCATGACATCATACATTATCAGCAGACATCTTGTTTGTTACTCATAATCTTAATTATTATTATCATTATTATTATTATCATTATTGTCCCTTATTTCTGACAGATTTTTTTCAGAGACAAATCCTCCTACATTTCTTATCTGATCAGGTTGAAATTTTGTCAACTGGTAGGGATTGACCATGGGGAGGTCGCTTCCTCACCATTTTTCGGAATTCGGAAGGACTTCAGGGAAATCCAGTTAAAACTATGCATTATGCTGGCACTGGGTGAAGCATTTGTGATACTCTGTACTCTGATTGCTAAATAACGGGTTAGAAAGCAGAATCTCAAATCTTAAAGTCTTATATGTGATCTAGGAAAGGTTCAAAAACCTAAACTCTCTCTTTCAAGGTGGATACTCTACAACTGAGCCAACAAGGTGGTCAGTACTACCAGAGTCACTTTTAGATTTATGACTTAATTATGAAAAATCCTTATGCATATCTCACACATACATGAACTTGCTCTTTGATAGACTCCCTTTAAAGATTTGCTTTAATTCTCTGCAATTAGCTGAAAAATTGTTGATGTGATATTCAACAACATTACACCCAACCAACCAATCTGACATTTCTTAATTGTTGTGCTCTTGGACAGAATCTTAGCCTTGTTGATATGATATTAAACACTATTTATTTACTAACTTGTTCTTGTAAAATAGCATCATTTGAATGACGAGCCAAGGTTGATTGTTTGTTGTGTTGTTTAACTTTGCATCAGAAATTTTTCAGCTGTTCACTTTTATTTAAGTTACCTAATCTCTTTGTATTCCTGATATTTGCAAGTGTGTTATATGGTCTGTGCTGTACATACTAGGGCACTTAGGGTTTACTGTGAATGTGCTAGCTCACAGAGAGACTTTGCCACAGACAAGCATACCTCACCCAATTCAAATTATGCTTACATTGTGTGATCCAGTCAATTGTCTGTTCCCTTAATGTTAAGAAAGCCGTATGTCAATTTTTAAAGGCTGAAGTTTAAAACTGGCCAGGGTACAAACCCACGACCTCCCATTCTCCAGGCAGATGCTGATAAAGAAACATCTTTTATTTTATAATATGCGATTCATATATATATACTGTTAAATAGTTTTTGAAAGTAACAAATTCATATAGTTTTATATTATCTTTAAGATATACAAGTACACTCTTTACAATAAATTACTGGATCATGGTGCCTCTCAACACCTAGGTTTGAATCCCACTTGGTCAGAACCTAATGCGATAAAGTTTGCCATTTTGCTTGCCAAAGGTCAAGGATTTTCTCTGGGAACTCTGGTTGGTTTTCTCCACCATTCTAGAACTGCTGGCTGTCTCGATATAAGGGAATGAATCTTGACTGGGGCATTAAACACCATTAATTAACTCTTTACAGTAAGGCGATCTTCTATAGGCATCCATCTCTAAATAAAGACCACCTGCCGATTAAGATAAACAATTAAAAGTCCCTCTGCTAAATATTTCATCCAAAAAGAATGTCTGTATAAAGACCACCTGTTTAATAGAAACAGTGTTTTTAGATCTCTCTGCGTGTTATTTCAACTTAAAATGGACCTTTTTATAAAGACCATCTGTCAATTTAGGCCAGTGTTATAAAGTCCCTCTGCTCAATATTCCATCCATAAAGAACCACAATATGATATAAAGGCCACCTGTCCATTAGGACCATTTAAAAATTTGTTACCTAATACATTTAAACAAAGATAACCTGTTTTCAAAATCTTCACTTGTCTGGGTGATTTTTAATTGTGTATTGGAAAACATTTACACCATTCAATGTGTCAGAATCTGTTAATCCAAGCTTTTTTTTTAGATAAAGCGATACATGATAATAAACACTTCTGTGACAAGAATCATTTATCCGAGCTTTTTTCAGACTAGGATCACACTACTTAAACAAATATACGTGTCATGTTTTATAAAAGCTTTTTAATGCGTGATCAACATTTATTGAAAGTAGGCAATTTATAAGGCACATGTTCCATTCATGCATCACACTTGTTTTTCATGATTTTGTGTTGGAGATTTGTTAATCTCCCATGATAAAGAGTTATAGATATCTGTTTTGTTTTTGTTTTGTTTTGTTTTTGTTTTTTTTGTTTTTTTTTTTTTTTTGTTTTTTTTTTTATGAGTTATTGAGCCATTTTTTAAACTTGTATGTGAAAAATCACATTTTCACTTTTAATTTTTTCAAGTTTTACAAATATTTATCGATTAGAGGTTATATAAAAAAAAAATTAATTGTCACTATTTAAACAAAAAAAATGTACGTACAATCTGTGATATAGATAGTAAGATATTTTTTCTTTTGAAAAAAGTATCTAGTCAAATTTCAGTTTTTATTTTCTAAAAAAATTGAATTTTTTAGTTTTTCTAAAAAAATGGTAATTTTTTTCTAAAAATTAAATTTTTTATTTTTTCTTATAAAATTTCTGGTCAAATTTTAATTTTTGATTTTTTCTAAAAAATTAAATATTTAAAAAAATCTAGTCACCTTTTAATTTTTTATTTTTCTGAAAAAGTATCCTTTTTGTCAAACACTTTTAAACAACTAGTAATTTAACATCATTGTCAATAAAATAGAGATTGCAGAAGCTCACAATTAGCCAGGCTTTTGTGACATTCTAATTAATACTAACAGAATTGTCATATGTTGAAATTTAAAATGTAATTCTTTTCTGCCAACTAAATATGTGCCCTGTGCTTGTGTAATACTGTAGATTAGACACACCAGAGGTTTTATTTCAACTTCAAAATGATGTCACTAAAATAAAGATTCTTACAGCTAGCTAGTAATTTACTACCAGGTATGTTTAATTCCTATTATTTTAATGATCAATTTTTGTTTATCAAAATCTTTTTCAATGTTTGATTAATATGAACCAGACATCCAATAGGGCCAAGCCAAAAAAAAAAAAAAATGTGTTTCAAGTTTTTCAACTGACCCCTTTTTTTCAATAAAGCCTATCCCTAAAAGATTTTTCCATCAGCATTTCTGATTTTACTGCTTAATCATTTTTACTTCACTTTCACTGTATACGCAGGGACGTAGATAGCAACAATTTATAAAGAAGGCAAAAATAGAAGTGCCAAAGATGCTTTAAATGTAGAGGGTCTGGGGGCATGTTCCCCGGAAAAAAAGAAATTTTTTTAAAAAATATGGTGTTAAATGGTGGATTCTGGCAACACCTGAACCTGATATTTGCTAAGATTGTGTAAATAATCAAGTCTGTACTACCATGGACAAAATATGATTTGATATTTGTTCACTATAAATTATTTTTTATCCTTGTCTATTTTAAAGAAAATTTTTCTTTGGGTTTCTGTAAAAAAAAAAATTTAAAAAATAATACAATCTAATTTTTACAGAGGCTGTGAGGTGCCTCAGTTGCCTCATAGTAAGCTACACCCCTGTTGGGTTTACACCTATGTTTTTATCTAGAAAACGCTGTGTAAGTTGCAAGTATATATATAAACTGCTTCAAGTATATAAATAACAGTTTCAGTATGTATTACATACATATTTGCATTGCCATGGACCAAAAAATTTTAAAAAGAAACATACCATTGAACCTCAGTTTATTTGCAAGTGATACCTAAAACACACTTTTTTTTTTTTGGCCTTATCTTACTGGTTCCACTAACCACTTATGATCCATGGTAGCTGCATGGTCTAAAGTATGACCTTATAGATCATTTGAGACATATCCTAAAATGTGTGATTAAGTTGGCAGCTCACTTGTTGATGGTTGGTAATAAGTTTTTCTCTCAGGGAATTCTGGTTTCCTCCACCATTTCAGAAATTTTTGTCTCAAATCTTTGTCTGAGCATTAAACTTGCATTATTTAACCCCAAGCACTCATACATGTATAAAATAATGAACCCCATAGCTAGCTGGCAATTTTGAACAATCTGTGATGATCAAGAGGCTCATCACAATTTCTTTAAAAAAGATATTATTCTGCCAACAAAATATATTCCAGCTCCACTTTAAACAAAATTTAAAGTTGTTGTCACTAAAATAGAAACATTCAACAAGCTGGCATTGTATCTGGGACATGTTAATTATCAAATTCAGAATATTCCTTTCTATTTTTTGCTTAAATTTAAAAAAAGAAAAAGGAAAAAATAAAAAATAAAAAATAAAAAATGAAATAAAATAAAAGAAACATGTCATCTAAACATGTACCAGTGCCAATAAGTAACTTAAATCTTTTATCAAATGGAGGTTGTGAAATTTAAAATCATTGTTGCTAGTTAACTGTAAGATGAAAAAATTCATTCAGCATAGCTAGCCAGCAGTTTGAAAAACTAAATAAATAATTATTATAGTAATGGTTTTAGAATGTTTATTTTTGAATCTGTTAATTCTGCATCAGTATTTACCATGCTTTAATAAAATCAGAATACATTATTGTTGTTAAATTAAAAATCAGTTTTGCAGCTAGCTTACAATTTCAGAATTACATGTAGTTAAATCAATGACGTAAGAATTTAATACATATCAATTTTGGAAAAAAAATAATTGATGTTCGGCTAACCAAATATGTAACAGTAATTTTAGTTGACAGATGCTTTATCCAACCAGAAGTAATGAAATTTAAATGCCATCATTTAAACAGAATTCAAATTATCTCTGCGGTCATTTTATGGAATTTCACTTTAAGCAATTAAGTGTCGTATTTGTGTTAGGAGTTTCGGTATTAGAATCTTAAATGCTTACAGTATACTGCTAGTTATTGCTGTTTGTTACCATGGCAGCTCAATAGTCGCTTCATCTCATGGGAAAACCTTTGTGTTTCCGCAAGAATTTTCTGTTAATAAAAAATTCATCAGATTTTGGGATATATACATGTTTATTCTGAAGTGTTAATGTGGATATATCAATGCATTGTCTGATACGCAACATATTGCAATAGTGATGTCTATTTTATTGGCTTTATATACAGTGTGTAGAAGCAGACGACATGCTTGGTGATTGTAACTCCCGGTCAATATTGGACAATCAGATTGGTTTTTCTTCCTCACCTGCGATTTATTTTATTTGTGTCATCATAATGATTCTGTCATACTGCAATCGGTAATGGATATCTTTTAGTATTTTTCTGCACCAAGCAAAACTTTTTTTTGAAAAATGGCTCCGGATATTAAAAATGAAAATGGTAAGTGTCTGCATTATAATATGTGTGAATTTTGAAAAATAATTTTGAATATAAACTGAAAGGTTACCATCAATTTTTTTATCAACAACTTTTTTTTGGCAAATGTAGTCATTTATGCATTTATTCAAATAATGACATCAGTATTCTAAAAAAGTTTTTTATCTATATCATATTGAAATTGTCACATGCAGTAATTATTTGTGTACTTTTTTTAGTCAATATTATTCTAAACTAGCTGTTATTTATTTATTTATTTATTTATTTATTTATTTATTTATTTATTTATTTATTTATTTATTTATTTATTTATTTATTTATTTATGTATGTATGTATTTATTTTTGGTTCATTCATTTATTCATTCATCCAACCATCCATCTATTTCTTTCTTTCTTTCTTTCTTTCTTTCTTTCTTTCTTTCTTTATTTATTTATTTATTCATTTATTTATTTATTAACCAATTAAAGATAAAAGTGTTATTACATGAGTATCTTTTTGTCTCTGCATAATTAATGCATAGACATATTAAGTGAACAACCTTTTTAAATTTGTTATGTTATGTACCTGCTCATTTGAAGATCAATAGAACTCTTTTATATATCGTTTACTCAATATTTTTCGTCTGGGCTGAATCTTCAAAGAGTCTCTCGGGATTTAAATCTTTCAGATGTAAAAATTCATTTGATTTGTACATATTTCTAGTCTGTGAATCGCAATATACAGATGACAAAAAATGTAGAACTCTTTTACATTGAAGGTTATTAAATCAGATTTTTTTCAATTATAAAAATGGATCAAAACGAAATACTGGAAGCCTGTGAAAATATGATGTCTTGGGTTTTTGTGATGTGTCTGTGTGCTTTGTGTTACCTGCACATTTCATTCTGTCTGCATCTGGTTTCATAAAACACACAACAGGCACATGATTTGTATCAAAGTTTTTTAGTTGTTGTGTGTATTCACAACAGCTAGTTTACAATATTTCTTGCATTTTCGTTATGGTACTTATTCTTTGTCAGAGACCGTTACAGGTTGGCTCGTTATCAGTTTAACAAACTCAGTGATCTGTGATATTTAGCTGTTGACATTTTGGCCAAGTTTTCTAGCACTTTTAAGGTATTGCTAGAATCATGCACTTAAGTTTAAAGTGGATCAGAAAGCTCATGCACCTAATTGTAATACTTGAGATCAATTTTTTTTAAAAAATTTGCCTAATCACAAACATGATTAAAAATTAACATTCCACCAATCAACAACCTGCTTTTATGTGGTTTGTGTGTGTTGGCAATGTAAAATGAATTTTTTCAATTTGCATGTTTGTATAAGTGTGTGCATTACTGGAAAAAACATATTCATTTTCCAAATCCAGTCATAAATAGCTGTAAAAGTGATAAGACTTCATTGGATCAAAAAGCTTTTAAAAGGAGACCATAAAAAAAAAAAAAAAAAAAAAAAAAAAAAGAAAAAAAAAATGTTTTTGATTGCCAATTTTGAGTTATGAATTTTAACATGCGTGTTCAAACACTACATTTTTAAATAACTGTAAGTGACAATCAGTATTATGAGATTGTATAATTTTGTATACATTTTTCCTCCAAAGTTATTGAAAGGATAGACTTCAAACTTTGTAGGTCTGTTCATGAGATAGTTTAAATGTGCATACATGTCATTGGTCACTAATAGTTGTATTTTGTTATTCCCCTTCTTGTTTATTTCTTCCTGCTTTGTGTTTGTCACTGTTCTAAAGCTATTAAAGTGACTTACCTCCAAAAATGTCTCGGGGGGGGGGGGGGGGTTGTGGGGTGGGGGTGGGGGGGGGGAGCCTCAGTGACCAGTGGTCTAATGCACTTGTTTACAGATCGCATCGTCTCTAAATGCCTAGGTTCAAATTTCACTCGTTTTATTTGTAGCTTCACCATTGTCAATGTCATTGTAGGTCACAGGACAACCTAGACCAAGTTTTAAAAAAACCCTCTCTTTTCATAAACCAATGATTAGAGGTATAATTTGATGTGATATTTTGATTGCGATTGGTATACATTCATTTTCATCCAATTTACTCAAAAAAGGGTATATGTTTTTGCTTGAGTTTAAATTTAACCAAGTTCAAAGGTCAGAATGATGACAATTTAAGTTGGGAGATACGGTTTAAATTGTTATACAATGTCCCTTAAACTGTAGGGGCCAAATTTTCCATATGTATGCTTTATAATGCCTCTTGCCACTTAGATTATAATCCCAATCTTAACAGATTCTAGTGTGAGAAAGTTTGTCAGTTCATTTGTCCGAGGTTGATGGTTTTTCTCTGGGTATTCCAGTTTTCTCCACCATTCCAGAGCTGACTACCTCAATATAAGTGAAAAAAAAATTGACTAAGGTATAAAACACCATAACTTCATTCTACTTAAAATATTTTCAGATGTTAAATTAATGAAACATTTATAGAGATGTACATATTATGTTATTAGTTGCTATGGTTGCAATCAGATATAAATAATTTAAATGAGTGCTGTCGATTGCTTCTTGTGCCGTATGCATATATAATGCTTTTTTTAAAACCATGCATTTATGGTGATTAATTATCTTTTATTCTTTTTTCATTATTTAATTTTAATAAAATTCCATTGCAGAAAGGGAAAACCAAATTGAAAAAAAATATCCATGTACGTTAAAATCTTTGATTGGTACATTATACAAATTTTGTCCTTTTATTTTTTAAGACATTTTTAAATGGTAAGGTATTGGATACCTTATTTCTTTTATACAGTGGTTTTGTTTGCCTAAAATTACTACCGAATAAAGGTAGTTTCCCCATGAGAAATAAGACTAAAATTTCCCAATTTGACAACTAAAATTCCCCCAAAAGGCAACAGTGGCACACAATTAAATAGTTTAAGATAAATCCAGTCGTCCAAAACTGTTCTGACAGAAAAAAAAGGTTAGATATTGTCACAATATAAAATCTTTGCAATGAATTTCAAAATTCCGAGCGTAATATGTGACATAAAAAGGGTCCAAATTTTCCCAATCTGAAAGGTAGTAAGGTAGTTTTTAAAAACCATAGCAAAATCACTGTTATATATATATGAAGATTTCTCCATATGTGTGATTTTTCTTGTTTGAATCAGGCAGGTAAAAAATGTGCTGCACACACACACACACACACACACACACACACACACACACACACACACACTTTGATGATTATATTACTAGTCTACATTAATCTATATCATGTGAGAATCAAGCTTTCTGACTAATTAATCCATGGATCAATGTTTTGATACAGGGCAACAATCAAAGTGAAATGATGGATAGTATTTATTTTATGTTACGGTATTAAACATAATATTAATCTCAATAATTTTTTGCAATCTACATTTTCATCTCTTTTGAAAGACTCTGAATTCAATTTCTACAGATCAAAGTTGAGTTGAGTAATGATTTTTTATGGCCCAGTCAAGATTCTTTCACTTATATCCATGCAGGCAGTCGGTTATGGAAAAAGAACTTTGTGACATTATTTTGCTTACGCACATTTAGTAAGGCATGTGTACACTACTGCTCATAGAACGTTGAAGATGATATATATTTTAAAAGTAGAAAATTTTGCTTCATGGCCATAAATAGTTTATCTAACAATAAATGATTTCCCATGATATACCTTTAGCGGAAAATTTTCGCATCAGCTAATTTTTGGGAGTATCCAAATTCAAATTAAAAAAATTCCTGTACTTTTATTTTTGCATCACTTGGGATGGTCAGTGCAATTATAAGTGAAGCATACTAAAATAAAATATTTGCGAAAGTTTTATTTTCATATCTTTTTACTCTCACAAATACACATGAAAATAAAAGTTTACAAAAAAAATTATCCATTCACATTATATCTATCCAAGACAATAAAATAGTTATTAAAAAAAAAAAAAAAAAAAAAAAAAAAAAACCAATTAATTAACTATAACTGATGAAGGAATGTGATTTTAAATCTATATGTAAACATTCAGTATGTTACTTTTTTGGAGCACATACGGTACTAATATCCTTTGGAAGACCACCTCGGTGAATCAGTGGTAGAGTGTCTGCCAAAAGAGCAGGAGGTTGTGGGTTTTACCCAGGTGGGGTCATACATAAGACTTTAAATTTGAGATACTGTTTCTTGACCCCTGATGCCCATCATTAAGAGGACAGAGTATCAACTTGTTCACCCAGTCCTGGGATAATGGATGTGGGAGTGGTATGCTTTTCTGTGGCATACTGACTTGGTAAGCTAGCACCTTACCAAAAAAGTTGCCAAGTGGGCACTAGTACATGACAGTCCATAAAACACACTTGCATATCACATGCATACACAAAATTGTTCTTAGATTAATCCGATTAATAAACTTGCTCTTGTCAGAAATAGCTGAAAAATTGCTGACGCAAAGTTAAACAAAAACAGATTTTTTTTGGTTAAAAATAAGAAACATGTTTTTATTGGAACTGACTGCCTCTGTATAACTAAAAAAGCTTAAGGTATAGAAAACACAATTACAGATCTTAACATTACCCTTAACCTGACCGTTATAGATCTTAGCCTCTATACTACAGTTCCATTGGGTGTTGTAAAACATGGCTGAGTCATCATTGCCATAAATAGTTTTAATAATGCTGATGTTGCTTAAAACAATAATTTACTCACTGATCCTACTCCTCCCTATCATCCGGGGCCTCGGTGACCAAGTGGTCTAAAGCACGCGCTTATGGATCACAGTTCCTCTCACCGCCTGGGTTCGAATCCCACTCAGGACAGATCCTAGTGTGAGAAAGTTTGTCAGTTTGCTTGCCGAAGGTCGGTGGTTTTCTCCGGGTACTCCGTTTTAATCCACCATTCCAGAACTGACTGCCTAAATATAAGTGAAAGAATCTTGAATGGGGCGTAAAACACCATTACTCCACTCCACTCCACTCCTCCCTATCATCATCATCATTTGAGTTTATAATTGAAATATTTCATGATTTTTCTTTTTTTTTTGTGTTTAATTTTCATTAGGTAGCTTTAATACTATGATATTTAATTGTGATGTTAATTTCAGTAATCAATTTCAATCTGAAGTTTTTTAATATCAATTTCAGGATATTATATGAAATATTATTAGACACAGTGACATTTGATAGGCAATATAATATACTTTTTGATGGTTAAGCAGCTTTTTCACAATATTTTTTTTGGGACCATCGGTGGCAAATTGGTTTGAAGTGTCAGCTTATGGATAAAAGCATTTCCCTTTGCCTAGTTTGAGTTTCACTGGGACTGATTCTAGTGAAAAAAGTTTTGAGTCTCACTGGGGCGGATTCTAGTAAAAAAAAGTTTGAGTGTCACTGGGGCGGATTCTAGTAAAAACGTTTGAGTCTCACTGGGGCAGGTTCTAGTGGTAAAAGTGTTTGAGTCACTGGGACTGATTCTAGTTAAAAAAGTTTTTACTGGGGCAGATTCTAGTAAAAAAAAGTTTGAGTCTCACTGGGGCGGATTCTAGTAAAAACGTTTGAGTCACTGGGGCAGGTTCAAGTGGTAAAAGTGTTTGAGTCACTGGGACAGATTCTAGTGAAAAAAAGTTATGAGTCTTACTGGGGCCGATTCTAGTGAAAACAAGTTTGTCAAGTCTCTTGCTAAAGGTCAGATTATCTCACGACACTCAAGTTTCCTCAACGATCTAAGAACAAACTGCCTTCCTCTGTATAAATAAAAAAGCATAGAAAACACAATTACAGATCTTAACATTACCCTTAACCTGACCGTTATAGATTTTAGCCTGTAAACTACAGTTCCATGGCATTTTGTAAAACATGGCTGAATCATCATCATCATCATCATCATCACCATCATCATTGCCATCATCAATATAATAACCATCATCATCATGCCATCATGATGACTATCATCATCATTTTCATCATAATTATCATCATCAATGTCATCATCATTATCATCATGATGACATCATCATCATATATGGTTAGAAATATGATTACACTTATTTTATTTTTATATTACATTACCCACACCTGCATTATAATTGTTATTACTATTATCACATTACTCGTCTGATTTCCAATTTTTTTATAAACAATATTTCGAAGTTTGTTTCATTGTTTATGTGGAAAAGAATATTGCTTCAAGATACAAAATTGATAAGTAGATGACTATATTTCGTAGACATTTCAATAAAGCAATTATGATTATTACGAGATCGGCAGCAGACATCTGAGAGAAAATAACTGCTTGATGATTATATTCCCTACGATAATAATTGATACACTTCTTTAGAAGTCACTTTGTTTGAGACAGTAAATTATACTCAATTTTCATAGAAAATCAAATAAACATAAAATAAGTTTGGTTTTTTTTTTCGCTTACTTGAGTCTAGTCAACAGGAAATTGTTTTGCACATCACCAATGACAATAAAGTATCTCCTCACTAAGATAAGATATTTTACGTCACCAAGGACATCCTTTCAGGTGTAATTATCACCATTTTTTTGACATCTAAAACCGCCCAAATGTGGTGACATTTTTTTCTTTTTACAGAAATATTTATGGTAATTGAAGAAGTCCATAGCAACTTTTAGTTATGATTAGTGGCCGGAAAAGATTAGCATTAGCTAACATTGTGAGTTTATTAGTATGGTACTAAATATCATAAATATTCACAGGGTAAAATTTCATGCTTTTGTAATTTCAAAAAATTAGTTTGGTGCAAATTTGGTGGAATTGTGTTTTGTGAAAATAAATCCCACTAGTAATTTTTGTAAGAAAAAAAGGTCTATTTCAATAAAATTCATTAAATGAATGAAAATTGTAAGCAATGAAAATTGTGAAACTCCTGAAATATTTGAGATTTTTAAGATAAATGATCTACCACCTGAATGACAGATTGTATTTTTGTCTTTTATTGGGAAATGGTATTTTTTAAATGAAGAATTTTCTTTGTTATATTGTTTTCTTTTCATATAAAGTTTTACTTGAATATGAAATGTAAGGTCCTGTGTAAGTATGGCCTTTGTGGCTCATTGGTCTACACTTGACTAACAAGTCACATCTTCTCTCACGACCTAGGTTCAGATCTCACACAGGCAGATTCATAGTATGAAAAAGTTTGTCAGTGTGCTTGTGGAGATATCTTGTTTCAACCATGCATGCTATTATCCTCCACAATCCCTAAACTCACTACATCAATATATGTAAAAAAATTTTTAACTGAGGTGTAAAACATCATTAATCCAATTCAATCTAATCCATGTGTGAGTCCCATACGGTATATGTAAAAGTGACTAGGTTTTTGACCGCATGTGACTATTTGAGTCACTAGGTTTGTGACAGTGAGTGACTATAAGAGTGACTAGGTTTGTGACAGTAAATGACTCAGAGTCACTATGTTTGTGACAGTGAGTGACTATATGAGTGACTAGGTTTGTGACAGTGAGAGACTATCAGTCACTAAGTTTGTGACAGTGGATGACTATAAGAGTGACTAGGTTTGTAACAGTAAATGACTCAGAGTCACTAGGTTTGTGACATTGAGTGACTATATGAGTGACTAGGTTTGTGACAGTGAGAGACTATCAAAGTAACTAGGTTTGTGACTGTGGATGACTATAAGAGTGACTAGGTTTGTAACAGTAAATGACTCAGAGTCACTAGGTTTGTGACATTGAGTGACTATATGAGTGACTAGGTTTGTGACAGTGAGAGACTATCAGAGTAACTAGGTTTGTGACGGTGGATGACTATAAGAGTGACTAGGTTTGTAACAGTAAATGACTCAGAGTCACTAGATTTGTGACATTGAGTGACTATATTAGTGACTAGGTTTGTGACAGTGAGAGACTCAGAGTCACTAGGTTTGTGACAGTGGATGACTATAAGAGTGACTTGGTTTGTAACAGTGAGCAATGCTTAACTTTCATAGAAAATCTAACAGTGTTTGATATTGTTTACCTACTTAGGCTTAGTTGTAACTAAAATGTTTTATTATTCCATCTGTGATTGCCAAATATATTTGTTTTATAAAATAATAACATTGTTATTCTTGGATGTTTACATGTAAAATGGCAATTTTTACTCTAGAAATAATGTCATTAGTAATGTATTGGGTCTTGTGGTCAAAAGGACCTTATTTCTTCTTTTTAATAACTTAATAAAAGAAATGGTTCTCAACACTAGATGAACAGTGGTGGTATGACTTTTATTCGTCTACATGTTTCGACAGCTATGCTGCCTTCATCAGGATTTTTTTTATAACTTGTAACATTCCAAAATTGTCAGCTCTAAACTCTGCTCAGATTTACTCTGGTAACCACTTTCTGTCAACACAATGCTAATGTAAGTGAAAAATACTCAACATTTTACTAGTATACTACCATTTTCTATATAAAAATGTAAACATAATTCACTATCACAAACACTTGGACAGTAATTGAAGTATTTTTGCAAAGAAAGTGGAATGACCTGGCGACTAAATCATTGTCATCACTGACGAGAGGTTGTATAATAGCCATATATAGACTAATTTATATACACTGGGGAGTACAGAACCTAAACTTGACTGAACTGACACATAATTTGTCAATATGTTTTATAAATGCAGTAGGGTATAAAATCCCCTTCCACCACATTTAGATCCATTTATATCAAATTACCCATAGTTCTTAAATAATAAATGATGAGAAATGGCTTGTCTCCTTCGATGACATTGTCAATACTTTATTTATTAACCTGATGAGAATCTCCCTCTCAGGATACTGAGATAAAAGCTTGTTTACAAATCTGTATTTTTTTTTACATGACAAACAAATTATCTGCAATTGTTGGAGTGAAGTGGAGTAGAATAATGGTGTCTTATGCCCCTATCACACTAGGATTTTGTCCCAAGTGGTGAGAGGCGCTGTGATATGTTGAGGCATGCTTTAGACCACTTGGCCACCGAAGCCCCCTGCAACTGAGGGAAAAAAATCTATAGCTCAAATCAAAATTGATAATAAATAATAAAATTTCGGCAAAACAGTCATACCAAAATCTGAAAAAAGTAACTTGGTATAATTGGTGTATGCAGTCAAACCAGTTACAGCAACCCCCTCTATTTCATGACCACTTGTCTATTCAGTAAAACTTATATTAACAACAACCTTTATATGCAGACCACCTGTTTATACAGTACCTGTTGTAAAGAACATCTCTATATAAAGGCTGCCTTGGCACTTTAACTTAAGGGTTAATATTCCTCTAATTTCAAAATGTTTATATATTTACAATTGGAGTAGACCTTTGTTAGGTACGGTCAACCTATTTTCTTTCCCTAGTATTCAATCACATTCAAATGGCTTCCAATTACTTTATGTTTAACTTTGCAATTATATCTCTAAAAATTATTATATTTTATTGGATTTTCTTTTTTGCCAGCCCTATTTGAAATCAATTTGCTCTATCAATTTTTTATGTTCATGGAAAGCTTAGATACAGGAAATTAATGGACCAGAAGTTTTATTTTTATGTCATACTAACATGATTATGAATACAAGAAAATACAAGTAAAAGTGTTTGCTATTTGTGACTCTCTTTTATCATACTACATCCTCTGTGGCTCAGTGGTTGTATATCCGCCTTTGAGAGTTTGTAGGTTTGAACTGCATCCAGGTCATACGTAAGATTTGAGATATTGCTTTTCCTCTAGTGCCAGGGGACCTCGGTGGCTGAGTGGTCTAAAGTGTGCGCTTACGGATCACATCGCCTCTTACAGCCTGGGTTCGAATCCCACTCGGGACAGATCCTAGTGTGAGAAAGTTTGTCAGTTCGCTTTGCTGAAGGTCGGTGGTTTTCTTTGGGTACTCTAGTTTTCTCCACAATTCCAGAACTGACCGCCTCAAAATAAGTGAAAAAATCTTGACTGGGGCATAAAAAACCATTACTCCACTCCACTCCATTCTCTAGTGCCAGCAATAAGCATCAACTTGTTTACCATGTTTTAGGACAATGGACTGGGAAAGTGGTTCGCCTGTCTAATTTTGACTTGATGAGCCAGCATCTTTCCAAAAAGTTGCCGTGTATGGCCATAACACACTTGCACGTCTCACACATACATGAACTTTTTTTTTTTTTAATTTTTTTTTTTTTTAGTTTTTACAAAATATGAAACAAAAAAACAATACATTATCCACTCACCCATTCACTCGAATTTATAGCTGACTAGAATTAATACATACAGTTGTCAATAAAACATGTTCAGATATTGTAAATAGGCTAAGTGGTTACTATCTGTATAAGAAGCTGTCTAGTTATTGTATCACATATCATGTTATAATCTCTATAATCTTAATGAACTGATCATCATACTAGCTATTTATCATGGAGCAGCTGTTTATAAACATTTCATTTCTGATTAAAGAGCTTGTGCTTACCATTTTTATTAAAGATTTATTCTTCAATTTTCATATACAATGTAGTTTTGGAGTTCTATTTTGAAGAAAGCTAAGCATGGCAAAGAACACATAAATGAACTTGTTCATAGATTAATCTAAAGATTTATAACCGTGTTCTTGTTGGGAATAGCTAAAAAACAACAATAAAACAACATCAGCCAGAGCTCCAGATAAGAATTGGACTTAAAGGGTCATTACCCCCTACTTTTTTTTTCTAAAGGGTATCCTGTAAAATTTAAAGAGTATGGATACTGTTTCAAAGACAACATAAAGAGCATTTTCAATTTTTCAGTCATTTATTCATAACTCTCACTATCTTGTCCCATTTGATGTAATAGGTGGACTTACCATCAACATTGTATATATACGTTTAAAACTCAGTTTCAATTCTGACAAATATCATTGATGATTGTCGTACCATCCGCTCTGTATTTGTTGTTGTGGTAACAAAATTCAAAATACTACCGCTGTCTGACTGTTTGCGCAGATAACCGCTTTTTTTTCACTGCAGACGACATTTTGTGATATGAACCCTAAAGGTGAAAAGAAAATGATATAGGATAAGATTCGAGACCGGAACTAATTTTGACTATGATAAAAAGTACAATTCCGGACCGGATTCTCCATTACGTTTTCAATTTTTCATCATTCTTGATCATTATAGCATTTAGAAATGTAAGCTTGTATGAAAGCATAAATATTTATGAAAGCGATAAATGTTTACAAAATCATGGTTACTCGAAATGTAAAGCGTAATGAGTAATTTCAATGTGTTTTGGTAGGTCACCAGTTAAATGTCAAAGCGTATTTTTAAATGTCATAGCGTATTTACTCAAATATGCCTCTTATCTGGAGCTCTGATCAGCAACTTAAATAGAAAGTTGTTTTTTGTATTAAGTGATTATTTTTTAAAGTATATTTAGGAATCAGTTTTAAGCAGCATTAATTAAGTAACATCATAACGAATTCCCTTTTAGCTTGAATTTTCGATTCTGTCACAATATGTCGATAACTTTGATCGGCCAACTTTAAAAAATTTTTTTTTTATGGCTTAGTTAAACTTACATAATATAGGTAATGAATTAATAAATAACAGGCAGAAATTCAGTCAAGTTTGGAACCAACGGAAATTATTCAACTGACAACTCAAAATGATTAGGATTTAAAATCTGTTTTTTTCATCACATGCTTTAGAAAAACCTTCTATATTACTTGTCAGTGATTTTGCCACTTGCTTATTGTCAAAGTATTTTAATGTTGAAAATCTTTCTCTTATATATTTTACTTTATAAAACTTCTTTTATTTATCTCCAAACCCTTTTATATAAAACCAGACCTTTTAATATAAAACCAAATCCATTTTTATAAAACCAAATCCCTTTGGTGGCCAAGTGGTCTAAAGCGCTTGCTTACCGATCACAGTGACTCTCACCACCTAGGTTTGAAACCCATTTTGGCAGATCGTAGTGTGAATAAAGTTATCAGTTCGCTTGTCCAAAGTTGGTGGTTTTTCCCAACACTCTGGCTTTCTCCACTATTCTAAAACTGCATGATTACTTGGATAGGGGTGAAAGAATCTTGACTGGGTCGTAAAACATCATGAATCCAATCCATTTCAGTCCTTCATACAAAACCAAAATATGACTGAACATATTGTGACAGTAAATTGATGTTTTGTTGGACTGTACTTGTTAACATTAATATAATATAATATTTCTAAAAGGAACACCTGCTTGACCGAATCATGTATTTGGTTTGAACAACTTTTAACATTAACAACATGTAACGTTAACATTAAAAAACAGTAACAATGGCAGATTAAATTAACCAGTATATCTTTTCATGGGGGGCCACGGTTTCTAAATTTTATATACTATAGTGGAGATCATATTCATAACTTGTTTAGTGACGAAACCATCTAAGAAACACTATATTTTCTGAAAGAGCTATAAAACTGTAATGAAATGTGTAGGGCATATTATATAGTTAATCAAACACACAGCCCAGTCTTGGATTCATTTTCTGCCAAACACTATATAAATCTCTGAAAGAAAGATGTCACCTTTGGATATATATTAAGCCTGTAATCACATAAACCTGTTGTAGTATGAAGTGACAGTTCTATTCGGCTAACTTGCTCAGATAACCATTGATAACTTGATTATAACAAAAATTACACCATAACTAGTTTCTTGTATTGATTAACATGTCTGTGTTACTCTATAACAAACTGATAGATGGTTAGAACAACTTTACTGATTTACATTTTGTTCTTTCTAAAGTTGAAGTAGGTATCGGAATTGTGATTATCCTGTGTTAATTAGACACTAGAAATCCCCTGCAATTAGCTTCTACTCTGATAATGGCAGCCATGTTGGTCGAGTGGACTTGAGCATGCTTAAGAATCATAGTCACTCGGCTTCTTACTGCCTAGGTCTGAATACCGGTTGGGCAGAGCCTCCTGTGAGAAGGTTTTGTTAGTATGCTTGGAGAAGGTCAGTGGTTTTCCTCTGGCACTCTGGTTTCTTCCATTATTTCAGGACTGACCGCCTCAGTACAAGAGAAAAAATAAAGACTGGTGCAAGAAAACCTGTTACCCTGCTCTTTCTACTCATTTCTCTTTAAATATCCATGATTCGGATCCTTTTATTAATCTTGATACATTTCCATAAAAATTCAAAATGATTGACAACTTGCAGATTTTATCGTCTGCTTTAGATTTTTTAAGATACATATGAAAAAATACTTAAGAACAAAATTAAATTAAAAATCATAAGTTATTATAGGTGGTTTTGATTACTAGACCTCTCGGTTATAGGCCCAACACACTTCCACTGAGCCACTTTTAAGTTACAATATGGAACTCCAATTTGATGTCACCCATCCACAAGTCTGTGGTCATGCCAACTTGCATACAAACCCACTGACATTTTGAAGAACAAGGTTTCTTGAATAATTAACCTTGGGGGAAAATATATAAAGGTTATTATTTTATTATTATTATTATTATTATTATTATTATCAAGGATACACATATTTTGTTGTATGGCGTTGGCACCTATTACCGGTGTATACCTATTTCCGGTGCATTCGGTATTTTTCCAATAAATTTCGTTTTGCCGGTCCGTTCGGAATATTGTTTACCTGGGAAACTATCGGGAAGCTGTACTGTGACAGGACAAGATTATTTTTCGTAAACGCATTAAATTATGGTAAATATTTCATTTCTGACACAATACCTTATTTTTTAACATGTCTGAGCATTCCGCTGATACATGAACACGGAAAAATATTCCCACATTATCTTAAAATCAACCTCCTACACTCCAACCTCTTGATTATGTTGTCTGCATCTCACTTCTTCCAATACACAATGTCACGTGATCAAAATATCCCGCTTCGCGGAAAAAGAACCCATTCATAAACATATATAGCCATATTGACTGCTTTCACTTTTTGCGTCTCAATATGAATTTTTTCCCTATATTGCCTTTGCAGAAACACGATATGTATTGAAGTTTCCCCTTAATCTATTCAAAATTCTGGTCTTTGCAAATCCGTAGTAAAAAAGATTTACACTATACGGATGTAATTTACTCATGTGGTATGTTCCTCCTAATAAAGAAGCACCTAATTACAAGTCCATATATATATCTATATTCTTCCTAATAAAGAAGCACCTAATTACAAGTCCATATATATATATATATACACACACAGATATATATATATATATATATATATGTATGTGTGTGTGTGTGTGTGTGTGTGTGTGTGTGTGTGTGTGTGTGTGTGTGTGTGTGTGTGAAAATATATACACCTTTTCTTTTTCTTTTTCAAGGCAACTACCACAGTGAAAAAGAAAAGGTTATATGAGGCTGAAAATTTAAATTATGCCTATGATGCAGTGAAATTGAAAGGTCTGTCAGTTTACAAAGCGGCACGTCAGTATGGTGTTCCAGAAAGTACTTTAAGAGATAGAACATTAGGTGTTGTTCAGCTGAATAGTAACCCTGGTCCAAAGACATTACTTACCTATGATGAGGAATTGAAACTAAAACACCATGTAGAATATATGGCAGAATTGGGATATGGCTATGCTAGAGGAAATTTTTTAGATATATCATCAGACTATTCTCACTTCCTTGGTAAAACTCCTAGTGGTTTCAGGCTCAGTAAAAAATGGTATTCTGGCTTTATGAAAAGGTGGCCCGACTTGAAATTAAAAACACCTAGGAAACTGGCAATTCAAAGAGCTGAATGTACTTCAAAAGAAACCATAAATAAATATTACAAAGAACTTGGCACAATAATGACCCAATACAGTCTTCACGACAAACCTGAAAACATTTATAATATAGATGAAACTGGTTTTTCAACTGAACATAATCCCTCCAAAGTAGTTTGTAATATCAACCTTAAAGTTCAGGCTATCACTTCTCCACGGGGAAGTAATGTGACTGTAATTGGTTCTGGAAACGCGCTAGGGACATCCTTGCCACCATATTACATATTTCCTGGGAAGAAGTGGAACCCTAACTTTCTGGAAGGAACACCAACAGGTTCAAATGGAGAATGCACAGAAAGTGGATGGTCCAACTCCGCTGTTTTCAAACGATTTTTGCAAATACACTTTCTTAAATATGCACAAAGAAATAATGACAGTCCACTTCTAGTTTTGTACGATGGGCATACTTCACATGTGAATCCTGGTTTAATTCAGTGGGCAAGAAGCAATAACATTATTTTTTTCGTGTTGCCTCCACACACCTCACATCTTCTTCAACCCCTTGATGTTGGATGTTATGGACCACTTAAACAATTATACTACCGTGAATGCAGGATTTATCTGAGATCAAATCCGGGAACAAAAATTACCAAATATGAAGTTGGGAAGCTCTCTGGTTCTGCTTACACAAAAGCCATGACACCGTCAAATCTTTGTTCATCTTTCCGGAAAACTGGCATATTTCCTTTCAAGCATACAGTACCTGAATCAGCGATGAAACCAGCAACACTTTATACCATAAATGATAATGAACCAAAAGAAATTCAAACTACCAATGACAACTTTACAACTACTGCCTGCGATCACGAGAACACACAATCACTGCTTGTCGCTTCAAATAAAGAAAAAGATGAAATAAAACAGACTAGCCCCTCAATATTTTTAAATGCACTTTCAATCACAAGTGAAACAATTAAGAAAAAAAAATCAAACAACGGCAAGAAACGCGATACTATCACTGGTAACATTGGAAAACGCAAAAATGTTCAATTAATCCACTCATCGGCGAAGAAACAAAAAATGTGCAGTCAAACAAATAAAAGAAGAGTCAGTAAAATATCAAAAATACAGAAGCAGAGAAGTCCACAATGTTCTCCTATTGCTGGGCCTTCAAGATCAACACCGTTTGTCAGCAATGATGGGATCAATATAGATACTAGTGATGAATGTATAAGTGATTATGATGATGACAATGATGATGATCATGAAGTGTGTTGTGTTTGTAACAAGTTTAGTCCAGATGCTATGCGTGGTTGTACTGGTCTGGTCATTTTGAAATGGGCTAAGTGTGACTTTTGTGAGCATTGGACTCATTTGATATACTGTTCTTCTGTCCGCGTGATCCGTTTAGGTGACAAATTTAGATGCCCTCATTGCACAGATAAGTAGACTGTTGTGGGAAGTTGACACTACCTTTTCAAAGTAAATATACATTTGAATAATATTACTAAAATAATAATTTAAGGTTCAAACAACTGTAATTTATATTTTTTACACTTTGTAATATCATATATATATTACAAACAAAATGCGAAACATTAGCATGAATAATAGCTTCTTCGATGGCAATGTATCCGTAGTCCGCAATTCTTTTTCTAATGCACCGGAATTAGGTCCCTTTCGTTATTGACAAGTCATGTAGGGTAGCTCCAGTAGCGACTGAAGTTGTTAACATCGAAGTGCCAATGCAAACAAAGTAAAGTTGCGAATATAAGAAACAAATATTGTTCTTTAAATTGTTACTGAGACAATCTGCAAATACTTCCACTGCTAATAAAAAAAGAGTCGTAACTATTATCACCACCGGTAATAGGTTCCTACAGCATAATATCAGAAATGTCAAAATTACAAATTAAGGCTATATTTTGTTTTTTATTAATCATAAATCATAAAAGAACGAATAAATAGTTGATGATTCGGGAATTTATTGTTATTAAACTTGATGTAATAGATTTTTGTATGACAGAATTGGAAATAAAATCTTTTGTTCCTAGTTAACAATGTAGCGCCAGTCACATTTAACACATGAATACGTCATCTCTCGGAATCTAAAATGTTTTTAGATTCTCTAATCCATCATTCCATCACCTTTGGCAGCTTCAATTGATAGGGTTTTTTATTCAGAACCAGAATGCATACAAATACCTTGTCAGAATCGTTAATGCAGAAACATTTTTTGTTGACGATCCACTGTTTTCCACGAGGTTGCTCAGTTTGATATTTCCATTGTTACGAATTCTAATACAGTCCTTTTGCTAATCCATTGTAATTACATTTTAAATGACAGAATGGAAAATATATCATGAATTAAATGCCCAAGATTGATCCGTTTTTATGCAGACATGAAAAGATTTTATTTTTTTATTTTCAATTCCAGAATTTTAGCAAACTGTGTTATTTGGATTTGTACACAATGCAGTATTTTTTAACTTTAATGGTAACTCAATTTAAGTACAAATTTTTGTCACAGTGGTACGTTATAAATCAAGTGCCAAAATAATTATTTTAGAGAGGTGAAAGAGTGGAGTAGAGTGGAGTAATGGTGTTTTACGCCCCAGTCAAGAATCTTTCACTTATTTCGAGGCGTACAGTTCTGGGATGGTGGAGGAAACCGGAGTGCCTGGAGAAAGACACTGATCTTCGGCAAGCGAACTGACAAACTTTCTCACACTAGGATCTGTCCAGAGTAGGATTCGAACCTAGGCTGTGAGAGGCACTGTGATCCGTTAGCGTGCGCTTTAGAACACTCTGCCACCGAGGTCCCTAGAGAGGTAAAACGCAGTTTAAGTAGTTTTGGAACTAAGCTATCAGTTTTTGTTTGGAAGGTTCTAAATTTGGTTCGTGTTTGAAGTCGGGTTTTCTGTTTTGCGATCTTTTTATTTATTTTTTGGAATGATTGAATTAAAATTAATTCCAGAGGAGTAATGGTCTTTTTATACCCTGGTCAAGATACTTCACTGATATTGAAATGGTCACTTCCAGGATGGCAGGAAATCAGAATGCTTTTTGAAAATCTCTGACCTTTGAAAAGCAAATTGACAAACATTCTCACCCTAAATAAGACCTGAGTGTCTCTGGCCTGTAAGCTGATACTAAAAACTTCTTGGCAACCACCACTACAGTAGCTCATTTTGAAGAGTGCTCACTTCATATGTTGGAGGTTGAGAGTTTGAACCCGGCCAAGTCTAAACAAAGAAAATTGGTAGCGACCGTTCTTTTCTCTAGCACTTGGCATTTAAAAATGAAAGTCATGGGGTCCTTTGGATAAGACCTTAAAAATTGATGTTCCATGTCTCAGCAGGTATGGCATGTAAAAGAACCCTCCCTGCACATTGCCCTTAGTTCAGTGCAAAGATAAAAATTTCTGCAACTTCACCTGTAGCTGGTGACATCTAGATATAAGTGAAATATTCTTGACTGTGATGTAAAACACTATCATTCTTAAAATCAATACTTGGCAACGGAGACCCCTTTTTGAAATTAACATTCAGTTTTTTGTATGGAAGGTCTTAAATTTGATCCCAGTTTGAAAATAGAATTTTCTTCTTCTTTTGAAACAAGCATTCAGGTTTGGTGATAAATGTCCCAAATATGATCCCTTTTCCGTTTTGTCTTTTGTTATGGTTTTTGAAATAAGCATTCAGTTTTTGAGTGGAAAGTCCTGAATGGAATAAGGATATTCTTTTGCTGTAGTTAAATATCTTAAAATAAGTATTCAGGTGTGTGTGTGTGTGTGTGTGTGTGTGTGTGTGTGTGTGTGTGTGTGTGTGCATGTGTGTGTGTGTGTGTGTGTGTGTGTGTGTGTGTGTGTGTGTGTGTGTGTGTGGAAAAGGGGGGGTGTGTGGTTAATATGAAACTTTTGAATTATTTTTTAAGTTTTATTTTTCTAAATAAGCACTTACTTTCATTCTGGATTTGGTTCCTTAGTGAACACACTTTTTGCTGTTATTTTGTAATTTTGAAGATCCTGAATTTAATCTTTGGTTTAAAGCCAGGGCTTTTTTTTTGTTTCTGTTGTTTCTGTTGAATACTGATTAAGAGGTTCACATTTCATTGTGTTGTATTGCCTGACTTATTTGAAAGATTTTAATTTATTTTTTTTACAGAGGGATTTCAAAATGGTCTTTTTTGAAGACAATAATTGTTATATATTAATCTAATTGCCATAACCCATATGATTCTCTTTCATTTTTTTTTTCACCGGAGATCACAAGATGGGATTTCGTGAAAGATAATTATTGTTTCATACCAAATCTAGAGATATTTTCTGCCGCCTATAGTAATTGAAGTAGTGATGAATAAAAATTCCTCTCATGAGAATGAAGTGTACATATAGCGAAAATAATTTTGTATCGTTATTAGTAATGGCCAGATAATTAGAAATCACTTCAAGTGTCCGCGGTCAACAAAAGCTGTTACTTTAGATTTCTCATTGTGCCGATAAAGTCAATAAGTTGAGTAAGTCATAAGATTTAAATGTAGCAAGAATAGCGTAATTATTGATGATGGATGTGCAAAAGGTTAAATAATTCAGCAAGGACATTTTATTATAAACACATTTATTGAATTTGGATGTGTGTGTATGGGGGGGGGGGGGGGGGGGGGGGGCTATGAACACAAATCACATCTGTTGACAATCAGCATTAAAAGACTTGTTTAACCTTTTTAAGTTCCTACACTAGACATTTTCTGACAAAAAAAAAAACAACAAAACAATGTCCATGTGATCCAAATAAAGGTTTTTACACCTGAATGAAGTTTTCTTTTACTTGTATGAACATGTTTTCAAGCCGTGAATAGCTGCAATAACCCTGATGCAGCTTTAAACAATAATTCACTTGCTCACTTTTTTATTTGTTTGGAGGCAACAAGTTCAGAGATAATGGAAAAAAAAAATAAGGTACCTAGGGAAAGGATCTGTTAACCTTAGTTAAGCCTTTCATGGGTCATTACTTTTCTGTCAAAAATCAACATCCAGTTGAGCAGAGTGGAGTGGAATAAAGGTTCAATTAGGTTCAGGAAAAGAAAAAGGAAAAGATCTGTTAACCTAGGTCAAGCCTTTCACAAGATATTACTTTTCTGTCAAAAAAGCAAAACCAATTTGAGAGGAACGAAGTGGAGTTTTTAGCCGCATTTAAGATTCTCTCACTCATATGGAGGTAGCAAGTTCCGGGATGTTGGAGAAAAACCGGACACCTATGGAAGGAACTATTCAGCTACAGATCAATTAGATCCATTTGATCCAATGAATTCTATGAATCAGATCGATTGGATTCCATTGTTCAACTGGACTTTATGGTTCAATTAGAATCAAATAATTAATTAGATTTAATGGATTGATCGAATTTCATTGATCAACTGGACTTTATGGATCAAGTGATTCAATTCAATTAATCATCAGCCTCTCTCTCTCTCTCTCTCTCTCTCTCTCTCTCTCTCTCTCTCTCTCTCTCTCTCTATATATATATATATATATATATATATCAAGCTGTCTCTTTTGAAATTTCTCTTTAAAATTCTGGGTTTCATTGTATTGTTATTTTATTTGAATATAATACAGTTATTGAAAATTTTCATCATTGTTTTTGTGTTGGATAACTATTTAATACCATATCCATCTTTATAAAAAAAAGAAATTTTATTGACAATGAACAGTTGTTTAGTAAAATGGCTGCCCTGACATACCCAGGAAACCAATCTGTTTATACCATTAAATTACATATCATCCATTATAACACAACCTATCACTCTGGAGACATTTTGATCATCATTGTCACATAAATGTTTGATACAAATGCAGATGCTTGAAAACCTTTTAGGGTAGTTGTTTTTATTGGCGATATGTTTGTACCAAATTGCTTTTAAACACATATCAAATTTAAAATCAATTATAAAACCATTTATCTTAATGGATAAAACTGATCAATGTTTTTTATCAAAAGAATTTTGTGGGTTTTTTTTCTTTTTTTGTTTTGTTTTGTTTTGTTTTTTGGTTTTTTTTTTTTTGATAAAAAAATCTGAATTATTTAAAACTTGATTTGAATTTAAAAAATTAACTGAATTTTTAAAACCCTTTTTTTTTTTGCATTATAACAATGCAGATGACATATCTTAATTTTTTCATTTGAAAACTGCTGAGAGTTTTCATAAAGCTGTTTTATATCAAAAGATTTTTTTTTTTTGATCGGAATTTTGTAACATTGATAATTTGAATCTTGATATGAATTTAAATTCCATCAGATGATTACAGATCCATTAAAGGCTGTGTTTTCAAAAACTGATCAAAACAAAAGAAAAAAGTAGAATTCAAATGTCTTGATTACCATCAGGTTTAGTTGGTTGTAATGTTGTTTAATGTCACATCAGCAGTTTTTTCAGCTATTTCTGACAAGGGCAAGGTTATCAATCTTTAAGGATTAATCTAAGAACAAGTTTGTGTTACGTGTAAGATGTGCGAATGAGTAATTTGTCTGCCTTGTACAAACAAGCCCGTATTTAGGGCAACTATTTGTTTGGGTGATCCAGTCAATACCTTGTTCCTGTAATGTCTAGCTCCAGGTGTAATTTGTCTGATTTATACAAGTCTTTATTTATGGCAACTTTTTAGGGTGATCTGGTAAATACTTCCCCCCCCCCCTCCAATGTCTAGCTCCAGATGAGAAAGCATGTATCTCAAATTTATTTCTTATGTATGACCCTGCAGCTTCAAACCTCTAACCTCCCACTCTTGTGGCACTAGTGCCACTGAATACTGAATGTCATCAGGCTTTAATGCTTTAAAGCACTGTACTTTCTGAATTTGCAAAAGTTTATACACGTGTAGTTCTTGTGAATCCATGCAGAATGTTCTATCTATTTTTATTCGAGGCATATTTTTCATATTGTTTGATCTGTATAAATTATCTGTTACATATAAAATGTGTGAATAATATATAAAATACTTTTACTAAACACCACTTTAGATCATTATGTCATGGAGACACCACCTCTGTGGGAATATCATGAACAATTCAAGAAATGTTCTTGTATTGTTATGATACAAAATTTTATGAACTGCTCAGAATATGTTCATAAACAATTTGAAATTTTCTATAGAACACTTTATAATGTTCATATAGTTCATGAACTGTTCCAGAACAGTTCATCGGGTCCTTTGGATGAGACCTTAAAAACCAATGCCTCATGTCATGGCAAGCATGCACATTAAAGAACTGTCCCTGCACATTGCCCTTAGAGCACTGTAAAGGATAAAATTTCTGCCACTTCACCTATAGCTGGTGATATAAGTAAAATATTCTTGACTGGGACATAAAACCCCATTAAATCAATCAATCAAAACAGTTCATCATTTCTAGTACTTCATTTCACCAGGGCAGTCCTTACTGAACTATAAACTGAAACCATAGAACACTCATTTTTTTTCTGTAGATAACACCCTGTTAACTTCGCCTTTACCCAGACCAACCACAATACAGGCATTGACTGAAATCTTAGTACAGTTGAATTTTTAAGCATCATAACTTATTAGATTTCAAAATATGGAAATTTAAATCACTACAAAAACTTCAGATGGCTTCTGAAACCTGTAATTTGTTTTTGTTCTGGAAATGAGGTCAAGAGATACGTAAATTTGAACAGTGGCTTGATTAACCTTTTGAAATTTGGACTAAATAAATGTCATATTTCATTAAAAGCATATTGACAGATATAGAATATTCCTAGACATTATTTCATTATTTCATGTTATTGGATTTTAGCTTAAGTGGAGGTTGTTAACATGAATCAATGTAGTACATTGCTAATTTCAGACCAGATTGAAATTATATCATAAATAAAGATATATAAGATTTGACTGGGTTCTTATTTGAAAATACATGTAACAAATTTTGACTGTATTTAAGAATTATAACTTTTTTTCCGAGAATTTTATTTTAGTTGATACAGAGAATGCAAATAAGGTGTTAATTTTAGCCAAATATTTTTAAAAATAATATTTGCTGCTAAAGATCCTTGGTTGTTGTATACGCATTTAAAATTGTTTCTGGCAATTGGCTGTCCAGTTTTATTTTTTTTTAGTTTACTATTAAAGTGTCAGGTGAGCAATACAGGCCATTTTATTTGTTGTCATCTTTTTGTCACAGTACAATAATCAGAAGGTGATTTGGATAGAAAATATAATACAAGAAAGGAATTATACCGATAACATTTAACACATTACCCATGCAGCAAACATGTTTCCTGACTTGATGAAGTTACACTAACCATATGACAATTATTTTTGTCCAATGGCAATCTTGTTTTTTTAAATTTCATTTTTATCCCCTACTTTTCAGAAAAAGGGGGATATTAGATTTAAGCTTCCCCCTTCAATCGCTCTATCCATCTGTCATTATCTTTTCCAGCATTTCTTGTCTTTAGTAAATCTTAAAAATTATGAATCCATGTTTCTTTCATTTTCAGTTTTGATTTTGTATGTGGCATATATAGCTAGCTTAGACAGTAAGTGCTTATTTGTCAGATGCATGCCACATCTTTTTCAAGCTGCATGTTAAAGCTGCATTTAGTTTTTCTAAAGAAAAAATTAAAACGGTGCTAATCTAATTAGTGATGTACCTTATGAACAATGTTACATTTGGTTCAACGATAAAAGCTCAAATAAATTACAGTATTTACCCAACGAGATGCAGCAATTGGGAATCTAATATAAGAACATGGTTACGTCATCAAAACCCCAGTCATTTAAACACAACTTTCAATACAGTGAAATACGATAAATTAAACACAGAACTTCATTGAATTTGTCATTTGTGACTTAGTAAGGGATACATAACACCATTTCAAATACATCTGGATATTAATGAAGGACAATTAATGCAATCTGTCATGTTTCACCTTCGAATCTAGGGTTTTCCATACATTCGTGTGCGTGCTTCAAGCTCATAATTACCATCGTAAAACACTGACCAACCGGTCAGAGGTTTCCGTTCATTTACAGTTAAAAGAAATGAAATTTTAGAAAATGAATGTTACGGATTGTGGTTAGAAGATATCTATTTTTAAAAAAATATATTTTTAGAAAATCAAAAAAAATTCAGAAAATTGAAAAACTTAATGCAGCTTTAATAACAATAAAATTTATCAGTTCTCGTAGTTTGGGATTGTGATTTGAACATGGATCGGTATGTTTGTGTTTGAATTTAAAGCAATTAAATGTGGTAAATTTATTTGATATACTTACTTAATTTTCACAATCTAAAATTTGTTAACCATAGAAAACTTAATTTTAGCTTTTTGAGTAAATTTGTATGAAAAAAAAGAAAGAAAGAAAGAGGCTGTACATGTAGTTAAGATTGGTTGATTAAATGGGGTTTTACGTCCCAGTACATTCCAGTCAAGAATGTTTCACTAATATCATGACGACACCAGCTATAAGTGAAGTGGCAGAAATCTTTACCTTAGCAGTTCACTCAGGGCAATGTGCAGAGAGGTTCTTAAGACTGCCATGCCTGCTTTGACACCTGACATTGGTTTGTTCTGAAGGTCCCTGTGACTTTGAATTTAATTGCTTAGTGCTAGGTAAAAGAACAGTCACTACTTATATTCAAGTCTTGGTCTTGGGCCCAACCAGGGTTCAAACCTCAACCTCCACCATATAAAACAAGCACTACTAACTGAGCTACTGGTGTGGTTATGTTGTAAATTTAGATATTTACCAAGCGATTATTCCTTCTCAGGTTTTGTATTTATCAATCCTGTCAGAATGTCACAGAAAAATGGATCGGAGTGGAAACATTGAAGGAAAAATAATTATAGTTTCAAGCTGAGAACTGTTAATTCTCTTGTTTAACTGTAAGCTATAGGGGAAAAAAACAAGTCGAGTATTAGATGCTATTAAGTCAATTTAACTGAAAATGGCATGATAAACATTTTCCGGGAATCTATCAAATCAGCCACACACTGAATGACAAACGAATTCTATCATATGTTTGATTTGATTCTTTCAGCTTTAACCATGACTTGAATGACAAAATTCTCCGTTGTTTTTTACAAACATTCTCCATGATTTGTCACAATCATTCTCTATAAATTGATCAATATCATGACTTTTAAATTTATTACCAGTGAATGGGAATGTAACATTTAAAATTCTACAAGATCTACGACATCTCTGTGATCAAAGCTTTCCTAATAATGGCTTTTAAGAAGGACTTCATTACCTAGCTGTCACCCAAGAAAATCAATTTCAATTTCAATTTCTAATAGATTTCCTTAGTGTAAACTTTAACAAACATATTACATTTCTTTCTGATAAAAAGGGAGCCTGGTGTAATTTATTTTATTCTTTCATTTATATTGAGGCATTGAATTATGATATGGTAGAGAAGACAAGAGTGTCTTGGATATCAGATATTTCAAATTTTCCTTTTAATGAAAAAACAGCTTAGTTATCTTTCTTATGTTTTATCAGTTACAATGAAAAAAATCAATTCCGGAATGGTGGAGGAGACCAGAGCATCTTAAAAGAAAAAAAGAAAAACTTTTATCTTCAACAAGCAAACTGATAGACTTTCGCACACTAAGATCAATCCCCAGCAGCATTAATATTAATACATAGGTTTTGGGAGGCACATTGTTCTGTGTAAGCATAGACCACTAGGCCATCTAGAAAAAGAAAAAAAAAAGGAAAAAAAATTATAAAAAGAAAAAAAGATACTTGAAAAACTTGCAAAGTCTGGTAAAAATTCTTTCAGTTATTTACTGTTTAGCTTGATATTGCTTGTATAAAAGGCCAAGATTTGCTTACCAATGTTTTCCCGATTGAGGTGTTTGACATGTTGAGTTCTTCACAAAGATAATCATGAGGAATACCAATTAGTTGAATGTTCATACACCTTTTCTAATAATCTTGGATTATTTTTTTCTTCTTCTTTGGAATGATGTAAACAAATTCAAAGCATACCAATATTTGTCGATAATTATTGGTTGAGAATGAACAATTACTGCCGGTTTTGAATGATACCCGGTATCGTATTAGCACTAGACTGATTATAGATTACTTGTATATGTATTAAATGCATATTCAAATTGCAGCTTTAATTGCATAAAATAGCTATGCGATGGCATTATAGGCAAGTCGAAAACAGAAAAACAATTTATTTTAAAGGTTATTATGTCAAAGGTTCAATAAACTGGTGATATTATAGAGAATGCAGTGTGTATCCATGTGAAAATTTTTCTTCTTTATATAATTCTACAGATCCACACAATAACACATGACTGTGATGGGTCATGGGTAACAGGAAATCTAAGCAACTGTGTGGGGTCATGGGTACCAGTGGATCTAAGCAACTGTGTGAGGTCGTGGGTAATTGTGGATCTTAGCACTTTGTGGGATCATGGGTAACAGTGGATCTAAGCAACTGTGTGGAGTCATGGGGTAATAGTGGATCTAAGCAACTGTGTTGGGTCATGGGGTAACCATGAGGATCTAAGCAACTTTGTGGGGTCATGGGTAACAGTGGATCTAAGCAACTGTGTGGGGTCATGGGGTAACCATGAGGATCTAAGCAACTGTGTGGGGTCATGGGTAACTGTTGATCTAAGCAACTGTGTGGGGTCATGGGTAACTATGAGGATCTAAATTTTTGATTGGGATCATTGGTAACTTTAAGGGGTCATAGGTAACTGTGTGGATCTAAATAAATGAGTGAGATCATGGGTAACTGTGGGGTCATGGATAATTGTGTGGATTTAAATAACTTAGATCAAGGGTAACTGAGGGGACATGGGTAACTTTGTGGATCTAAATAACTGAGTGGATTTATGAGTAACTGTGGGGCCATAGGTAACTGTGTGGATCTTAATTAAACTGAGTGGATTCATGGGTAACTGGGGTCATAGGTAACTGTGTGGATCTTACTAATTGTGTGGGGTCAAGGGTAACAGTGTGGCATCATGGGTAATTTTGTGTTTCTAACTAACTGTGTGATGTCATGGATATTTGTGTGGATCTTACTAAATGTGTGGGTTCAAGGGTAACTGCGTTAATTTCACCATATGAAATTTTTTATTCTAACACTACCAGGCCAATTTGCATGAAATTTGATGTGGACAATACATAAGTCAGGTGAGCAGTTAATGTGCCTTTGCACGCCTCTTTTTTCACCTAACGGTGCAAGAGTAATCGTTATGGCATGGTAAAGTGTATGTACATGCATGTTTGTGCACCCTCAGTTGCAGTCTTTTTATATGAAACCAACATGCCAATTTAAATGAAATTTGGTATTGAAGGTCAATACTGTATATATATATATATATATATATATATATATATATATATATATATATATATATATATATATTTGTAAAGAAAAAATGAAAATGCATCATGAGCCTGTCAAAAATACTATATATCCCAGTTGTTTAGAATAATTTTTTTTGGACACTGGCAAATCTGAACAATTCTCACTAGATATGTTACATTTTTTTCTGTAAAGTGTGCAATATTTAGATATGCAATATGCAAATAAGGTATATATGATGTAATTATACAGACTTTCCACTACATGTTGACAGTAAATATTGTTTGTTTGCATAGCATGCAGTCAGTTTGTACACTGATACAGTCATCAAAGGTTCGATATTGTCAACTTTTAGTATAATGAAAAATTTCCTGGTTGAATCAAATAGATATCTAGGTAATTAATGATTGACGACAAGCATATGTAATCTAAATTATCGTTAACGACCACGTAATGGATGGCGAAAATAAAATACATTAAATGCCAGTATTTGCTTTTTGATGGCATTTTTAGCCATTATCTGATTAGTGAGATAGATAAATAATTAAACCTCTCTGATCTACAAGTGCTCGATAGTTTCAAGCTCACATCACCCAGCTGGAAGAACGGATGGATGTAACGAAGGGCTTTTAACTTAATTATGATGGTAATACCGAAGTTTAGATATAGAGATAAGAGATTTTATTTATTCATGTTGACAATACCTGCTGGAGATTAAAAGATTGAACTAAACATCATAAAGAAAAATTGGATGTAAAAAAAAGTTCTGAACATGAACTCTGCTTTTAATAAGAATGGCTGTTATTAAATAATGTAATAAAAAACCACTCTAAAATAGATTTTTAAAGGTCATGGGTAAACAGTTATTTTAAAGGTCATGGGTAACAGTTATTTTAAAGGTCATGGTAACAGTTATTTTAAAGGTCATGGATAACAGTTATTTTAACGGTCATGGGTAACAGTTATTTTAAAGGTCATGGTAACAGTTATTTTAAAGGTCATTGGTAATAGTTATTTTAACGGTCATGGGTAACAGTTATTTTAAAGGTCATGGTAACAGTTATTTTAACGGTCATTGGTAATAGTTATTTTAACGGTCATGGGTAAGAGTTATTTTAAAGGTCATGGGTAAGAGTTATTTTAAAGGTCATGGGTAACAGTTATTTTAAAGGTCATGGTAACAGTTATTTTAAAGGTCATTGGTAATAGTTATTTTAAAGGTCATTGGTAATAGTTATTTTAACGGTCATGGGTAACAGTTATTTTAAAGGTCATGGGTAACAGTTATTTTAAAGTAACAGTTATTTTAAAGGTCATGGGTAACATTTTTTTTAAAGGTCATGGGTAACTAACTGTGTGGGTTTCATGATTAACTAGGGGGATCTAACTCTGTAATGCTATGGGTAGCTGTGTGGATCTTCCTGACTTTTGGGTCATAGCCTGGTATGTTAGTCTAAATAATTCAGTATGAGGCCATGGATAAATGTGTGGATCACACTAACTGCTTTGGGTTATGGTCACTGTGGATCTAACTAACTGTGGAGTGACATTTAATAGTGTTGATGTAAATAACTGTACGGTCATGGGTAACTGTGTGGATCTAACTTACTGTGTGGTATCTTGGGTAACTGTGTGGAGTGATGGATAATTATGTTGATGTAAATAACTAGGGTCATGAGTAACTGTGTGAATCTAACTTACTTGTGGGATGTCATGGGTAACTGTATGGATCTAACTTACTGTGTGGTATCTTGGGTAACTGTGTGGAGTGATGGATAATTGTGTTGATGTAAATAACTAGGGTCATGAGTAACTGTGTGGATCTAACTTACTGTGTGGTATCTTGGGTAACTGTGTGGATCTAACTAATTGTGTGGAGTGATGGATAATTGTGTTGATGTAAATAACTGTGTGGTCATGAGTAACTGTGTTGTTCTAACTTATTGTCCAGGGTTCATAGGTTACTGTATAGATCTAACTTACTTGTTGGGTGTCATAGGTAACTGTTTGGATCTAACTTACTGTGGGGTATCTTGGGTAACTGTGGATTTAACTAACTGTGTGGAGTGATGGATAATTGTGTTGATGTAAAATAACTGTGGGGATCATGAGTAAATGTGTGGATCTAACTGTGTTATGTCATGAGTAACTGTATGGATCTATCTACGCGATGTCATGAGTAACTGTGTGGATCTAACTTTGATGTCATGAGTAATTGTGTGGATCTAACTGATGTCATGATTAACTGGATCTAACCATGTCATGAGTAACTGTGGATCTAACTGTGATGTCATGAGTAACTGTGTTGATCTAACTGTGATGTCATGAGTAACTGTGTTGATCTAACTGTGATGTCATGAGTAACTGTGTGGATCTAACTGTGATGTCATGAGTAACTGTGTGGATCTTACTGTGATACCCGGCTGTAGAAATTCCATGGACATATGTCCATGTCCATGTAAAATCCATGGATTTCCACGGAAATGCCACAAAAATCCATGGAAAGTGTGTACATGTCCATGGAAAAATAAATTTGCCATCTTTTTGACCATGGACATGTACACACTTTCCATGGAATTTCTGTGGACATGTACATGGAATTTGTGGCAAATTTCTGTCTGTCAATGAAAGTTTAACAAAATATACAAAGTTTCAGGCTCAGCATTTTCAACAAACTCTGTACGTGGAAATTCCATGGAATTTCCATGGCATTTTTCTCAAGTGTCTAGGTCAGCAATTCAAGTGCTTTTTGCATACAATTAGGAGGTTCTGCTAGACAACAACAAGAAAAAAAGATGGCTGCCTAGTATGACCAGCATTTTTAGACATTTCAGCTTTAGACTAAACAAGACTAAGAAGGACATAAAATCTTATATTTTGTTGCAAAGTTACTGGATATTATACAAAGGAAACCTTTTGAGATAATGGAATCTAGAGAAATTATAAGCAGACCATTGAAAGTGTCATTTGGGAATTATTTAGCTGTATTTTAAAGTATGGAAAGTGCCATGTGAGTTTTATTAACTTCATTCTATCATGTAACTAACATAAATGATACAGGCAACTATTTTTGTTATAAAGTTTATCTCAGATAAAAAATTAAAATGAAAAATGATATATTAATTGTCATTAAGAGTGAGCAATTAATCTTTTAAAGATCTGTATGAACATGAAAATATCATGAATAAAATACATTAGTGAGGTTCTAAAGACTTGATGTGATTTTGTTTAATAATTATTAAAACAGTCATAGGCATTGAAAAGTCACCAAATATGTCATTTCATAATTTCAGCAAAATGTGCTGACTCACAGAGTAGCCATTTTTTTCTTGATGCTGTCTATAAATACTTCATCTGGATGGATCACTTTTTAAAAATTTGACAATTATTTTCCATGTACAATGTACATGGATTTCCATGTACAATGTACATGGATTTCCATGTACATTGACCATGGATTTGCCACGTACATGTCCACAGATTTGCCACATACATGTCCACAGATTTGCCACGTACATGTCCACAGATTTGCCACATACATGTCCACAGATTTGCCACGTACATGTCCATGGATTTGCCACATACATGTCCACAGATTTGCCACGTACTGGACAGATTTGCCACGTACATGTCCATGGATTTGCCACGTACATGTCCATGGAATTTCCACGTACATATGGTTCCAATACTCCAAAATGTCCATGGATTTGCCATGTACATTGTCCATAGAATTTCCACGTACATGTCCATGGAATTTCCACGTACATACGGTTCCAATACTCCACACTTTCCATGTACAAAAAATCCATGGAAATTCCATGGATTCCATGGCAAATCTACACCCGGGTGTCATGAGTAACTGTGTGGATCTAACTGTGTGATGTCATGAGTAACTGTGTGGATGTTACTGTGATGTCATGAGTAACTGTGTTGATCTAACTGTGATGTCATGAGTAACTGTGTGGATCTAACTGTGTGATGTCATGAGTAACTGTGTGGATGTTACTGTGATGTCATGAGTAACTGTGTGGATCTAACTGTGTGATGTCATGAGTAACTGTGTGGATGTTACTGTGATGTCATTGGTAAATGTGGATCTAACTGTGATGTCTTTGGAAACTGTGTGGATTTAACTAACTGTGAGAGCTATTAGACTTGTTATGTAAATTGTTTTTGGACTTTTTTTGTGATGGTTTTCGTTGTTAAAAACAAAATATTTGTTATATTTCCTCTTTTGAATAACATTGTCTACATTTTATACAATTTTTAAGAAATTGCTATGAAAACAGACATCCTTAAGTTAAAAATTAAAAAATAAAAAAACGCAACAACTAATAAGTTTAACAGGCATTTATTATAGTTGCAATCACATTTCTAAATAGAGAGTAAACATTTCTGTAATCTTTTAAAAATATTGCCATATAAAAACTTAAAAAAAAAGATATTTTATGCAATTTGACAATAGGCTTGGTATATACAGTTGTATGCAAAATAGGCCCCATATTTAACATTCACAGGTTGATTAACAAATTTAATCAATCATATATATATATATATATATATCTTATAGTTTACTTATAAAAGATTTAATCCTTGTTAACTCTTATTTGAACTGGCAGAATGTATAGACATAATATTGACAGATTTATTCAAGTGTAGTCTGGAGATTAAGGTTCTATATGTGATCTCAGGATTCTAATGTCAGATTAAATCCATGTTTAGAGAGAGAAAAAAATCCATGTTTAGATGTTACAAGTTTCAGCATTCTCTGTAATCGTTATCTAACCTATACATACTAATGTTATTCATACAAGCTTAATGCAACTTCTCTAGTGTTTGCTTACATGTGTCTGTGTTTGAATAAACTTGATAATCAATAATCAATTAAATTTGATATTTTAAAGAAATGCAGCTAAATATATAACTAGATAGCTCTGTTTATACTTTCTGTGGGTCGAGACTTAGCATCCATAAGTTCTAAAGCATTGTGTATAATGTAAGTTGTTTCCTATATAATCTATTACCGATTTGTCCTCAGAAGTGTAAATTAGTATTGAAATCCAAGATGTCCAATATTTCATTTCTACAGTGAAATTGAAAACATTTTCTACAATAAAATTGTCAACACTTCAATTCTACAATGAAATTGACAACACTTCATTTCTACAATAAATTGACAACACTTCATTTCTACAATGAAATTGACAACACTTCATTTCTACAATGAAATTGACAACACTTCATTTCTACAAGAAATTGACAACACTTCATTTTTACAAGAAATTGACAACACTTCATTTCTACAATGAAATTGACAACGCTTTATTTCTACAAGAAATTGACAACAATTCATTTCTACAATGAAATTGACAACACTTCATTTCTACTAAGAAATTGACAACACTTTATTTCTACAAGAAATTGACAACACTTCATTTCTACAATGAAATTGACAACGCTTTATTTCTACAAGAAATTGACAACAATTCATTTCTACAATGAAATTGACAACACTTCATTTCTACTATGAAATTGACAACACTTCATTTCTACAAGAAATTGACAACACTTCATTTCTACAATGAAATTACAATAAATTGACAACAATTCATTTCTACAATGAAATTGACAACACTTCATTTCTACAATGAAATTGACAACACTTCATTTCTACAAGAAATTTACAACACTTCATATCTACAAGAAATTGACAACAATTCATTTCTACAATGAAATTGACAACACTTCATTTCTACAAGAAATTGACAACACTTCATTTCTACAATGAAATTGACAACACTTCATTTCTACAAGAAATTGACAACACTTCATATCTACAAGAAATTGACAACACTTCATTTCTACAAGAAATTGACAACACTTCATTTCTACAAGATATTGACAACACTTCATATCTACAAGAAATTGACAACACTTCATTTCTACAAGAAATTGACAACACTTCATTTCTACAAGAAATTGACAACACTTCATTTCTACAATGAAATTGACAACACTTCATTTCTACAATAAATTGACAACACTTCATTTCTACAAGAAATTGACAACACTTCATTTCTACAAGAAATTGACAACACTTCATTTCTACAATGAAATTGACAACAATTCATTTCTACAAGAAATTGACAACACTTCATATCTACAAGAAATTGACAACAATTCATTTCTACAAGAAATTGACAACACTTTATTTCTACAATAAATTGACAACACTTCATTTCTACAAGAAATTGACAACAATTCATTTCTACAATGAAATTGACAACACTTCATTTCTACAATAAATTGACAACACTTCATTTCTACAAGAAATTGACAACACTTCATTTCTACAATAAATTGACAACACTTCATTTCTACAAGAAATTGACAACACTTCATTTCTACAAGAAATTGACAACACTTCATTTCTACAATGAAATTGACAACAATTCATTTCTACAAGAAATTGACAACACTTCATATCTACAAGAAATTGACAACAATTCATTTCTACAAGAAATTGACAACACTTTATTTCTACAATAAATTGACAACACTTCATTTCTACAAGAAATTGACAACACTTCATTTCTACAATGAAATTGACAACACTTCATTTCTACAAGAAATTGACAACACTTCATTTCTACAATGAAATTGACAACAATTCATTTCTACAAGAAATTGACAACACTTCATATCTACAAGAAATTGACAACAATTCATTTCTACAAGAAATTGACAACACTTTATTTCTACAATAAATTGACAACACTTCATTTCTACAAGAAATTGACAACACTTCATTTCTACAATGAAATTGACAACACTTCATTTCTACAAGAAATTGACAACACTTCATATCTACAAGAAATTGACAACAATTCATTACTACAAGAAATTGACAACACTTCATTTCTACAAGAAATTGACAACACTTCATTTCTACAATGAAATTGACAACACTTCATTTCTACAAGAAATTGACAACACTTCATTTCTACAATGAAATTGACAACAATTCATTTCTACAATGAAATTGACAACACTTCATTTCTACAAGAAATTGACAACAATTCATTTCTGCAATGAAATTGACAACAATTCATTTCTACAATGAAATTGACAACACTTCATTTCTACAAGAAATTGACAACACTTTATTTCTACAAGAAATTGACAACACTTTATTTCTACAATAAATTGACAACACTTCATTTCTACAAGAAATTGACAACAATTCATTTCTACAATGAAATTGACAACACTTCATTTCTACAATAAATTGACAACACTTCATTTCTACAAGAAATTACAATAAATTGACAACAATGCATTTCTACAATGAAATTGACAACACTTCATTTCTACAATGAAATTGACAACACTTCATTTCTACAAGAAATTGACAACACTTTATTTCTACAAGAAATTAACAACACTTCATTTCTACAAGAAATAACAATAAATTGACAACAATTCATTTCTACAATGAAATTGACAACACTTCATTTCTACAATGAAATTGACAACACTTCATTTCTACAAGAAATTACAATAAATTGACAACAATTCATTTCTACAATGAAATTGACAACACTTTATTTCTACAAGAAATTGACAACACTTCATTTATACAGTGACTTAAATGACAATTCATTTCTACAGTGACATTTATAACAATTCATTTCTATAGTGACATTTATAACAATTCATTTCTATAGTGACATTTATAACAATTCATTTCTACAGTGACATTTATAACAATTCATTTCTATAGTGACATTTATAACAATTCATTTCTATAGTGACATTTATAACAATTCATTTCTATAGTGACATTTATAACAATTCATTTCTATAGTGACATTTATAACACTTCATTTCTACAATGACATTTATAACAATTAATTTCTACAGTGACATTTATAACAATTCATTTCTACAGTGACATTTATAACACTTCATTTCTACAATGACATTGGTAACAATTCATTTCTACAGTGACATTGGTAACATTTCATTTCTACAGTGACATTTATGACACTTCATTTCTACAGTGACATTTATAACAATTCATTTCTACTGACATTTATAACAATTCATTTCTACAGTGACATTTATAACACTTCATTTCTACAATGACATTGGTAACAATTCATTTCTACAGTGACATTGGTAACATTTCATTTCTACAGTGACATTTATGACACTTCATTTCTTCAGTGACATTTATAACAATTCATTTCTACTGACATTTATAACAATTCATTTCTACAGTGACATTTATAACAATTCATTTCTATAGTGACATTTATAACAATTCATTTCTACAGTGACATTTATAACAATTCATTTCTATAGTGACATTTATAACAATTCATTTCTACAGTGACATTTATAACACTTCATTTCTACAGTGACATTGGTAACATTTCATTTCTAAAGTGAAATTGAAAACAGGTTTTTAATTTACTGACAAAGTCTATTATGTGAATCTTACATTAGAAACTTGTTCATTTATAATTATCTTTACTTAAGCATCATCTATATCAGCTTCCATGCTGTTAAGACATTGAGAAAATTAAAAGCCAAGAACTGAAGTTTCATATTCCGTTGCGTGTCAGTAAGTCAAATCTTTAGTTTTATTAATAATATTTTAATTCAATTTCTGATAGCTACAGTGTAGCTTAGTAATGAGTTGAGCCTCTGACCTTTCCAGTACTAACAGTATGCTCATTAAATTTAACCAATCAGCTATCTGCTGATTTGGTTTGCTATATTCTTCTTTGATTTTTTAATCAACTTTCTTGCATTAAAACCATTTTCTTGCATCCTTGAAACCAACCTTGTGTTTAGCAACTTTGTAAGGATCCTTCACCATGAGCATCAAAATATTTAAAAAAAAAAAAAAAAAAAAAAAGGGGAAAATAGAGTAGCCAAACCCATCCCATGACCTTCTTAAAAACCATAAAAGATATTTTAATGATTGAGGTTAAATTTTGGCCACTATTGAATCTTGTTTATAAGTCTTTGTAAGATGTTGGGATTTTTAATAGAGAAAACTTATTATATTATTAAATTTATTAACCTATTATGGATTATTAATAGAAAAAACTCCTATAAAAAACAGAGTCAAATTGTTCTTAGACACGACATATACAAACCTAAATTATAGTTGGTATAATATTTATGTTATGAAAGCTTGAATGTTAAAAAGAAAAAAATTGAAGTAATGAATAAAAATATATTTAATTCTATTAATCTTGATTACATTTATTGAGAAAATTGATGTACTTTAACACCATGGTAAAATTGACTTCAGACACAACAGTTCAATTTTTTTTACTATTTCATCAGTATAAACCAACTACGGTAGCTTCTTTGGTAGAGTGCTCACCGTGTATGTGAGATGTCGGGGTTGGTATGTCAGTCATGTTTGACCAAGACTTGAAAATAGGTAGTGATTGTTCTTTTCCCAAACACCCGGCATTTAGAAATGAAAGTCATGGAGTCTCGACTCCTTCAGATCATACCTTAAAAAGCTGATGTCCTGTGTCATTGCAGGCATGGCAGGTTAAAGAACCCTCCCTTCACATTGCCCTATGCACACTGCAAAGGAAAAAAATTTTGCCACTTCATCTATAGCTGGTGATGTCTCTATTAAATGTGAAATATTCTTGACTGGGATGTAAAACCCGATTAAATCAAAAATTCAAATCTCCCGGTACAAGAGTTTCTTGTACTGAAGTGACTGCCTCGATATTAGTTAGATAATTTTGACAGGTGCCCTTAAATGCCATGATTTCACTCCAGTCTTAGCTTGAGTTTCTTCGTTATAAATGAAACAGGTCAGAATAAATGATTGCAATTGCACCAATGATGATATCTTGATTAAGAGAAATGTTTTGCCTTGCATGTCTGTGCATTCTTCTAATAATTCATTTTATCTGATGAATTTCTTTGAGCATGAATGATAAAAAAACCTACAACAGTTAGTAGTAAATAAAAAGGAAATAAAAATTTTATCTGCTTTTGTGAGATAATAGGATTAAATAAAGAAAAAAGAGAATATTTAGTTAATACAAGCAAAGTAAAATTTACTCTTGTCATGACATTCAACATTAGAGAGGTCGTTTGATGATGCAAGTACCATCCATGAATGACTCTCGCCTCATGCTGTTTGTTGGTAAGCATCAAGTGGATTTAAAATAAATTATATTCCTACATGATATTTCTTAATTTTTTATGTTGGTGATTGTTTTATTTAAAGGAAACATTGAAATAAAAACCATCTTTACAAGGAGAGGAAAGTGAAGTGTTTTTTTCCCCAGTCAAGATTATTTGAGGGGTCACTTCTGGGATCTTGGAGGAGCAAACTTGAGTTCCAGTAAAAAGTTACAAAGCTTTGAGAGGTGCTATGCTCTGAAAACATTTCCTCAGACCACTTGGTCATTGTCAAGTGAATTTACAAACTTTTTCACTCTCAAGTGTGATTAGAACCTTATCGAGTTAGAGGTGCTATGAACTGCAACCACTTTTTATAAACTGCAGTCTTTGGAAAGGTTCATTTTGTTTAGATATTGATTGATTGATTAAATGGGGATTTACATCCAGTCAAGAATATTTCACTTCTATTGAGACATCACCAGCTGTAATTGAAGTTGTAGAAATTTTGACCATTGCTCAGGGGAATGCCCAGGGAGGGGTTTTTAACATGCCAATACATACCATGACATTGGGCATTGGTTATTAATGTTTCCCTTTGAAGGACCCCATAACTTGTATTTTAAAATGTCAAATGCTTGTTAAAAAAAACAAACACTACCTATTTGTAAATCTTGGCCAGACCTGGCCAGGGTTCCAACCCTTACCTCCCACACACATAATGATCAGTCTACCAACTGAGCTACAGTAGTAATCACTTTGTTTATAGAAATTTATTACTCGTGTATTTTATTGTGGAAATTAGGTTCTTATATGATTAAATTATTAATTTTAATAACTAGTAATTGTTTTAATACAGGAATAGAATTGATGTTTTCATCACTGTTGAATAAGTTTCAGATATTGCATAAGTTTGAGCAATCTCTGTTGACTTTTTTTGGTAATTTTAGTAAAAATGTTTTTTTTTAAAGGTGAGAATTGTTATTAGCTGTTTTATATTACAAAGAGTATTAATATAATGATGTGAAAATCATTGGAAGCTGTTAATTGACTGCAAGATGACAAATCTAATTGATGCTTATCAACACTATTGAATACTAATATCACCATATCTTCCTTTTTTTTGACATAAAACTTTTCTGGTTATTCATCAAAGTTGCCCAAAAAAAGATAAACATTTGATTTGCGAATAATCGATATATGTTATTACTAATATATCACGGCAATGAGATTACGTGATCACAACGCTTTGATTATCATCATTGTATGTTTTATTCATGATCATCATATATAAAATATCATCAGCACTTTTTTGGTAAATTAATAGGTAAACCATATATTATGTAGTTTTATGTATTAATTATTCTAGACAGAGATTGCCTGTAATGGTTCATATTTTTCTACCAAGGAGCTAAATGTTATGACTATAGGTAAAACAAAATTCTTTCCATTCAAATTATAACGAATTCTATTTAAAATAAAATCCTTGGGAATTAGGATAAAAGTTCCAGGAATGGCTGTGTTATTTGTTGAACTTATCAGAACTATCTGACCCATTAGTATGATTGGAGCTCTTTATAAACTTGGAACCAATAAAAAATAAAGATAGAATTTTTACTAAAAAGAAACATATGGAAAGCATGTCTCACTTGAGCGAAGTGGAGCAGAGTGATATTATTATAAGCCCTAGTAAAGATTTTTCACCTATATCAAGTGAGTCAGTTTTGGGACGGTGGAGAATTGGAGTACTAAAAGGAAACTACTGAGACCTTTGGCAAGTGAGCTGACAAATTTTTTACTCTGCCGTTGTGGAATTTGAACCCCCCCCCCCCCCCCCACACACACACACACACACAAAAAAAAAAGGATAGCAGTACGTGTTACAAAAATATTGATTGAAACATTTAACATCTCCAGTTTGATTGAAGACGTTCATCATCTTATTGGTTAAGATTAAGTCTCAATATAGCAGAGTTCTTTTTCACAACAAGTGGAAAGATGCTGTCTATCATTGCAGTCTAATGTGTTTTTTAAGGGTAAAAGATTATAAAAATTAAAAAATCTTTTTAGGCAAAGAGTACATCAACCCCCATGTGTAATGTGATCATGTTGTTGTTGGTAACCCGAAAAATGGTCGTAATCAATTTATTCTAGTATATATAGATCAGGGGAGGTTATTAACTACAATAAGGCACATGTCCGACTGTGAAATGTATATTCTAGGAGAAATGATGTGAACAGGGGAAGCCACTAGTAATCAATTAACTTGTTAGGTAATAGGTAATTAACTGTGAATATGAAGTTCAGTGAATCATGACACTGTCCTGAATACTTTTAATTGTTAACAAGCCGGCATAAAAGAATTTTTAATCTGATTTTGTCTTACTATTATGGGGAAAAAAAGAATTTGGATATTTTTCAATCTGCTTTTTGAAGTTTGAATTGGTGTTTTTCGCTAAAAATAGGCGTTCGAACCCTCGACCTCCCACATACAAAGTGAGCAATCTACCAACTGAACTACCATAATGGTAGAACACAAATGACCAAATATTAATGTAAAGGCTTATGAATGAATTTTACCATCTTTCAGGAGTGTTGAGTACCGGTAATATGGTTTTATTTCTAGTCAAGATTCTTTCACTTATATCAAGTCCTTGGTAAGTTCATGGATGGTGGAGGAAACTCGATTGCATGACCACTTTCTTTTTCTCAAGCAAATTGACAGATTTTATAACACAAGAAACTGGGATTCAAACCTAGGCAGTGAAAGGACCGTGGTTTGTAAAAATGGGCTTTAAAGACTATTTTGCCACAGAGCCCCTTTGCTTTCTTGGAGAGAAGATTCTGTGCAACAAAATCCCATGATTACACTCATGTCAAAATGATACTTTTTCTATTTTCTTTCTGAAATTTATTGTTTTAGTTTTTATGAAGTAAAACGAATTTGCCAAAGGCTTCAGGGTTGTATGTAAGTTTATATGCCAAAAAATTTCACAAAAGAACATAAAATGACAATGTTGATTTGGATAATCAAATTTGATTTTTGAAGTTTTCTATTTTATATATATATATATATATATATATATATATATATATATATATATATATATTTCTAGGCATAATATTGATTTTTCAAGTTTTTCATTTTATTTATGTATTTCTAGAACATATCTTTTTTATTTGTTTTTGAAATTCATATAAGGTAATAGATGAAACCAGGAAGTATTGAAATCTAATTATGCTACATGAGAGTAGACTCTTTATTATGTAACTAAAACTGAATAATGGATATCCATAAACAAAAATATTGGATATCCAAACATTGACAGAATTATTGATATCCTTAATTAAATTTATAAATATCCATAAGTAAAATTATGGATACCCATATGTGAATTACCAATATTTATCTGTGAATTTATGGATATCCATAAGTGAATATTAATATATGGGAATTTGACTGGGAATTTTTTAAAATTTTTCTTTCATTTAATTTATTTATGTATTTTTTAAAAAATTTTAATCTCATTTATTTTATTTATTTATTTATCTATTTATTTATTTATTTATTTATGTCGTATCAAAAATAAGATAGCCACCAAAAATGTAATATTAAATCAAGTCATGCTGCACATGTTTCAGTCAGTGATGAAGTTGATAGCAATATTGTTTAGCTTGGATTAAGACTAGCTAAAGGCCTAATCAGATTTCTTTAAATGGATGCCACCAATCACACACGATTAAGAGCTAATGATCATTTGATTTATTTGTAAAGACCAGATGAAAATTCAGTCCACGAAGACGAAGACGGTCATTGGAATATTGGAGTGTAATGCAGTACTGGATCATTTTAGCTTTTATATTTATAGATATCTTAATTCATTTATTGATATTTATAAATTGAGTTGAGTTGAGTAATGGTGTTTAATGTCCCAGTCAAGAATATTTCACTTATATCAAGATGTTGCCAGCTATAGGCGATATTGCAGAAATTTTGCCTGTGCGTTGCGCTGATGGCATTATACAGCAGGGTACTTTATCGACCCTCACCTGCCATGACACTGGACCTTGTTTATTTTAAGTTCCCATCCGAAAGAACCATTACTTTCATTTCGTAATGCCGAGTGCTTGGCGAAAGAACAGTCACTACCCACTATCAAGTCTTGGGTCAGACCCGGTGGGGGTTCAACCCACAACCTCCCCCTTACGGAGTAAGCACTCTACCAACTAGGCTACTGAAGTGGTAGTATTTATAAATTGAAAAACTGATATCCATATATCTGTATACTATTTACAAAAATATCTATTAATCAAATTGTATTTTCATAAATTAGGACAGTTCATGGATATGCATGGTTTAAAGTATAGATATCCAGAATGGAATAAAAGATATCCATAATTTTTAGGGATTTCTATGGTTTAAGTTATAGATATCCATAAGGCCATGCCAAATTAATTTGTAGTTTGTCAGACTTGCCAACCTCTAAAATTTAGAATTAAAAATAAAATTATTTTCATTTTCAAATCATTTTCTGCCTGTCTAAAATTGCATTCAGTGTAAATTTAACAACATCAGGGCAACATTTTCCAGCTCTTGGTTGATTATTTGTTATATTGAATGGGAGTTTGCATTAACAGCATATTCTTTGCTTTTATCAGTTATGTTTAAATTTTTGCCTTTTACTGCAATTATTATCTTTTTGTGCATTTTTTTTTTACTTGCTCGTCAAATTGCTGGTTCAAATTTTGTTAGCCTTAAGGAAAATTTGTTTTTGAAAAAAAAAACCTTTGAATTTTAATTGCTTGCTCACCTCTATTCCCCCCCCCCCTGAAAAAAAAAAAAAAAAACAAAAAAAAACCAAAAAAAAAAAACAAAAAAAAACCTGTAGAACTAAAAATTAATTTGTTGTGGCCTAAATGAAATTTATTGATATTATTTATGAATAGTGAATATATAGTCAAAAGGCATATCTGGTAGTCTTCTGTGCTGAAAGTAAAAGTGTCTGGTTTGTTTCACTTATGTAAAAATAATTTGTCCTGTCTAAAAGATTACGAAAAGATAATTAGAAAATCCAATAGTGGCTTAAACTGTCTGGCAAGAATGTTAAAAAACAAACTAATATGAATTCTTACTTAAGTAATCTGGTAAGACCGACAGAAATATTAGACTCATTTAGGACATAAAAATATTAATGAGATACTCACTCCACAACTCCACAAAGACATGTAACCTCATAGCCTGACAGACACTCATAGCTTTGCTTTAATGTTGATCAGAACCATTAACTATACGAAGTAATACAATGTAGTATATAATCATGCTTTGTAGCTTTTATTAATACAGTTCATAAGGCCATATATTATACTGAAACATTTGCTTCAAGATAGGAAGTACTCGTAAGTTAGCATTGGTTACATAGGATCAAGTGAAATGTACAACTCAATTAATGAAGTATGAATGTGTCCGTTTTAACACTTTTGATTGTAATATGACAATTTAGTAGAAGCTGTCAAAACCAAACACTGTCTGAAATACAGATTTTGATTGGCTTAGACAGGTTTTAAGTTAATCAGAATTTGTTTTCATTAGTGTGAGCAAGGTTTTGGTTTACTCAAGATTGTTTTCATTGGTGTAGACAAGGTTTTAGTTTTCTTTCTCAAGATTGTTTTCATTGGTGTAGACAAGGTTTTAGTTTTTTTCAAGATTATTTTCATTGGTGTAGACAAGGTTTTAGTTTTCTCAAGATTGTTTTCATTTGTGTAGACAAGGTTTTAGTTTTTTTCAAGATTATTTTCATTGGTGTAGACAAGGTTTTAGTTTTCTTTCTCAAGATTGTTTTCATTGGTGTAGACAAGGTTTTAGTTTTCTCAAGATTGTTTTCATTTGTGTAGACAAGGTTTTAGTTTTTTTCAAGATTATTTTCATTGGTGTAGACAAGGTTTTAGTTTTCTTTCTCAAGATTTGTTTTCATTGGTGTAGACAAGGTTTTGGTTTTCTCAAGATTGTTTTCATTTGTGTAGACAAGGTTTTAGTTTTTTTCAAGATTATTTTCATTGGTGTAGACAAGGTTTTAGTTTTCTTTCTCAAGATTGTTTTCATTGGTGTAGACAAGGTTTTGGTTTTCTCAAGATTGTTTTCATTGGTGTAGACAAGGTTTTGGTTTTCTCAAGATTGTTTTCATTGGTGTAGACAAGGTTTTGGTTTTTCAAGATTGTTTTCATTGGTGTAGACAAGGTTTTAGTTTTCTCAAGATTATTTTCATTGGTGTAGACAAGGTTTTAGTTTTCTTTCTCAAGATTGTTTTCATTTGTGTAGACAAGGGTTTGAGCTGAAGGCTCAAGTGAGCTTTTCCTATCAAAATTTGTCTGTTGTCGTTGTCGTTGGCATCGTCGTCGTCGTAGTCTGCGGCATAAACTTTTATATTTTCAACTCCTTTTCTGAAACTACAATGTAAATTTCCATGGTCAGATGCATATATGGGCCAGTGCAATTCAGATTTATTCATGATGTTGTCATGGCTTTCAAAACTAGGTAAAGGTGACCTATGGTTCCAAAAAACTTAAAAAAACTTCTTCGAAAGTGATGATGGGTGAAAAAATCTGATGTGATATTTGGCTTCTCTAGGGTCTTAAGCTTATAAAATTGTTCATTTCCTGAAATTTGGTAAAAAATTAGGTTATGCGTTTTTGCATTTAATTTATAAAATTTCCTAAAATGGCTTCAAATCATTATTACTTGACTATATGAATAGATATTGACATTGGGTTTTCAGTTTTGACTTTTTCTTGAAATAACCTGTAAAATTGGGTCATGGTCAAAGTTTAAAGTCACGACCTTTTTTGTAATTTGTGTAGTTTAAGGCTATTTTCTTCAAAATTATAAGAGATATATCATATCAAAACATTGTTAAAATGTTCAGAATGACAAAATGTAAAAAGTTACAAAGTTTCGTAATTGTATGATAATACATGTAGGAGTTGTTGCCCCTGAAATGTTTTTTTTTTTTTTTTTGCTAATAAAGACTAAAATTGTGCATTAGCTTGAAAACTATAAACTTTTTGTAGAGGCATGTATTTTAGAATATTGTAGGTATTGACATGACGAACATTTTGATATATGGTTCAAGGTCATATGTTCAAAGGTCAAGGTCATAGGTGCATAAAAGACTGAAATTGTTAATTATCTTGGAAACTATGAACTTTTTGTATTGGCATGTATATTAGAATATTGTAGGAATTGATATGGCGATTATTCTGATATAAGATTCAAGGTCTTACATTTAAAGGTCAAGTTCATAGATGCATAAAAAGACTCAAATTGTTAATTATCTTGGAAACTATAAACTTTTTTATAGGCATGTATATTAGAATATTTTATGTATTTTTGCAAATGATTTTGGATATACAGTCTAACTTGTGTTCGCGGCCACTTGTATTAAGCGGCCACTTGTCTATAACGGCCATATCTTATTCCCCCAATGAATTTTGTTCTTTATTTCACCTCTATATAGCGGTCACTGTCTTATGTGGCCAGCGGCCACCATTTTTCCGACCCCAAGCTTCAACAGAACTGTCTTTAGCGGCCATTTGCAATGTTAACGAAACTTCGTCAGTTTCCGGAAATTTCCGGAACCAGTCGACATAAAACAAAAAATCCCATAATGCAACACTGTTTATATGTGTCTAAGCGGCCATATTGGGTAAAGCTTACATCCCGATAAGACATTGACATTTTTTCAATTTTATAACATGCAGTAATTTTTGATGTTTTTTCTTTATGTCATAGTAAACGGAATGCATTGACTTTAGAACAGCGAGTAGAATTGTTTAATAAATCTGTATAGGAGAAATTAAGTACTAGGAAACTCGCGGAAGTTATGGTGTTGGACGAACCCAAATCAAAGCTGTGTTATCAGACTATGAAGCAAATGTATCTTGGGAAATAAACCGATTGTGCTGTTCTACCACTAACGGACATTAATTTCGTTAGTTTGGAAATCGTACAACGATGCGATATCAAGTCATTTCGGCACCAGTGTAAAAAGTCATTTCGGCAACGATATGATTTTGGCATCAATTTAAATTTAATTCGGCACTGACTTCGATTAAATTCAGCACCAGAAAAAAAAAATTTATCATTTATTTTCTGTTTGTGTACGATTTTTATATTAAAAATTAATAGTTATTTTTAATAAAGATAGATCACTAAACTGTGTAATTCATTATGTAACAACTTCCTTTGAAGTCTGAATTAGCAAGAGTGTGATATGGGACTGAAGTGACCTAATTATGTTTGTATAGGTGTAAGGAAGTGTGATAAGAATAATACTTCACTATGCAACACTCCTATAACTAGCAAAAAAAAAAAAAAATAGAGAGAAAAGATCATTTAGACATATGAATGTTGCCAGGCCGGTGTGGTGCAAAGGATTTGTAAATTCCTGAAAATGTTGATTAAATTGATGTTAAAAAAATTTTTTTCTTGGTTAATCTCAAGTTATAAAAGAAACAATTTCTCACAATATGGTTAGCTATATTCAGTTTAATTTTGGTACTAAAATGAATAAAAAAGAACGGTTCAGATAATAATTTTTGACGATTGTTGATCAGAGAACTTGTCTATAAAGACCACCTGTCTATAAAGGCCACTTTGGCCGCATCCCTTGAGTGGCCTTTATAGACAGGTTTCACAGGTTGGCCATATCCTCAGGTGAGCGTAGAGGTCCATGGGCCTCTTGTTCAAGATTGTTTTCATTGGTGTAGACAAGGTTTTGGTTTTTCAAGATTGTTTTCATTGGTGTAGACAAGGTTTTGGTTTGTTCAGAATTTGTTTTCATTGGTGTAGACAAGGTTTTGGTTTGTTCAGGATTTGTTTTCATTGGTGTAGACAAGGTTTTGGTTTCCTCAGAATTGTTTTCATTGGTGTAGACAAGGTTTTGCTTTTTCGAGATTGTTTTCATTGATGTACAAAAAGATTTGGTTTTTAAAGATTGTTTTCATTTGTGTAGACAAGACTTGGGACTACCCAAGCTTTATTTCGATTAGTTTAGACAAGGGTTTGGTTTACTCAGGTTTCAGTTCAGATTTTGCATTGTAATAACACTTGTTATTTCTTTCTATTTTAGCAATTCGTCCTGGATTTGTGGTAGCTATTGTTTCTACCATTGCTGGAGTTGTCATAGCAATATCTGTTTACTTTATATGGATGTATTGTCGACGGAAACGAGAAAAATTAATCTGGCAGAATTCAGAAGATGATGACTCCCCGAATTCATATTTTCAAGACAGAAACATGAAAATTAGTCAGAGCACACCAGAATTAGCAGCAGAAGCGGCAAAAGATTCAAAATTAGAATTTTTTGGTAAAAAAGGGATTTTTAAATTGGCAGCAAGGCAATCGACACTTCCTACAGTTTCACAAAGACATGTTTCATTTCAGCGGCAACTTTCACATAAATTAGATATAGAATTTTCAGTACAAAGTGTGAAACATAAAGAACAGCCTGATCTTGGAAATATCAAACCAGAGCTTTATAAACAAGCCTCTGTGGATAGTATTAAAAGTGAACATTCTATATGTGGAAAACTGTTTTTTAGTTTAAGATATGATCACGAGCAAAATGGACTCATAGTAACCATAACCAAAGCGGAAGACCTGCCTGCAAAAGATTTTTCAGGAACTTCAGACCCATATATAAAAGTTTACCTATTACCTGATCGAAAACATAAATATCAAACAAAAGTTCATAGAAAAACATTGGTGCCTGAATTCAATGAGACTTTTACTTTTAATCTACCATATAAGGAAATTTCAAGTCGAATTTTACAGTTCAATATTTATGATTTTGACAGGTTTTCTAGACATGATATGATTGGTGCTGTGGTTTTGAAAGATATTTTATCAGAAGGAAGCCTTGCAAAGGAAACTTTTTATGTCAGAGATATACTCAGTTCCAATCAGGTAAGAAGCTATTCATTGCATTGTTGAGAAAGGGTAACCATTGTCATATGACTAATGAAGCTATTCCAAGAAAACATAGAAATTGTAAGGTTTGGTGTTCAAACTTCTGAGTTGGGTCATACATAAGACTTGAAAATTTGAGATACTGCTGATCCATTTGGCATTTTGCATTAGGAGGACGGGGTATCCACTGGTTCACCTGGTGCTGGGATAATATGACTGGGGAAGTAATATGCCTGTTTTCATTGTATTGAAACCTTAATAAAAAGTCACTCTGAATGCCTGTTAGGATAAGTCGGACTATAACACACCTCCACATCATATACATATATATGAATGTGCTCTTTCGAGTTTAATTACATTGTACCTTGTTTTCTATGCAAATAGCTGAAAAAATGCTATGTGCTGTAAAATAACCTTATATATATATATATATATATATATATATATATATATATATAAACAGAAAACTATGTAACTAATGTTTTTGGCGGGTTAATATTGTATTCATGCCATATATCATACTACACTGAGGCAAAACTTCAGGTTTTTTTGTTAAAATTCTAAACTCCTGGTATATTAGATTGATAGCTCATGATTGATTTTCCAGGGATATCTATGACAGTTATATGACCATAATTACATTAATATTAATAGAATTTTGAACAGATCCTGAACCCGATAATCGCTGAATCGTTTGAATTTTAAAATCCCACTTAATATGATTTAACAAGTTATATGATGTCACTAGATGTAACAGCCATGTTGTTTTCATAGATTCTGAAATATATCATATTGCAATCGTTGATTTCATTTGACTTAATTTGGCATGAAGTTTTGTTCACATCACATTTACTGATTGTGCACTGACACTGCAATTGCATTCTTAGATTAGGATAAGATTTTCAAAGAGTTTATAATGGCAAAAACATGCAGTAATTTTATAATAATATAATTAGTTAAGTTGAATATGCAAACTTCTGATGATAACTTTGTCTTTTATGGCAGTTCTTGGTATGTTGCAAAATGTTGTCTTTTTTCTTCTGGTATCAAATCTAGTGAAATAAACTTTAATGGGGCTTGAAACATCATTACTCACTATATTTTTTTTGAGAATTTTTTCTTGATCTAGACATACATTTTTTTTACTTAAACACATGAGTAGAGAATGAAAAGTTGGTTGGTTGTGGTGTTGTGTATAACAAATTTTTGTTTCATTCAACACACATTCTTTTTCAGACATCTGTTCAGTCAAGATCCAATTATGTCATATACACGTACTTTGACTTTTAAAAATTGAAATGTATCCCCCCCCCAAAAAAAAAAAAAAATAAAAAAACTGAATGCCATACATTTTCAAAGTGAGTAATATAATGTGGCATTCCATTCACTGAACTGTTTGATCTTTAATAGTAAAACAACTCTAATCATTGCCACCTTTTAATCAATAACATTTAGGCATTATGAATGAAATTCGTGCTGTATTGAGAGAGACAACCTTATCATGGGACATTCAAACAATCTATCTGGCTTTTTGTTTATTTTGTATGAAAACTCTGAAATATTTTTATTGAAATTTTAAATTATTAGATTTTCTTTAAAATGATAAAAATTAGACAAATGCTTTTAGCGGGAAGATTTCCCTTATTTCCCTAAAAAAAAAAAAAAAAAAAAAAACAATAAAATACATTTTAGATGCATAATCTAAATAGGGAAATCATTAGCATTTCAAAATCCTCCTGTATCTAATTGAACTAAATGAGAATTCTAAAATGTTTAAGAAGGACTTCAGATTTTAGAACTAGCAAATCTATTAAACTGCGACAATACTTATGATTTTTAATTTCTTCGTCACACCTGTAAAGAGTTAAATGGAGTAATTGAATTTTTCTCTCCGTTATTTCTAAATTAATAAAAAATAACCTTGAATAAAGCACCGACTTTCTGAGCAAAAGAACAAACATATTTTCTTTTTTCGGAAACTAAATTGTTAATTCTGTTGAATGAAAAAATGTTTATGTTTTGAAAAAGAATTTTAATGACGGACGTGACCTAGACATGGAGCAGCTCATCTGATCAGCCATATTAAACCCCGCCCACTTCACACTTCACATTCTCTCTAGAAGAAACAAAATAGGTCTTCAATCATAGATCATATTTCAAAAAAGTTCTATTTCCTTTTTTTTTTTTTTTTTCTCTTTTTTTTTTTCTTTTTTTTTTTTTGAATTTATCTATTTTGCTAAAATGCATATGTGAAAAACTGTTAAAAGAAGGAAACATCGAAGTCTGTACATGGTTTTGCATGATAAAGTAGTTAGCTAAAAATTGAGAGGTTCAGGGAAAACCAGAATTTAGTATTTATACATGATGTAAAAAACTAAAGATTATACAAATTGTGATAAAATTTTTCAAACAGGGTTCAATGTAAAAACTATTTTTCTGTTGTAAATATTTCCATTGAAAATACAGTTGAACGTTTGATCTAGTGACCAACTCTTTATAAAGGCTAATTAACTATCACATAAGACATGTGTTGTAAGGTTCTGTTGCTCTTCATATTTCAACCAAAAAGAACCTCTTTATTAAGACCACCTGTCTATAAAATCCATGTTTTTTTAGCTTCCATGGGTGGGCATTATAAGCAGTACTGTTGCTCTTCATATTTCAATCAAAATTAACCTCTTTATTAAGACCACCTGTCTATAAAATCCATGTTTTTTAGCTTCCATGGGTGGTCATTATAAGCAGTACTGTTGCTCTTCATATTTCAACCAAAATTAACCACTTTAATTAAAATCACTGTCTATAAAATCAATGTTATTTAGATTTCATTGGTGGTATTTATAGGCAGTACTGTTGCTCTTCATATTTCAACCAAAAAGAATCTTTTTTTTAAGACCACCTTCTATAAAATCCATGTTATTTTAGTTTCATGGATGGTCATTATAAGCAGGTTATACTGTCTTTCTTTTTCCTTAAAAATGATAAAATTTGACAAATTCATTTGGTGGATGTTAATTCCTGTTTGTTAGTTTCATGTAACAGAGACCTTATATATTTATATGTACTAAGGGAGATAACTCCCACATATGGATAGTTTAATAACTCTCTGATTTTGTAAGTTAGAAATAGGGAGAGCATAGTGTAGAGAAATAAACAGCATGGTCATATAGAGTTATGTATAGAGACTTTATCACTTTTAACCCAAAATAGATGAATAATAAACTAGAAATAGATTACATAACATTTCAAATTCTATGGTTTCTAATATATGGCTTGTGTAAATTTATTTTCTTAAAAAATTTAAAAATGTGCAGGTTGTGTTTTCCTTATTTAGCTAAAGAACTAATAAATAAGATGAACTGTCAGGTTTATAAGGTTGTAGATCTTACCTAAAATGATGTAATATTGGGAAAAAAATAATCACATTGTTGTGGTACATACAAGATGTCATTCACAACTTTTCAGAGTTATTTATACAGTAGAGATCTGAGGCTAATTAAGTATATATATATATATATATATATATATATATATATTCCAAGAATAATGGTAATCTTTGTGTGTAGAAAATATACTAAACAAAAAAAATTCAAACATGATTAGATTTTAAATGAATCATTATGTATTAACTAGCAATCTTGTTAGCTCAGTTGGTAGAACATTCGCCTATAGTGCGGGAGGTCCCAGGCTCAATGCCCGGTCCAACCCTGCATTTTTTCTCCCTCCTGTTACAGTTTGGAAGTGATAGATTGACATATATTTGGCCATATAAAGTCCATCTGAGGCAATTTTGGTGAGATTTCCCATAGGACAATGGGAAACTCCTGGGTTCAATCCCCAGTCCGACCCTGCATTTTTTTCTCCATCCTGTTACATATGTTTTCACAATCTTCAGGTGAATAACAGCCCTCAAAGTGGGTTTCAAAACTAAGTTGCCTGCTGGCCACCAATTTAAATTTTCTGGTTGCCAGTGGAAATTCCAAGTGGGCAGGCAATCTTTTCTTCCAATTTAAAGTGGACAAGCTGGCCACCATTTACAAATTTTAGGTCGCCAGACACAATTCCAGGTCGATTTGGCCACCATTTTAGTAGACAAAATTGAGGGCTGAATAATGTTCAATCCGACCCAGTTTCAAGTCCATGAAGTTTTTCAGAAATAATATCACTAGAGAAGTAATATATTTGACTGGCCAAGCAACCAGCAATTTTAATTTTGTAATGTATTTTCAACAATAACACTTCAGCAAAAAACTATTAGCGTTATTTTACCAAACATCTAAGTGAATGCTAATTTGACAGTTTATTTTCAAAGATAACAGTATTGAACAAAATAATGATGTTAGCTAAAATCTGACCAAATATCTAGCACTTCATTTTCAGAGTTGTCAAAGTTCTTTAACGTATATCAAGGTTGTAAGTTCTAGGATGGTTGAGGAAACTGAAGTACCAAGTGAAAATGACCAACTTTAAACAATCAAATTGACAAAATTTCTCACATTAAAAACTGCCCAAGCAGGATTCTAACTTGAGCAGTGAGATGCTCTGTTATTCATATGCACATGTTTAGACAACTTGGCCACCATGGCACCTGATCATTTCTAGAGATAACAGTGTTGAACAAAATATTACGTCATCTTAATCTGACCATGAGTTATCTAGCCTGTAAATTTTATAGTGATTGTTTTTCTGTAATAGCAATTGTTATAAATGTTATGTGGAGTGGAGTGGAGTAATGGTGTTTTATGCCCCAGTCAAGAATCTTTCACTTATTTTGAGGCGGTTAGTTCTGGGATGGTGAAGGAAACCGGAGTGCCTGGAGAAAACCACCAACCTTCGGCAAGCAAACTGACAAACTTTCTCACACTAGGATCTGTCCCGAGTGGGATTGGAACCCAGGCAGTGAGAGGCACTGTGATCCATAAGCGTGGGCTTTAGACCACTCAGCCACCGAGGCCCCAATAAATGTTATGTTGGCTTAATCTGACCTTTTTTTTTCCAGCACTTTAGTTTGATGGCAAGTTTCCAGCAAAATTTTTCTTAACATTTTTTTTTTAACCTGTATTAATCATTGGGCTATTGAAGTCCTAAAACTAACAAGAAATACTGTGTTATGTCCAGTCTGGTCAAGTAGGTGGTAAAACAGAAAATACTGTTATGTCCAGTCAATCGGACAAATTATTTATCAAGTCAAATTGACCGATACAATTTTTGCAGAAACATTACCATATAGAAATTATTGCGTTGGCACATTTCAACTTGGTATCTAGTGTGCCATAATAACAGTTAACTTTTATTGATCACACTCAATAAAATATAAATATATACAAGAATTCCAAATGTCTCGCCTTGTTAGTTTTTAATCGAGTAGAAAATACATTACTTTAACATAAACTTTCACATTTTAACACACCACCGCCACCGCCTATGTCGACACCAGAAAAGTAACACCTATTGTCTCGCCTTATGGCAATGCTAGGCTCAACAAAAATTATGTTGACTCGGATATTGTGTTGGCTCAAATTATGACCTAATTTCTGGTATTTGGATCAAATTGAGGATGCTGTTTTCTAGTTTCACTTAATCAAATATTGTTTTGGCTCAATCTGACCCAATTTCTGGTTTACAGATCAAATTGACAAAGCCATTCTGCTGTTGACACATTTCAGTGATTTGTAAATCTTTAGCCAGTATAAAGTCAAAATTTCACACTTTGTGTTATCCACTTTGGGACTATTATACTAGTGTAAATTACATTTTCACGAGATTAATCATTTTTCTTTTATAAAGGTGTTCTCGCTTATAAATACTTATTTCATGTAGCCAAAACAATGACTTTTTATTAAATTGCACTTTTGAGAAAAATGTATAAATTTCGTTATGATGTCAATGAACTTCAGCTAATCACTATTTTATATATAAATGTCTTTACACTTGGTCAGGTAGCATTATTTTGTGGTTTTAGTTTCATATTCATGCGAGTGAAAAATTGGTTTAAATGTCAACAAAATTAACTTTTTTGTGAGATTCACAAAATCACCATTTTATAAATGTTGTCACATTTATTCATGTAACATTTGTAGTTTAAGTTTCGTATTTGTACAAGTGTAAAGTTTCAGTGTCAATTAACTTAAGCTATTTTTGTGAGTTTCACCAAATCACCATTTTGTAAATGTCTTCTTGCTTGTGGTTGTATATGTTGTGGTTTTAATTTCATTTCCATTTAAGTTTTAAAATGGTTTTGTATCCAGTGAACTTAAACTATGCAACAAGTCCCCATTTTTATACGCCCGTCATATGACGGGACGTATTATGTTACGGTGCTGTCCGTCTGGGCGGGCGGGCGGGCGTCTGTTAACAATTTGTATTCCGTTCAATAGAGACCACAAACATTTATGGATTCAAATGAAATTTGGTATACAGCTTTACCATGGTAATACCTTGTGCAAGTTCGAATAACAACTTTTTCAGATTATTTTTTAAGGAGTTATGCCCCTTTTTTAACTTAGAAATTTTTGTATGTATGACCATGTGGTTTGTATTCCATTCAGTAGACAATACAAACATGGATTTAAATGAAATTAGTGACGAATTTATTCGGAACATCCTCTGGATGTGAAATGATAAAGGCAACAACTTTCTCCTTTTTAGCAGCATATATTTGCATCTTGGGGACCTTGAAAACTCCTCGATAGATTTTGCTAAAAATTTCTGAGGTTATGGAGTCTAATGCGATCTAGCTATCTAACTTGGTGAAATTTTTGGGAAAAATCGGTATCATACTTAATTTTGGGGTCAAACATGCAAAAAATGAATTTTTCCAAAAAACAATTACGTTTAACGCACTCCTGTTCAATAACAGTTCATTGTACGAAAAAGTCGTCCATTGACCGAAAAATGTTTAAGATCTGACGGAAAAGACGGTATTTTTATATTTTTTCTATCTTTTACATAAAATTCACAATAACTGTTTAAAGTCGGCGCTATCATCCAAAAACAATTTAACGTACCGTTTTGAATTCGTACCCATATTAAAGTAACCAATTCTTTACCAAATTATTGGTAGGTTTGGCACTTATCCGTTAGGTCTGTGTCAAACTTTTGAGTGGCAAGTTCTGTGGATGAGCTCTACTGATAGAAATCCTCTAGATTGTTCCATTCTTTCCCGCGAAACCCCTAAAGGTGTCGACACACTAGTAAGTAGTACTACTCGATCAATATAACACAGGCGTATAATGCTACGCTCGGCGGTGCTCTTGTATATAATAAACCTAAGTTGTTTTTGTGAAGTTACCAACCAGTAATTACCATTTTATAAAGTCTTCACACTTGTGAAAGTTGAAGTTTTAGATAAATTTCCATGCAATGTGTAAATGGCTTTGTAGTCAATGAAATTAAGCTATTTTTTGTGAGATTTGCCTAATCAACAATTTATAAAATGTCTAGACACTTGATCATGTTTCTTTAGTGATTTTGGATTCATTTCCATTGTGAATCACACAGTGGTTTTCTTAATCATTCTAATGGGAAAAAGAGTTAATGTGGCTTTGCATCTTTATCAAACTTAAAGTGGACCTGGTTTAGTAATCTCTAAAGATTTATTTCAAAAAAAGTTTGTGTATCTGTGAGATGTGAGTGTGTTTCATGGTCTGACTTGTACTAGGGCACAATCTGACAACTTTAAGGGATATGCAGTGTCAGAATGAGGCTGAAGGCATACCACTCACTCCCTGCATCACATCATTCTGACATCAATCAAACCAGTCAGTAATCTGTCCTCTTGATGCCTAGCACAGGGCAAAGAAGCAGTATCTAGCAGTATCCAGGGTTTAAACCCACAACTTCCCACTCTCGAGGCGGGTTCTCTACATCTGAGTCATACTACGGTGGTCTATACTGTTCACCTGACTTTCTCGGTGTATGTTTAGTAATTTTTAATTGATTTTAGTGTTTATTGAGTACATGAGCACTTGCAGCCATTATTTGCTTTGGCCTTGATGACTACAGTTTTTGTGAACAAACAATACCATATGAAAGAATAATGCAAATTACATGACACTTATTGAACCAGTAAATGGATTTTTGAATACCCATCACTTAGTAAATTTAACAGAACTATTCCCAAAATGCTATAAATCCTGTTGATTTATTTTCATAAGGAAATTATTCCAAAATGGTTTTCACTTTTATTTCCTGATTTATCTAGCACAGGAGATTTCTATGGTTGCATTTCTTGCTCGCGATGTCTCAGAAGTTTCATTATGAGCACAGTTTTTATTAACATCTTGTTAATCTTCATATTTAAAGTTTTCATTCCATTTATTAGCTTGACTTTTATCAGACTTTTTTTTTTTTTTTTTTTTTTGGTGAAGATGATTTTAAACAAAATGGTTGAAATTTTATGTAAGAACTCAAGATTTTAAGTTTAAATAGGTGAACCAGAATACTTGTTCATTTTGATAATTGAAAACAGAATTTTGTTCCCATTTTACACCAGGAGCCATATTTCAGTTTTATTTGCGTGCTTTTATTTATTTATCTGTTTATTTATTTGTTTATTTATTTATTTATTACTTTTATTGTCTGCTTTTATTAATTTATTAATTAATCAATTTATTTTTTTTTTATTTTTGTTTTTAAAAAAACGGTTAAAATTTTTAACTAGTAATGGCCTTATTTGCATATATAAATTTTGGTATTGCAAAATTATTCCTAAATTGCTAAAAATTCTAAGTTTTCATACTTTTTGAAAGACTGTTTAAATAGCCTTCTTGTTTCCTAATTGAGTGTTACACTTTACTAAAGATGTCAGTAATTGTTCAAACATTAAGTAATGTAGTGGACTTGGTCATAGTAATAACTATTCCATGATATATTGATCACGCTCTTCACATTTAAAGATCTAATGAGTTCTTGGTTAGTTGTAATGTGGTTTAACATCACATCAGCAATTTTTAGCTATTTGCCAGAGTGGCAAGTTTAATAAATTTCAAAGAATAAATCTATAAAGACAAGTTCGTGTATATGTGAGATGTGCAAGTGTTTTTGTGGTTGGTCTTTTTTTATTGCACACTTTTTTTTAAGGTGCTAGCTCACTAATTCAGAATGTAACAGACAAGCATTTCTTTCCCCAGTGGCCACAGATTCCTGACACTATGTAAACCAATTAATACTCTGTCATCTCAATCACAAGCACCAAGCAAGAAAGCAGTATCTCAAATTTTTTTTTAAAAGCTTATGTATGACCTGTCTCTCCATTCATTCATTCTTTCATCTTTCCATCAATCCATTTGTGCATGCATTCAGTCATTCACTCACTCACTTACTTATTCAAACACTCATTCACTAACTCATTCAATTATTCACATTCATTTATTCATTCACCCATCCATCTATCCATTCATTTATCCATTCATCCACCTATTTATTTATTTGACACCAGAACTCCCACAGTGGCAGTTCAAACCCCTGATGTCTTGGAAGTCACATTAAGATTACCAGAGATTTTTATGTGAACATTGAACATTTCATGCTATGTATTTCTCACGAGTCTCTTCACGAGATGTAAATCATCATGTTAATCTTCATATTTAAATTTTTTGTGCTAATTAGTGTAAATTATAAAGATTTCTGTCATCCTAGATTATTATGACACACATCTTGTGATTACTGTTTTGTTTTAGCAACATAAAAATGTTTATAATTAGAGTTAATAGCTTGTAAAATCTTTTTCTGGAATAAGAAATGCAGAAAATTAGCTCATTAATCATTAAAACTGATAGAAATATTTAGTTTATATGGTTTATGAATAACTATATTGGTTGAGAGGAGAGATGGTATTTAACACCCCCAGACAAGATGCCTTTATGAATGAAAGAGGAAACAGTATTTAAGTATACGAGTTGAGAGGGAAGATGGTATTTAACACCCCCAAACTTTAGTGTCCAGAGCAAACTGCTAACATTCAGCAAGTGAATTTTTCTGCCTGTTTGAGAATTTGAACATAGGCGCAGATAGGCAAAAAAAGAAGTGGAGTAAAAAAAATTAGTTTTAAGGTAGTCAAGATTCTTTCAGTTAATCAGTATGGTCAGTTCTGGAATGGTAGAGGAAACCAGAGGAAACCAGTGACCTTTGACAAAATAACAAATTTTCTTACACTAGGATCTGCCACAATTGGGATTCGAACCTAAGTAGTTGGAGGTACTATGATGTGTAAGCACACACTTTAGACTTAGTAACTGAACAACAATGTCCTAATATTCAAAATGACATCTAAAGCAAGTATAGAGGCAAAAGCAAATATGAATTGTCAAATATTGGAATTTCCAGATAATAGATAATTTGATGTCAATATTGATATCCTTAATTTGCACTTTTAAGGACTGTGGTGACTGTGTGGCTGGGTGGGCTAAAGTTTGGGACCTGAGGTCACACCTGTTTTTACCACCTAAATTAGAACACCACTTCAAGCATAAGTGAGATTTGGCTCTGAAAGGCACTATGATTTTCATGCATGGGAAGTAGACCACTTCCATCAAGGCTCCATATTCTTATTCAAGCACTTATATCAGTCTTCTAGCCTTTACTTTAATCATTTAGTGCCTTTGAAAATTTCATTAAGGGGTATACATTTGTTCCCTAATTTTATAAATTTAACCCTAAAAGTTCATTATCAGGGGTATAAAAAGACGGAGAAGACTCAGCCTGGTATCCTGTACCTTATGCTTAGCCTGGTATCCTATACCTAATGCTTAGCCTGGTATCCTGCACCTAATGCTTAGTCTGGTATCCTGCTAATGCTCAGACTGGTATCCTTTACCTAATTCCCAGCCTCGTCAAATAATATACCATTAAAGACATGGGCCAATGCCCCGATTAGTAATAAGACTGATTGAGGCACTTATTATGCATATGTGAACTAAAATGTGCAGAATTTTATAAATTGTTTCAAATCCCCAAACAGTTAGATAATCAAAGAGTCCATTATTTTAATTGAAGTCAATAAAAGAGACAAATTAACTCCATAATGATGAAACATTTCATCTTAATTGTCTAGAGTTTATTTTAAATTCCCAGTATAGGGACTTGTCTTTCTCTCAAGACTGAATCAGTCTTTGAGTGCATGATTGAGTCTCGAGGATATGTTTGTGAAGTTATACAGTTTATCGATAAAAAAATAATAATTATATTGGTGATATGTGCCTTTCTGTAAAATCAAAGAAAATAGCACAATGATGAATTGATCAGTGTAATAAAGTACCTGAATAATTTTATACCAATTCACAAGCAGGCTTGTTTTGGCTTCTGTCAAAATTGCAGTTATTTAGCTATGGTTTTTAAAAACTACCTTCTACCTTTCAGATTGGGAAAATTTGGACCCTTTTTATGTCACATATTACTCTCAGAATTTTGAAATTCATTGCAAAGATCTTATATTGTAACAATATCTAACATTTTTTGTCTGTCAAAACAGTTTTGGACAACTGAATTTAACTTAAACTATTTGATTGTGTGTCACTTTTGCCTTTTGGGGAATTTTAGTTGTCAAATTGGGAAATTTTAGTCTTTTTTCTCAAGGGGAAACTACCTTTATTCGGTAGTAATTTTAGGCAAACAAAATTCCTTGTTCAAAAAAAAAATAAAAAAGAAAATAAATAAATAAATAAAAAAAACCAAAAAATAAATAAATAAATAAAAGTAATAATAATTATAAATAAATAATGATAGACAAAATTTGCTCAATTTTAGTTAAGGGATTTTTTGTTTAAGAATTGATTGTGAGAGTCAGACCAGATGGGATCTCTCTAATTTATCATACATAAAATGCTGTGGGAATTATAATTACATTATTTCCGGATATTTTTGACAAATTCAGAAAAGTCAAATTTACTTGTGGAGTCACTGTGTTTTTAACTGTGAATTATGCTTAGTTTCATAGAAATTTCAAAAAACTTGAATAAAAGATATTATTTTCACTTTCTTGATTGAGCCTTATTCTAATGACAAATTTTTCTGTGCACATCTATCTGCCTGGGTGTTCAAGTGGTGCAGTGGTTAGCGCTTCCGCCTATCACCAGTGCGACCGGGTTCGATTCCCAGCGTCGTATATGATAAGGTATGAGGTCACCTGCTTGAGCACGTGGGTTTTCCTCCGGGTTCTCCGGTTTTCCTCCCACAATAAGACCTCACACGCGCTACAATTCGGGCCAACGAGCTAGATTAATATAAGTTGCACAACTTGTTTTTAAATCGTTGTAAAAGAAATAAAGTTTAATATCTGCCTTTACCATGGAATATCCCTACACAAAGCAAAATAGTGCTGTTATGATGATTTTATTTGTAACAAGAACCAGGGTAACAGCAGACCATGTTGCACATCCAACATAATACATCGCCAAAAGAAAAATCAATCTTAGTAATTTTTTATCTATAAAATCTTTTTCTTTCTTTAGAAATTTTCAAAGGTAAATGCAGATATATGCATGGAAATTTTTATTTACAGCTTGGCTTCAGTAAGTGAACAATGTCGCACATTATTAAAATTTATTGAATATTTTATCAAAACTGTGCATATATAATTTTATTGTCACAAACACAATGACCTAATACTAATAGTATATAATAAAAAAACTCTTATGAAACATAAATATATTTAAAAGGTAATGGGATTTCCATGTTGAAATTTTAAAAACTCTAGAAATTTTGAATTTCAATCAATTTTCCAATACATGTATTTAAATCTGATTCAGCTTGTAAGATTTAAAGTTTTGACAGACAAAGGTTTGACTTTATTTGACTGTGCAATTTTCAGACAGAGGTTTAGTTGTATTTGACTGAATTTTTTAGACAGAGGCTCTGACTTTATTTTACTTTGCAATTTTTAGACAGAGGTTTTACTTTATTTGACTGTGCAATTTTCAGACAGAGGTTTTACTGTATTTAACTGTGCAGTTTTCTGACAGAGGTTTGACTTTATTTGACTGTGTAATTTTTTGACTGCAATTTTCAGACAGAGGTTTGACTTTATTTGACTGTGCAATTTTCAGACAGAGGTTTAGTTGTATTTGACTGTTTTGTTTTTAGACAAAGGTTTGACTTTATTTGACTGTGAAATTTTCAGACAGAGTATTAGTTTTATTTGACTGAATTTTTTAGACAGAGGCTCTGACTTTATTTGAATGTGCAATTTTCAGACAATGGTTTGACTTTATTTGACTCTGCAATTTTCAGACAGAGGTTTGACTTTATTTGACTGTGCAATTTTCAGACAGAGGTTTGACTTTATTTTACTGTGCAATTTTCAGACAAAGGTTTGATTTTATTTTACTTCTCCATTTTCAGACAGAGGTTTGACTTCAATTGACTGTGCAAGTTTCAAATAAAATTTTAACCTTATTTTACTGTCTAATTTTCAGACAGAGGTTAAATTCTATTTGACTGTGCAATTTTCAGACAAAGATTTGATTTTATTTGATTGTAAATTTTTAGACAAAAATTTGACTTTATTTGACTGTAAATTTTTAGACAAAGATTTGACTTTATTTGACTGTTCAGTTTTCAGACAAAATTTGATATTTTTTGACTGTACATTTTTTCAGACAAGATTATACTCTATTAAACTTGGCAATTTTCAGAGAAAGACTTAGCTTTATTTTTCTGTGTAATGTTCAGACTATTTGGATTTTAAAGCTGCATTAAGTTTACCAAATTTCTGAATATTTTTTGATTTTCTAAAAATATATTTTTTTAAAAGTAGATATCTTCTAACCACGATCCGTGACATTCATTTTCTAAAATTTCATTTCTTTTAGCTGTAAATAAACGGAATCCTCTGACCGGTTGGTCAGTGTTCTACGATGGTAATTATGAGCTTGGAGCATGTGCACGGATGTACGGAAAAGCCTAGAATCGAAAGTGAAACATGACAGATTGCATTAATTGTCCTTCATTAATATCCAGATGTATTTGAAATGGTGTTATTTTTCCCTTACTAAGTCACAAATGACAAATTCAACGAAGTTCTGTGTTTAATTTATCGTATTTCAACATTTTGAAAGTTGTGTTTAAATGACCCGGGTTTTGATGACGTAACCATGTTCTAATATTAGATCCCAAGTGCCGCATCTCACTGGGTAAATACTGTAATTTCTGTATTTATTCGAGCTTTTATCGTTGAACCAAATGTAACATTGTTCATTAGGAACATCATTTATTAGATTAGCACCGTTTTATTTTTTTCTTTGGAAAACTTAATGCAGCTTTAATCTCTGTTTTATTATTTTTTTATTCACTTAAAATATTTCAGAAATCTTTTAATTAGTGAGTGGGTAATTGGAGCTTAATGTACATTAAGTCAAAAATCTTATAATTTATGTATATAAGAGACAGTGTCAGGTCTGGTTTGGTGGAGGAAAATTGAGTACCTGATTAAACCCACTGACCTTCTGAAAAAAAAAAAAATAAATAAAAAGACAATAAAATTTCTTAAAACATTTTCCTGATATATTTTATTGAAAGAATCTTGACTGGGGTATTAAACACCATTACTCCACTCCACTCAACTCCAGTCCACTCCGGAGTATAATAGATAATTATAACATATTGCTTTTCGTAACTGAAAATATTTAATTATTGGAATCAGGAAATTGATGGATATTTTTCCTATCTGTTTCATACCTGTTAATTGATATTCATGTCATTTTTCTGATTATTTCAGTGTTTGAGGCTATATACATCTATGATAAAGAATTTATGTAAATTGTCATCGAACATCGCTTGTTTTCAGATTTGCTCTAAGCCAAACAGTTTTATTTTAGATTGAGATGTCAGATTCAGACCTACTGTAATTAGCCTGCTGTATTTTACTACAGGAAAATGCATGAATGAACAATTCCATTGTCTCACTTTTATATTATAAAATACTGGTAAAGAGGGGAAAAGAAAGAAAAGGGGGGGGGGACTGAATGAAATAATTAATTTCCCAGAAATAACATGTTAAAGTACTGACATACAAAAAAAAAAAATAATAATAATAATAAAATAATTTAAAAAAATAAAAAATAATAATAAATTAAAAAATATAAAAAAAAAAGTCAAACAGTTGCTTTGAAATGGTAAACAGAACATTACCAATTTTATAAAAAATGGTTCATATATTGAAACATTTAAGAATAATAAAAAAAATTAAAAAACAAAAAAAAAAAGAAAAAAAAACACCCAGTCAGATCATTGGGGAATGTTAAACTAAAAATAAAAACCAAAGTGAACAAAAAGATTATGCAGTATGCAAACAGACCAGCAATATTCAAATTGATTCACTCAACTTGTGTCAAATTTCAAATTACATGGTGCAGTAAGCAACCATGAAACACTAACTGTAGCAAATATCTGTCTACAGACACTATTATGTAAAACAAAATAAAAAAAAGGAATTTGATGAAGCCATATACATGTATTGATAAAATTTAACTGCAAAGCAATATAGAGATAGAGCTGAAATGACGCTAAATAATGCTAGTGTAAGATTTTCCACAAAAGCTGATTACCATTTAGGGAAATTCTAAATGGAAGTTTTGATAAAACTGGCATGTTTGATTTTAAGATATATTTATATTCAAAGTATACTTTTTATCTACCAGAAATGTATTTAAGAGAGATGAACAAAATTTGAATAAAAAAAATTAGATTTCAGGTTTATTTTTAGATTTTAATACACTGGTACATAAAACACAAATTGCAAAGATAGCAATTAACTATAACCGAGAGTGGAGTGGAGTAGAGTAATGGTGTCTTATGCCCCAGTCAAGAATCTTTCACTTATTTCGAGGCAATCAGTTCTGGGATGGTGGAGGAAACCGGAGTGCCCAGAGAAAACCACCGACCTTTGGCAAGCAAACTGACAAACTTTCTCACACTAAGATCTGTCCTGAGTGGCATTCGAACCCAGGCGGTGAGAGGCACTGTGATCCGTAAGCGCGCGCTTTAGACCACTCGGCCACCGAGGCCCCTAACTATAACCGAGACAAAAAATAGAAGCACCAAATATGCTACAATGTTAGAGGGTCTGGGGCATGTTCCCACAGAAAAAATTGACAAAAATAGTGTTAAATGGCGGATTCCGGCAACACCTGAACCTGATATTTGCAAAGATTGTTTAAAATTCAAGTCTGTACTACCATGGACAAGGGCCTCAGTGGCCAAGTGGTCTAAAGTGCGCGCTTACAGATCATAGCACCTCCCACCGCCTTGGTTTGAATCCCACTCGGAACAGATCCTAGTGTGAGAAAGTTTGTCAGTTCGCTTGCCGAAGGTCGATGGTTTTCTCCGGGCACTCCGGTTTCCTCCACCATCCCAGAACTGACCGCCTCGAAATAAGTGAAAAAATCCTGACCGGGGCGTAAAACACCATTACTCCACTCCACTCCACTCCACTACCATGGACAAAATATGATTTGATATTTGTTCACTATAAATTATGCCTCGGTTGTTTCAATCAGTTGAAATGTACATTAAATTTACAATTGAAATTAAGAACTTTAATGCAACATTTTATTCTTATGGCTTAGGTAATAATAAGCAATTTTATGTTTTAAAATGAATTTAGTGGATAAAATAAATTTTTCTACCAATATGGTTTATAAAGATTGATATACAAAATTTAATAAATTGAATTCAGATTCAAGTTTTTTTTTTTATCAATCCAATACACATACCAGGTAATATTTAGAATTGTCAGATGAAAAAGGTAAAATTTAATAAAATTTCTGTTTTCTTATAGATGTAGAAATGAACAATTCTATATTTTAAAATGAAATCAATAAAATAAAATAAATTTATTTGACATTTATGAATTATTTTTAAATACTAATAAAATTTCAGGTAGAATTAAAAAAATTTTAATAAAATTTTTTATAATAAATTTTAATAATTTTTGCAATGTTTGCATACAGCTTTGTGGGGTTATTGTTTTGTTTTGCACTTGGGGAATCTTTAAGGTGCTAGCTTACACAGTCAGTATGACACATACAAGCATACACCCCGAGTAACATTATCCTGACAACAAATGAACCAGGTCATGGCTTGAACATAAAATCTCTCACATTTCTAACACCTAGATCTTCTCAAGTGAAATTTGGAACCAGGTGTTTAAAGATATTGTGATTTGTAAGCATTTGCTTATGACAACTTGGCTACTATTATCAGTCACATACTTAAACCAGAAATGATAAAACTTGTACTTTGTATGGGCATGGCCACATGTTAATATTGACAAATGGTATTCTTTGATATGGTAAAATGACTATAGAAAAGGAAATTAATTTTAATCATAATGGGTAAATTATTAATTTTATAATTTATAAATTTTTTTTTTTCATTATGACAAATGCTAACCAATGGAATTCGCCAGTGTAGATTGTGATAGCGTTTGTGCGGGACAATTATTTCTATTGGCAATGGAATTGCATAAAGTGACATTTTCCCGTAATAACAACGTTTTTTCGGGAATATTTGACATAATCGTTATCTATTTCATATCGCACAAACATTAAGAGGTATTGATCACGTGGTACACTGGTGAGTTCCATTGCATTTTTAAATTACTTTCAAAACAATTTTTGGCAAATGAAAAATATGTGAAATTTGCACTCTGCAAAGTGTAACAAACTTTGTTACTAATGCATCCAATTCTTTCATTTTTCCACATCAAAAAAGAAAAATAAATTTCATTTTATGAAATTTAATTTATAAAACTTTTTAATGAATATTTTTGCAACTTTAATGAGGAAAAAAATACATGGCTTTAGAATAAGAATACAAATAAGAATGTTAAAAATAAAAACATGCATGATTATTTCATGCAAAAATAAACAGAATGCTTTGTCAACTGTATAAAAATGTTGCTACCTGTTGTGATCTTCTAAGTGATATCGACATGTCCATCAATCATCCATCTGTCCGTCCATTCTAATATAGTGTCTACTCTGTAGCTTTCATGTCTATGGATAGATTTTGATCAGACTTTACGCATTTTTAAACTAAATAAAACAACATGTTTCATATCAAATTTAGCAGTGTAGGTAAAAGGCCAAGGTCACTGAGTCAAATTTTACATTTGGCTCCTGTGGGTGATGTTGGGGATTGAGAAAATTTGTCTGTTTTAGTCTATTTAGCAATTATTATTGACCTTTACCAGTTTTTAGTTGCTATTCTGAGTTTAGTGTGATAGATATTATACCCACTGATATGATTAAACAAATAATTTGAGATTTATTTGTAGACATTTTCATATATTAATCCCAGAACAGTTGTTCCAGACTTTTCTTGCAACCTTAAGCTTGAGCTGATGATGATCATGTATGTGTACTTTAAAAATAAATATATATAAGTTTATGAGTTCGCTTTCATTGCGAATAGCTTGATAATTGCTGATTTATACCTTTGAGATTATGTTATATTTGAAGATTTATGGTCAGGATTTTAAAAAAAAATATCAGATCTGTTTTGAGTCTTGTATTCAATTTCCTCTCATAGAACAGGATATCTAAGTTAGTCAGGAACCATAATTCTGATACTATGTCTAGAGTCCTGTTAAAGGTCTGGGTCTTTATATGCTGTCATTAAACCCCCATCTTAACTGCAAATCTAAATACAAATCAGTATCTCCATGGAAACTGCAATTTTTGATACAAATCAATGTTTCCATGGAAACTGCAATTTTAGGTACAAATCAGTATCTTTATGGAAACTGTAATTTTAGATACAAATCAGTATCTCCAAGGAAACTAATTTTAGATACAAATCAGTATCTCCATGGAAACTGCAATTTTAGATACAAATCAGTACCTCCCAGGGAACTGTCATTTTAGATACAAATCAATATCTCCAAGGAAACTGCAACTTTAGATACAAATCAATATATCCAAGGAAACTGCAACTTTAGATACAAATCAGTATCTCCAAGGAAACTGAAATTAATTAAACAATTAGTATCTCCAAGGAAACTGCAATTTATTAAACAAATCAGTATCTCCAAGGAAACTGCAGTGTCCGGCGAAACTGCAATTTTAGATACAAATCATTCTCCAAGGAAACTGTCATTTATAATTTATACAGAATATGCGAGTTATAAATAAATGTTTAGATGTTATAAATAAATAATAATATTTTCATTAAAAATTTTTTTTTTTTTTTTTTTTGGTTTTTGGTTTTATGTAACTCAGTTTGATACCAGTTGTATTTATATGGGCTATAATTACCATTGATCTCTTAGAATTGTTTGCTTGTGTATATACCTGTGATGTCATTTATTGGCTGTTCCAGCAACAGCGCCTGCATATCAATAAGTACCTGTGTTTTGAACTATTATCAGGATTTAAAAATAAAATTGAATAAAAATTAATCAAAATTTGAAATATTAATATAACCATGAACCTGTCAAGAAATGGCATTTATGTGCTATTTTACTTCCATTGTCATGCAAAGCAAACCAATCATAACACACTAGCATGCATGATTCACTTTGCTTAATTTGCACAGCAGTGGAAGTTATAGCACTGTAAATGCCATTTCTAAAAAGTTTATGGTTAATTTTTTTTTTCTAAACCACTTCTTTACACTTGCATCACTAATGGAAGAGATTAAAATTCAGACATGAAATGTATACTGTTTATGTATGTACATGTGAAGATTGAATTGGATTGGATTAATAGTGTTTTACATTTCTTCAAGAGTCTTTCACTGATGTCAAGACAATCAGTTCAGGAATGGTGGAGAAAGCTGGAGCACCCAGAAAAATCTACAGACTATCATCAAGCCAACTGACAAACTTTCTCACACTAGGAGCTGAGCCCCAGTGGGAATCGAACCTAGTTTGGTGAGGTGAGGCTGTACTTGTGATGAAATTTGATTAATTTTGGGAAATTGTTTATAGTAATCATATTCTGATCTTGAATTTTATACACAGTTACAAATCATACGTTTTGTGTGTGTATGGTCGATAAATTTTATGTGTAAATTCCCAGATGTTCAGATAAAAATGTCGACATTCAAGTTATTGAATATTTCCAGCAATTTTATCAGAGTTGACATATGCCGTATTTGAATATTCCGTTGAGCAATTAAAGCAGGAAATTAGATGGCGACATCATCACTGTCTCGGTACTGATATCATTTTTAGTCAAGATGAAGGGAATACTTTTTTTTGTACCAAATCTTGACAAAATCAGAGAAATGAGAATTTTTGTTTAATTTCCTCTATAGAGCCGTAAAATTTCCATGTTAAAATTGAGCTCAGTATGTGTTAAAATCTGTCACAGTTTTAAGAGTTGGGTTTAAATACATAAATAAATGACTTTTATATGTTATCAATCTATGTTTAAAGTGACTTTTTAAAAAAATTGAAAGCAAGTATTTTTTTGTAATTTTTTTTATTGAAGCTTTTAAAAATGTGTTTGTGTATGGCCAAGAAAAAAAACCTGAACTCACATTTGGCTTTTCTGGAGTTTTTAGCCTATTGTTTGTTTATTTCATGAATTAAGTTTTAAAAAAAAATTGTAACACATTTTTTGTAACAGATTTTGACATGGGGTTTTCAGTTTCAATTTTGACATTATTTTAAAATGGCCTTCAAGAAAGAGTCAAGGCCATGACCTAAATTTTAACCCTTGTGCTTTCTCTAGAATTTTTGTTGTTTTTTTTTATCACATTTCAATGCATATTTTTATTTTTATGTTTTGAACATCATGAAGCATATTTAAAGATCAGAGTCATAATCTTATTAACGAAAAAAGCGAAGCTTTTGAAATTCCTATGTTTACATATGACAGTATGTAAATTAATATTTTTAAGTTTTCAAGATTTGTATTGTTTTTGTATTTTTTTTTTTTCAAGAAGTGACCTTCATAATGGTGACAAGGTAAAAGGCCAGGTTTTTACCGTGATTTTACCTTTTTATTTTTGTTTTTTTTTTTGTAAATTTTTCAATGAAGACCACACGTTTTGATGTTTTAAGCATTTTTTAATATATGAATAAAAAATCAAAGGTCAGGGTCATAATCTTGTTTAATAATTTTAATAAGCTTATCATTGCTTTATCTTGGCCATATGTTAAGATTTAGTTATTGGTTTTCAAATGATTGATGTATTTTTATGAAGTGACTTTCAAAATAGGGTCAAGGTCGAAGGCCAGGACCATGACCTAGTTTTAACTTTTAAAAATGTTTTAAAGATTTTTGGAAATATTTAAATTCAGACATTACATTTGGATGTTTTGAAGCACATTATTTCTACATGAAATCAGGGTCAAAGGTTAAAAAAAAGTTGGAGAAAAACCAATACTATTTTCCAAGTTTTTTTTTTCTTTTTTTCCAAATTATCCTTATCTTGTTACTGATTTTTCAGATTTGCTCTGTAACCCAAAGTTGTAAAATAAATTTATTAACATCTGCTTCATGTCTTTGAATACACTAGCCCTTAAGGGCTTTAAAATTGCTTATGCAGCTTAAAACAACAATTCACTCACTCATTCTTAGAATATACTTTTTAATTTGCACTGGAGTTTAATCAAATATATATTTTCTTAAATGAAATACCTTGATTTTTGTGTCGCCTGACTAGGCGACATATAGGGATTACTTTCGTCGGTGGCGTCGGCGTCGTCGACGGTGCCTGCGTCTGCGGCATCTGGATTTCCTTGTCCGGAGCATAACATTGGTGTTGTACGTTCAAATGACTCCAAACTTGGTGTGCATGTTTCTTGCAATGTTTCGAATGCAGTGCACAAGAACCGCAACTCTATCTTTTTCCGTTTTTGAATTATTTCCCTTTGATTGATTTTTATAGAGCATTTCTTGTCCGGAGCATAACTTTGGTGTAATATGTTCAAATGACTCCAAACTTGGTGTACATGTTTCTGGCAATGACTCGAAGTGCAGTGCACAAGAACCACAACTTTATCTTGTTCCATTTTTGAATTATTTCCCTTTGATTGATTTTTATCCAGTGTCAGACGACACATCTGTTTCAAAGAAACATATCTAGTTAATCTTGAAATTCCTAATTTATGTAGATTTTTGTGTACTTAATTCCTAAAGCTATGGTCCAATCACTTTTAAAAAAAGTCAGAAAAAAATATTCCTAAAAATAAAAGTAGAGTTATAGAAATTGCTTTGTACTAAATCCCAAAAGCCTTGGCCCCAATCACTTCGCATTGTACTGAATCCCCAAATCCATGGCCCCAATCACTTTGCTTTGTACTGAATCCCCAAAGCCATGACTCCAATCACTTTGCTTTGTACTAAATCCCCAAATCCATGGCCCAAGTCACTTTGCTTTGTACTAAATCCCCAAATCCATGGCCCAAATCACTTTGCTTTGTACTAAATCCCCAAAGTCATGACTCCAATCAATTTGCTTTGTACTGAATCCCCAAAGCCATACCCCAATCACTTTGCTTTGTACTGAATCCCCAAAGCCATGACTCCAATCACTTTGCTTTGCACTGAATCCCCAAAGCCATGGCCTCAATCACTTTGCTTTGTACTGAATCCCTAAAGCCATGGCCCAAATCACTTTGTTTTGAACTGAATCCCAAAAGCCATGGCCCCAATCACTTTATTTGAAAAGTCAGAAAAAATCTCAGAAAATAAAAGAAAAGAGTTATAGAACTTGATTTGTACTAAATCCCCCAAGCCATGACTCTAATTATGAAAAAAAATCCCTGAAAATAAAAGTGAAGAGTTATAGAATTTGCTATAGAAGAGAAGTACACAAATCTGGTCGTATGCAGTCTTCAAGAGTTTCAACCAGCCTAATGACTATCCTTACTTGGTAGATCATAGTCAGATATGGAATAAAGTATTCATTCTTCAATTTTCAAAGCATGGGATTGATTGGTCACTATGATGTTATGGGAGATAATCATTTTCATAGAGTAATTGCTATACTAACCTTTGTAGCTCTTTGGTTGATTGGAGATAATCATTTTCATAGAGTAATTGCTATACTAACCTTTGTAGCTCTTTGGTTGATTGTTATGTTGTTAAATGTTGTATCAACAATATTTAGCTATTTATGATGAATGCAAGGCTATTAATGTTTATTGGTTAATCTAAGAATAGTTCATGTATGCTTCAGATATGCAGTGTGTAATATGTCCTGCTTTGCACTCAGGGTGACTTTTTCAGTAAAGTGCTAGATCACTTAGTCAGTATGCCATAGATAATCATATCATTCTGAAAGTTCATTATCATGACACCAAGAAAACCAATTAATTGATACCTCATCTTTCTAATACTGAGACTCATGCCAGGCAAGGAAGCATTATATCTCAGATTTTAAAATCTTATGTATTACCTGGCCCTGGTTCAAACACACTACCTTCTGCTCACAAGGTGGAGACTCTACTACTGAGGAGATTAGATGGGAGGCAAACATATTCATAGAATAGCTGTTAGACCTACTGTAAAACACTTTATTTTTGCGACATGTTTTTTTTTTTTTTTTTTTTTGCGATTTGCTTTTTAGAATCAGTTTGCTAACTTTTATTTTTGCGATTTCCATCATACATAAATGCACATAACTTCCCGCCTAGTGCCGGTAAATTTGAAACCGATATAAAGAAATATTAAGAATACCTGTTGATAAATATACCTGATAGATTAAACAACTTAATGTTACCCATCTTTATGAATAAAAATCAATAAGTAATCAACTTTTTTTTGTTTACTGCCAAGCTGATCAGTACTCAAAAGCTTACCTGAATTACAGGTGTAATTTTAAATCAGTTGGTAATAAATTCTCTCAGTGCAAACATGTATGCTTGGATAAAATCAGGAAAACTACCAAAACCTACTATTCCAGGTCTCCAGAATCCCAATAATATTGAAAATAAGGATGATCAGTTGGAATGTGTAGTGACTTTAATTTCACAACACTTTATTTTCGTGAAAATCTCTTACCTCGCGAAATTCGTGAAAATAAAATGCTTGCGAAAATAAAGTGTTTTACAGTACCATCATTTCTGTTTGAACTTGGCCTATATATTTTTATTCAATATTGAGGATGTATTTTGGGACCTAAAATTAATATAATTGCATATTCGGTCTGAAGTTTATTTAATTACTGCCATTGTGAGACAGAAAATTTCCTTTTTGTAAATGGTAATTGAGAGATCGCATGTAGTGTAGATATTTTAAAAGAGGCACTTTATAAAAAATGTCAATTTGTAGGAAAACTTATACAAAGACAATTATATACAATAACTAAGATAGATTGGGGAATATTATTTTGTCATTAAGAGTCTGAGGTTCATCAATATTGTAGCAATTTTTTATTCAAACAATGTTTTTGGTGTGTTTTTTTTTTTTTTTTTATTCAGCGGAAATTACAAATAGGTAAACTGGTATGATGATTTATGAGCAACTCATTCAAATTGACAAATTGTGTTAGTTTATACTGAAAATATACTTTGAATAGCAGTACATATATAGTTGACGGCTGACATTTCGGTAAACATGGCAAGCAAGGCCTCTTTATAACAAGTAAAAGCAGAAAAATAGAAGAAGCTAGATGATTGGGGTGTTACTGCCCAGAAATATATGTTTTGTCTTGTGAGTTGTTATGCTCTTTTTTGTTTATCATCTTTTTTATTGTAAGCTAGTACCTTATTTTTTGTGATTTTAAGATACACTTATGATTCACACCAAAAAAAAAAAAAAAAGAAAAAAAAAAAAAAAAAGAAATAAGGGGGAAAAAAAAAGAAAAGAAAAAAAGAAAAAAAATATAATAAAGAAAAAAAAAGGTTTGCTGCTGTTGGAATCACTGTGTTTGTGACAGGGAATTATGCAAAAATTTAATACAAATCAAATTTTACTAAAATAAAGATTTGTATTTCTCAGTCACTTAACTGATAATTACTATGTTTATCTGTAATTACCATGACGTTTTCTGCACACAGTAAAAAGTTGCTGTTATGGGTATTTTACATGTTGAAAAACAAGACAAATAATGGATTCTTTTGTGCAAATGATATAATATGTCACCAAGAACATCACTTCCTGTGTAAATATCACCATTTTTGACGTGTAAAAACCTTACAGCAGCAACAGTTTCCCTTCTACAGAAATATCCGATGGTATTCATGACTGCGCGTAGCAATTTTCATTTACAACTAGACTCAAGTGAAAAATACCAAACTTTAATTTAAGTTATTGGATTTTCAGTGGACCTTAAAAATAAAGGGTTTTGTGACATTTAAGAGAAAATCTGTTAAAGGAAAAATTTTGCTGCCCTTAGTTACCTGACATAATATGGCAATTATGAATTTAAAAACAAATACATGTACTTTACTATAGGCTTAACTGTTTTGTACACAATTTCTTGACTGATCTTTCAATGTTGTGATGTTAGTTGATCGAAGTTAAACCTACTCAATTCTGATCAATTGATTTTCAGACTACCATTACACTTGCTTGAATTGTGACATAATTCATATAGATTTTCTTATAATCCTTTTTTATTTCTTTTAGAGATTAATTGAAAAAGTCAATGTTGGTAATGTATGCGATGTATTTCATCTGAAAATTGCATCAGACATTGCCTATGGCATGACTAGAAACTGTGTTATAATCTTCTGAGTTCATGTAAAGTCCGAATAATTTAGCTTGTTTGGTAAAGCATAAAAACTTTAGGCCCAAAGGTCATCGGCTCAAATACTTTTGAGGCATGTTTCTGACATAAGGAAGTTTCATAATTATTGCACTTTTGCTGATGACTAAATGGTGTCACACAGATGAACTTATGGGGCTGCAAACTTTGTCTTTGTGTGGGCTAGCATTTAAAGTCACCCTGACTGAGTGTGTACTAGTACCAAGCAGTCATACCCATAATTCACTCTGCCAGTCATGGACACATTTGGTAGCCTAGAGTGATCTAGCTAGCTGGCAGAAGCACTATGGTACAATGAATTATTAAGTTGCACTCATATATGCTTAAGGTAGGTTTGTTAAATTTTGTCACATCAGCAAATTTTAAGGTTTTCATGATGAGTACACTGCAAAGGTGAGAATTTCTGCCATTTGAAATATATCTCGATTTAATGGAAAAACCCTTTACTGGGATGTAAAACCTTATAAAATCAGTCAAAGAATCAACCACATCTGCAAATTTTTAGCTATTCAGCTTGTTATTGATCTCAAGGATTAATTAAAACAGAAATTCTCTTGATGTGTGAGTTTTGGCAGGCATGGCACACTAAAAACCCTCACTGCAAAGATAAAATTTCTTCCACTTCACCTATAGCTGGTGACGTCTCGATATAACCGAAATATTTTTTGACTTGGATGTAAAACCCCATTAAATCAATCAAATAATCATTCACATCAACAAATTAGTTTATGCTATAAATCTCAAAGATTAATTAAAACAGAAATTCTGGTGGTGTATATGTTTTAGCAAGTAATTCTAATACCTGGTGTCACAGCAGGCATGACATGCTTAAGAACCTTCATTGCAGCAGATAGACATCACAATCCACTCAATCAAAAATTACCTGTCTGATCTATTTCCTGTGGTGGTGCCTGCTGGGAGGGAGGGCTTGGATATTTACAGAATCTTGAATCACCGTACATGGTACTCTAATTTGACCTTGTCTTGTTATTACACATAAATACCTAGATGTGCCGTGATTCATAAAGATTTCTTGGGACCATTATGTTAGAGATTAATTAAAAAAAAAAAAAAAAAAGAAAGAACAGATTATATATTCTATGTTGTTTTTCCTTGCTGATTGAATCAGACATCGGCAGCCATGACAAGAATCTGTTACTCAAATTTGGTCTATTTTTTCTTCAGATTGTAATATTTACTCTTAATGAAAGTCTTGATGACTGAACAGTCTTAATTGCTATTTATAGATCATAGTACATCTTTCCGACTTTCTGATGTTTCAAATCACATTAAGGCAGATTGTAGTGTTAAAAAATTGGCATTTTTCTTGCTAAAGTTCTGTTGTTTTGCTCTAGCAAGGCGATTTTCTTCCATCATTGTCAGAACTAACTGTGTTGGTACAGGTAAAATAATTTTGACCTGGATTTACTGATGAAACACAAATCTAGTCAACTTTACATGCAGTATCTAGGGCATTTCCTGATATTAATGGTATCTGCTCACCTCCATGGCCCCCCAACTCTGAAAAAATTTCAAAACTGTTGAGGTTTAGCCCATGTTAGTAGTTGGAAGCCAAGATAGTTTGAAAAATTTACTCTATTCAAGAGGTACAAAGGGGCCTTAGTGGCTGAGTAGTCTAAAGCGTGCACCTAGGGATCACAGAGCCTCTAACTGCCTTGGTTGAATTACACTCAAATGGATTCTTGAGTGGAGAAGTATGTCAGTTCATTTGCCAAATGTTGTTGCTTTTCAAAGGCACTTCAGATTCCTCCACTATCCCAGTACTGACTGTCTTGGTATAAGTGAAATAATCTTTGACTGGGATGTAAAACAGCATTCATTTCTCAACTCAACTCACTCAAGAAGTACAAAAAAAAATTTAAAATCATTATCAGAATCAGAAAAAAAAAATTTCTATTTTTGACAAAAATTAACAATCTTAAGTTCTAGAATGATGAAAAGTTTGGCTAAAAAAAGTATGAAAGTCCTTGTCTGTTAAATTGCTTTTGAAAATTCAAAACTTTTTTTATTGCTGATGTTAAAATATGTAGAAGTAGATTTTCATTTGTCTGTTAAGGAGAAAATAATTTGGTCTACTAAGTCTTCTACTAAGTGGTCTATATAAGCTTAAAGAATTTAATGACGCCAAAACCTTTTTAGGTTTCAAGTACATTAAAGACCATGGTTATGTTATTTTCCAAAGGAAAAAAAAAAAAAAAAAAAAAAAAAAAAAAAAAAAAAAAAAAAAAAAACTACCAGTATGAGGAATATTATTGTTTATATATCATACATTTTCTAAGCCTTTAATGCAGTGTACTTTTGATGTGTCTTTATGGATTTTGATTCGGCGATTTTGTTTTTGAATAAGAATAGCAGTTTTGTTAATGGGTGTTTTTTTTCTGATGTGGTTTTACAGATTTTGTTCATTTTTTTTTTTTTTTTTTTTTAAATAAATATATTGTAATTTTGTTAAATAAATTGGTGTTTATATAAATTTATGTAACAATTGGATGTAGACCCACAAGTACATACAGGTCAGCTCAATAGAACTATGTAGTAGCAATGTACTGGGACATTTTTCTTCTATAGGTTTGGGGGGGGTTGAACAGTATCATCATTTTTGGTTGGCCATGTGACTTGTAAAACATCCACGAACCCTGTCATAACATCAAAATCAGACTGTGAAATGAACTGTGTTTTATTGTATACAACTGCTAAATAATTGGTGTGAGGCAGTTATTTTATAACTTGATATGTATAAAATTGTGTAAATAAAAACGGACTCAGAGTGTATACAATTTCTACTGTTTTTGTACAATATTACATGTGCCTCGATGGACAACTCAAGTGAGTCTGTCGTCTCGTCGTCAACATATAAAATATATATTTATTTTCGATACGTTGATAACAAATATATGTTAGGCAAGTAATATCAGTGGAAAGCTAGGGACTAGGGAGGTAAAAAGAATATCAATAACATATCAATAATCCTAATTCATATTCATATTGAATTTCATTTTTTCGTAATGGATGATGCTGTTAAGGTACTAATTTTTTATGTGTACATATTTTAGCACAATTTATCTTCTCGACTTATTTGCTTGGATTTAAATTAGCACAAAACAACTTTTGAGAAACAGACTATAAGTCAAACATTTTAGCGGTGTATTTGAATAAGCGCTACTGTCTTGGTGCAAAAATCGCAAAAAATTTAATACACTGTTAGAATAAGTATGATTACAGTAACAAGTAAATCTGACTTATACTATAATGACAATAAACGATAAATTACAAAATGAAACTGTAAGAAGATAAAAACATATTTTTTAAAAAAAATCTCGCATTGCAATAAATTGTAAACAATATATTGTTAATTACAAATAGCATAAGTTTTATAAAATATGTCATAATTATTTAAGTCACGAATGATGTTCACAGTAATATGTACTTGCTTACACATATTGTTTTATCACAACTGTCCTACACTCAGATTTACGGGGGTAAATTGATTTGAACTTTAACAATAAATGTAGGTGTTTTATACATAGTATAAAAAAGATTGTCTGTCTGAGCTATCAAATGAATATTTTTTTTCTTTTTTTTTTTTGAAGACTTGACATTTTGGAACTTTCATTTACTTCTATTTGAAGTCATTAATACTGATATTGCTTTAAGAATTTGATATCATGTGTTTGTTGTTTATATCAAATTTTATTAAATGTAGACAATATATTTTTATATCAGTTTTGTCTAGTCTGTAGTGTTACTGCATGGCTATTAGGGGTTATTGTGTATACAGTAAAACCTGTATATAAAGACCACCTACAAGACCATAAGAAATATAGAATTTCCGTCTTAATATCATTATTGGTTAGTGGGGTTATTGTGTATACAGTAAAACCTGTATATAAAGACCACCTACAAGACCATAATAAATATAGAATTTCCATCTTAATATCATTATTGGTTAGTGGAGTTATTGTGTATACAGTTACACCTGTATATAAAGACCACCAACAAGACCATAAGAAATATAGAATTTCCGTCTTAATATCATTATTGGTTAGTGGAGTTATTGTGTATACAGTTAAACCTGTATATAAAGACCACCTACAAGACCATAAGAAATATAGAACTTCCGTCTTAATATCATTATTGGTTAGTGGAGTTATTGTGTATACAGTTACACCTGTATATAAAGACCACCTACAAGACCATAAGAAATATAGAACTTCCGTCTTAATATCATTATTGGTTAGTGGAGTTATTGTGTATACAGTTACACCTGTATATAAAGACCACCTACAAGCCCATAAGAAATATAGATTTCCGTCTTAATATCATTATTGGTTAGTGGGTTTCTTGTGTATACAGTAAAACCTGTACATAAAGACCACCTACAAACCAATAAGAATAATAGATTTCCGTCTTAATATCATTATTGGTTAGTGGGGTTATTGTGTATACAGTAAAACCTGTATATAAAGACCACCAACAAGACCATAAGAAATATAGATTTCCGTCTTAATATCATTATTGGTTAGTGGAGTTATTGTGTATACAGTTAAACCTGTATATAAAGACCACCTACAAGACCATAAGAAATATAGAATTTCCGTCTTAATATCATTATTGGTTAGTGGGTTTCTTGTGTATACAGTAAAACCTGTATATAAAGACCACCAACAAGACCATAAGAAATATAGAATTTCCGTCTTAATATCATTATTGGTTAGAAGGGTAATTGTGTATAAAGTAAAACCTGTATATAAAGACCACCAACAAGACCATAAGAAATATAGAATTTCCGTCTTAATATCATTATTGGTTAGAAGGGTAAATGTGTATAAAGTTAAATCTGTATATAAAGACCACCAACAAGACCTAAGAAATATAGAATTTATAGCCAGGTGGTCTTATAAAAGGGTTTGTTTTGGTTAAAATATGAACAAACAAAACTTAAAGCACTGGCCTTTTTTGACAGGTGCTCTGTATATAGAGAGTATTGGTGGTTAATATAAAAAGCAGATATATATTTAGCCAAAAAGAGCTCCTATACAAAATAGAGCTTCTATTCAATATGAAATGGAAGAGTTTCAGGTCACTCACACACTAAAATTTCATCATTTTACTACACAGTAAATTCAATTTCACCTATAGATGGCCAAAATAATTTAAAATCTCAAAATATGTTTTCTTAAAGTGCAGTTGCAGTTGCAGTTAGAATTTCTTGCCAAAACCATTTACAATGCAAAAATTTGAAATGATGGCAATACATTTTTTTTTCTTTCTTTTTTCTTTTTTATTTTTCTTTTTTTTTTTTGGAGGGGGGGGGGGGAGAGGGTGTTAAAGAATCTCAAGTTCTCAACCTTTATAACCATTGCTGTAGCTCAGTTGGTAGAGTGCTCGCTCCATAAATGGGAGGTCATAGGTCGAACCTAAGACTTGAAAGTGGGTAGTGGCTGTTCTTTCACCAAGCACTCTGCATTATGAAATGAAAGTCAACATTCTTTTTGATGGGAATTGAAAAAAAAGGAGGTCATGGTAGGCATGGCATGATAAAGAACCCTGCTGTATAATGCCATCAGCGTAACACACAGGCAAAATTTCTGCACTTTTACCTATAGCTAGTGACGTCTTGATATAAGTGAAATATTCTTGACGGGAACGTTAAACACCCTTACTCAACTTAACTCTCTTAACCTTTATTTTCTATTTTATTGTAGGAAAAATTTGATCTTGGTGAATTAATGGTTTCCCTGTGTTATTTACCGACAGCAGGTAGACTTACATTTACCGTAGTAAAAGCAAGAAATCTTAAAGCTATGGACATCACTGGAGCTTCTGGTAAGTCGGAAAAAATGTCCACTTTAGATTTATTTAGATTGAAAAGGGATGAAAGGTTGTTGTTGTTTTTGTTGTTGTAATGTTGTTTAACATAGCATCAGCAATTTTTCAGCTATTCACGATGAAAGCAAGGAAATTAATCTTTATTATTCTAAGAAAAAGTTCATGCATGTGTGCGATGTGTCAGTGAGTGTGTGTTATGGTTTGCCATGTAAAAACCCTTATTCAGGGTGAATTTTTGGTAGGGTGCTCACTGAGTCAGTATTGCCGCAGGCAAGCATATTACTCCCCAGTCTGTTATCCTGGCACCGGGTGTACCGGTCAATACTATATCCTCTTAATGCCAAGTGTCAGGCGAGGAAGCAACATCTCAAATTTTAAAGTCTTGTGTATGACCCAGCCAGGGTTTGAACCCACATCATTCTGCTCTCAACTAGGAAGCAGATAAAAAGTATGGAAACACAAGGTTATAAAAAAAAAAAAAAAAAAAAAAAAAAAAAAAAATAAAAAAAAAAAAAAAAAAAAAAAAAATGGGTTCACTTAAATACCACATTATCCGTACCCTTAAAGGTTTGTGTGAAACTTTTGGAAAACTTTAATGTTGCAAACTCAGATGCTTTATTACTGAACCACCAAGATGGTTAAACTTTTTAGAAATATTAAAGTTATCATGGTGATATTGTCTAACAGTTAGATCATAATTTTTTTTTTAACAATATAGATGTAGTATGGGAAATCAAGATATGTCACATTTCAAATCTGAGTCACCAAGGTCAGGGTTTCATAAAACTTTTATACTGATATGTCCACATTGGTTGGAGCATTACCCTTTAAACTCAAGACTCCTCACTGCTTGGATTTGATCCTTTTGAAAAAGTGACAAAGAATTTTTCTTGCTATAAAGCCTTTACTGGTTAACTTGTACCCAGAATAGTGAACTGAGCAGTCTATGATGTTTATAAATCTGTGACATTGCAGACAAGTGTACTAGCATTCTAAAGGTCACCATAAATGCACGCTTATAAAAATGTACTTGTGTTTTGTCAATCCTCAAGATTAATAAAAATCATCTTATCACGAATAGCTGAAAAATTGCTGATGTGACATAAAATAACATTCAACCAACTATTTATATTTGATAACTACATATCTTGAAAATCTTTAATTGTAAAATTGAAAATCATATAACCATTAATATCCGTACATATGAATTATTTGTTATGGAAAATTGATTTGAAACCTGGATTGTATTAAATAATCCTTATGTATCATGTGAGACTAGGATAGTACATTACATTTACTGTTATAGCTTTAGTAATGGCCACCTAGGGACGGTAAAATTGGTTACTAGGGTAATGTCATTAAATAGAGCCTTATTTAGTTACGCTGAGGTCACCCTTACATCAGTGATTTCATCAAGGTCATTTGATATAAAAGAGAAATATAGTGTTTTAAAAAATGAGCTAAGAAAAACATTCCAGTAAAAAAAATATTTTAAATAAAATAAGATAAATAAATAAATGAATAAATAAATAAAAAGTTTTGAAATAAATAAATAAAATGAAAGGTAAAAACAAAAACTAATATGAAATAAATAAATAAATAAATAAATGAAAAAAAAGTAACTAAAATGAATAAAATGGGGGGGGGGATTAATAAAATGAAAAAAAAAAATGTATGAATAAATAAATAAGTAAATAAAATAGATAAATAAACTGAATTTGGAGATATCCATTTAGTCTGTCTTTATGATATATCTTTAATATGGCTTGCAAAAAGTATCCCTTACCACAAGTAGCTAGACAAAACCTAGCACTGCAGTTTTATAAAAGCAGAGATATTTTTAGGCAGGAACAGTTTTAAGCTGTTTCATAGAATATCCTTATCAAGGTTTTGACTTTTGAATAGAAATATGAGAACATCATAAAATCCCGGGGGCCTTGGTGGCCGAGTGGTCTAAAGCGTGTGCTTATGGATCACAGTGCCTCTCACTGCCTGGGTTCGAATCCCACTCAAAACAGATCCTAGTGTGAGAAAGTTTGTCAGTTCGCTTCCGAAGGTGAGTGGTTTTCTATGGGCACTCTCAGAACTGACTGCCTTGAAATAAGTGAAAGAATCTTGACTGGGGCGTAAAACACCATTACTCCACTCCACTACACTCCACTTTTAAAATTCCATTAACGGGATTCTGCTTAGATTAATAGTCTTGTAGGAGGTTTTATTACCTTTGAAATTTTAACAAATTTTAATTGAAATTCTGTGAAATAACTCAATTAATTACTTTGTTGAAAGAATGCAATATAGAATCTTTGTCATTTGGAATGAAATTCATAATCCTTAAAAAAGCTCCGCTTTGATACACTAGAATAATTTGATAAAATTTTAGAAAAGTAATTAAATACAAGTATCAAATTTATAGCGTTTGTATAATTATAGGTAACATTAATTATTGGAAATTGTAATCTATAAATTTATTTTTGGCCAATCGATTTGTCGTCGTAATGTGGCATCAACAATTTTTCAGCTATTTCAGACATAGTAAGGGATTTATCTAAGAAGAGGTTTATGTGTAAGATGTGTGAGCATGTATTATTGTCTGCTATGTACTAGCAGACTTAACCGTGCTAGCTCACTGAGTCAATATGTCAGATGTGCCAGCATGTATTATTGTCTGCTATGTACTAGCAGACTTAACCGTGCTAGCTCACTGAGTCAATATGTCAGATGTGCCAGCATGTATTATTGTCTGCTATGTACTAGCAGACTTAAAAGTGCTAGCTCACTGAGTCAATATGTCAGATGTGCCAGCATGTATTATTGTCTGCTATGTACTAGCAGACTTGAAGGTGCTAGCTCACCAAGTTAATATGCCAAAGACAAGCATGTTAATCTCCTAGTCTTATATATAACCACACTTGTGTTCTTTTGTCTTCAGTTCTGGGAACCACTGAGGTAGCTCAGAAAGTAGAGTGCTCACTCCGTAAGGGGGAGGTTGTGGGTTCGAACCCAGGCTGGGTCTGACCCAAGACTTGAAAGTGGGTAGTGGCTGTTCTTTTGCCAAGCACTTGGCATTACGAAATGAAAGTCAGGGTTTTTTCAAATGGGAACTTAAAATAAATGAGGTCCAGTGTCACAGCAGGCATGGCACTGTAAAGAACCCTGCTGTATAATGCCATCAGCACAACGAACGGGCAAAATTTCTGCAAGTTTGCCTATAGCTGGCGAGGTCTTGATATAGGTGAAATATTCTTGATTGGGATGTTAGACACCATTACTCAATTCAACTCAATTCCTCAGTTCTGGAGATGGATAGTCTACCATTGTACAACATAGGTAGACGTAGAATAATTTGATACTGAAGGACTAAAAATAGTCAGGTTTTATTCTTTTATAATTCTTTTTAAAATTTATTTATTACTATTATTTTTTTTTTTTATTTTGATTTTAAAAAATCAGAAATTTATTGATAACCCGAATGAATTATTTGGTATAGTCTAAATCTAATGCTAAAAATGGTGGTTCATGGGAAAATGTTTCTTTTCTTTAAGATACACTTTTCTCACATGACAATGTGACCTTTAGTTATCTTGTAATCTGGAGACATTTACATAAGTCTTTATATTAGGGACATGGTATCATCACACATTAGACAGGTTTGATTGATTGATTGAATGTGGTTTTAAGTCCCAGTCAAGAATAATTCACTTATATCGAGATGTCACCAGCTACAGATGAAGTAGCAGAAATTTTTTACCTTTGCAGTACACACATCGCAATGTACAGGGAGGGTTCTTTAGCATGCCATTTCCTGCCATTACACTAAGCCTTGGTTTTCAAGGTCTCTCTCGTCTGAAAGACCCTGTGACTTTCATTTCTAAATGCTGAGTGTTTGAAAGAACATTCACTACCTATTTTCAATTCAAAAAAAAAAAAAAATAAAAAAAATAAATTAAAAGAGAAATGTTGTTCCAACTTGGAAATCCAAATTTTTCATATTACATGTATAATGTCAAACTTTTACAATAATTGGAATATCCATTGTTAAATCAATCATAATTATTTCTACAAGTTATCTCCCGTTTGATTATCAGGTAGAACTCTCCTTATCTTAAACTTTAAATGTCATGTCATGTTAATTTCCTGTTAAGTTCAAATTTATGACATTAATTCAACTATTTTTTTTTCTTCATTCTCAAGTCTTTTCACCATATTTCCTTTGTGATACCATAATTAATTTCAAAATTTAATTTACTGTGACATTGACATTTTAACAAAATTTAAAAATAATTAAAAAATTTACAGTTATTTTGCAAACAATTTTAATCTTTTTTTAAATTACACTTGAGTTTTTCAAAAGTACAAAGAAATTTTTAATTTTTTTCTTTTCTTTCGGTTGAAATTATTTCTTCCTTTTGAGGCTTCATTTGAATTAAATTAGCTATCACATACATCTTCTTTTGAAAAAATAAGTAACACTTTGTCAGCTCTTGGATCTAAACTAATATTTATTTATAAAAAGAGATATCTGTCTAAAAATAAACCAGAATGTGTGGGAAATTGAGATTTAATTGACAAACTAAAAGTGACTGATTCTTTTAATTGAATAAGGAAGGAAATAATTATCTTAGAAACAAGATACGTGTATTTCAACTTTACTAAATTAATTACTAGTAATGAAATAATCTCGAAGGATAGGGAAATCAGAATATATATATATATATATTTTTATATCGGTAACACATTTTGGTTTCGGTTTAATCCCTGTTAACATTACAAATCTCTGTAGTAAAAATTTTAAGAAAAGACCAATATTTTTGACCTATATTTCTTAGAAATCCCAAAGCATTGGGAATTCCTTGTAAACCTCTTTCTGTTTCACACAGTGCATAGTATTTTTTATTAAAACTCATTTTATAACTGTATGGATGGTACGCTTATAGGTGAAAATTGATATTGAAAATTGTTTTATATATGTTCCAAATTTGTCAGATTTTTAAAACCGTTATAGCTTGAAAAACTGATTTTTTTTAAGAGTGGTGGAAAAGAGTGACGGGCCCCATTTAAGATTCGTTCATTGATTTTGAGAAGGTCAGATGAGAGAAGTTGGAAAAAAAAATCAGAGTGCCATAAAAATGTGTATCAACAACTTTTTGACCAATTTTAGATCCCTGGTGGCCACCAAGTATTTAAATTTTTTCAGAGACAGATTTACCATATATTCCTCTCTAAATATTAGTGTTACTTTGAAAGTATATGTGGAATCTGAAATGTTTGTGGCCAGGGTTCAGATCTTGCACATTGATACTATTTGTAAATGTTGAGTTTTGATTGACTGCTATTTTATACTCCTTTAAAATTTAGTCATCAACTTTTGTTTCTCAAATCATCTGTTTCTGGACCTATCTACTAGCCAAATCTAAATAAAAAAAAAACTGTGGAAAAAATGTGTGAAGTTTACTAGAATTTTAACTTGCATAAAAACACCAGGTTTTATTTAACAGCTAAGTAAAATCTGACATATTGCTTTCCATTCAATGGTGGGTGGGTGGGGGGGGGGGGCTTTGTTGCCAAGTGGTCTAATGCTCTGTTTTACAAATCCCAGAACTTCTCACTTCACAGGTTTAAATTGCTAATGGCAGTTTCTGGTTTTGAGAATGATTAATAGTTTGAAAAAGGTCTGTTGGTTTTTTTTTTAGACACTCAGGTTTCCTCTCCTGTTACAGAAACAACCACTTCATTTTGAGTGAAGTACTTTTTTTCTGAGATTTGAAAAACCATCACAAACTTTCTTTTATGTCCAGACGTCTTTTATATGTATGTTTGACTAGTTGTCTTTTTATGCAATTAGAAGATTTAAAATCATCATCAGCAACATGTTCTCTGTCTCTCTCTCTCCCCCCCCCTTTAGTGATGTCCAATCGGACAGAAAATTATAATCGATAATCGGAAAGGCATAATCGATCATTTAATCGATCATAATTAGAATTACTTAGTAACTGTACAGTACATCAGTATTCAGAAACAAATAAGCTGAATATAAATACAGTATTCAGAAACAAATAAGGCTGAATATAAATACTTTAATTGTTAAAGCCAAGTGTTGTTGCTTTGTGATTGTAAGTTAAAGGCCAGATAGCTCCTTGCCCTGATAGACTGATAGTGGCCAAAGCATCGCACTGTGTAAAAAGTGTCTGGATTAAATATATTATCCGATCCTCATCCGCCATTGTTGTTTTTAGTAGCAAGAACCGGAAAGGAAACAGGACTTTACTACAATCCAGAAACTACTCACCGATGCCGGCGATGATCTATTGTTTATCTTGTGATCGATTATTAGGATAGCTGCACTGACAACGACCGACAATCGATCATCGGCAATAATCGCAACATCACTAACACCTAACACACACCCCCAACCCACCCCCCCCCCCCCCCAAATTTACAATGATATGCCATATTATTTATTACAAACCGACAATGCTCAAACTTTGGGTTGTACATTGTATATCCTTGTGTCCTTTCATGTCACTTAGATTGAATTGAAGATCAAAGTTCCACATTTCATTTATTCTAACCCCAACTTTCCAAACCAAAAATAAAGACCCTTCAACTTTGAATTACTGCAGTTTAACCATATTTGGAAATTCTTCAAATTTCAGATCCTTATGTCAAAGTTTCGTTGATGTGCCAAGGCAAACGGAATAAAGAAGAGAAAAACGTCCGTGAAGAAGAATACCTTGACCCCTGTCTATAATGAAGCGATGGTGTTTGATGTTCCCACAGGAAAATGTAGATGATGTTTACATGGTGGTTAAAGTTATTGATTATGACAGGTATGTAAAAATAAACTTTAATGGGCTTCACCAATATGCAACATGTTTCCTTGTATGTTTATACAGAACCATTTATTTCTACTGGTTTTGAAAATCTTTTGCATTTCATAGCATACTTTATGAAAGTAATATTTCTCAAGGTTGTTAAAGTTGTAGATTATAATGGACAGGTATGTAAATAAATAAACTTTAATGGGCTTCACCAATGCACCACATGTTACCTAGTAATGCTCTATCCAGAAACCAGGACTACTGTGTTAAAAAAAATTAATGTCATTTTTGAACCTCTACAGTAGCTTAGTTAGTAGAGTGCTCACTTCGTATGTGGGAAGTCAGTGCTCCAATCCTGGCTGGGTCTGACCAAGACATGAAAATTGGTAGTGACTGTTCTTTTTCCAAGCACTTGGCATTTAGAAATGAAAGTCACTGGGTCCTTTGGAGGAGACCTGAAAAACTGATGCCCGGCATTCTAAAAAACCCTTCCTGCACATTGTCTTTAGCACACTGCACAGGTCATAAATTCTGCCACTTCACCTATAGCTGGTAAAGTCTTGGTATAAGTGAAATATTCATAGAACTTTTCCAGCAGGGATTAGTTTGTCAGTTCACTTGCTGAAGGTCAAAAGCCCCTCTGGGTACTCAGGTTTCCTTTTTCATTCCGTAATTGTCCATCTCAGTATAAGTGAATAATCTTTACACAGGTATGAAATACAATTTCTGCACTCGATTTCTGAGATACAAGTTATTTTTGTCACACTCTTAATATCCAATATTTTTTGGAAACTGAGATCCAAGATATACAGGTTATTCTTGTCACACTCTTGATATCCAATTTTTTTTTTTTTTTTTTTTTTTTTTTTTGGAAACTATACAAGAAACCATTAGACTAAATTTTGAAATCCAAAAATCCATTCTTTCTAAGTATTTATTTTCATAAGCCTCAAACAATCACCAAACACCTTATAACAAAAAATTTTAATGAACAAACGGAGGCAATAATGAGTTGGGTTTTAATGGTATAAGTAATAGGAGATATAAACAAACACTTGACAACAGCAAACAAAAGACAACCCCCCCCCCCCCCAAAAAAAAAAAAAAAATGAGGGGGGGGGGGGGGACAAACATGTAGCAGGTGCCAAACACATCATTTAGTAAGAATATTCCATAAAATTGTACTTCATTGCAACAGTCCAACATAACACAGACCCCCTTTCCTGTCTCCCCCCCCACCCCCCAAAAAAAGAAAAAAAAAGAAGAGGAGAGAGTGAAGGGGAATGGGGTGGGGGGGGGGGGGGGTGGCAACAAACATGTAGTAGATACCAAGCACATCATTTAGGAAGTATATTCCATAAAATTGTACTTCAAGCAACAGCCAACAGAATACAAACCCCCTCTATCCCCACCCCCCCAAATAAAGAGAGAGAGAGAGAGGGAGAGAGAGAGAGAGAGGGGGGCAAGCATGTAGCAGGTGCTAAGCACAGCATTTAGAAAGTTTATTCTATAAAATTGTATTTAAAGCATTTAAACTGAGAAAAAAAAAATTAAATTCCAAGACTGTGCAACACCAATTGAAGGCATTATGTTACTGGCATTTCTATCACAAAATAAAATTTATGCTGTTTATGCATTATAAGGAACTGTTACATGAAATATGTATGCCGAAAGGAATTCTTTTTTGGGGTAAAATTTCAAAAATGTATAAATCTGACAGTAATCTTGGTAAGATTTCCATCGATAAAGTTATGGCATCATTTTTTATTATACGCCCGTCATATGACGGGACGTATTATGTTACGGTGCTGTCCGTCCGGGCGGGCGGGCGGGCGGGCGTCTGTTAACAATTTGTATTCCGTTCAATAGAGACCACAAACATTTATGGATTCAAATGAAATTTGGTATACAGCTTTACCATGGTAATACCTTGTGCAAGTTCGAATTACAACTTTTTCGGATTATTTTTGGAGGAGTTATGCCCCTTTTTTAACTTAGAAATTTTGTATGTATGACCATGTGGTTTCCGATCATCAGAGCCTACAACTATTTATGGATTCAAATGAAATTTGGTATACACATTTACCATGTTATTATCTGGTGCAAGTTCGAATTACAACTTTTTCAGATTATTTTTGGAGGAGTTATGCCCCTTTTTTAACTTAAAACACCTTTTTATCATACTGCACAGATCACGACAACAGTTCAAATTATAATTAAGCTTTATAGATATAAATTATTTCAGGTTGGTTAAAAAAAAAACATTTCAGACAAAAAATGTATTTGTTTCCTAAAATCTTCCTGCATGCAATGCTTAACACATGAAAACACTGCCATGACCTAACATTATATTTAAAACTTCTTCCTTCCTGGAAATGAATATGAATTATATAGCAGTCTACCACTATCCATTTAGCAATATATTTTTACATACATATATCCTAGTTGTACTTATACTTCTCAGTAAAGAATGGAACAATCTAGAGGATTAGTGACGAATTCATTCAGAACATCCTCTGGATGTGAAATGATAAAGGCGACAACTTTCTCCTTTTTAGCAGCATATATTTGCATCTTGGGGACCTTGAAAACTCCTCGATAGATTTTGCTAAAAATTTCTGAGGTTATGGAGTCTAATGCGATCTAGCTATCTAACTTGGTGAAATTTTTGGGGAAAAATCGGTATCATACTTAATTTTGGGGTCAAACATGCAAAAAATGAATTTTTCCAAAAAACAATTACGTTTAACGCACTCCTGTTCAATAACAGTTCATTGTACGAAAAAGTCGTCCATTGACCGAAAAATGTTTAAGATCTGACGGAAAAGACGGTATTTTTATATTTTTTCTATCTTTACATAAAATCCACAATAACTGTTTAAAGTCGGCGCTATCATCCAAAAACAATTTAACGTACCGTTTTGAATTCGTACCCATATTAAAGTAACCAATTCTTTACCAAATTATTGGTAGGTTTGGCACTTATCCGTTAGGTCTGTGTCAAACTTTTGAGTGGCAAGTTCTGTGGATGAGCTCTACTGATAGAAATCCTCTAGATTGTTCCATTCTTTCCCGCGAAACCCCTAAAGGTGTCGCCACACTAGTAAATAGTACTACTCGATCAATATAACACGGGCGTATAATGCTACGCTCGGCGGTGCTCTTGTTGGTATTAAAACCAAATTTTGTATTGGTTTTTTGTACTTTTATTGCAGATATATTTTGATTCTCCACTTGCTGCTCTCATTTTACCATAAAAAATTACCATAAATCCAGCCGTACTGAATAAAAAACAGAATAAAAGCTACAATAATACTGTAAAGTTGATGTACCTAGTAAATCCATTTTATTATTTTTTCTTTTTTAGAATTATTTGCAATCAGATCTATTTCAATAAACATTTTGCCAGAGTTTTTAATACAAGAGATACAGTTTTTACTTCCTCGGTAAAAATTGCCATAGAAATTACCATATATATGCCAAACATGTGATATAGAAAATGTTGCCCTGTAAGAAAGTCTGTCTTTATTTTTTAAACAAAAAAAAAAAAAAAAAAAAAAAAAAAAAGGACTTTAACACACTCGTGTTAATGGACAATGATTGTAATAAACAGGTGGTCTTTACATAAAAGTTCTGTTTGGTTGAAATAATAATCAGGCCATGATATCTGTTGGGTCAAACAATGAACAGGTATTAGGAAATTGACACATTTTTGTTTAATGAAATAAACATTAAATTGGATGACAACATCTAGAAAAGAAACACACATTTTATGGAAACAAGCCTTGAGAATTTCAGACAATTAAAATGCTTGATGTTGTGTTGTGAAAATGTTTTCTGTTGAAAAATATCTGATGTCAAAATGTTTTTTTTTTTTTGTTTGTTTGTTTGTTAAGTATTATTGTCAGTCGGGCATTATGTTTGCTTTTATTCTTTCACAACATTAGGTTGACATCAGACAATCGACACTTAAGTAGCGGGTGTTATATGGATGGAAGTGCCAGATGTGGTCTCCCATGATTTGGATGCCAATTCAATATGAAATTAAATGTCTTCCTCAAGGACATATAGAGTACAAATATAGATATATAAATATATATTTTAAAAATATTTAGCAACTGGTCTCCTTTAGTATATACAAAGATACATATTTTAATGTGGAAGTGTTGTAAAAAATTCTCAATAGATTCTTAAAATTTCACTCCCTAATAATGTGTAACAGAAAAGAGAAAAATGTAGTGGCCAAATAAAGGTTTGAATTGAAAATTTTCCAAGCACCAGCTGGATTCTTCACCAACTGAGCTATCAAGCCATACTTAAAGCCCACAGGACCACATCTCTCCCTTCCTTTTTTTGATTCAACTACCTGTCTGCATTTAATTTCCATATATAATTATTTTTCTTCTAGAATTGGTAGCAATGAAGTAATGGGCTGTTGTGGATTAGGACCAATCTATCCTGGTATAGGACGAGATCATTGGTTTGAAATGCTGGAAAACCCACGTAAACCAATAGCACAGTGGTACACTTTGCAGGAACATGTTCCATACTGCAATAATGGAACACCAAATGGCAGACAAACACGGCAGTCAACTGTGGATTCTAGTGAAGGTACAGGAAGTACATTCTGAACACATGACCATTGTTGAACTATGGTGACATAATTGATTCCTCTTTGCAGTTAGGACAGATTACCTACCAGTCCTGATCATAGGCTTTGTCAAAAGTGTCGATGGAGTCAGGTTTGCTGGATTTGACATTTATGCATTTTAAATGTCAGTCCTGTCTCACTGCAAGTTGTTTGGTGTATTGCAAAAAAAAAAAAAAGAAATGAAAATGAATGACCTTGCTAGTTAAGATTCTCCATTTCTTATAAATGAATTTTTTTAATTAAGACTTGTTTTCAGTCTAATTTTACACATATATACAGGTCAGAATGAAAGAAAAATTGAGTTAAATCTAGCTATTAAATCTTCTTGTAGCTTTACTAAATCATTGATTTTTTGGCACTTTGAGATTTCTGGGCATTTTTGTGATGATGCATGCTGATATTTTCAAAACTGCGTTCTGACATATACGTTTAAATTAATTTCCACTAAAATTTGCAATATTGATTTTTTGACTAAAATTTAAACTGTTTAAAATTTTCTTCAAAAGTTTCAAGATGCAAAAAAGTAAGAAAAATAATAATTCAACCTAAAAATTGCTCACTAAAATTTTTTTATTAAGATACTTACGATTTTATTCATTTGTGATAATTAAACACAGTAAATCCTGTATATAAAGACCACCTATTGGACCTAAGAAATTTGAAATTTTAAGAAGGGTGGTCCTTATAAAGATGTTTTTTGCTGGTTCAAAGATGAAGCTATGGGAACTTAAAACACTAGTCTTAAGTACAGGTGGTCTTTGTTTAGAGACGATCACAAATCTGACTGATTCTGGTATAGTTAGATGCTAGACTGGGATATAATAGCTTAATTAAGTTTGTCTAGATATGATTGATAAAAGGTTGAATATTAAGAAAAGCCAACCACCCTATAGTTGTATTTTAAGAAAAAACAACCACTTTATGAAAAATATTGAGGTAGGTTTACTTCACAAAAAAAGAGGCAGTTGTTTTAGCTAGTGTAAACAGAAATTGAGGAAATGCTGCATGGAATTTGTCTATTGATTGTTGAAATCTACATGTTTGAGAATAAAGATTTCTCTATTAGCTCCTCAAATGTGTATATTAATAGATGATTTGACAGGAAGATTTCAATCAATTTCAAAACTTGGTTGAATGTATTTTTTTAACCAACACCAAGAAGGAAAAGGTTGATGAAATAGACATATTTTTCACTTTCATCGCTTTTAACTTTAATTGCTTTTAAAGTGTTTTATTTGTGGAAGTTTTTATCAAATATTTTATTTTAAAAATTTAGTTATTATGTTTTTAGAAAGTGTATTATAGAGATTTTTATAAAAAAAATTGTTTAGATTTAAAATAAAAAAGGTGGAGACATCACAGAAATAAATGATTTAAAAAAGAGAGAGAGAGAGAGAGAAATCACAGAAATTAACAATTTCACAATATCTTGTATGCTACTTTGTATGATATTTTTTGATTAAGTTTGAAACCTTTTATCTTGGTTGATTTTAGTAATCTTTGCTACCTGGTGAACATTTCATATCTTTTCATGACAATTTGGTTTTATTAATTCTAAAGTTCGTTGAACTGTTCTTTTATTTATGATGCTTAAAATACTAAAATGGTATGACTTTTATTGAAATCTCTGGCAAATCTCAACAGTATTTTTAAAAAAATAATCAGATGTTGATTTTAAGCACGGAATCATATCAAATTTGTTATTCAATCACCTAAAATGCTGAAACAATTTGATACTTAGCAAAGACAGTTCGTTGATTGTATTATAAAGAGATGAAATCGTAAAACAAAAGGAAATTAAAATTTTAATCAATCACTTTTATCATAAATTATTTGTTAAACATTGTTTAAAAAATCACTTTTTTGTGTGTTTTAATCACTTTCATCGTAAATCAATCATTTGTTGCAATTTTTTTTAAAAAAAAAAAAGATAAATTTTTATGTGTTTTCAATCACTTTGAACAAAACAGTGATGTAGATTACCTTAACTATGGTAAAATAATTTAATAGTATTTTGTTCTAACAAAAGGGCATAGATGAGACACAGCTTTTACAAAATTAAATGCAGTGTTGTTAGCATTTAAGGTTGGACCATTTATAAGAGTTATTTCCCTTAGTGGGGGTCCTTATGTGGTATCTGATTAGACCCAGGGGCATAGATAGCAACCAATTATAACCCAGGGCCTAAAAAATAGATGTGCCAACGGCACTCATTAATATCTTGAGGGTACCATTGAAAAAAATTGAAAAAAAAAGGCTTAAATAGTGGATTCGGGCAACACATGACACTGATATTTGCTAAGACCATTTGAATATTTAGGTCTTTACTACCAACAACGAAACACAAATTTATATTTGTTTATTATAATTTTTTTTTTTCCTTTTTCTATTTTCTTTGTGTTTCTGTAACAAATTTTGAAAAAATAATATGATCTGAATTTTACCCAGTGGGTTTTACTATTTTACACATATCGACAAAGTTCCTGCATAGATGGTGTCGATTAAATGATTATGCATGTAACAAAAGTAGTTTTATATTTTTTGTGAAATAAAGAAAAATGTAATAAATTTCCATCCAACAACTAGAGAATAATTGTGTACAAAAAATAATAAAATTATTTAATTGCAACCAAAAAAGTGTTTGTTAGTGTTAACGGCAAGGTAAATTCAAACTGATACTTCTATGCCCTTGCCGTTTACAATATAAAAGAGATTCACTATATGATTAAAACATTTCCCCTTCTACTGCTTATATATGATGTAAATTTACCAAAACAAACTTGCAAATCTTATCATATACTTTCATGTACTTAAGTAAATAACACAATATTTTTTTGAAAATTTTATTACAAAATAAAATATAAAACATACAAAATTTATGATTGGAAAACAATGACAAAACTTTAAACTTACAAAAAACATTAACTTTAGATATAAATGAAAAAAAAAAAAAGTTAAAAAACGTAAATAAAATTGGGGTTCACAAACATACCCACATGGTACCCCATAATGCTTTTGCAGCACTATAATTTCAATACTCTTGGGTATCAAAAAGCTCAAATTGATCATCAAATTTACCGAAAATAACAATGTATTTTTTATAATGTTCCACACAAACAAATATGGTGGAGAAACCAATTATACTGATGTGAGAACAAAAATTCAAAACATTCAATGTTTCAAGGATTTACATCCCCGATACTCTCTACACATTAACCCAAATGTGGGATGTACTATTTTTAAATTAATTTTTGGAGTATCGTGCTTTTTTTCAATGACTGAACTTTAAAATATTTTAACACTAACCAATTGTGTATAGAAATACATGTTTTAACACAATAACCAAACTTAACAAGTATCTAAACTTTCATAGGAACAAAAATATTTGATAAATACATCAGTGAAAAGTCAAACATCTCTTTGAAGAGATCCTGATAAAACAGATGCTGGTACTGGTGATAGCGAAATGGTGTTTTATGTTCCAGTCGAGATTATTCCCCTTTGAAATGAGGCAGTAAATGGGGCTCACCAACTAACCCACATGATGAAAATTTTAAAAATTTTGTTTTGGGTAAAAAGAAAAATGATTTGGACAAAAATTTCCAGGAAAACATCATACTTCTGGCAAAATCAACTCATCTGATATCAAAATCAAGAGAAGTGATAAAGCAAGTGGTATATATCCTGGTGAACTTCATTTTGGAATGGTTGAGAAAACATGTGTACCTGAGGAAACCAATCACCTCTTTTCTTACATTAGGCCTCAGAGGAAACGGTTGGCTAGTTGAATATAACTTATTATACACAACAGAATTATTTCAGATATATATATATATACATGTGTGTGTGTGTGTGTGTGTGTGTGTGTGTGTGTGTGTGTGTGTGTGTGTGTGTGTGAAAGGAAGATTTTTCTTATTTATGTCAAGTTTTTATGTAAATAATAATAATAATAAATAGTTTCTGTGGTTTGTGAATTTTGTGCAAATATTTCTATTCTGCTCCACATTAGTACATGGTTATGGTGTATTGTAGAATGCTAGTGAGCTTGCTAGCCTTATCACAGGTAGACCAGCTCAGTCCAATATACTGGTACCGTTCAAACAAGAAGAGGTACTACCATAAAGGGAAAAATCTTTCCAAATTACGATCACAATGATAAAATCCATTATGAAGTTAAGACACCTAATGAGGATGAGGAGAATTTTTACAAAAACCATAAGGTCTGCTCTAGGGGAGACAACTTTCTTTTAAACCTGATACCAAATTGGCCAAAAAGAATATATTCTTTTGAAAATTATACCAAGCACTTTATCTGGTTAAAACCATTACATTACCTTATGGTAAAAGGAAATGATGAAATCAGTTCAACAAAACAAGAAAAGACAAACCAATATTGGGTTGGACCATTGATATAATATTCCCCAAATCCTGACTTTGGACAGGCATTTGAGTATTTGTCTGGTGGTGGGGTTAAAAAACTATTGGGAAGCCTTCAACCAGTTTTAGCAAATCATGATGAAAAACTTACACATTGCGTAGAATCCAACTTCACTTAGTGAACAATTAAAACTAGTTGTTACAAAGTTGCCACTGTCATTGTGAAAACAGTTTATACATGTAAGTAAATGCACTTTTTTTCTCTACACCATATACAACACACACACACACACACACACACACACACACACACACACACACACACAAGAGAGAGAGAGAGAGAGAGAGAGAGAGAGAGAGAGAGAGAGAGAGAGAGAGAGAGTCTGTTAGCCTTGTAATGAGATCAATTCTGGGTGCAAAAATGATTAAAGTAATTAGGAATCATTTCAATCGATGTCACTAAACAATTCATTGTGTGACATAAACAACATATTTCCTTCCACATCAGATTGAAGAAAACATTTTCATATCAAAAGAGACCCTATTGTAAATTATCCAATATTTCATCAATCAAATTATGGAATGGTTTTATGGTTAATATATTGTCCATGTAACCTGTTTCATTGTATTTCTGTCTCCTAGCTCTTCAATAGCCAATCTAGACTTCTCTGCAAATAAAATTATTATAATTTGAGTATTGTAGATCACATGATTAACATGATCACATGATCTGGGTCATAAAAATTTAAACAAGAAAGAATTTAAAATGAGGTGTTGCAGTTGGATAGGGAAATTTTCACCAGGTTAAGAAGTCTGCGGTTGAGCTACTTTAGTTTAATTATATTGTTTAGTGGGTTGGTCAAATGTTCACTTTCTACAATTTGTGACAAAATTTATTTTTATTGGTCTCATGGATTAATATAAACACAAGTTCATGAAGGTGTGAGGTTTTACAAGAGTTTCTAATATGCTCTATGCTAGTTTGCATTTTTTGCTGTCAAGAAAGTGCTAATATACTTGCCTAAAATTGTTGAGTGGAGTGGATTTATATTGTTTTACAAGCCAGTTTTTCACTTATTTTGAAACAGTCAGTTCTTAGATGGTGAAGAGAACTTTAGTGCAAGGAGAAAACCTCAGACCTTCGGCAAGGGATCGAAACTGACAAACTTTCTCACACTAGCATCTGTCCTGAGTGAGATTCGAACACAGGTGGAGAGAAACACTGTGATCCATAAGCGAGTGCTTTAGACCACTTGCCTACAATCACTTAAAATTGTTGAGATATATATCACAAACTTGGGGTTAGATATGGCTCTTGAAAAGTAGGAGTCAAAAAATTAATCATCTGTAAAAATTTTGAGCCAATTTATGTTAATCAGATCCAGTAAACCTTGAAAACTCAAAACTCATAATAAAATTGAGGAAAATTTTGGAACAAAATATTAGCCAAGATCAATATTTTGGAGCTAGAAATTATAAAAAAAAATAGCAATTGGCTAAACTGGTGAATGGCAGAACTACCCCTACGGACCACTCAATTCATTTTACTGGCCATCAGCAAACCAGTGCAACCTGCAACAAGAAAGAGAAACCAGGGTTGAACCAATAAATGATGAGAAACCTCGGTTTTCAAAGGCTAACATCTTAACCACTTGGCTACCATTGACTATAAGGTAGTTGACCTCACAGTGAAAAGGGCTGGATCTTACCTGTGATGTTTGGACATCCATGGAATAAAAGAATGGAAATTTGTGGACAGAATTGAACAATGGCCTCAACAGCTTCATCTGTTAGTTTTACACATCCATTTATGTGGATTTCCTGTTTTTTAAAAAAATTTGTGATCAAAATTATAATTTACAAGTAGTTGTTTTTTTTATTAAACAATGAATTTCACTTAAGTAATTTGAATAGAACTTAGCTTCAGAGCAGAAACTTTTGAAACATTCTACTAAAAATAAGCACTCCTTTGCATTGTTAAAAATTGTGTCAAGGACCTTAACACACAAAATTTGATTTGAATTATCATCTAATGATTTCAGAAGAGAGAATCAAAATTTATACACACAAGCATCGATCATAAAATTAATGGACAGACACATGGATTAATAGATGTATAATTAATCCATCATACCATAAATTTAGTTGTTTTAATCAGTTAAGTTAAATAATAATAATAATAATAAAGTAAATTGAAAGTTGCTCTATTTACCTTTAATGTTTTGCCACATGGACCCGAAACTAAACTAAATATTCCATTGTCTGTAATCTGCAAAAATACACAGCAACTTAAAAGTGAGAATTACAGTATTTTTTAATGTTTATGATAAGTTTCATGTATTAAAGTAAATTAAAGGGAGGTAACCCACATGATTAATACCCAATAATATTTGATTGGAATTTTAGGGATTTTACAATAAAAATTCTAAGAAGCAAACATTGTACAATAATTAAAACCTCAACTAGGATAATTCCAAATGCAATGAAATAAATATGTAGACAAATATTTTATAAGGCTGGATGGGTTAAAGGTATTTTATGCCCCAAGTCAAGATTCTTTCACTTATATCAAGGCAATCAGTTCAGGGATGGTGGAGGAAATCAGAGTGTCTGGAGAAAACCAACCTTCAGCAAGTGAACTAATCAACTTTCTTACACTAGGATCTGTCTGAGTAGGATTTGAAATTAGGCAGTTTGAGGTGTTGCGATCAATACATGCATGCTTTAGCCCACTCTGCCACTGAGGATTCTGAAATTTTTACCCTTTTAGCTTTTTTACCTAGTAATAAAACATGCATTATGATGGCCTCTTTTTCATTGGTAAACATTTTTCAATAAAACAATGTGATTTATACAAAAGTCAAGGTTCTTTAGGGTCAATCTAGGCTGTCAGTTATATATACTTATGTCAAAGAATAAATAAATAACGTATGGCACTCAACATTTAGGTGAAATAGTGGTAAAACTTTTGTTGTGTCAACATGTTTTGACAGCTAGGCTGACATCATCAAGAATAAATATTCTATTATGTTAGAGAAAAAAAGAATGCCTAGAGAAAACCAATGACCTTTATCAAGGGAACTGACAAACTTTCTCACCTTCTCAAATCAAATAACAACGAGATTTGAACTTAGATGTTGAGAAGAGACAATGTGATTTCAAATCTGGTGCTTTTGAACAATAAGTCACCAAGGTTTGTTGTGCTGTTGGTGTCTTCATATTCTTAATTTAATTTTTTTTTTTTTTAAATTTTATTATATTTATTTATTTTTTTTAATTTTTATTTAATTTAATTTTATTTTTTTTGTATAGATTCATATCAAATCATAATTTGGGACAATTTTTGCTAAATCTAAGATACAAAACTAAGTTAGTTACTGTTGCTCAGCCTGTTTATGTTGCCCATAGTTAAAAACAAAATCTCTGTAATGCCCACATGTTGGCCAATCGTTTTTAGACCTTATATGAAGTATCAAAGGGCTGTACCAAGACAAAGGACCTCTGTGTACTAGGACATAGGACCTCTGTGTACTAAGAAATAGGACCTCTGTGTCCATAAAATAGGACCTCTGTGCTCTAAGACATAGGACCTCTGTGCTCTAAGACATAGGACCTCTGTGTACTAAGACATAGGATCTCTGTGTACAAAGACATAGGACCCCTGTGTAAAAAGACAAAGGACCTCTTTGTACTAAGACATAGGACCTCTGCGTCCTAAGACAAAGGACCTCTGTGTACAAAGACATAGGACCTCTGCGTCTTAAGACAAAGGACCTATGTGTAAAAAGACAAAGGACCTCTTTGCCCTTAGAATAGGACCTCTGTGTCCTAAGACATAGGACCTCTGTATACAAAGACAAAGGATTTCTGTGCACTAAGACATAGGACCTCTGTGTACTAAGAAATAGGACCTCTGTGTCCTTAAAATAGGACCTCTGTGTACTAAGACATAGGATCTCTGTGTACAAAGACAAAGGACCTCTGTGTACTAAGACATAGGACCTCTGTGTACTAAGAAATAGGACCTCTGTGTCCTTAAAATAGGACCTCTGTGTACTAAGACACAGGACCTCTGTGTACTAAGACAAAGGACCTCTGTGTTAAGTCTGGAAAAAAATAATCTCCGTAAACAAGTAAATTGGCTTTTTAAAGCTTCAAAATGGAATGGGGGTTTGAACTCATGACCGAAACTTTAAAAGCTAATCACAAACCATGAGGACAAGTACACCGATCAATTTGTTGGTAGGAAGTATAATACCTTTGTATTTGAGATGTTAAGACTTTTTAAAAACTTCGAGTGTTGTCCCAGTGATACCAAAATATTGTCAGTTAACTGGTTACATCCTCCAACATTGAGGTATCTAATCTGTGGACAATGGATGGACAAGGAAATGATTGCCTCATCTGTTATATTTAAACATCTTCTTAGATACAATGTCTGGAGATTCGGACATTTTGATACAACTTCACATATACCTGAAAAAATTAAAAATTTCTTTCATACTGAAACGTTACTAGACCTACATGAAAGTGAAAATGCCTAGTACAATATACTGATTTCCCCCCCCCCCCCCTCCACCCAAATCTCCCTGATAACATAAGTAACATACATGTACTTCAAAAAGAGGTTTAAAGTATGAAAAGAGATATTTTAAATGTCAATGAATTCCTCTAAATCAAGATTAAGTTCACATGTTTTGCTAAAATCTTTAAAATGTTTTCTTTATGTTTAGTTTTCTGTTCTTTTCATTTTCGTATTTTATTTATTTCTTCTGGGGAAAAAAGTTGTTCTAAATCACACCTAGCTATGTTTTAAAAGGAAATCAAAATTTTCATTTCCTAACACTGCATACTGGTCTTCTATCCCAGCTAGGAATCTTAATCCTATAGATTGGATTAGATTTATGGTGTTTTAAATATTTCCTAATTAAGATTCCTTTACAAGTTTATATTGAGGCAGTCAGTTCAGGAATGGTAGAGGAAACCAGAGTGTCCAAAGAAAACCATTGACATTCAGCAAGTTAATAGACAAACTTTCCCACTCTAGGGACTAGTAGAACCTTACCTTGTGATGTAACATTGGTTCTAGACTGCTTCGTAGAATTAAGGTCTAATTTAACTAAATTCGGACATTTTTGTAAATGCATTAGTCCTTTATCAGACACATCAGACTCACTGAGATCTAAAATTTTTACTTTGTCATGTAGAACCTGAAAAAAAAAAATTCCATGACTAAATACTGTAGAATCATTAATATTCGCTGGGTTAAAATTTCGTGGTTTTGCATTTTTTAAAAATTCTATTGGTAGAAATTTTCGTGGAATTGAGTTTTGTGAAAATAAATCCCATTGAGGGCAATGGAGATTAAAACTTTTCGATGACATTTAATTTTGTGGTTTTCAGTAACCCACGAAAATAACGAAAGTTAATCCCCCACGAATATTTGTGATTTTACAGTAATAAATGAACAATTGAGGCAAATTAAAGATTAAGGCTCCAGTGATTTCCTAAAATAGTTGGTCTACCAACTGAGCTACTCAGACTGCTACATTCTTCCCCTGTTTTTCTTATGTTTCTACATTGTCCTATGGGAAATTTCACCCTGAATACCTTTGGTTGACTTTATATGGCTCATAATCACTAGTCAGCCACTAGCCATCAATCTGAAACAGGAAGGAGAAAAAATACAAGGTCTGACTAGAGATCAAACATTTGACCACCTGCACTATAGGTGAATGGTCTACCAACTGAGCTACACAGACCACTACACTGGTAATCATAATAAGAATCTTTAAAATATGTGTTGAAAATGTCCTGCTTTAAGTCACAGTAAAGAGTGTACATGGCAACAGATATAAAAAGGTGGAGGCAGTGTACAATAAATTCTAGTCACTTCATCACCAAGTCAATTCGGCACCTGACAAGTTATTTCGGTATCAGAGTCAATTCGGCACTGGCAAAAGGTCGTTCGAAAAATTAGCTAAGACCACAGAAGATCCTAATTAACAACTAAAAGCAATAATAATACATGTAATAATAATAATAATCATCATCATCATCAACATTATCTCCATCGTCGTCGTCATCATCATCATTATCATATTTAGCTTGTGTAGTATTTCAATGTTCCACAAGCCCTGATCCGCACACTTCAAAAGAACTTCTTATCAAACTTCCTTGTACCTGTACCAACATCATTAGGTCTTTCCAGACCCATATCACTTGCTTTCTGTCGCCTTTGGTACCCGACAACGAAGGAGGTTATATGATGATTATACACGGTCTAGTGATTTGTAACATATGTAACAAACATGAAAACCTAAAATAATTTTTTTGAAATGAATAATAAATATTTTTCTGGTGCCGAATTTAATCTTTTTTTCTGGTGCCGATTGTTGGTGCAGAATTGACTTTAAATTTGTGCCGAAATGACTTTTACAGTGTGTGCCAAATTGACTTGGTGCTGGAATGACTTGATACTGTGTACAATACCCTAGCGAATTACCAATATGAACCAAAGTTTTACAGCATTTTACCTTGTCTATATTGTCATCATTGATCAAGCCTCTCTTTGACATTAAATAAAGACACTTTTCTTTAAGATTAGCTGGTAAATTTTCTAAATGTATCAGTGTGGTAGACAGATTACATATTACTGCATTGGTGCATCTGGAAGAAAAAAAAATACATATCATCGTAGTGTCATTAAATAACAAGAAATAACTATCACAATAAAAACAAGTGCCAGTGATGTCTGGCACTTTTGGATGTAGTCCAAATTTCTTCTGACCCTGACACATTTTATGCCCGACGGCTGTGTGTAGGATCAGAACAATTTCTATATCAACAAGAGGCCCATGGGCCTTAACGCTCATCTGAGGACATGGCCAACCTGAGGATATATCCAAAATCATTTGCAAAAATACATAAAATATTCTAATATACATTCCTACAAAAAAGTTAATAGTTTTCAAGATAATTAACAATTTGAGTCTTTTTATGCATCTATGACCTTGACCTTTAAACGTAAGACCTTGAATCTTATATCAGAATAATCACCATATCAATTCCTACAATATTCTAATATACATGCCATACAAAAAGTTAATAGTTTCCAAGATAATAAACAATTTCAGTCTTTTATGCACCTATGACCTTGACCTTTGAATGTATGACCTTGAGCCACATATCAAAATGATTGTCATATCAATACCTACAAAATTCTAGTATATATACCTTTGCAAAAAGTTAATAGTTTTCAAGATAATTAACAATTTGGGTCTTTTTATGCATCTATGACCTTGACATTCAAATGTAAAACCTTGAATCTTATATCAGAATGATCACCATATCAATTCCTACAATAATCTAATATACATGCCAATACAAAAAGTTAATAGTTTCCAAGATAATTAACAATTTCAGTCTTTTTATGCACCTATGACCTTGACCTTTGAATGTATGACCTTGAGCCATATATCAAAATGTTCGTCATGTCAATACCTACAATATTCTATAATACATGCCTATACAAAAAGTTTATAGTTTTCAAGCTAACGCACAATTTTAGTCTTTTTTAGCAAAAAAATAACATTTCAGGGGCAACAACTCCTACATGCATTATCATACAGTTACGAAACTTTGTACCTTTTTACATTTTGTCCTGCTAAACATTTTAACAATGTTTTAATATTATATATCTCTTAGAATTTGGAAGAAAAAAGCCTAAAACTGCACAAATTACAAACTAGGTCATGACCTTGAACTTTGACCTTGACCCCATTTTGAAGGATATTTCAAGAAAAAGTCAAAACTGAAAACCCCATGTCAATATCTATTCATATAGTCAAGTTATAATAATTTGAAGCCATTTTACGAAATTTTCAAAATTAAACACAAAAACGCGTAACCTAATTTTTTACCAAATTTCACGAAATGAACAATTTATAAGCTTAAGACCCTAGAGAAGCCAAATATCACATCAGATTTTTTCTCCCATCATCGCTTTCGGAGAAGAAGATTTTTTAAGTTTTTTGGAACCATGGGTCACCTTGACCTAGTTTTGGGAGCCATGACAACGTCACGAACAAATCTGAATTGCACTGGCCTATATATGCATCTGACCAAGTTTCATTGAAATCTACCTCATAGTTTTAGAAAAGAAGTTGAAAATGTAAAAGTTTACGCCGCGGATGCTGACGCCGACGACGACGACAGACAAATTTTGATCAGAAAAGCTCACTTGAGCCTTTGGCTCAGGTGAGCTAAAAACCCGGGGATTATCCGATACCATTATTTTCAAAACCAATTGGTGTTGAAAGGGGTGTCGTCTCATTTTGCTTCAGACTGAAAATATTAGTGAAAATGTAGAACAATTACCAACCTAAGAAAATAGAACTGCACATAACCGACTTTCTCATTTTTGCTCGCCAGGTTATATCGTCTGCTAGCTTGACAACAAAAGGGAATATTCTGTGGTTCTATCAACAGCGGTCTTACCTACAGCTGAGTGGACTATTCCAGATTTTTCTACCCTTACCCACATTGTTATTACAGCGATATATTTCCCGAATAAGTGTTTGTGTGTTTTACCATATTAAATCCCCCTAAGGATTTTAAAAAGCCCTGCATTTTATACTCCAGCTTAGTTTGGTGTCAGTTAATTACGACAAAATGCATACGTCATAATGGTATGTGGCATGCTACATAATTTTTTGATTTCTATTCTAAAACCTTGAAAAACAAGTGCTACGGCAGACGTGAATCAGATAGTAAGGTCTGATTAAATTCGAACTACAGTATGTTTGATACAAGAAATATATGTGTTGCGGTGGCTCCGGGTGAGCTTCAAAGTCCTTACGCTTAGTCTCTGGAATTTTTTGGTGAAAAATTGAAGGTTGCAAATTACGAAGTAAAAATAAGCATTAAAATTTGTTGATTAAAATTATTTTGAAATAATCACTTTGCAGAATTGATGATTCACCATTTAGAACATCAGCATGAATGACATGTCACTTATCCTTTTATTTAAATACAGCATCACGAAAGTGACACCGTTTGAATTTGGTTTCAAAATCTGCACAACTAATAAACTGATATGGTAACACTGACAACCTACCTATCGAGCAAAGTCGTCACTTTACCATACACAGACGGCAACTCAACTTTTGACGGAGATGCCGACATGTTGTTTATTTTGGAGATTTTACCAATATTTTCAACCAATGAGAATCGACAGAGAGATTTCCTTCATCCTTCACTTCCGGATCAGGTGACCTTGTAGAAACGTCATCAAAATGGCATTACAGCCGTCTAAATCCGACATCCAGGCTATTTTCAAACGTTTAAGATCCATCCCAACAAATAAAGTAAGTATAGAACATTGTAAAAAAAGCGGAGAAACGGTTAACGTTACTGACAATCCCAAGGTTTTACACACCGTGTTTGTTTTTCATAGAGAAAGTGGACACATTATGTCATATGTTGAGTTTTGTTTACACGAGTACAGTCGGTTTTTGCGACTTGATGTCGTTGCGTCTTTAAGTACACACATCACTAAAATTACATTATTTTTAGATTTAACAGTGACACGGATCCATTTTGAAACGTTGTTTAATTCGTAGTTCTACACAAAATTTAACTAATAGAACTCCCTATCGTGAAAAGAATTGGCGAAATTTCCAGGGATTGATTGCATGTGTTGAAAATATGTTTACTTTAAGACATTAATGGTTTTGCCGGTTTTGCTTATTGTGGGGAAAGATCATATCTGCTTTCCAGAGTGAACACATTTTGTAAGTCCTGCTCCACATAGGTCATTGTTCCTTGTTGAAAAGAAGAAATAAGTATCTTCCTTTAACAGATGCATGTTACAAAATTTTCATTGTAGAATTGAAAACTCCCAAGAATTTCCCATATAGGTACAATATGGAATGGTATGAAACATTGACAAATGGATAAAAAAAGTAAAAGCAGGGTAAAAATTTCAGAATACCAGTAATAGGTAATGAAAATTTTGAGGCCCAAGAACATCATATGTTCCCCTTTGACAAATAAATATTGTCTGCTTAAGTTTCTAGTCAGAATTATTTAGCAAAATTTTATGACCACCCAAGGTTTTGTTTTGGAAAAGTATTTTGTAATTGTAGGCTTTTCTTAATTACTTCAAAGGAATAAATATTTCAAGATAATGTAATAATTTCAACATTATAAATTTCGTTTTAGCAATGTTTTGATTGTGGGAGCAACAATCCAACATGGGCCAGTGTAACATATGGAGTGTTTTTGTGTATCGACTGTTCAGCTACACACAGATCATTGGGGGTACACATTACCTTCATCAGATCAACACAACTTGACACTAGTTGGACATGGGTACAGCTCAGAGCCATGCAAGTTGGAGGAAATGCAAATGCGGTAAAATTTACAATAATCAATGTTAAAATCCGAACTTTTCTTCAACTTTGTATGAGATAATTTATAAAAACATGCATATTTGGGATTTTCCTGAATGATTATTAATTTTGATAACAACTTAAAAATGGTTAAAAGGATATTTTGGAAGGGGGGTGAGATTTAACATATTATTGAGTGTATTTTATTATTCCAATAGCTTTCCATTTAAAGCAACCAACTGTTGCCATGTGCTTTAATTTTTAGTCCCTCTTGAAACTTATGCTCATCAAGCTGTAGGAATCAATGAAGAGTATAATATTCCCCTTGGATGAGATGTTAAACCATGCCATGTTAACCAAACAGCCTGGCACAGAGTTGATCACCTGACCCATTTATGACAAGACTGCAACATTATCCTCCTGGCCAAGTGTCTACACAAACATTCTTTTAGACTGATGATCTTAACTGTTTCATTTAATGGGTTTGTTTTATCTCTTTGATCATTATTTGTAATGTCACAATTTATGGTTTATACTTGCAAGTAAAATTACAAGATGGACTGATTCTTCTTTAGTCAATAATCAATAGTCTGACCAAGACTTGAAAGTTGATAGTGACTGTTCTTTTGCCAAGCACTTGAAATGAAAGTCACAGGGTCCTTTGGAGGAGACCTTAAAAACTGGTTCCCCATGTCATGGCTGTGGCACATAAAAGAAATCTTCCTGCACACAGCCCTAACTGCATAGAAAAAAATTCTACCACTTCACCTATAGCTGGTGACATCTTGATATAAGTGAAATATTTTTGATCAAATCAAATCAATGTTATTATGCATATAGTTTTTTACTACCACTTGGTTCATACCCCATGTTCAATCATGTTATACCCTTTAATCATGAAAGTTTATTTGCGTGTTTTTATTTTGTAGACTGCCTTTTTTCGTCAACATGGTTGTACAACTAGTGATTCTCAACAAAAGTACCATAGTCGAGCAGCAGAACTGTATAAGCATAAACTACATTCCTTGGCTACAAATGCTATGAGATTGCATGGGACAAAGGTAGGTTTTATCTTGAGAAGATTAGAAGAAACAAAAAAGTCTTAAAAGCTTTTAATGAAAAATTCAAGAAATTTTCAACTCTTAATTCATTTTTTAACACATTGAAATTGACACCTTTTGTAAGAAGTACTGTTTTGTGCATGTGATGAATCTATGATTAAACCAGTTTCTCCAGACTCCCAATTTTAATAACCATAGAGTAGTGATTGAAATGTTGGCATGATTGTTAGTGGTTGTGGATCTGCTCAGTTCTAGATCCCTTTACAATATGAATGTTCACACATAGATATTTTACATTTATTAATACTTTTTATGATTGTTAAATGTATAGTCTGTCAGTGAATTCCTTAAAAATTCCATAATGTCATTAAACAGATATAACTTCTTTGGCTAGTTTCAAATACAGGATTTCATAACTGTCCCTTTTTTTAAATCCCTGGGCATGTGGTCATGCATGTTGAATGTAGTTTTGTCAAGTTATGAGAATGTTGCATTTTTATCATGAGAAAATATATAGCTAGGATTGCAAGGATATTAAATTTCTCTATCATAATGAACTTAGAAGACTTTAAAATGATGGTTTCAGACATTGTTTTGTGCATTTGAATGGATTTTTTTAGAAAAAAAATTCTCCTTCTGAACATATTTAGCAATTGGTGACTGATAGATCAGATGTGTCTGACAATTAGATTATAACCCTGAAACTTTGGGAAATTAATCCAGCTTTTTCCCCTTTAGAGTGTTAGGGACCTATGCAGATTTTAATCTCCAGAAGGTTTGAACACACAACTTTTGACTCTTTTTGAAATTTTATCTAGTTTTGAACTACGTATAGGAAATTTTTGTTTTATAAACAAGAAAGTGGCAATGAAAAAATCCAATGTCTCATGCCAGTGGTTTTGTTTGCCTAAAATTACTACTGAATAAAGGTAGTTTCCCCTTGAGAAATAAGACTAAAATTTCCCAATTTCCCAATTTGACAACTAAAATTCCCCAAAAGGCAACAGTGACACACAATCAAATAGTTTAAGTTAAATCCAGTTGTCCAAAACTGTTCTGACAGACAAAAAATGTTAGATATTGTCACAATAAAAGATCTTTGCAATGAATTTCAAAATTCTGAGCATAATATGTGACATGAAAAGGGTCCAGATTTTCCCAATCTGAAAGGTAGAAGGTAGTTTTTAAAAACCATAGCAAAATCACTGCATGCACTTGTTACAAGTGGAAACTCCAATAGGGTCGTACATCTATGATAGGAATCATGAAATCAAATAACAAAACACAAAGAATAAAATTTCGTCATTGCCAAGAAGAACCCTAATTACAAAAAATATCTAATCCACTTGAAATAATTAAAATGTCTCTATTTAAACTTAATGTTCAGATACATAAGAAAAATAATAGAATTAATTTTGTGTTTTAGGAAATGACGTGAAAATTAAACTCACATTTTCTGTGTAATAATTTAATAAATAAAACATTATGAACTTGTTTATTTTATATACACAGTTATATATAGATGTCAAAGGAGACAAGGTCAGCATACTGTTTTATGATGACCAGAATTGTCACATTTTGTTTTGCACTTGTTCATAACTGTAACAATTATTAATCTGCTTTTTACTTTAACAATATGTCTGTCTCTTTATCACCATAGTTTCAATTATTTTAAATTTTTAAATTTCTTTGAAATGTTCATAGAAATAGATTTTTTTTTTCAATTTAGTTGACACAAAATGTTGAAATATCCAGAAAGAATAAATTTTAGTTTGTGACAATATAAGTTGCATATATAATTATGTTGCAGTAGGTTCATTCTTTAATTTTAAAGGTTTTTTTTTTTTAATGTCTGTGTGCATTTTATTTTTTTACTTTTTGTTTTAGAATATTTTTGATTTATTTTACTTTAACATCAGACCTGTCTATTCTAAGAAGTTATGTTTCCATTCCTGGTAGCTGAAATCACCATTGGCTACTAATTTTGGAGAAATTTTTTAACAAAAAGTAACAAATTTGTAAAAAATACTTTAAAAGGGGCTATATTTTCACAAATTTTGGAAATTTGGCGTCTAGTAATTTTAAATTTGTGGAAATTTAGTAGAAGTTATAAAATTTTAATGCATTTCAGTTTAAAATTATTTATTTGTGCATCAATGTACGTAACAAATTCTCCTGAAAGCAGTATGACATATTTTATTATTCATCAAATTTACCCAGAATTACTCGAGATATTTTTGCTTTTGGGTGGCAAAGAAAGTTGTAGATTATTTTCTGTATAAGGACCCATGATAAGTCAAAATATTCATCTTTAAAGAGCTAAAAAAGAAATACAGCTTTTGAATAATCTCGTAAAAATCTGAGGTAGGTTTGTTTTTATTCCAAAAAGAGAGCAAAAGAAATAGAAACATGCATGAAATTTGTGTATACCAAATTTTTATTTTCAAATGAAGGCTCGGTTAAGGAATTGGTATTTCGATATTGTATGTTTAGTAGATAGTTTCCTTGCAAAACAGATATATTACAAATCTGGTCATCTGTTGTAAATTTATTTATTGTTATATTTTAATTAATGGCCTGCATGGCTTATAAAACTCACACATAGAATCTTACTAGGCATCTCATTTACATCATATTGTGATTTAATTCATATGCGGATGAAGTAACAATTTTTTTTTGTGTCATTTTCTTTTGTTTGACATTATTAGCAAAATGCATTAATAATTAACATGTTAGAGCAGCCTAACACAGCTGTAAAGATTTTTACTGGAAATAGTAACAAATGTTGCCATGGCAATTGGTTTTTGACAGTTTTATCTACAGGATTTTTTCCCCGAAATGTAAATGGATAAAATAATTTTTCTTGAGTTTGGACATTGCATGGTAGGACAAACTGTGACCAAGGACTTAAGGACTTGAAAATAGATCCATTTGCTGCTTGGGTGCTTAAAGGATGAAGTTAAAGTTGAAAAAGACGTGAAAAAATTTAGAAGGCAGGTCTTTCAAAGAAGACCTGAAAAATCACAGGATAAATAATACGTTTTTTTTCTGTTGTCTGGTCTTCTTTACATATACTAGTATATTTCTTATACATGCTTCCATGTAGCTTGTAATTTTTTCTAGACTTTGATTTTTGATTCCATTTATACAATCTCCGTAATTGTGTGGCCATATAAATCTTGTATCTATCATACTGTAGAAGTTATAAAGAATCTATCCTCAGTATAATGTATTGATATATTAGTCTAGTTGTTAATATAGCATGCTTTTTAAGAATCAATTTTGTATTGTTTTCCGTCATTATCATTAGTTTTCACTGGATTAGTGTTAACTATTAAAAGCATTGCCAATAGTTACTTTTTCATTGCTTATTAATACAGTTTATCTTGCTGTTTTAAAAAAGAGTTGGTATTTTTTTTTAAGTTTATCATATTTATTTATTCTATTAATATTATTATTATTAATTTTTTTTTGTTTTATTATTATTATTATTATTATTTTGAATTCTTATGTTTTTGGTCCAATTTTCACAATCAATTTCTTTAACTGAAATATGACATATTTGGAATCTGAATAATATTATTTACTTTAAGGATATTCAGAATTTAAGGATTGTCATTTTGAAGATCATTTTAAGCACATGACATCTTTATCCTAATTTTGTTTTTAAAAAATATTTATAATATATTCAAACCTGTATATAAAGGACCACCCATAAAACCTAAGGTATATGGGTTTTATAGACAGGTAGATGAATAATTAACAAATTTTTTCAATGTTTAGCCGATCTGTTATAACACTCCATAGAAACACTTAACCTCCATTATTGAGGGTTTTTTTTTTTTTTTTTTTTTTTTTTTTTTTTAATGAACTTTACTTTTCCACTGATTTTTTTGTTAATCAAAAATCAAATAATATTCATATACATTTATTGATATTGTAGAAAAAGATTACGGTGATTATTGTCTATAAACAGTTAATTATTTTTAAACGAGGGTTTTTAATTATTTTTTTTTTCAATATTTTCATGGGATATTTCTTTTAAGTAGACTTAGCTTAAGTGTTTAATAACTCTTTTTTTAATGAAATACATGAAAAAAAACTAACAACTTTTTGCTTTCATTAACAAACTTATTTGTCTTGCAGTATTGATGTACATGCCTCAGGTTTTCATTTCCCAAGTTGACAGCATTGTTATTTATTAAGCTGCTCATCAGAAAGCGAAAATTGAAATGTTAATGCTAGTTTGAAGCCCAGGTTGAGCCTAATTTCAGCTTTCTGAATAGATTCGAGGCAAACTCTGTCAAATAAGTGGTCATTGCTTGATATTGAACTGCATGGTTAAAACATTGTTTTTGATGTTATTCATACCTGTTTACTTAACAATAAGGGACATCATTGTCCGAATGGTCTAAGAATGCACTAAAGGATCTCAAGACCTCATGCTTGCAAGATTCAAATATCACTCATAAGAAAGTTTGTTGGTTCACTCGTCACACAGGCCATGCTTTTCTCTGGGAACTCTGTTTTCCTCTTTTAACCCTGACCTGCCTGCCTAGATATAAAATTAATGTAAGAATCTTCACTGAGGCATTAAACATCATTTTACTGACTAAATTACATGTACAAAAATAGGCCACTTTAACACATATGTATATTACAATGTAATCAGAATACCATGTAGTTGGAGACATCTCAATATCAGTTAAATAATCTAAATGCCCTGATCCATTAAGAATAAATTAATTTAATAACATTATTGTTGAGAAAAAAAACAATTCTAGAATTGAGTATAGTTGCAGAAAAGAGTTCTGCAATTCCATGTACAAGTTTTTTGTTTCATGTTAGATTAATTTATTTCATTATGCAATTTACGTTTTACATTCCTGTCAATCATTGTCTGTTTCTTGAATATATTTCAATGCATGTTTATATTAGTACATGTTTATTAGTATTTGTTCATATGCAGTAACTATTTAGTAGCAATCATGTTTTAAATGAGTTTACATGTACTTAAATATCATTAATCCTCATAAGCCAGCATGGGGATAAAAAAAGCTCTATTTTTTTAAATGATAGTCTAATAAAATTACTAACACAACATATACAAAGTTTATTTGAGTTTTTATATGTAATCTCTAAATTTTCTAAATTAACAGCTCCATATTACTTTATTATTTCAATTACTGTGAAATTATTTGTGATATTTAACAAAAAATTGAACATAATTTCTCAAATAACATAACTTGATGTACAGCATTATCTATCTATCTATCTATCTATCTATCTATCTATCTATCTATCTATAATATAGAGAGAAATAGATAGATATATATATATATGCTTACTTACATACATACATGTGCATGCATATATGCTTATTCTATCAATAAAAATGTTTTTCATTAATCAAATCTGTTGTCATTCAAGTGTTTGTATTGTATGTTCAAATGTTTTGTTGATTGAAAAAAACATTATATATACTTGGAAAAAAAATTATGCTTATTATTTTCTTACATATAAATCTAAGATGAATGCTTTTAACAATGAAATTTAACAAAAGTTAAAGTAGTGATATTTTTTTAGAATGTAAGTTTTTAAAAAAGAGGTAATTACACAATATATTTTTTTCTTTTTTAGCTTCATGTTGACAGTCATCATGAACCAACATCACCCGATACAAAAGAGGAAATAGATTTCTTTGCTCAGCATACAGAAGATACAAAAGAGAGCAACGGATTAGAAGACAGTGCTAAACTTTCCTCGCTATCCTCCATGTCTGTACCACAGCCCATCAAGAATGGCAATTTGAGCAAAGAAATGGGTAATGTTTTAAATATGTTATAGTTCTGCTTTGATATTGAATTTGTAAAAAGTTATTGGTATTTTTTAGGATGTTCTGTCCTCCAAAACTTCAGTGGTATACATATAAGTGAAAGAATCGTGACTGGGGCATAAAACACCTTTGCTGCATTCCACTCCTCTGTTCAGTATAATTTTCAATAAGTGAATACATAAAGGTCCAATTATTAAGGTTTTGTTTGTTGTCATTAACTTTATAGGAATTTTTGACTTGTGATTGTTTGAATTTTTAAAATGACAGGATTAACTGCTGTAACATTTAATACAGATGTCTTAAATAAAAGTTTAAAAAAAAAAAAAAAACAAAATAAAAACAAAATGATCCTTAATGGATCCTGTGCATGAATTTCTTTTTTTTCTTTTCCCAAAGGGTCTTGTTAAACATGTGGTGTATAAATCGCAGTGCCTCTTATCATTTAGTGTTGAATCCTAGTCAGGAAGGTCCTTATGTGAGAAATGTTGTCTGTTCTGTTTTCCAGATCGGTGGTTTTCTCAACCATCCCAGAACTGACTGCCTCGATATACAAGTAGTTAAAAAAAAACTTGACATAAAATCATTTCTTAACTTTCAACGTTTATGTCCGATACACTTATTACATATTGAATAATTCAAAAAGATAAAGAATATATTCCCTTTTTCAACTTTAATTTCTCAGTTATATCAATGTAAAGTATTAAAACAGATGAAAACTTTGTGGAAAGATAATGTTAAATTCAGAACTTTAAAAAAAGGTCCAATTATATGTGGAGCAAATTTGAAATTTGTCTGGTTATTATTACATATTGATTTGTTATTTCAGACCCCTCAGAGGGACCCAGTGTAGAAGCAGCCCTTAGTATGTCTCCTACACAAGCTGCTGCTCAGGCAGAACCCAGAAAATCCATCATTGGAGCTAAAAAACCAGCTGGTGCTAGAAAAGGGGTTAGTACATTGTGATCCTGTTTTTGCAGGACAATGGCAAAACTGGATTATTTCTTTAAATTTGATCTTTGAAAATCCTTTCATTGATTGTTTTGAATTATTTAATATAAGGCTTACATAGAAAATGCTCTTGTCATCTGCTAAAAACGGTTATCTCTGACTCTTAAAAAGGAGCCAAAAAATAAGTCGGCTGTAAGATTTGGAGTTCCAGTGAATCTCAAAAACCAAAAGCTCATAATGAAATTGACGGAAATTTTGGAGCAAAATATTTGCAAAAATGGATACATTTTGAGGTAGAAAAGATAAAAATTAGCAATTGGCAAATGGCATATCAACCCTGATAAAGAAAAAGTTTAAGGTCGATAGATTTCAGTTTATTTGATTGGTCATTGATCAGATTTTGCTGTTATTTGATTGGTTATTGGTCAGATTTTGCTGTATTATGATTATATGTGCAAATGATTGTTTGCATCAACTGTTGCCGATTGATTTCCAGCTAAGTAAACTAAATCTTGCAAGTCTTAGATGATAATATAAAACAAAGTTGAGGTCAAGTGTTCTTTGAATTGAATTGAAACATTTTGTTGTTGCAGAAAGGTAAAGGATTTGGTGCTCAGAAAGTAAATACAGACTTTTCAGAAATAGAAAACAGAGCACAGCGTCTTGATAAAGAAAGAGAAGAATTAGAAAAGAACTTAGAAATACAAGAGGCAAAGACACAAGAAGAAAAAGAAAAACAAATGTAAGATATTGTAGAAAGTTTGAAATACAAGAACATGGACATGCTTAGAAAAGATACAATATAAACTGTAATTGCTTGCCTCCAGCTATTTCTTCAGTAACATTTTGGCATTGCACTTTCATATACATGTAGGGGCCTTGGTGGCCGAGTGGTCTAAAGCATGCTCTTATGGATCACGGCCTGGGTTGGAATCCCACTCGGGACAGATCCTAGTGTGAGAAAGTTTGTCAGTTCCCTTGCCGAAGGTTGGTGGTTTTCTCTGGGCACTCCGGTTTCCTCCACCATCCCAGAACTGACCGCCTCAAAATAAGTGAAAGATTCTTGACTTGGGTGTAAAACAACATTACTCCACTCCACTCTTCATATACATGTATTTAGAAAAGCTTATAATTAAATGAGAAATTTAGAATATTTAAATATTAAAATTGTTTTATCTTATTATTATTTATTTGAATTTTCATTTATTATTATTATTATTATGAAATTTAAAAAACAAGAGAAAATTTGGTAGCATTGATTTTTATAAAAAATTTTAATGACATCAAATTTGGTGGTTTTCACTAATCCACAAAGGTAGTGAAATTTAATCATCACAAAAATGTGTAATTTTACTGTAAAACTTGTTAAGTAGTTATTTAACACAGTTTCTCATTTTTGTTGTTTCAGGGCCTCCATGAGATTAGCCTATCAAGATATGAGCATCCAAAGGAAGAAAGAAGAAGAAAAATTAAAGGCATCAGATCCTAAGAAAGCTGAACAATTAGAGAGACTAGGAATGGGATTTGGTGGTAGCAAGTATGTTATTTGGAAAAAATAGTTAAAGATGGGCTGGGGAGGGGGGTATCGTTTGCTTTATATTCTAGACTAGGGATTGAATTTGGTGGAAGAAAGTATGTATCTGGGTAAAAATAGTCAGAGATGGTCAGGTTGGGTGTTTTCATTTTGCTTCAGATCCTAACTGAACAGTTTAATGTAGGTATACTAGGGATGGAATTTGGTGGTAACAAGTATGTATGTGGTTAAAAATTCGGAGATGGACAAGGGTGTGTGTTGTCATTTTGCTTCAGATCCTTAGGAAACTGAACAGTTACATGTAGAGACAAGAAATTGAATATGGGAGTAGCAAGTACATGTGTGTATATGGTAAAACTCATGAACTCATGGTTTGGGGGTGATGTTAAGATGCTGAACAATTACAGAGAAATGGAAAAAAAAAGTATTATGGATTCAAATCTCTGTCAAGCTGTTTGGCAAGGGCAAATTTAATTCATTTGTAGATAGTGATGGTTTTATCTCTGAATCCTCAAACAGAATGACCAAATCATTTATGTTCAAGTCAGTCCTTTTAAAGTCATTTTTCTGTACCAGAAGTCTAAATAGAATAAGATTTATTAGCTTCTTCAAATCTCTGTTGGCATATAAAAGAATAATTTGACAAGTTTTTAAAAGTTAAAAGGATAGGTGAGTGGGGAAAAGAGAACAGGAATAACAACCAAATAAGGCTTAAGAGAAAGAAGTATCATTCAGCAGTTGCTTTGGGTGAACCTGTAACAGCTTGTTAGTAGATCTTCCTCTACAAAAGAAAAAAAAAAGATGGAATGTAATATCTTGTAAAATTTAGAAAGAGAGAGAGAGAGATATCATATCGCTTGTCTCATTCTCTTCTTTATTTGTTATTTACAGAGGTATCAGTCACTCAGCAATATCAGACATGCAAACTATTCAGCAAGATGCACCAGAAAGATCAGGTTCTAAATTTGACAGATATGAAAGTCGATCATCAAGATCGCGAAATTTCTATGATGATGATTTTGAACCAGAAGGCTTTTCATCTAGATCTTCAAAGTAAGTAGCATTGAATGAAATAAAAATCTGATTTTTTTATCTTGTGTGTGTGTTTTGGAAATGACGATGTAGACCCTGTCTTTGTATGGCTATCAGCAATTTTTACAACAAAGGCATTCAGTACAGAGAAAAACTGCTACAGTGGAGAGAAATGGTACATAATTTAGTGAAAGGAAAATACCAGTCTTGTTGCTTTATTCATGGAACTGAAAAAATTGACTCTTGCTGAGTAAACTGAAATTGTCTCTAGACGTTATCTTAAACTTATCCGTCAAAATGGTCAAATTGAGGATAAATGTGAGGATTTTTGTTTTCCCAATTAACCAGGTTTATTTGAGATTGTGATATAATTTTTATGTATGTTTTGACTTTTTTTTTATATTTACAGATATGATAATCCTTATGGTTCAGAAAAAGATTCATTCAGTAGTTGGGGCAGTAGTAATAAGTCTGGTAGTTGGGACATTGATAGATTTGAATCCAAACAAAGCTTCTCCGAGTCCATCACTGTCAAAAATGACGATGACAAGTAAGTAACCAATGAAAACAAGAGAGAAATGATCATCTGTAACGAAAGAGCAGTTCCGAGATAAAGGGATTCTTTCTGTAATGAAAAAGCAGTTTCGGGGTAAATGGGGTGTTACCTTTCAGATGAAGGTGTTGAAGGTATCTTGTGTTTAAATAATGATAGAACAAAGCTTGGAAGAGAACATTATTAGCCCAGGGGTCTAAACGGGAAACTTGCATATAACAGTGAATCTCATTGACCAGATTCATATCCTAACTGGGCAGACCCCGTATCAGAAATTTTGTTAGTTCAAAGTCTACCTCCTTGTATTAGAATGTTTGTCAGTTCACTTGCTTGTATGCAGTTTTTCTCTGGGTACTTGGGATTTCCCCACTGTTTCAGAACTGACACTTATCTAAGGGAAATTTTCTTGACTGGAGTGTAAAATACTATTGCTTCATTTAAATTACTTTCATTTCTGTCAAAGAGATTGTCTTTTGTTAGTAAATATTTCTGTCATTTACAATAAACACTACATAATGTTACAATTTTAGATTAGTTTTCTTCTCCGTTATACAGTGTTCAATCTAGAAGGGGCTGTACTATTGATCCAGAAAGGAAATACAGCCCAAAAAGATGCTGGCAGTGGGCCAACACTTTTTAAATCTCAGTCCAGTTTTCAGTAAATAGTGTTCTTAATCTGGTATATATTTGTATATTTATGGTCCTTTTTTAAAGACCACATAGGATATTTGGGTTGTAATATTTACAGGCCATGAAAACTGAACTATGTTTTTGACCTTTTTTTCTTTTTCTAAAAAATGTCTTTTCTTTTTTCAAGGCTTGGTCCACCACAATTATTGCACACACACATCAGTTCTTGATTGAACACTGTTCATACTGTCTGTGTATCTAGCAGTCCTTTACCAAACGTCATAATGCATTCTATCAGGGATTTACGGGACGCAGAAATCCTGCGTATATGACGCAAAAAAATTATGTAGGACTCCTGAAAAGTTTTAATATGCGTCCCTTAGAACGCAACCCGTTCCATTCTGATTCAGTTAAAAGCACTTCTTTTCTCAGTGTTCGCGGTAATCTTTAGAATATCTATGATCTAATCTAATAATGCCGACTCTGTCCGTAATTACTCTTAAGAAAAACGTAAATAAATTCCGATTGGTGATCACTCACTTAATACTGAAAAAACGAGAAAAGTTCCGAACTCCAGTCAATACCGCCTATAGGGGGGTTATACAATTGAACTGACCTCATTTTACTTTGATTTGTTTATATGTTACCATAGATAAGTTTGTCAGTAGAACAAAAGTAACCAAAAGTAAAACTGCTGACGAGGAAGTAGAGGCTACTACTACCAAAGAACAACAAAGTGCTTCAAGTACTATATTAATAAAACAAGAAGTTTTAAACAAGAATGGTTGACCCGTTACACGTGGCTTCATGTTAACGAGCCAGACAATGGCATGCTGTGTGACATTTGTATCAGTGCTAAATGTTTGGAAAACCCCTTTATGTCAAAAGATTCTAATGACTGTGTTTACAAGGTTTACAAATTACATGTACTTAATTGTAAAATTTTCTGGGAATTAAAATTTAAGTTCTTTGAATGTGACAATTTCTGTTTGATTGGTTATCTAAATAATAAAACAAAATAAAATTGATATTCAATTTTATGGTTTTTATTTTATATGATTTAATCAATTTCAATTATACTGTGAACTAACACATACACCACTTAACTGTAAGTCCTTCAAAAAACTTGAATTTCACAAGCTTTTTTAGGGGACTGCCAAAATTTTATATGGACTCCTTGAATTCAAATTAGGGAGTCCCAAGGACTCCAAAAATCCACAAGTTATGTAAATCCCTGTCTATGTTTTGTTTGTCAAAATTTCTCATATTTACATGTTTATAATATTTCAAGCATGCCAGAGGAAAAAAATGATGATGTTGATGAAGGGTAAATGTTGCTTCAAGCATTATGAATTAATAATTATTATATATCTATGTGTAGTATATTTTGATGATGCTTATGAAATATTTTATTAATAATGTTGCAAAATGATATACTTAACATGCTAAAGATTATGTTTACTGTTCACTCTTAAATAATTTTGTTTGTAGTGCATTTAAGTTTGTTTCTCTATACAGCATTTTTGTTTCAATTTTCATTTATAATTTTTTTTTATTTTTTGCAAACTTTTAATGGAGACAACCTTGGAATTTATTATTAAAAAATAAATATAAATATTTAAAAAGATACAGGCTTGTTTGAAAAATAAAAGTGATGTACTTTTCAACCTATTTAATTAGTGTTGCCTTTTTTTTCTTTCAAAATAAAATATTTTTGGTTTTTCCACGGTTACATGAATATTTAAAAACTGTAGTTTCTCAATAATGGTATCAAATTTATAGTAAAATGGAGGTTACAGTTATTTTGAAACTATAACAATTATGCTGTTTGAAGAATTTGACAGCTTTGGCTACAGGCTCCTAAAGTTTTATATAATTTCACTATACTAATTTACATGTATAAGATATGGAATTTACGGTAAAAAAACTGCTTTCTATAACATGCTTATTATTAATTTACATTTTATTAACTATTTAAACCAGTTTGAATACATCCTACCTACTTTTACATACCCAATCACCTGGTTTTCAGGAGGAAAAAAACACTGGGCGTATATTTCTGCTTCTGCATGAAATATTTTAATGATGTAAATTTCAGTGTAATATCATGCTAATTGTAAAAGTGAAATTTACACAATACCAAATTAATCTTTACAGAAGCAAACTGTATTTAACTTGCTGGAGAGATAATGCTATCATCCTGACTTCCCTTCCCACCTTAATGTACCCTACTCTTGTGTTCTGCCGTATAGCAGGTAATTTTTTAGTGGTGCAAATTTTGCAGTATTACAGGGTACCCACTTCCTATAGAATCCTATAAATTCCTATAAAATTGGCAATTCCTATATTTTTCCTATATTTTCTCAAAAAGACCTAAAATTCTTATATATTTCACACTATTCCTATATTTTCTGGGATGTTTTTGTTTCTTTTTGTGTTCACTCACACAAAGCAGTGACTGGGGTTTCTATGCATCATTTTTAGTTTTTCTAAGAAATCATTGGAATGTCTTGAATTGACATGCACATTGAAAAAAGAATTCCTTTAAAAAATAAAGAGGAGAGGCTTGAACATGGAATGGCTGTGAGAGGTGGAGGAGGCCATTGTAGTCGTCAGTGATGTATACAATCCCAAAATTTCTTTCAATTTAGTAATTCAATGCTTTGAAAATTCCTATATTTTTCCTATATTTTAAGTCAGATTCCTATAAATTTCCTATATTTTGGGGGAAAAAAAATCCTATATTCCTATATTTTTGACAAAGAAAGTGGGTGGGCACCCTGGTATTACATGTATTAAAATTGCCAAGATAAAAATCATGAAAATTTTTGTATATGAATCGACCATGAGTGAGTTGTTTAAGATTGCCAAAATAAAGATGAAAATTTTTTAACTGACTTTCTTGTCAAAATTGCCAAAATTTAGCTCCGCTAAAATAACCCGCTATATGATATGATGAAGACCTATCATTAGTGTACATTATTTTAATAGCTATTTTGTCAAATTGAGGTACGGTTGGGAAAAAAAATTGGTCAGTTAATGACCTGTCTTCCTGGAATGTTTGCCATGTCTACTAAATAGCTACACAAGTTCAAGAAATTAATATTATTAAAACATTGATCTTATAAAGACCAAAGTTCGAAGCCTAGTGTGTGTCTGAATATTTTACTTCAAGCTTTAAAAATATTTTTAAAAAAAATAAGTAAATAAATAAATAAATAAGAAATTATAAAAAAAAGTTATAGTTAATTTTGGTAACAGATTAACTGATATAATGAGTGCACTGTTTCATAAAAAAAGCTTCTTGTTGGCTTGATGTTGAATATTAGTTGTGAATCCACATGAATCTGTGCTTGCTTCAGAATTTAACGGTCTTGATACAAATCAATTTGTTTCATTGTAGAACATATTGTAGTGTGTAGTTTGTAGCATTTTATTGCATGTTAAGATAAATTTGCTTTATAATACAGTTAAACCTGTGTAAAAAAGACAACTCACAGGTCCAAAGAGATATGGACTTTATAGATATAAGATTCTTTATAGTAAAATACAGTGGAAAGGGACCTTAGACTAGATCTGCTATCGTCTCTGGCAGCACAAGTAACAATGGAATTCCCAAGCATACCATGTGTTAAATACCCAGTAGCTTTTTTCAGAAATGTTGTGGAAAAAGCTTACTTTGGGAATTTCTGGAAAAATGTGGGAAATGATGTTAAAAAAAGTTGATTTGCAAATTCCTGAAAAAATGTAAAAAGTGATATTAAAAATTAAAAATAATTTTGGAAGTGATGTAAATGAACTTTTTTTAATTTTGCAAATTTTGGAAAAAAGAAAAATGTCATCTTAAGTGGTTCTATATCCAATAAAAATAAAAATTCTTCCCTGATGTTAATTAAAGGATCATGGTGTATGCTGTTGAACCTGTATATCCATTTTATTTTTTGTATTACACTTTTTTGGGTTATGTTGAAAAGTGTAGCACATAATGAAACTTCTGTTTCCCTTTTTTTGGCAGAAACTTACCTATTAGTTTACCATTTTCTAAAATATTGTTTATGGATTAGAAGTTTGTTGTTTTAATTGATAGATATGATTAAATGGGGTTCTCAAGAATATTTCATTTAAATTGAGATGTCACTAGCTGTAGATATAGTTACTAAAATTTTAACATATAGAATATGCTTAGAGCTATGCACAGAGGGGATGCATAAGCATGCCATGTCTACTGTGAAAGAGGTTGACAACTTTTAATGTCTCTTTCAAAGGCCTTATGACTTTCATTTTTTAAATGCCAAATACTTTGGAAAAAAAAGGAAGTGACCACTTCCTGTTTTAAGTCTTGGTCAGACTAGGTCAGGGTTCAAGCCTCTGACCTTCCACATATAGAAAAAAGCTATATCAACTGAGCTATTATAGAAGTGTTTTGGTGTCTTGGATTTGAAGAGAAATAAAACAATTTTTAATAGAAGTTGCTAGTTTATCTGTGGGGGTGTTTTTTTTGTGATTGTTCATTGGTTTGCATACTTGGCACTATTGTTATTGAAACTTACAATAGAAACAGAATTAACTAAAACCATTGCCACCATTCGTTCACAAACATTTGGGTGTTTTAAAGGGGTTTTGCAATGGGTGAATCGATTGGGTAAAAAAAAAAAAATTGTAACAGTTTTGTTATTCTGTTAACTCAATAATTTTGTTTTAAAGGTCAAGTAGAAGTAGAAAAGCTTACGACTACAGCAGTACAACTTCTTCATCAGAGGATGTCCAGAAAAAGTTCGGAAATGCTAAATCTATATCATCAGATCAATATTTTGGCAACACCAGGGATCCCAATGTAAGTAAATGATATGTATCCAGGTTAATCATTGATCAAAGTCATAGTAGTGTTTGCTTTGAGGACAATACTTTCACGTGGTTTTGGGATCATTCATCCACATCATTTTCCATGATGCATCTCTCAATTTTTTCTACTAAAATGGTGGCCAAATCGACCTGGAATTGTGTCTGGCGACCTAAAATTTGTAAATGGTGGCCTGCTTGTCCACTTTAAATTTGAACTTTTGTGACTAGAGAACAGATATTATTTCTTGGTTTCCAAATTTTAATGGTTCTGTTGCAATATAATAATACTGTTCAGGCAATATAATGGACACTTTACATCATCATTATTGTTATTAATAACACTAATGTAAGTGATTGTAAGTCAATTTTAAAAATGTGCATTTTTGTTTTTTTGTTTTCCATAACTAAAAGTTGCCTTAATTTTTCATCATTTGGAATAAAAGATTGCCTGCCCACTTGGAATTTCCACTGACCACCAGAAAATTTAAATTGGTGGCCAGCTGGCCACTTAGTTTTGAAACCCACTTTAAGGGCTGTGATGCCATACACAGTTTATTCAACCACATGGTTTATCGGATGCCATAAACTGTTGCAGGGTCAGACACATCAGGAGACAAATTATAATGCCTCTAGCTTCCAGCTCTCTGGTTACATTTTCATTGTTTTTGTCCTTTTGTTTGTTTCATGTTTACAATTGTTTATTCATTTTATGATTTCAGTTTGAGGCAAAACAAAATTTGGCCAAATATGAGGGCAGTTCAAGTATATCAAGTTCTGATCTTTTTGGTGGCCAATCTAATTCTCGTAAATCTTCATCAAACTATAGCAGTGGGCCTGATCTACAAGACATAAAAGATGGTGTTAAACAAGGTGTTTCTAAAGTGGCAGGAAGATTATCCAATTTAGCCAATGGAGTCATGAGTTCACTACAGGTAACTTAAGAAATTTCATGAAGAAGGTATTTTAATCCAAGTCTAAATTTCATCCCCCTGTATTTAAGACATGATTTGTAAATTTCATCTCCCTGTGTTTGACATGATTTGTAAATTTCATCTCCCTGTTTATAAGGCAGGGTTGGTAAATTTCATCTCCCTGTATTTAAGACACAATTTGTAAATTTCATCTTCCTGTAATTAAGATAGGATTTGTAAATTTCATCTTCCTGTGTTTGACACGATTTGTAATTTCATCTCCCTGTATTTGACATGGTTTGTAAATTTCATATCTCTGTATTTAAAACACGGTTTGTACTAATCTGTGTTTTACTAACATGACTGTCATCAGCATAGATAAAGTAAGAAATAGCTAGTAATAGATTTCTAAGTACAGTAAAACCTGTATATAAAAACCAAACATGTGACCTTAGGAATATGGGTTATACAGATGGGAGAGGTATTACATGTATATAGAGGTACGTTTTGGTTAAAATATAAAGCAAAGGGTTGTGAAGAATGTAGGACCTTTTGTTGAGGTTGCCACTATAGCAGGTTTTACTGTAGCTTATAATACCCTTATAGATACATGTAGTTTGAGTTATCGTATCCACAGTCGCACATCTGATACATACAGGTAATTGTCCTTAGGTTGATCCTTAGAGATTAATGAACTTCCTCTTGTGGTGAATAGCTGAAAATTGGCTGATGCAGCATTAAAAAAAAAAACAACATAACCAACCAATAGACCCAGTGTCCACTGGTGTATGAAAGAGATAGTGTGCATAACTATTCGGAGTACATGTTCCTTCGAGATCTTGAAATACATGTACAATTTCAATTCTTTTGGTATCTGTTTCATCAAATAATAGTAAGATTTATCCTCACTGAACTGTTTATTGTGGCATGCGTAATTTGATGTTATCAATCAGTCTATGAAAACTTTTTTCTAAAAAAAAAAAGAGTCGGTAAATTTGGCTGCATGAGAAGTTGATCCCCTGTCAGAAAACAATCATGTTTACTGGTAATAACAATCAAGGGTTCTGTAAGGCATGTTTGACTATACTTTTGATAATTTTAAAATGGTTTTGTCTTCCACCTTTCAATCCAAATTGACAATATGATGACTGTGAAATAATCTCCCTTTCTTCCATTGAAACAATTTTGCTCTTTCTTGCATGGATATGTTATTTAATTTTGATAAATAGTTACTCAGAATTATTTTAGAAATAATGACATACATGTAATTTTAATTTGGTTTGTTTTATTTACAACTTGCATGTTACACATAATTAATCAATTACTAAAGATATACATTGTTTATCATGTCTTAAACACATACATATGGATGGGGTTGGGAGTCAGGTTCAGAGTCAAGTGGTGGTGGGGGGGGGGGGGGGGGTTAGTGACTAAATTATAGATAACACCTACCTACGGATCACATTTCTTCTCACTTCCTAGGGGAGAAATCACTGAAGCAGATTCTTGTGCAAGAAAAGATTGTCAATTCCCTTGTGTAAGGTCAAGGTTTTCTCCTGGCACTCTGGTTTCCTTACCATTCCTGAACAGAACAAGTGATATAAGTTTTAAAGTCTTAAATAAGTCACTAAACCACATTACCTAAGGAACCCCTCCATTTTGTATGTGCAAGTGAAGAAAAATCATATATGATTAAAGATATGTTTGGATTTTAAATATAGTATCGATATCATATTTATACTGGTTCTGTTACAGAGAAAATGATGGTAATTGATTCTTATTCATGGAATATTTGTGTAAAAAATGTACGTAAAAATGGTTATTTCTGGTTATTTTCTGCTTAATTGGGTTCACTTGTACATTGATCATGTGTCAGTTTTTCAGATCATATATTTATGTGTTCCAAAAATAAAAAATAAGAATAAATGAATAAATAAATAAATAAAAAACAAATAGTCAAGAGAGATACTCACATGCTTTTGGGAGCACCAAGGGAGGTAACCACATGTTTTAGGAATTCAAAAAAGTCAAGGGAGATAATCCAATGTTTTTGGGAGTAACAAGGGAGGTAATGCTTTTTAGGAAGTAAATGTGTAAAATTGATAACATTGAAACAATTATGTGATCATAAATTAGGATATAATTTTCTAAGAAACCCACTACAAAATTATATTAAACTTTCCTGTTTTTTTTCCATTATATGATGATCTGAAATACTGAGTTTTACCCCCATGCTTACTGGTCCTTCAAGTGGTTTTTCTTGTGATCCTTCTTCTTTGTAGTTTTTTTTTTTTTTAATTTTTTAATTGACATTTATTGTATATATATATATTGATCTTATGCACATGCATAAGTATTTGTATTTTATGCACTGTTAATTGCATGTAGACATATATTTTATCATTTTCTCAAGAATATTTTTTCTCATTTTTTTGGATTTATTTATTACATACTTCATTTATTTATATATTATCATCATTAATATAATTATTAATTTTTTTTATTATTCTAAATAAATATGAAAATTTTTGCTTATTCTTTTTGGTACACTAAATAAATATTCGTCAGAAGGAGAATATAAGAATGAAAGAATGAGCTTGCATTAGCAAATACAACTTCATGTTAATATACTTTGCCTCATAATGCTTGTGCAAAATTATTTATTAACTAGCGAGAAAGGCATTGCATTTCATTTTTCCAAGAAACGTGTGAATTTTTTAGTAAAATGCCCTATTTTGCAATAGGATTCACAATTATCTTGTAATGTTTCATTACATGAATGCAGAACAATTATTTCAGTTGGTTATGGAATCATATAAGTTGATGCTTTCCTTTGGATTTTGTCTTGGAAACTTCTGTCCTAAATATTTTCCAAAACATTCAGCACAAACATAAGGAAGTGTTGGGGGTTTAAACATTGGCCAGGTCATATACAAAAAATTGAGATACTGTTTTCTTCCATATCTGCTCATGTGAGATAGGGTTTTCCCCTATGTGAGAAATGTGTATCTCACATGGGCTTGACGTCACAGTTACGTGACACTCACATGATGTCATCCTTTGGGTAAATGACGTCATCTTGCGGGAAAATGACAGCCGGACCTCCAAAATTTAGAAATTTTAAATGTGTTTCAAATGTTAATACTCAGATTTTATAATAAATCACTTTTTCTTCAAGTTTATACATTTTGTATTAACTGAAATTAAGTATAGTCTATCCGATGATTGTATTAATTTTTATATAGAATGTTGAATAACAGAGTTTGATTTTTCAAACATGGTGCCCATGGATATGTAAATCAATATTTGAAGCCAAAAATTGACATTAAAATGGAAGAAAAAGAATCCATTATGAGTTTATCCATGTAGGATAGGGAAATCTCACCCGAGGGGTTGAATATTTCAGTCAGAGACTCAGCAAGCCTCGTCTCTGACTGAAATATTCAACCCCTCGGGTGCCGAGTCTCTGACTGAAATATTCAACCCCTCGGGTGAGATTTCCCTATCCTACATGGATACTCATAATGGATTCTTATATTCTAAACTGACTTACTCCGTAAGTGTGAGGTCGTGGGCTTGAACCCGGCTGGGTCTGACCCAGGACTAGAAAGTGAGTAGTGATTGTTCTTTCGCCAAGCACTCAGCATTACAAAATGAAAGTCACGGTTCTTTCGGATGGGAACTTAAAATAAATGAGGTCCCTTGTCATGGCGTGGCACGATTAAGAACCCTGCTGTATAATGCCATCAGCACAATGCACAGGCAAAATTTCTGCACTTTTGCCTATAGCTGGCAACATCTCGATATGGCTTCTTGACTGGGACGTTAAACACTATTACTCAACTCTCCTAAACTTACATTGGTATTTGAAGGACGGTATATCAACTGGTTTACACAATGAAATGATAATGAGACTAAGGGAGTGGTATGTTACAGCATACTGACTTTGTGAGCTAGCACCTTAACAAAAAGTTGCCTTGAATGTGTACAATACACGTCAGACCATAATACACACTCCCATATATACAAACTTCCATTTAAGACCTTGGAGGTTGATTACCTTGCTCTTGTCATGGAGAACTTAAAAAATTGCTGATGCAACATTAAAGAACATTAAGAGGTACCAATATTGTTCATGTATTACTATGGAATCCTATTTGGCATCCAATAAAAATGATAATTCTGCACAATACCTTATCAGGCATATGGGGCTTCCAAAATGGTATATGAATGGGAGTCATTGGTAGGAAAATAATAATTTAAAAAAAAAAAAAATTAAGAGTCAAATTTAGCTTTTATCATAACTATTTGGTTGTGTGGGTATGCTTTTTTAAAAATTTTGGTGATAATTGTAGCATGTGTCTCTATGTTTTCAAAATATGTATTTTTTCTCTACATAGGTTTTCGAAAAAAATAAAATAAAAACAGTGAGGTTGACATCAAAGCTTTTTATAACAATGCAAGAAATAATTTTGCATGTTTCTAGTTCATTATATAATGTATTGCAGTCAATTTTTTTTTTCAAATTTTGAATTTGACTTTTCAAGCTTAATAATATTTTTAAAATTTATTTGCTTTTTGTGTACTGTACTTAATTTATAGATTTCTTGATTTTTAGGTTACCGTAAAAACTAAAAGAGAAACCCTTTCAATTATGTTCCTAATTTTTGTTTTTTTCTTTTGAAACTATTTCATTTTTTCAGAATTAGTATAAGATAGAAGTAGATGACAATTTAAAGAAAATTTAAACAAGGTGTAGTAATTGATTGATAGTTTATGGATGTTGTTTTTTTTTTTAATCTTTTTTAATATTTGAAACGTTTTAAGGTCTGTCCCTAAATGCAGTAGTATATATATTTTTTTATATCAGAATTTTGTCTTTATTTTTAAATTTACTCAAGAGCTTGTTATTATAGAGCTAGAGTTGAAAATAGATGTGCTATATAATCTCTTTCAAATAGAATTAATAAGCATGTATGAACAGTTTATTTTCATGGAACAAACCAGATATTGATTGGACAGAAGCAGTTGCTGCTATAGTGATGGGACATATAGCAGTTGCTTTGTTAAATTTGTTTCTATCAGATAATCTACAAATCTTTGCTCTAGGCTTAACTCAATATAGCTCTGCATGCATTTTATGGTTCAGTGGTTCATGATCTAGATCCAAGGCCAAGGTCATGAAGGTTGAGGTTTGGGACCTCAGTTTCAAAGAAGTCTAAAGCATGCCATTTAAGATCACAGTGCCTCTCTCCACCAAAGTTTGAATCCTGCTTAGGCAAATCCTAGTGTGAGAAAGTTTGTCAGTCCGCTTGCCGAAATGTCAGTGGTTTTCTCCTGGCACTCAAGGTTTCTTCCACCATTTCAGAAGTAACTGCTTAAATAGAAGTGAAAAATTCTTGACTTGGGTGTAACGCATCATAACAGAACTTGTTCAGCTGTGGTTCATTGGTGTAATGACCTAGAACTGAGGCTAACTAAGATCATTTAGTTTTGATGGGATTTTGGCTTGACAGAAAATTGTTCCTTATGAGCATTTTAGTTAGAAGCTGATAACTCTGACATTGTTCAGGGTACCTCAATGACCTTGGTTGTCTAAAGTGCAGTAGATCTCCCAGCACCTCCCCCCTGCCTAACTAAGTTCCTGTCCCACTCTGGACTTATCCTAAAATATGGAAATTGTCATAATTTCACTTGTTGATGTCCCTGAACTCACTATTTCAATGTAGGTGAAGAAGTCTGTATTCAAGTATAAGACCTTTTAACAAGTTGTGTAAATTAGACTTATTTCTTGAATAATTTTGAGACTATGCTACATTATTGAAATCAACATTATACATGTATTCTTTACCAAGGTCAAGGTCAAGGTCAGTTATCGAGATAACAGTCTCTCTGTACATTTTTACTTTTCAATAGCTGGAATGAACAAAAAAACTTTTAAATGTCATACATTTCAGAAAAATAATTGCTTGTAATTTGAGGTTTATTGATTCATTATCCTAATCTACTTAATCCAATGTTTTAATTTTGTTAAAACATTAAAAAAAAAAAAAAAAAAAAAAAAAGAATTTTATTGTTATAATAATAATGATAAATTTAGGATTACTGTATTTTTTCCTATCACCTTGTTTAACTTTGGTACACATATAATTTTATTAACCAGCAAAGCACCAGTGTGATTGTGTTACAAACAATATTTCACAACAATAAATAATTAATATTGCCCAAAATTGATTATATATATATATATATATATATATATATATATATATATATATATATATATATATATATATATATGCATATTAATGAAGAATTTCTCAGGTTCTTGAACATTTTTAAACATTCTTTTTGCCATTTTTTAAATGTATAAGCTTGCAACTTATTTATAAATTGCTTTATATTGATGCTTAATTGTACATATTTACTGGTGTTGTAGGTGCACCTGTTCTTGCTATCTTTCTTATTTAATGTGATTGTAACATCATAATTTGTAAAAAAAAAAAAAAATGAATCAAAAAATGGAAAGATATTCTGGGCAAAAAATAACAGAAAAGATATTAAAACTAGTTTTGACTAAGTGTAGTAGAGATCTGAGGTTGATGGCAAGAATAGGTATTTAGCAAAAACAGGTCCAGCAACATTACTGTTTTTTTTAAGTGAACAGAAATGATCTGTATTGATATTCCCATGGTTACAGAATGATTTGTATTTTCTTTTCAATAATTGTCTTTCTTTTGCAAATTGAAAAATTTTTAAAAAGTACACTTGTGATATATAAAACTAATTAAATTTTAAGTACATGTGGGATGTAGTTATCAACTTATGAAAAAATTGATGCTTGTAGTTATGAATTTACATCGGCTTATAATAATGTCTCATATTTGTACATCATAGTGTCTTTTCTTGTGTTTCCTTAACTTTGATGATTTTTGAGGATTTTTTTATTGAAACCTTATAGTATTTTTATGTTTCTGTATTTACAGGATAAATATGGAAGTTAATGCTTATAGATATAGAACATATAATCCACGTTGAAAAAAATATAATTGAAACAGCAATTTAACAGTCACTATGCATGGTTGACAGGATTTCTGTGGGAAAAAAAGTCATCACTTCTTCTATATTTATGGATCACCAGTGGAAAGTTCAGTCATCACTTCTTCTATATTTATGGATCACCAGTGGAAAAGTTCAGTCATCACTTCTTCCATTTTTATGGATCATCAGTGAAAAATTCTTCCATATTTATGGATCACAGGTGAAAAAAGTCATTTGTGATTTCTTTCATATTTATGAATCAGCTGTGGAAAAAATAGTCATAATTTCTAACATATTTATGGATTACCTTTGGAAAATGTAGTCATCCGTTATTCCATATTATGGAACACCATTGAAAAAGGCAGTAACTTCTTCCATATTTATGGATCACCAGTAGAAAATACAGTCATCACTTCTTCCATATTTATGGATCACCTATGAAAAATACAGTCATTACTTCTTCAGCATAAATGGATCATCAGTGGATAAACAAGTTGCCTTTGGTCCAAATTGGTACAGCACAGTTGTGTAATACACTCTTCATTTGTCTTATTTCACTGAAAAATTACAAGTCATCTGTTGTTCATGAATTGATACATTGCCTGCTAACATCATATGACTTTACTCCATTATTGATGATGTCATCATGCCATTTTTAAAGTTGCCATGGTGATTGGTTATGATTAGCTGTCTGCTTAATGTTTGACAGTCATAATAATATAATTCCAGATGAATGTTAATTCTTTCTTTTTTTTTTTTTTTTTGCTAGTAATGATTGTGAATTGTCTGACGGAAGTGTTCAGTTGGAAAGTTGTATTTACGTTGGTTCAGCTTGGTTTGTCTGTGGATTGAACATGAATAACTGAAGAACCATTTATGATTTTTCTTTGGACAATTTTAGATTTTTGTAATAACATGTTAAAGTTGTCATCAAATGATATGGCATTGTACCATAAAATGACTTTTGTTGTCAAATGATCTAGAATTGTTTCCATAGCAACAACTCATGCTGTGCACTATTTTAATTTATATTTATAATGTATTTTTCATTTTAATGTAAAACAGTGATGCAGCCCATAAACTTTTTACCACAGGTTTTGAAATTGTTTTGTAATTAATGTTTATGTGTAAAAATTTTTTTGTTCAGGAAAGAAAAAAAAAGTCATTTTTTGTCTTTAGATTCAGTACTAAGTTTTGGGTATAAATTTTTTACAAACCAATAAATGTTAAAATCAGTTTTAATTTCTATAATGGTCAGATTTTATTTTCTGTATTTTCGTTGAGGAAATTTTAAGTAGTTCAAAATGAAGACTGTGATCATGAACTGCAATGAAATCAGTATTATTCTTTATTTGTTACCAAATGGCTGGTTCCATGTTTGTCAGCTTGCTTTTGAAGTGAGCCGTACTTGTATCAGACTCGTTTTAGCAAGCTGCCATTTCTTAGCACCTTGCTTATTGTCTTCACTCATTTAAATCACACCCAGGTGCATTTTTGTGATTTTGCATTTTTGTGGAATTTCATGACTTCATGTTGATTTTCATGATTTCACACTGTGATATCACATTCACATGTGAATTTTTATGATTTCACGTGTGTATATTTTCATGATTTCACACTTGTGTGTATTTTCATGATTTTGCACTTGTGTGTGTATATTCATGTTTTCACACTCGTGTGTATATTTTCATGATTTTACGCTAGTGTGTGTATTTTCATGATTTTACACTTGTTTTCAATTTCATGATTTTGCATTTACATGAGGATTTATTTTGAATTAAGAAATGATGAAATTAAAAGTCAAGGAAAAAGAATAAGCCTACATACTTTTGATATTATCGGATTTATGAGGAGAATTTTGAAAATAAGTTGAAAGCAAGAATGAGTCTGATGAAAGTATAGATAGTGAAGGACAAGTAAATGTGAGTTTTAATTCTAGCATGCAGTATTATATCAGAGCCTTGCATGACTGTAGGAAGGAAAACCATAGTTGTGATCATGTGATTATAGATAACGCTATCTAAGTTAAATTTTATTTGTTATATTTTATTTCATATTTAATAAAAAAATTGTGTCATAAGACTTCAATATTTAATTTCCATTTTCATAATACTATTTCATGTTCAAATATAATGTTTTTATATTTCACATATTTTCTTTTTGAAATGTCAACTTCTAAAGTTGTCAAGGTGGTTGGTACATGGAGATTTTTTATTTTTTTTTTTTTTAAAAGTTCATCTTGAAACTAAGGCATGTTATACAATATATTTATAAATGTTACTTTGCATTCTCTTCTTATTTAATATTGCATGTACCCAAGCCGCCAGAAAATCAAAATTAGAATCTACCATGCAATAAATTTCCATTATTGCACTTCTTTAAAATATCCTTTTTATTACAATATCCAGTAAGACAATATCTTTTTTATTACAATATCAAGTAAGACAGGTCAAAGACACTTTATAATAAAGGTAGCAATGTTACGATATTAAGATAGCTTGATAGGAGTTATCTCCTCTTTTTTCCTTGTTTTTATAGAATAAATGCGAATCGGTATGATTTCTTAGAAAATGTTATTTTGAATGTAACACATAAACTTTAATGGACAAGGTATTCTTTCATAAAATCTGGTAGAACTCGACTTTGTTAGATTACCAGTTTATAAACATAATGAATGACAATAAAATTGGGGGAAAAAATTGAAAATTTCGAGGAAAAAGAACTGTTATGAATGAATGTATATTTGTCAGTGTTTTTTGTATATATTGCGCTTTTTATTCATGTTTTTCTTTACTTCCTTTTTTTTGTTTCAAGTTACAAATTAATATATTGGTTGCTCAATGAAATATACATACATGTTACTAGTGTCTTAGTAAGAAGCAAAATTTGAGAATTATGATTAAGCTAGTCTGAATTTTTTTCTGATCCAAACACACTTGATGCCTGGCAGCTGTATGTATTAGAACAATAATACTTATATTAAAAACCCCAGGATTTTCTGGTACCCATCTGGTGTCGAAAAAGGGTGTGGCCTCATTTTGCATAAAAAGTGTAAGGTTTAGAGAAATACAGACTATGAAGACTATCATTAAGCATTTTAAGTCATAAAATTTCCCTGTGGAATGCAGTCCAAATTCAGGTTATTAATGGGATGTAATTCTCCATTTAAATCATGCGGTTGACCTCTTTGTATGAGGGCATTAACCAAATGAAAGGTCTGACATATGATATATATCTGCTTATTTTTGCATTTTTAATTTGTGGATTCATTATTCACTTATTCATGCTTAGTGATAAAAGGAACTGCATTATTTTGACTGGATATTGTCGTTTAAATATTAAAAAAAATTTTATTGATTTTAATCAAAGGAAAAATGTCATAACATTTTCTTTCCTTTTTTTTTTTCTTTTCGAGATTCATATATACGTTTTTGAAATATTTTGATTATGTGCAAGTATCATGTTGGTAATACATTGGGTGTGTTATAATATATTGTGAAGAGATCACATTCTTGTCATGTCAAGAATGATAACTCTTGTTAAACCAAAAATAAAAAATAGTTCGTAATGGTTAATATAAGAGCATATTATTGTACATACAAACAAATGTAAATTATGATATTAAAATTGTAAGGATCTATGAAAATTTGGTAGTTTTTTTTATTTTAACGATTTGAATACAATACATTTTAAAGAGTATGAAAGGAGGTTGCTTACTTCAATATTGTCACATAAGTTTTTTCAGAGTTTTCAAATTGTGAGACAGGGAACTGTGTGGCCACGTTTTCTTTGGCTTACATATCACTACCTTTCTAACCACTGGGGAACTAAGTGGCTACTGCCCTTTTCTGCACTGTGGAGCTCAGTGGCTACTGTCTAGGCACAGGGGGGCTCAGTGGCCACTGCCTTAGCACTTAGGGGGCTTGGTGGCTAATCTTTCTCAGCACTGGAGGACTCAGTGGCTGTGTGTTCTAAAGTGCCACCTTACCGATACAGCACCTATGGTAGTTTTGTATGGCACCTTGACAGATTCTTGTGTAAAAATGTTAGATTGTCGACAAAAGGCCGATGCTTTTTTCTTCAGGCATTCCAGATTCCTTTATCATCCCAAGTGAAGGGATATAATTGAAGGAATCTGCATAAATTAAAGCAAATTAAAATACAGTCTCTCAGAATTTATGTCTGAATCACATATCAAGGACTGATTATAGTGAGAGTTAGAATGCTTGTGTGGTTTTCTTCCGGGCTCTATCTCCTGCACTGTTTAAAAAACTTGAGGCCTCAGTTCAAAATGCTATATAATTTGATAAATATGAAAACTTGTAGGATTAATTTTACAAACCTTCTTGTGGTGCACCAATAGTTGGTATTACTTCTTGTGTATACTTTTTACAATGTAACAACATTTAAAGTGCTAACATATTGATCCATATATTTCCAGATCAATATGGTTAACTAATGAGCAAAATTAAACATCAACATGGTAAACCACTGAGCAAAACTGAATATCAGTATGGTAAACCACTGAGCAAAACTAAAGTTTAGTATGGTAAACCACTGAGCAAAAATTAAAGTTTAGTATGGTAAACCACTGAGCAAAAACTAAAGATCAACATGGTAAACCACTGAGCAAAATTAAAGATCAACATGGTAAATCATTGAGTAAAACTGAAGATTAACATGGTAAACCACTGAGCAAAATTAAAGATCAACATGGTAAACCACTGAGCAAAATTAAAGATCATTATGGTAAACCACTTAGCAGAACTAAAGATCAACCTGGTAAACAACTGAGCAAAATTAAAGATCAACATGGTAAACAACTAAGCAAAACTAAAGATCAACATGGTAAACCACTGAGCAAAACTATAGATCATTATGGTAAACCACTGAGCAAAAACTAAAGATCAACAGGGTAAACCACTGAGCAAACTAAAGTTCTTATGGTAAACAACTGAGTAAAATGATAGATCATAATGGTAAACCACTGAGCAAAAACTAAAAATCAACAGGGTAAACCACTGAGCAAACTAAAGTTCTTTTGGTAAACAACTGAGTAAAATGATAGATCATTATGGTCAACTACTGAGCAAAAACTAAAGATTAACATGGTAAACCACTGAGCAAAACTAAAGTTCAATATGGTAAATCACTGAGCAAAATTAAACATCAACATGGTAAACGACTAAGCAAAATAATAGATCATTATGGTCAACTACTGAGCAAAAACTAAAGATTAACATGGTAAACCACTGAGCAAAACTAAAGATCAACATGGTAAACCATTGAGTAAAACTGAAGATTAACATGGTAAACCACTGAGCAAAATTAAAGATCAACATGGTAAACCACTGAGCAAAATTAAAGATCATTATGGTAAACCACTTAGCAGAACTAAAGATCAACCTGGTAAACAACTGAGCAAAATTAAAGATCAACATGGTAAACAACTAAGCAAAACTAAAGATCAACATGGTAAACCACTGAGCAAAACTATAGATCATTATGGTAAACCACTGAGCAAAAACTAAAGATCAACAGGGTAAACCACTGAGCAAACTAAAGTTCTTAGGTAAACAACTGAGTAAAATGATAGATCATAATGGTAAACCACTGAGCAAAAACTAAAGATCAACAGGGTAAACCACTGAGCAAACTAAAGTTCTTTTGGTAAACAACTGAGTAAAATAATAGATCATTATGGTCAACTACTGAGCAAAAACTAAAGATTAACATGGTAAACCACTGAGCAAAACTAAAGTTCAATATGGTAAATCACTGAGCAAAATTAAAGATCAACATGGTAAACGACTAAGCAAAACCAAAGATCAACATGGTAAACCACTAAGCAAAACTAAAGTTCAATATGGTAAATCAATGAGCAAAATTAAAGATCAACATGGTAAACCACTGAGCAAAAACTAAAGATCAAAATGGTAAACCACTAAGTAAAACTAAAGATCAACAGGGTCAACCACTGAGCAAACTAAAGTTCTTATGGTAAACCACTGAGTAAAATGATAGATCATTATGCTCAACCACTAAGCAAAACTAAAGATCAACATGGTAAACCACTCAGCAGAACTAAAGATCAACATGGTAAACCACTGAGCAAAATTAAAGATCAACAAGGTAAACCACTCAGCAAAATTAAAGATCAACATGGTAAACCACTAAGCAAAACTAAAGATCAACACAATACCACTCAGCAAAATTTAAGATCAACCTGGTAAACCTCTGAGCAAAATTAAAGATCAACATGGTAAACGACTAAGCAAAACTACAGATCAACATGGTAAACCACTGAGCAAAATTAAAGATCAACACGGTCAACCACTGAGCAAAATTAAAAGATCAACATGGTAAACCACTGAGCAAAATCTAAAGATTAACATGGTAAACCACTGAGCAAATCTTAAGATCATTTTGGTAAACCACTGAGCAAAACTAAAGATCATTATGGTAAACCACTGAGCAAAAACTAAAGATCAACCTGGTAAACAACTGAGCAAACTAAAGTTCTTATGGTCAACCACTGAGCAAAAACTAAAGATTAGTACGGTAAACTACTGAGCAAAACTAAAGATCATTATGGTAAACCACTGAGCAAAAACTAAAGATTAACATGGTAAACCACTGAGCAAATCTTAAGATCATTTTGGTAAACCAATGAGTAATACTAAAGATCATTATGGTAAACCACTGAGCAAAAACTAAAGATCAACAGGGTAAACCACTGAGCAAACTTAAGTTCTTATGGTCAACCACTGAGCAAAAACTAAAGATCAACATGGTAAACCACTAAGCAAAACTAAAGATCAACAGAGTAAACCACTCAGCAAAATTAAAGATCAACATGGTAAACCACTCAGCAAAACTAAAGATCAATATGGTAAATCACTAAGCAAAACTAAAGATCAACAGAGTAAACCACTCAGCAAAATTAAAGATCAACATGGTAAACCACTCAGCAAAACTAAAGATCAACATGGTAAATCACTAAGCAAAATTACACATCAACATGGTAAACTCCTGAGCAAAAACTAAAGATCAACATGGTAAACCACTAATTAAAACTAAAGATCAACATGGTAAACCATTGAGTAAAACTAAAGATTAACATGGTAAACCATTGAGCAAAACTAAAGATCAACAAGGTAAACCAGTAAGCAAAACTAAGGATCATTTTGGTAAACCACTGAGCAAAACTAAAGATCATTATGGTAAACCACTGAGCAAAAACTAAAGATCAACCTGGTAATCAACTGAGCAAACTAAAGTTCTTATGGTCAACCACTGAGCAAAAACTAAAGATTAGTACAGTAAACTACTGGGCAAAACTAAAGATCATTATGGTAAACCACTGAGCAAAAACTAAAGATTAACATGGTAAACCACTGAGCAAATCTTAAGATCATTTTGGTAAACCAATGAGTAATACTAAAGATCATTATGGTAAACCACTGAGCAAAAACTAAAGATCAACAGGGTAAACCACTGAGCAAACTTAAGTTTTTATGGTCAACCACTGAGCAAAAACTAAAGATCAACATGGTAAACCACTAAGCAAAACTAAAGATCAACAGAGTAAACCACTCAGCAAAATTAAAGATCAACATGGTAAACCACTCAGCAAAACTAAAGATCAATATGGTAAATCACTAAGCAAAACTAAAGATCAACAGAGTAAACCACTCAGCAAAATTAAAGATCAACATGGTAAACCACTCAGCAAAACTAAAGATCAACATGGTAAATTACTAAGCAAAATTAAACATCAACATGGTAAACTCCTGAGCAAAAACTAAAGATCAACATGGTAAACCACTAAGTAAAACTAAAGATCAACATGGTAAACCATTGAGTAAAACTAAAGATTAACATGGTAAACCATTGAGCAAAACTAAAGATCAACAAGGTAAACCACTGAGCAAAATTAAAGATCAACATGGTAAACCACTAAGCAAAACTAAAGATCATTATAGTAAACCACTGAGCAAAATTAACGATTAACATGGTAAACCAGTAAGCAAAACTAAGGATCATTATTGTAAACCACTGAGTAAAATTAAAGATTAACATGGTCAACCACTGAGCAAAATTAAAGATCAACATGGTAAACCACTGAGCAAAACTAAAGATCAGTATGGTTAACCAATAAGCAAAACTAAAGATCAGTACAGTAAACCACTAAGCAAAACTAAAGATCAGTACGGTAAACTACTGAGCAAAACTAAAGATCAGTATGGTAAACTACTGAGCAAAACTAAAGATCAGTAGGGTAAACCAATAAGCAAAACTAAAGATCAGTATGGTAAACCACTAAGCAAAACTAAAGATCAACATGGTAAACCACTGAGCAAAACTAAAGATCAACATGGTAAACCACTCAGCAAAACTAAAGATCAACATGGTAAACCACTGAGCAAAACTAAAGATCAACATGGTAAACCACTAAGCAAAACTAAAGATCAGTATGGTTAACCAATAAGCAAAACTAAAGATCAGTACAGTAAACCACTAAGCAAAACTAAAGATCATTATAGTAAACCACTGAGCAAAACTAAAGATCAGTACGGTAAACCACTAAACAAAACTAAAGATCAGTATGGTTAACCAATAAGCAAAACTAAAGATCAGTACGGTTAACCACTAAGCAAAACTAAAGATCAGTACGGTAAACCAATAAGCAAAACTAAAGATCAGTACGGTAAACCACTGAGCAAAACTAAAGATCAGTATGGTTAACCAATAAGCAAAACTAAAGATCATTATGGTAAACCACTTAGCAAACCTAAAGATCAGTATGGTAAACCACTGAGCAAAACTAAAGATCAGTATGATAAACTTCTGAGCAAAACTAAAGATCAGTATGGTAAACCACTAAGCAAAACTAAAGATCAGTATGGTAAACCACTAAGCAAAACTAAAGATCAGTATGATAAACCACTGAGTTAAACTAAAGATCAGTACAGTAAGCCACTGAGCAAAACTAAAGATCAACATGATAAACCACTGAGTAAAACTAAAGATTAGTACAGTAAGCCACTGAGCAAAATTAAAGATCAACATGGTAAACCACTGAGCAAAACTAAAGATCAGTATGGTAAACCAATAAGCAAAACTAAAGATCAGTACAGTAAACCACTAAGCAAAACTAAAGATCAGTATGGTAAACTACTGAGCAAAACTAAAGATCAGTATGGTAAACCACTGAGCAAAACTAAAGATCAGTATGGTAAACCACTGAGCAAAACTAAAGATCAGTATGGTAAACCAATAAGCAAAACTAAAGATCAGTATGGTAAACCAATAAGCAAAACTAAAGATCAGTACAGTAAACCACTAAGCAAAACTAAAGATCAGTATGGTAAACTACTGAGCAAAACTAAAGATCAGTATGGTAAACCAATAAGCAAAACTAAAGTTCAATATGGTAAACCACGGAGCAAAACTAAAGATCAGTATGGTAAAACACTGAGCAAAACTAAAGATCAGTATGGTAAACCACTAAGCAAAACTAAAGATCAGTATGGTAAAACACTGAGCAAAACTAAAGATCGGTACAGTAAACCACTAAGCAAAACTAAAAAAAAAAGGTTGATATTATACAGAACTTGAACAAATATAACAAACTCAGTATGTATACTTTTATGTGGTTTATTTTTACTTGTGTTGTTCTTCTAAGCACCTGTACTCTCATTAACTACATTTTAATAAAAAATATAATCAATGGTGAAATGTGAAAATGTGTCATCATTCAAGTGCATTAAATTAACTAACATCTTTAAATAGTAAAACAAGATCTAAGGAACAAATGGCTTCAAAATGACGTTTGTCAGCATACCATGTAATTGATCTACTGAAAATGAAGCTGACAATTTGGAAAATGTTTAAAATCACAAATTTGCAGAAACATGTCATTTTTTTGTGAAATTATCAATCTGGAACACACACATACCAGTTCATGTTCAAATCACAATACAAAAAAAGCTAAGTAAACTTTATGAAAACTGAAAAGTTAAACATGTGAACTTCCACCAGGAAGTGGGGCCATGTGCTATTGAAGGATAAATGTCGCTTCCTGTCTAGCTAGCCACACCCACCACATGTAAAATCAAAATTGAGAATGAAAGGAACATTGAAACTATCGGATGTCAAATATATTCAGCATAATTTTGGATACTGCAATTTCCAACTAATCAACAATATTGTGATGACGACTATACATACAATTACATTATATGGTTTTGTATTCAATGAAAACAGTTGTTTCATTCAAATATTAGGGGTACCACATGGTATACTGGCTAACCTCATTTTGTAGGATTGAAATTAAAAGAACAACCTATGGCCCTCGATCACATGCACACGTTTTTTTTTTCAATCATTTATCAACTTTGTCATTTTTCTATTTACTATTTTAGAAAGCGACATTTCATTTATTATGGAAAATAAAAAATATAATGTAGATAAATAAAATATCACCAGTTTCTATGGAAACAAACTTTGCTGTTGTGATGATTAATATATATACAGTAAAACCTGTACATATTTTACAATATGCGACACACTAAACAGATTCAAGTCAAACTTATTTCATAGACAGTAGAAATGCTACATTTATCTCCCTTTCATTAGAATAAAATTATTGAAGTGCGCGAGTTTTTTAATTAAGGATTTAGTGGTGTACCAGGTGACATACCAACAAATTTACCAACATACATAATTTGATCTGTTTTGGAAAAATGGTGTTATTTCAATTTTTTTCCCAAAATTGGTAACACTGCTTCTTGCATAAGTAAGTAGTTAACCTATGATAATTGTTAACACTAGATATGTTTCTTTGAAACAGATGTGTCGCCTGACACTGCATAAAAATCAATCAAAGGGAAATAATTCAAAAACGGAACAAGATAGAGTTGTGGTTCTTGTGCACTGCACTTCGAGTCATTGCCAGAAACATGTACACCAAGTTTGGAGTCATTTGAACATACTACACCAAAGTTATGCTCCGGACAAGAAATGCTCTATAAAAATCAATCAAAGGGAAATAATTCAAAAACGGAACAAGATAGAGTTGTGGTTCTTGTGCACTGCACTTCGAGTCATGCCAGAAACATGTACACCAAGTTTGGAGTCATTTGAACATACTACACCAAAGTTATGCTCCGGACAAGAAATGCTCTATAAAAATCAATCAAAGGGAAATAATTCAAAAACGGAACAAGATAGAGTTGTGGTTCTTGTGCACTGCACTTCGAGTCATTGCCAGAAACATGCACACCAAGTTTGGAGTCATTTGAATGTACAACACCAATGTTATGCTCCGGACAAGGAAATCTGTATGCCGCAAACGTCGCCGTCGAAAGTAATCCCTATATGTCGCCTAGTCAGGCGACACAACAATGGTTACCTCCATAAGGAAGTGGGAATTACATAGCACACATGTAAGTGGGTAACACACACATAATACACAAGTCACATGTAGTGGGTATCACATGGCAAAAAGATTAATGGGTAACACATTGCATACTAGTTTGTATTGCATGCTACAAAAGTTATTGGGTAACACATGGCACACAAGTTATTGGGTATCACATTATGCAAAGGTTAAATGGGTATGCATGGTACACATTATTGCATGAGTATCTCATGGTACACAAATTAGTAGATGTCACATGATACACAAGTTAGTGGATGTCACATGGTACACAAGTTGGTAGATGTCACATGGAACACAAATAAGTGGGTGTCATGTGTACACAAAGTTGTTATCGCATGGTACACATAATTGCAAGGGTATCACAAGGTACACAAGTTAGAGAATGTCACATAGTACACAAGTTAATAGATGTCACATGGTACACAAGTTCATAGATGTCACATGGTACACAAGTTCATAGATGTCACATGGTACACAAGTTAGTGGGTGTAACATGCTACACAAGTTAGCGGGTGATAAATGGTACACCAATAAGTGGGTGTCATATGGTACACAATCAGAGGATGTCAGATGGTACTCTATTTAACTCATTGTTTGTTCCATTAAAAACTTCTTTTTATTTTGAAGCAAATGTCATTTGATTCAGGTTTTATGTAGTGGTAAGAAAGTACAAAAGCAACAGGAAAATAAACAAAAACATAACAAGTAAACTGACAAAAACAATAACATATATATAACAAACAAAATAAAAATGACTGATAAATGTAGAAATCTTAAGGTAACCTTGCACTGCTAATATAATCACTCACTCCTGCGATTTATACTAGACCAATTTTGTGAGAAAAAATAACCCTCCCCACCCCACCCCCTTTCAAATTTTAAACAATGTTTATTAGACCGAATCTTAGACTTGACCTACATACTGGGGTTAATTTTAAAAATGAATAAATCTGTTCATCATTTAATATCTAACATGAAATGGTCTGCTTTTGATGTATTTTAAACATGCTTATAGTTTTAAGGGGTTAATACTAGCAGTTTCAAAACATCTTTTTTTTTCTTTTCTTTACAAAAATTCTAACTCTTTTTCTCTTTTGTCAGTTAATTGGTGAATTATCATGCTTATACATGTATTAAAGAGTTCACATCTGAAATAGTGTGAGAGAGAAAAAAAAAATATTCAGGGAAAACAAACATTTGGAAAGCCAACCAGCAAACTTTTTTCACACTGGGATTCTCCACTGAGTGGGATTTCGACATTGGCTGCGAGAGTCATTATCACATATTATATAGCTAGTGCTTTAAAGCACTTGAGCACATAGTCCTTTTTTACCAATATTGGAAGGGTTATGGTTATAAACTGTACTCTTCACCATTCTTAACCCCCAATGTACTTTAAAGGAATAAAAATGTGAAACAAATGTTATTTTATACACATTGTATTATTATTTACCCTCCAGCAGCATGTATCAAATGAAAATTACTTGTACATGCAATACGATTCTCCACCAAGTGGGATTTCTACATTGGCTGTAAGATTCAATGTGATTTATTACCCAGGGCTTTATACCATATGGCTAAAAAGGTCCTTTCACAAATATGGGTGAGTTATGGAAAAAACTGCTGAATACGGGCCACCTTTAAATGTTATTTTTACACATATAATATCATTTACCCTCCAGCAGCATGTATCAAATGAAAATATCATGTACATGTAGAGAATTTATCAAATGAGATAATTTTGGTAAGAAAACTAGAATCCAGGTAAAATAAATTAAACATTTCCTATAACAAGCTACTTAAATGTAATCAAGTATGCAACAGGTGAAATAGATTTTATAGGTACACAAACATCAAGGTTTTCAATAAAAGCAAAATCTCTTAAAGTAAAGTCAGTTTTTATTTTTTTTTTCTCTCTGTTTAACTTTTGGAATATTTTACTTGCATTTGCAATAATTATCACGCCACAACATCAAAAAAAAAAAAAAAAAAAAAAAAAAAAAAAAAAATAAATAAATAATAAATGAATAAATAAAAATAAATGGTAAATAAATAATTAAATAAATAGAAATAATAAAAAAAAAAATTTAAAAACAATAAAAAAAACACAAATATCTTGAAATGATAGTCCTGAAAATTAATTGACACGGTAATTTCCTGATTTACAATAGCACGGTTAGAGGGCTAGCACACAAGCCAAAGCATTGCAGATAAACAAACTTGTCATGCTGCTAATAAAACATTCAGAACACCCAATCCATTAAAAAGATTCACTAACGGTGCACAGAAATAAAAAACATTTTCTCACATGCAGTCAAGTCCCACAATTGTGAGATACCTTGGGTTTGAAAGCCAACACATTTTCATCCCTTAGCAACCATAACTTTTTCAGACTTACATGCAAAAAATAACATATTCATAGGTTTTTAAATTTTTCTAAAAAATTTATTGCGATGCCATTTTCTGACAAATTTAATTAAAATGTTGCATGCTTTTCTTAGCTATGTACAGGTATGTTATTTAATATGATTAAATTTTCTGTAAAATTGTATTTCAAGTTAATCAGAGTACCACTAAAGCACAAGACAGAAATAAGAAACTCCAGATAGTAATGTACCTGACAATGAAGCCATAAAATTATAAATCATATACCAACCTGTATAGTAATACACAGGTATTGTATAGCAACTTATATTTTCCGGGGTGCAAATTTTTGGCATATTTTTGGTGGTAAGTATTAAGATTGCCAAAATGAAAATCTTGAAAATATTTGTTGAAACAGTTGATGACAATGAGGAGTTTTTTTCAGATTGCCAAAATAAATATGCTAAAATTTTCTATTGACCTTTTCTTGTCAAAATCGCCAAAATTTAGCGCTGCTAAAATAACCTGCTTTTATGGTATTATATAGGTCATGCAAGACAGATAAGTTCATCTCGCTTATTCCAAGGTTTTCAAAAATGTACTGTTAAGGCAAAAATAAAAATATAGTTTGTTTCCCCTGTGCGACCGACTGTAAAAAATCACGCCAACTGAAAAATTTTATTGAAAAAGCTGTGTGTGTGGTTTTTTTTTTTTTTTTATTTTTTTTATTTTGCTATTCTGTGCTAATAAATTCCGGTTTGATTCTCTTTCCTTTTCACAATTTAGTTGCCAAGCTTCTTAGTTGTCAAGACGCTTATACAGTTATAATTCAATGTGATACAAATGCCATAGTGATGAAGATGTACTAGTAACCACACAAGGTGACAGGTGAAGAATGTTTCCTAACCAGAAAAAAAAACTATGAGAAAAAAAAGCCTACCTACCTACCTAATATCAGAAGTAAGGGTAGGGCAAGGGGAAACAAAGATATTTTTAATTGTGGCCTAAAAGTGAAATTTTTGTATTTATTTTTTTTGTTGTACATTATTAGTAAAAGCAACAAACCAACTTTACAGTTTTTTACATGTGACATTTTTCATCACAGATATTTTGTTGCTGATGTTATTCCCAGGGTAATATATAATTTTAACCTACATATGTATTTCATATTTAAGAGTTTTACAAAAGATACAGTAATAACTTTTTTCTTCAATTTTGACTTACAATCATACTGCATAAATTGCAAAGGTTACAAGGCATCTAGCTGCTTGCTATGGAAATCATGAAAGTATAGTGATAATTTGACAGTGATTGATAAGATGAGCATCCCCAATCAAACCAGATATCATAAGCTATTTGGTTTACATTTTCAGCAATAGCTTTGGTCTTTCAACAATTTTTAGAAGAATTTTTTTTTAATTATTTTTAAGATGCAGATCAGCTTCACTGATAGTAGAGTTGAGTAATTGTGTTTAATGTCCCAGCCAAGAATATTTCACTTATTTCAAGACATCACCAGCTATAGGCGAAAGTGCAGAAATTTTGTGTGTGCACTCTACCAACTGAGCTACCGCAGTGGTATCACTGACAGTAGACCTGATTCTTTTAAAGTTTACTAACAATGTGTAAAAAGTAAATAATGAATATTCATGAAATGACAGAAACTGTATCTTATGCCAGTCACAAAAATGCTTTTCACACAAAATAAAGTCTTATGTGATGTGATTGTCATAAAATGCGTAGCAGTCACTATTTAGGGCATCAAAGCATGTAGCCATTGGCATTTATATGTAAGACAATTTACACAGCATGCATGCACTTGTGTGTCAAATCAAGCATTTTTCTGAACATTTTTATTTTTTTATTTGTATGAATGAAATTTACTTAATAAATAAGATGAAATTTTAACATGGATTTAAGATTTATTGGTTAAATAAGATCAGGTTTTCTATTTTTATGTTAAAATCTAAGAATTTATGAATGATGGGTATCAGTCATTAAAAATTGAGAAATTTGAGTTTTTGAGTTTTTTCTTGTAAAAATCTTCTTTTAAATCTTCTTAACAAATTGCAACTGGAAAAATAAAATATGTTCCACTTGAAAAAAAAGATGTCTGATTTTGGCAAAAAAATTCTTACCTAAATTGAAAGAAAAGAAGAAGAAAAAAAAAAAAAAGATGTCACCCGTCTTATTTGAGATTCTACCTATGTATTTGCAAAAAATAAAATAAAATAATAACAACAATAATAATAATAAGAAGAAGAATAATAAGAAGAAAATAAAATAAAAAATATAAATAAATAAATTATAATAATAATAATTCTTTAGCCTCTCATTTTAATTTTCTACCTTTATTCTAGAAAAATCAATATCTAAATGTATTACATGTATATGCAAAAACCTTAGAGTAAAACAAACAAACAAACAAACAATTAAAAATTGAAAATTTTACTTCTATGATAGAACAGTCTACTCCCTGTGCATCAACACAATCAATGTTGATAAAATGAATTAATATGACTGAAAACAAACTCCAGACAAGGTATTTTTGTATTTTATAATTTGACTTTCACAGGATAATTAAACTGCTCAGGTTAATATATAGGTGACACCATAAATATTAACCCCAATCAGTTTAATTTAGACCATGCAGTTATAAGTTTACTCAAAGGATTAAGAACTCATTTATGTGAAAAGTAAAACACGAACTACATGTACATAACAGATTCAATTCCATTCAAGAGGCTTCAACACAGACATTTTTGTCATGGCACAAACAAACGCATCGCATCGTAACATACTAACATTCATGACAATTCCATAAACAGTCTGGAAAATCTCTTTTTCACTGCATTGCTTGCGATGATAATAAATGTATTGTACTTTGTACAAGTTGGAAAAAAAATAATATTTGTGCATATGTGATTGTATCAAGCAAATTACCGTAATCCTTCTATGTATTCGGACAGATTTTAATAATTTCATTTTCAAGTGTCCGGGAATTTAGAGGAAATTTGAAAATTAAATATCTTGAAAATTGGGAGTGTCCGAATATTTAGAGTGTCCGAAAAATTAGAGACATTTTGGAGCCGATTTTGGGTCCCGGTTCCGTCTCGATATTTTAAGACATTATTAACAGCGATATCCATGCATAAATCAATGATAAAGTAAAATTTTAAATAAAATAAAAGTAAAGGTTACCTTTTGTGTTGTTTATTTCATTAATTTTTGTTTTTTAAAGCGTTTGTTGATCAATAATCACGATTCTCTAAGTAAAACACATCGAGGTCGCCATTTTGTTTACAAGTAAACAACGTGACTTTTTTCATAAACTCCCAATGTTTGAGGTGCACCAACATGCCGCTTTCTACTTGTAATTGTCTGCAATCAAATTATTATTATGCATCGTGTGTTGCATTATTTGTGGAACAAGTTCGGAGAATTTCGTTTTAATCAAATACTCAATATTTTACCATGGGTATGTGTGTACATTTTAAGAAATGACAATGCAAAGATAGAAAAAGTCCCGACTCCCGACTTCCGCAAATAAAAGGTTAAAAATTAAATTATTTCAAATCATATTTCAAACATATTTTAATGTCATTTTTATCTTGGAAAACAGTTTTTTCGCATCTGTCGGCTGGAACAATCACATGGTCGTTTTTGGAATTCCCTTAACAAACACTAAATGAGAATAAGTGAAAAACGTCACTTCCTGTTTTCATCAGAAAAAAATGTCTTTGATGTTGAACTAGTGTACCGACAAGATTCTGTCTTGCACGATTTTCTCGGCAGTGAACATTAATTATAATCAACTTTCACTTTCATAGAAAATTAAAGCACTTATCAAAGGTATGATTTTATTTAGTTTACATAAAAACGTTAATACATTGCACATACCCATTTCACGTTACGATGCAATGGCGACAATACACAATGAAATAAACATGTGAAAGCAACAATTTATAGTTAAAATAATTGAAAATAACAAAGTTTCTTCTTGATTTTATCATAACATGCTGCAACTGAGTTTCAGCAAAAACGTGTCCGGATTTAGAGGAAAAAATTGCCGTCCGAAATTAGAGGAAATTTAAAAATTATTAAAATTTAAAAATTAGGGTGTCCGAAAACATAGAGGGTCCGAATACATCGAAGGATTACGGTAATTGTTAAAGTCTTCAGATTGAAATAAATATTATGATGTCATAGATGTCATACTGAACCACATCAACAATGTGTCACAATAGCCGTATTCGATTGGTTGTTTTTCATTGAGAAAGAGGCTCTTCTATTAATAAACATCTTGTCACCTTTATTTTTGACCAATCAGATCACAGGATATAGTTTTGTATTTCTCATTTGACTGGTAAAGTGCTCAACACAATTGTCACTTCTTAAAAGACTGTTGTTAACGAAAAAAGCATTGTTAACAACTTACCAGTTGAAAAAAAAAGTTGTTGTCTGTAGTCTGATTGGTCAAAAAATAAAGGTGGAAAAATATCATTTAAAGGAAAAGCTTCTTGCTAAACTGAAAAAAAGCCTGTTGAATATGGCTATTTTTATGGAGAGAGAGAGAGAAAAAAAAAAAAACAAGCTTGCTTACCATAATGGTCTTAAACTAAATGATGGAGGTATTGTATTTAAATATTTTCATTTTCCTGATATTAACACTTTGTTTGGTGGCATTTTTCTGCCATTTTCATTATATAGTTTTTGCAACAAACAGCAACTTGACTGTTGACTAATATCATTGTGACATGTCGAAAAACTTTTCGCACCAAGTCATGATAGTTATGAGTTGGGTGTGTTGGAAATATTGTGATGACATGACTTGTCACGGTAGGTCAGAATATAGTTAGTGCAATGTCAACTTGTCGTGAAAACTTTTTCAGTAACACAAAATAGATTATCACAACTAAAATTCATGTACTGGCAGATATATGCCATCATAACATTGATTCAGAACATCAAGGGTTTCCATAAGGATGTCTAGAAATCCCACAATTTAAAATTTAACCATTAATTACTTGATAACTGGTATGTTACATACATAGAATGAAAATCTAGATATTTCACTGAAGATAATGTTTTGAATAAGTCTCAACAAAACTCTAGAAAACAACAAATTTTGATTACTTTATTTTGAAGCCTGGCTTTTTGCTTAAGATTTAAACAGGACATTTATATTTTAAATAAACAGAAGAGACAGTTAACACTGAACTCCTCTAAGGCTTTGGTTTTGATTGTACAGGTATTTGGTTGACACAGGTAGAGATAACATAAGGTTGTAACCGTTGGTCTGTTTAGTTCAATAGTGGATTTAGACCATGCCAAATTAATTTGTAGTTTGTCGGTCACATTCATTTAGAATTGAAAATAAAATCAATTTCATTTTCAAATTGTTTTCCACCTGTCTAAAATTGTGCATCCATATTTTTCCAAAATCTTTGGCTTCAATCACTGTAAATTTATCACTATCAGGGCAACATTTGTTCAGTGTTATACTATTTACATCCTTTTGGTTGATTTATTATTTGCTATTTTGAATGGGAGCATATTCTTTGCTTTTATTAGTTATATTTAAACTTTTAGCCTTTTCCTGCAATAATTTTTTTGGTGCATTTTTTTATTCACTCGTCTTGTTAAAATTTTGTTCGCCTGAAGAAAAATGTGTTTTTATATATATATATATATATATAACCATTTAATTCTTAATCACTCGCTCGCCTCTATTTTCTTTTTTTCCAAAATATCCATAGAACTAAAAATTAATTTGGTGTGGCCTTATCAGGTCTAGTTTCAGTTTTCTTTATATTCTATGGATTTCGAGAGCTTACTTTAAAATTTAAAAACTAACTTTAAAATTGAATCATAGAATATTTATGAATATAAATAAGCTCAATAACTAATATTTGACCCCTCCAAAATCTTTGTTTTACCCATTGTTTCATCTGAAAGAAAGAGTTATCTCCCTTGGATAAAATGCATAAAACCATGTATAATTACAATCTTATTTTTTTAATAAAATATTTCTCTGCATTCTGTGATCAGTCAGCAGTTTGATAAATATAACCCAAGTTTAAAATTCTGAATTGAAAAACTTTAAAAAAAAAAAAAAAAAAAAAAAAATCACTCTTAGAATATAACACTTGCACACAAGAGAGCTTTGTTCTGATTGATCAATCTTAGAACATAACAGTTGCACACAAGAGAGCTTAGTTCTGATTGGTCAACACTGTGTCAGCAAATCTGTTTTGTATTGATTCATGTGATGGGTCACATTTTTCCCACTCAAAATATTCCATCAGTTGAATCCTTAACTGCAACTCCATAAATGTTTATCTAACATTTTGGCACATTATCTGTCAATATTTAAAAGATTAAATCCATATCAATATTTTAATTGGCCAACTTGATCAGTCTTTTAGTAGATGCCACTGTGCTACTTGTTGCCGTGGTTTGCTTATCATGTCATTCCAATGTCTTGTTTCTAAAGGTCCACTTTTACTACTGAGCATGATTTTGCCAATTAGTTCGTTACGACCTACTTTATCAAAATCCATGACTGAGACTTCTACTGCTGCTTCTCGTATCCTCTCCCATGGAATTTCATAAATGAATGATTCATTATAAACTGGATTTAAAGTCCTCATTTTTATTGACGTCTTCTTCTTCTCCACTTTTTCTCGACCATACATCAGCCATAACTTCACATACGGATCTATTAAAGTAATAAAAAAAAAGATTTTTACGAAAGTATCACAAATAGATGAAAAGGCTCTTGGTGACTGAGTTGATCTAAAGTGCCAACTTCTTGATAAAAGCACCTTTTCTACTCATGTTTGAACCCCACTCGGGGATGATGTTAACCTGAGATAAATTGTCAGTTCACTTGCTGAATGAACGAGATTTTACCTGGATACAGGTAAGCCATTACCTACAAATAAATACAAACAATAATCAATTTTGTATTTTTTAAGCTATCTAAAACTGTAAGAATACTGTAATATTACTGTGTACAGAGAAAAAAAACAGTTGAATGGATACTGCAATTTCAAATAAAAAGAAAGAAAAAAATAATATTAAAATTAATTATACACATGTATTTATAATTTAAATCAAAAACAGTAAAACATACAATAGGCAAAAAAAAATCATTCAAATTTCTCAAATTAAACATCAAAAAAATCTCAGAAACTCTCCAGACACGCAGGCTGAAATGGTTTGGCCATGTAGAGTACAATACAATCTAGGATCCATACAAAGAATGTCACTGGTCATCCAGCCCTGGGTAGACCAAAACTGATCTGGGATGACCTAGTGAAAGTGAGACCATAAGTCCTTAGCCCAATGTATCACAGAGCATGGATGGGTAGACTTTGTTTTTGATCGGAGAGCCAGGCAGGCCTTACCCTTGTAAAAGGAATAATCAAAGGTCTGGGTAATTAATACAGGATAATATTAATGATGATGATGATCCATACGAGCATTGCAAAATCTAAAAATGTGCTCATCAAATCAGTAAGCAGTTTTTCAGTTGTTTATAGTCCTGGCTGAAAATAATCAACGACATGTTATTTATTGATGCTGCATCCATAATGACAGAAAAAAGTATGCTTAACGAGACATACGATAAATACCCTTACCGACAACGCATGAAATATTCATTAATTATCACCAAGAAAAGAGTTTTTATGATCTTATGGGAGAAAAAAAAATCCCATTCTGTCATTCTGCTTAATTCAGTGAAATGATAAATGATGGATTGTTGTTTTCTTTTTGCTTATATAATCGTGTTTATCACATAATCTTAATAAAAAACATATTCATTTTCAATCATCCCAAAGTAATGGTGATAGATTATATTTGAACATAACAAGACAAAATTGTAAAAAAAAAAAAAATTGAGGCAAATTTATGAGCAATATTGTGGGGTTATGAATTTCAGTTTTTATTTTATCATTAATCAATTAAGTCATTATAGAAATCATACTGCTTTCATTTTTAACTGTGTGTGACAATATGAATTAATATTGTTACTTTATTACTTAAAATACTTAACTACCACAGTAATTCAGTGGCAAAGCTTCTGCCTTGAAAACAGGAGGTTGTGGGTTAAAAACCCTGGCAGGGCCAAGATTTAAAAATTTACGAAACTGCTTTTTCACTTGGTGCTTGGCCTTAGGAATATGGACTTGTTCATTTGGTGTCAGGATAGCGTAACTAAGAGAGATTTTTGCTTGTCTGTGGTGTACTGACTCTGTGACCTAGCATCTTAAAGCAGCCCCAAATGTATGCTTGTTCCAAGCACACCATAAAATACACTGGCACTGCAACCTCGTGCATTCTTTGCTTAAACTTAAGAGATTAATAAACTTGCATTAAAGAGCTGAAAAAATTGCTGATGTGACATTAAACATCAAAATTAAAACAAACAATGGAAATATTTTCCATTTTTTTCATAATATCATAAAAGACCCTAACCTTTTTGAATAGAAAATTAATCCATTCTATACAGGGTTTTGGGTTCCTTGAAAAGGGCACTGTATAGAATGGAAATGAGTACTATTTGGAGGAAAAAAAATATAAGGTAGGGATGCTAAAGTAACAATATATGATTGGAACATTGGAAATTTGGCCTGTTTTTAGCCCCAAATTGAGCATATTGAAAGTCTTGCCTTTCAGAGTTAACACTCAACAATGGGCAAATAATGCTATCCAAAAAAATACTGAGTTATGGCCATAGTAGCTCAGGGGCCATAACTCCATATTTTTGGATAGTGTTAACGACTCATTCTTACAATTCCTATTTATTTAACAGCAATGTAAACTTTAATGCTTTATTAAAAAATATACCACATTGAACCCTAGGTTACAGAGAATAATAATTTATGTGACATTTGCCAAGATTTTTGTCTCAAAAATGGCTATTTAAGTTATATAAATGACAAATATATTAAATTAATAATATTCAGTTACTAAAATGAACCCTTTAGTTATAAATAAATCATTATTTATATTACAAAGATGACAATTATGTTATTGGTAACAGAACTTAAATGAAGGGTTAAAAATCATTCATAAGATTATCACTTGAATTCACTATATGAAATACCAGTCATTTTTCAAAAAAATTATTAAAATAAATTTATAAAAGGAAGGCTCAAAATTTTTACTTATCTAATTTTTTCATTTATTATCTTCAATAAATTTCCTAAATACCAGGATTATCTTTTGCTCTCACTTTGATTTTGTTATCTATGCATTTTAAGTGCAAATTAGGTGCAATTTAAAATCTTTAAAACAGCATAACTAAAATCATATATATTTGTAGAAGATTAAATTTCGCTATTTCCATGGGAAGTAAAAACAATAAAATTAAATGCTAATAAAAATTTTTAATTACTAATGCCTGAAATTAAATTAATCTTCACAAAACTGAATTTTTTCTTCCAACGGAATAATTTTAAATGGCAAAACCATGAAATTTTAAACCAATGAAGATTAATGATTCTACAGTATCACAGACAGACAGACAGACCGATAGTTAGATAAATAAATAAATAAACATAAAAGCTAAAATAAATAAATAAATAACCTTAAATGCTATACTGGCATAATCATTAAGCTTTTTCAGATTAAAAATAAGTCAGTCATCAGAATGTTCAAATGATTTTGTTTAAGAAAATCCAGCTGGAAAATGCAAATGAAAATAGTGTAAATGGCAAAGTAATTCATTTCAATTAAGCATAAAGGTTGAATATAAAAGCCATTTGCAAGACAAAGACCCTTCATATTCCAACATAGATTTATTCACCACTTTGTCATGATCAACTTATCAAAGTCCCTTGATATTACAAAAATACAAAATCTGAAAACAAGAGGCCCATGGGCCTAAAGGCTCACCTGAGAATATCTCCAAAATTGTTTACAAAGTGCAACAGACAATATATCAAGTACAGAAAATTTAAAGAAAGTCAAGAACTCCCAAAAAAATTAATCAGAAATATTCAGTCACATTTCATTAATAAGCAGCTAATATGCATAAAGTGACTGTAGTCTTCTTTTGCAGCTGTCACCTTGACCTTTCAACATATGACCTTGAATCATATATCAAAATGATTGCCACGTCAATATCTACAATATTCCAATATGCATGCCTATACAAAAAGTTAATAGTTTACAAGATAATTAGCAATTTAAGTCTTCTTTTGCAGTTGTGACCTTGATCTTTTGACATATGACCTTGAACTATATATTAAAATCATTGTCATGTCAATACCTACAATATTCTAAAATACATGCCCATACAAAAAGTTAATAGTTTTCAAGATAATTAGCAATTTAAGTCTTCTTTTGCAGTTGTGAACTTGACCTTTCAACATATGACCTTGAACCATATATCAAAATGATCATCATGTCAATACCTACAATATTCTAATATACACGCCTATACAAAAAGTTAATAGTTTTCAAGATAATTAGCAATTTAACTTTTCTTTTGCAGCTGTGACCTTGACCTTTCAACAAATGAACTTGAACTATATATCAAAATGATTGTTGTCGCAATACCTACAATATTCTAATATACATGCCTATACAAAAAGTTAATAGTTTTCAAGATAATTAACAATTTAACTTTTCTTTTGCAACTGTGACCTTGACCTTTAAACATATGACCTTGAAATATATATCAAAATGATCGCCATGTCAATATTTACAATATTCTTATATACATGCCTATAAAAAAAGTTAATAGTTTTCAAGATAATTAGCAATTTAACCTTTCTTTTGCAGCTGTGACCTTGATCTTTCAACATATGACCTTGAACCATATATCAAATTGATCGTCATGTCAATACCTACAATATTCTAATATACACGCCTATACAAAAAGTTAATAGTTGTCAAGATAATTAGCAATTTAACTTTTCTTTTGCAGCTGTGACCTTGACCTTTCAACAAATGAACTTGAACTATATATCAAAATGATTGTTGTCTCAATACCTACAATATTCTAATATACACGCCTATACAAAAAGTTAATAGTTTTCAAGATAATTAGCAATTTAACTTTTCTTTTGCAGCTGTGACCTTGACCTTTCAACATATGACCTTGAACCATATATCAAAATGATCGTTGTCCAAATATCTACAATATTCTAATATACATGCCTATACAAACAGTTAATAGTTTTCAAGATAATTAGCAATTTAAGTCTTCTTTTGCAGCTGTGACCTTGACCTTTCAACAAATGAACTTGAACTATATATCAAAATGATTGTTGTCTCAATACCTACAATATTCTAATATACATGCCTATACAAAAAGTTTTTAGTTTTCAAGATAATTAGCAATTTAACTTATATTTTGCAACTGTGACCTTGACCTTTCAACATATGAACTTGAACTATATATCAAAATGATTGTTGTCGCAATACCTACAATATTCTAATATACATGCCTATACAAAAAGTTAATAGTTTTCAAGATAATTAGCAATTTGAGTCTTCTTTTGCAGCTGTGACCTTGACCTTTAAACATATGACCTTGAAATATATATCAAAATGATCGTCATGTCAATACCTACAATATTCCAATATACATGCCTATACAAAAAGTTTATAGTTTTCAAGATAATTAGCAATTTAACTTTTCTTTTGCAACTGTGACCTTGACCTTTCAACATATGACCTTGAACCATATATCAAAATGATCGTCATGTCAATACCTACAATATTCTAATATACATGCCTATAAAAAAGTTAATAGTTTTCAAGATAATTAGCAATTTAACTTTTCTTTTGCAGCTGTGACCTTGATCTTTCAACATATGACCTTGAACCATATATCAAATTGATCGTCATGTCAATACCTACAATATTCTAATATACACGCCTATACAAAAAGTTAATAGTTTTCAAGATAATTAGCAATTTAACTTTTCTTTTGCAGCTGTGACCTTGACCTTTCAACATATGACCTTGAACCATATATCAAAATGATCGTTGTCCAAATATCTACAATATTCTAATATACATGCCTATACAAAAAGTTAATAGTTTTCAAGATAATTAGCAATTTAACTTTTCTTTTGCAGCTGTGACCTTGACCTTTCAACAAATGAACTTGAACTATATATCAAAATGATTGTTGTCTCAATACCTACAATATTCTAATATACACGCCTATACAAAAAGTTAATAGTTTTCAAGATAATTAGCAATTTAACTTTTCTTTTGCAGCTGTGACCTTGACCTTTCAACATATGACCTTGAACCATATATCAAAATGATCGTTGTCCAAATATCTACAATATTCTAATATACATGCCTATACAAAAAGTTAATAGTTTTCAAGATAATTAGCAATTTAAGTCTTCTTTTGCAGCTGTGACCTTGACCTTTCAACAAATGAACTTGAACTATATATCAAAATGATTGTTGTCTCAATACCTACAATATTCTAATATACATGCCTATACAAAAAGTTAATAGTTTTCAAGATAATTAGCAATTTAACTTTTCTTTTGCAGCTGTGACCTTGATCTTTCAACATATGACCTTGAACCATATATCAAAATGATCGTCATGTCAATACCTACAATATTCTAATATACACGCCTATACAAAAAGTTAATAGTTTTCAAGATAATTAGCAATTTAACTTTTCTTTTGCAGCTGTGACCTTGACCTTTCAACATATGACCTTGAACCATATATCAAAATGATCGTTGTCCAAATATCTACAATATTCTAATATACATGCCTATACAAAAAGTTAATAGTTTTCAAGATAATTAGCTATTTAAGTCTATTTTTGCAGCTGTGACCTTGACCTTTGAACATATGACCTTGAACCATATATCAAAATGATTGTTGTCGCAATACCTACAATATTCTAATATAAATGCCTATACAAAAAGTTAATAGTTTTCAAGATATAGTGACAAATAAATAATTTTTAGCAATTTTCCCACTAAGTTCCTTGCCATTTCCCCATTTTGAGCCCCATCGCTTTCATTTGTGCAAATCTTAAACTAGATGACCTAAGAATGTTATAAGTGAAATAACTAAGGTATATCACTTGTACATTCAGAGGAGAAGATTTTTAAAGTTTTTCACTATTTCCCCCCTTATGGGGCCCCAAGGGGACATAACTCCTTCATATGTGCAAATCTGAAAGGCCTTCACCCAGACATCATCATCACCAAGTTTCATCAAATTTGGGTTGGTAGTTTTAGAGGAGTTGATTAAAATGTAAAATGTTAACGCACGACGGACGACGCATGACGCACGACGCACGACAGACGACGGACGGTGAACCATCGCAATAGCTCATCTGAGCTTTCAGCTCAGGTGAGCTAAAAATCAATTCCAAAAAATCTGAAAAAAATAAATAAAATCAAAGATTAAATCATAAACAGAATAAAATTCAATGTATTATTTACCCCATGGGAAGATTATATCATATATTAAATATTAAAATATTAAAATCACAATCAGGAAGTTCCCAATGCATTGTAAAATACAAATTGAAAAACTTCAAACAGCATGAAATACTGAAATATAAAATACTATGTTTGTCTTTGCAATAAATCAAGTGAGTAAAAATGATAAAGTACATAATATCATAATGAACTGGTGCAAATATGCATAAACTCTGATAATCCCTAGAAACTGCTCTTTGTTATGACTTCATGTAAAATTAATTTTTTTTTTTTAAACATTTGTATTTTTTGCAGTAATTAGTAAAAAACACAGATAAATCCATATTTTTCTGAAAATGAATGAATATACATTTGAGTATCAACTTACTTTGATCTCAAGATGAACTTATCACAATATATGTCTTTTAAAATTGGCATCAATAACGAGGGTCGGGAGTGCTGGTCTTACAATGATAGATCACAGTGCCTCCTACCTCCAGGTTCAAATGTTTCTAGAATGAGAAAGTTTGTCAGTTTGCTTGCCGAAGGTTGGTAGTAATATTTTCTTGGTACTCTGGTTTTCTCCTCCATCCCTGCACTGATTACCCCAATATACATGAAATAGGTAAAAGAATTTTGACTCAAGCATAAAATCCCATTACTTCACTCTCACTTTCCAAACCTTTTTTTTTTTTTTTTGATTTTTAAGATGGGTATAGAAATATTCCCCACATTCAGACATTAGAACAGATTATGTCTCCCCATCAATTGTTAATTGAAGGTGAAGCTGTTTAACACAATTTTCTGATTCACATGTTGGTGGACGATTGCAGATCACATGACAAGAGTTATCCACCCTTTAACAAGAAATTTACATTCTGTTTTTTAAGTGCCAACACTACAGATAAATTCAATAGATTGGAGTAAAGAAATGGTGTTAATGCCTTAGTAAATTTTCTGCCACCTACCGGTATATCGAGGTGGTCATTTCTGAAATGATACATCAAGAAAACCAACTTTCATTAAGCAAATGAACTTTCTCTCTCTACAATCTGCCCAAATCTGGATTTAAATGTAGACAGTGAGAGGCATGTTACCTGTAAGCACAAGCGTTATAGCATTTGACCACAAAAGTTGGCGGTTTTCTCTGAGAACCCCAGTCCCTAAGTTCCCAGCCTCTCCAGTTTTCTTCATCGTTCTTAAACTGACAACCTTGACACCACTCCACTCTGCTTTTGGCAAATTTAATTAAAATTGAAATATTCACGGGGAAGACCCAATAATTCCTAATTTTCCTGGTCGCAAAAAAAAAGAATTTCATGCTGATATATTGTTCATGTTTTGTTGAATAAAACTACAATGAAACCGCAAAAATTTCTTCACGAGAAATGAACCATGGACTTGAATTAAAATGGTAGACATTTCTTCTAGCAAATTATTCATGAATTTAAAAAAAAAAAAAAAGTTTCCTCTTTTGAATTTTTCCTCTTGCACATTAATTGATATAGCAGGCAGACAGTGTATCATTATCTGGCTATTTTTTAAATTACATGGTAAATGGTGACTGATTTATACATTTAAGTCTGGTTTAAAATTTAATTCCAAGTAGAATTCAATATGGTTTTTTGTCACTACTGTCTCCAATTTTTTCTTTCTTTTTCTTTTTTTTTTTTTTTGAAGAAACATTTTTGGATAAAGAGACGTTATAAAGAGAAAAGAGGTACATGTAATAAATTGGAGACTTATAAAAGAAATGTAAAAGAAATAGACACTAAGTCTTTTTTTTTTAAAACAAGAGGCCCATGGGCCTTAGTGCTCATCTGAGGACATGTCCAAAAACTTAATTACAAAAACTTTACAAAATTCCTCAAGTTTGTAAATCTGGCAATAATTAATCAGAAATATCTAGTCACATTTCATTTCATTTATAAATAGCTTATATGCATGATTGAAAAAGTCCAATGAATAATTTCCAAATAATAATTTTGACCTTTGAACATATGACTTTATGAACCATATATCGAAATAATCGTCATATCAATACTTACAATATTCTAATATGTATGCCTATAAAAAAGTTCATAGTTTTCAAGATAATAAACAATTTCAGTCTTCTTCTACAGATATGACCCTGAACTTTCAACATATGACCTTGACCCATATATCAAAATGATTGTCATATCAATACCTATATTATTCTAATATACATGCCTATATAAAAAGTTAACAGTTTTCAAGATAATTCACAATATCAGTACACATATGCAGCTATGACCTTGACCTTTCAACATATGACTTTGAACCATATATCAAACTGATCCTCATATCAAAACCTACAATATTCTAATATACATGTCTATACAAAAAGCTTATAGTTTTCAAGCTTATGCACAATTTTAGTATTTATAAGCAAAAAATAACATTGCAGGGGCAACAACTCCTACATGGATTATCATATAGTTACGAAACTTGGTACCTTTTTAAATTCTGTCATGGGGAACATTTTAACAATGTTTTGATTTCATATATCTCTTAATATTTGCAAGGAAATTGCCTAAAACTGCATAAATCACAAATTAGGCCATAACCTTGATTGTGACCTTGACCCTAATTTAAATGTCATTTCAAGAAAAAGTCAAAACTGAAAACCTCATGTTATTATCTGTTCAAACAGTCAGGTTATAACAATTTAAGGCCATTTTATGATTTTTTTAAATTCAACGCAAAAATGCGCAACCCATTTTTCGACCAAATTTCACGAAATGAACAAACTATAGGCTTAAGACCCTAGAGAAGCCAAATATCACATCACATTTTTTTCCCATCATCACTTTTTGAGAAAATTTTTTAAGATTTTTGGACCCCTAGGTCACGCCATGAACAAATCTGAATTGCACCGGCCATATATGCTTCTGACCAAGTCTCGTTGAAATCTGTCCAGCAGTTTTTGGAGGAGAAGTCGAAAATAGGTGTTAACGACGCACACATGCACGTACGCACATTACACACACCGCACCATGCCATAAGCTTACATGACCTTTCAGTCAGGTGAGCTAAAATGGGATAGGTGAGGTGGCAAAGATGTAAATAAGCCCTTACTTAATTTTTTTTAATTATAAATTTTTATTTTTATTAATTAATTAATTAATTAATTTGTTTATTTATTTATTAGTTTGTATGTTTAATTGTTTTCCTAATGGGGATACTTTGAAGAGTGCATTTTGTATCATATGAGTAAAGATGAGTTGAGTAATGGTGTTAAATGCCCCAACAAGAGTTCTTTTACTTATATTGAGGCAGCCAGTTTTGGATTAGCGGAGTAAATTGGAGCACCTGAAGTAAACTACCAAGCTGGCAAGCAAACTGACAAACTTTCACACATTAGTATCTTCCCTAGCAAGATTCAAACCTAGGCAATGAGAGGCATTGTGATCTGTATGTTTGTGTTTTAGACAACTTGACAACCAAGGCCCCTCTATAATATAAATAGAAATAATAAATGTTCTAGATTTTTATAGCCTCCAAAAAACCTTAAAAAATATATTCCATTTCATGAAACACAAATGCTTGTATATAAGAAAGACCTCTTGCTGTTTTATCCACTTGTAGTAACACTAACAGTGGTCAAGATTGACGCAGTTACTTACACTCCAGTTAGAGATTTTTTCACTTATATTAAGGTGGTCAGTTTTTGGGATTGTGGAGAAAACAGGAATACCCAACAAAAAACCAACACCTTAATTGGTAAATAACTCTGATGCCCAGATTTTGAAGTCCAATACCGACACCATGCTTAACTGGTAATTAAGAAGTTTACGGATTATTTGCAATGGTGTTATGTATCCCTTACTAAGTCACAAATGACAAAGTCAACAAAGTTCTGTGTTTAATTTATCGCATTTCACCATTTTGAAAGTTGTGTTTAAAAGACCCGGGTTTTGATGACGTAACCATGTTCTTATATAAGATCCCAAATGCTGCATCTCGCTGGGTAAATACTGTAATTTTTTGTATTTATTCGAGCTTTTATCGTTGAACCAAATATAACATTGTTCATTAGGAACATCATTAATTAGATTAGAACAGTTTTAATTTTTTCTTTGGAAAACTTAATGCAGCTTTAATGGGAATGAAAAACATGCACCTCATTGCTAAAATGAGATGTGTCTGTTATTTAAAATAAGGAGATACTTATTCCAATTTTAATATTTTATATTCACCTTCTGTAGTTTTTTGGGGGCAACAAAATACAGCATTTGCATACAAAAAAAGCCCTTTCAAAATTCAAATGATTATTGGAGTTTGAATCTTGTTCAATGAATTATTTCTTCTTTTAAAAGGCTTATAGCCAACATGTTCTGTGGTTGAAGCTCCTAGATGAAAAGCGAGAAAATAACCAAGCAATATATCAGAGAAAAAAAGTTATTATAAAGGATAAAAATAAACCATTATGAGAAAAATCTAGTATGTCGAGCTATCTCAATTACTCTAAACAAATTCATAACATGACAAATAACCAGCATTATCCTTGTCAGCTAGTGACTATTATGATTAAACTTGTAGTAAAACAAGAGGCCCATGGGCCTTAACGCTCACCTGAGGATATGTCCAAATTGTTGCAAAGCGCAAAAGTTTTCTCAAGTTAAAAACTGCCACAAAACTTAATCAGAAATATATCCACTCACATTTCATTCATAAGTAGCTTATATAATATGCATGAAGTAACTGTAATGCAATGAATAATTTCCAAATCATTAACAAATTTCAGTATACTTATGCAACTATGTCCTTGACCTTGGAACATTTATGACCTTGAACCATATATGATCGTCACGTCAATACCTACAATATTCTAATATACATGCTTATACAAAAAGTTCAAGTTTTCAAGATAATAAGCAATTTATGACTTCTTTTGCAGCTGTGACTTTGACCTTTGAACACATGACCTTAATCCATATATCAACATGATCATTGCTACAATACCTACAATATTCTAATATACATGCCTATACAAAAAGTAAATAGTTTTCAAGATATCAGCAATTTAAGTCTTCTTTTGCAGCTGTGACCATGACCTTTGAACATATGACATTGAACCATAAATCAAAATGACCGTCATGTCAATACCTACAATATTCTAATATACATGCCTATACAAAAAGTTAAAAGTTTTCCAGATAATTAGCAATTTAAGTCTTCTATTGCAGCTATGACCTTGATCTTTGAACATATGACCTTGAACCATATGTCAAAATGATCATCGTCACAATGCCTACAATATTCTAATATACATGCCTATACAAAAAGTTAATAGTTTTCCAGATAATTAGCAATTTATGTCTTCTTTTGCAGTTCTAACCTTGACCTTTGATCATATGACCTTGAACCATATATCAAAATGATCGTTGTCACAATCCCTACAATATTCCAACACACATGCCTATACAAAAAGATTAAAGTTTTCAAGCTAATGCACAATTTTAGTATTTATAAGCAAAAAAAAACATTTCAGGGGCTAAACTCCTACATGGATTATCATATAGTTACGAAACTTGGTACCTTTTTGAATTTTGTCATGCTGAACATTTTAACAATGTTTTGATTTCATATATTTCTTAATATTTGCAAGAAAATTGCCTAAAACTGCATAAATCACAAATTAGGTCATGACCTTGAGTTGTGATCTTGACCCTTTTTAAAAGGTCATTTCAAAAGGAGTCAAAACTGAAAACCTCATGTCATTATCTGTTCAAATAGTCAAGTTATAACAATTGGAAGCCATTTTACGAATTTTTAAAATTAAACGCAAAAACGCGTAACCCATTTTTCGACCAAATTTTCACGAAATGAACAAACCATAGGCTTAAGACCCTAGAGAAGCCAAATATCACATTAGATTTTTCTCCCATCATCGGTTTCGGAGAAGAAGATTTTTAAAGATTTTCGGACCCCTAGGTCACCTTGACCTAGTTTTGATAGCCATGGCAACAGCCATGAACAAATCTGAATTGCACCGGCCCATACATGCTTCTGACCAAGTATCATTGAAATCTGTCCAGCAGTTTTGGAGGAGAAGTCGAAAATAGGTGTTAACTGACTGCATGCACGCACGCACATACACACTGCCGTGCCATGCCATAAGCTCACATGACCTTTTGGTCAGGTGAGCTAAAAAACAATATGAATTTTCCTTCTAAAGGATCACAGTGCCTCTCACTGCCTAAATTTGAATCCCTGTTGAGCAAGATCCTGAAAACAAGAGGCCCAAAAGAGCCTGTATTGCTCAACTAGGCACTTTATTTGAATGTGAATTTCAAACAGTCATGCCACTAGCTATTGCCAGTTGAGCTAAAATGTTTCAGAAAAAAATGATACGTATGTGAAATGGCTATACATCTACTGTCTATATACCAAATTTGAACCAAATTGTATGATATAAATGTGTATTGGCCATTACTTTTTGCTATTTATAATAACAGTGGCCATTTTGGATGCCACAGTTTGTGCAACTTTAATGTGCATCACCTAGGGACCTTACACACCAAATTAAGTTCAAATAGGTCCAGTACTTTCTGAGGAGAACATTTTCAAAGCATTGGCTAAATATAGCACCTTATTTGAATATTCTGCTAATAGTGACCCAATAAAATGTTTCTGAAAAACCCGTTATATCTGTTAAATGGCTAAGCATCTACTTTCTATATACCAAATTTGAACTAAATCGGTTGATACATAAACGTGTATCAGCCATTTATCACTTTTCACTATTTATAGTAACGACGGCCATCTTGGATGCCGCAGGAAGTTGCTTTGTGCAAACTTTAATCTGCATCACCTAGGGACCTTCCACACCAAATTTGGTAAAAATTGGTTCAGTAGTTTCAGAGGAAAAGATTAAAGTTTACCCACGGACGCAGACACGCACTGCTTCGCCATGCCATAAGCTCAGCTGGCTATTGCCAGTTGAACTAAAAATGTCAGTTTGCTTGCCAAAGGTTGGGGTTTTTCTCTGGGCACTCTGATTTTCTCCAAAATTTCAAAAACAACTGCCACTGATGTAAGTGAAAGAATCTTTTCTAGGGTGTAAAACACCATTATTCTACTCCATTCCACTATTTTTGTTTCCGTTATTAATTTTGAAATATAAAGTGTTTGCATTTCTCTAAGCCCAATGTAAAAAAAAAAAAAATCCACCCAATCTAAAAAGCGAAACTTTTTTCCTTGGAGGTGTTAAAAAAAGCTTAATTGGAAACAGAACAAACACCATTCCGAATTTTAACTAAATAATACCTGATACCAGTAACCAGAAATTAGACAAAATTTGATTAGCAAGTTTTAAATATTTTTTCTTCAAAACTGAAGCCCCCATGCATTCATCTACTCAAACTGGAATACCTGATGTTCCTCTTATTTTTGGCCTTCGGAAAATGGCTATCATGGCAACAGAACAGAATAAAATAACAAAAACAATCAATAAATCAGTTATATCATTTGTATTTAACTAAATAAAAGACATCAAAAAAGAACAGTGTAGCTCACCTAGTGTAACAAGTCTATCAAACAAAACTTTTAAGTTTTATCCACAAAAACTTAAATGAAAACTTTAAAAATAGGATGTTGATTATCACATCATCAGAGATACGATATTATAATATAAATCAGCTATTTTGTTCCTTCTAAAAACAAGCTTACCCATACTGATGTTCTATGACCTATAATTCTAAAATTGGTTTACATAATACTCAGTTAACTTGCCAGATGTCAGTGGTTTTTCTGTGTAATTTGGTTTTCTCCACCATCCCAGAACTGACCACTATATATATATATGATATAAGAGAAAGAATTTTGACTGGGGTGTAAAACACCATTACTTAACTTACTTCTCAATTATAATCTCAAATTAAAATTGTATCTTCTCATTTTCTTGAAGAGTAGTCTTTTTTAAAGCCAAAAAAGGGAGATCAATTCAAGTTTTAATGTACAGTAAAAGGAAGACTATTTTTAAGGTAAACGTTCATTTCACATCAAATGATGTCATGAAGCCACACCCATATAATGATCAATTTCAGGTAAACATCCTTTTTCTAAGTGTAAATGTTCCGTCTCTTGTTACATTGTCGAGACAAGATGGTGTAAAATAATAATTGAAAACACAGTGTGATGTGACATTAAAAAAAAATCTGCTACCAAGGAAAAGTTTGAAAATGAAAGGAAATCGTTGTCTGATAGTGAGAGAGAAAAAAATTTCCATTACGGAATTATTTTTGTTTCATGAGATAATATTTCTGTTTGGTATTGTTAAAACTAGAACTGAATGAGTTTATAAAACATTGGAATAAAATGAATTTTAACCAAGTTTAAAGGCTGTATTTGTTACAGTGTGTTCTGACTTTGTGCCGTCATTGTAAGACCAATTGCCAGGAATGTCTAGCAATACTATCACAAACAAGAATTCCAAAGAATTATATGCCTTGCCTATAGAGGGTCATTGGTGGTCAAGTGATCTATGGAATTCTACTCTGGCATAAACTAATATGAGAAAATATGTCAGTGTGTTTGGCAAAAATTGGTGATAATCTCTAGGAATTCTGGTTTCTTCCACCATCTCAGGAGTGAAAGTCTGTATAAGTTAGATAGCCTTAACCTAGGGCATAAAATATATTGACCAAGGTCTTAACTCTAACATAGATCTCATAGTTACCATAAAGTTACACTTTAGTTTTAAACAGATTTTAACATATATTTTGTACATTTAGAATGCCTCAACTATGCTAACAACAATTGAAAAATATCATCTTAGTCTTGTCTTCAGTTACCATAGTTACCAACTGACACATATATATCCTTTCTTTCAGGGGGCTACCCCAACTATACTGCCTAAATGAGAAAGAAAAATCTAGGTTTTCTCATATGGTGACCATAATTATCAGGTGACCCTCTTTGCCTTCCTTAAAATTGGCTAACCAAGCCCCAGTTTCACAATCATTCACTCAATTGAGTGTAAACTCAACTAAACTCAATTGAGTGTGAACTCAACTCAAATATTCCCATTTTTCACTCATCAATATGTTATAATGTTTTAAGTTTTATGAAACAATTTTTGTTTTGTTGAACATAACTATACTACATAATTATAGATATAACATAAGATATTCAATTGTAACATCTTAAAAACTGACATTGAAATATTCCCTCATTTGAGTTGAGTGTATACTCAATTGAGTGAATGATTGTGAAACTGGTGTCTGGACCAATTCTGCAGCTGCAGACACATTGGGAGAACATTAGTTTTAACAATAACACTTCTACCACTATGCATTCTCAGTTTTAAAAGCTGTTCACATCACCTTAGCCATGCAAACTTTTTAACCTGTGGTAGTATCTAATTTGAAATAATCAAATATTGGTGTTTTTATAAAAGTTAAGTTTTAAATAATTTTCTATACAAAATTTTTTTTAGAGAAAATAAAGTCTAAAGCTCACTTAGGAATGAAGGAATGAATAAATAAAAGGCTTAAAAGGCTATAAAAACAACAAAAATAACAGTTAAGACATTTTACAGAAAATTTATCGGAAAGAAGGATTTAAAGTCAGTATTTTAAAAAGATAAATCAGCAATTCTGAAAATTGTTCATGATAAAATTGAAATGGCGGTTATTAAGCGAGAGTGCAAGGCAAATAAAAGTCTTGTGGATTTCCCACAAAAATGGAAGAGAGAGACAGAAAAAAATTTGTCAGATTACAGATTATGCCTAAAGAAAATGTCACTTGTGTTGATGATCTGCAAATTACAATGAAAAATTATGCCGGAAAAATGATCATATTGTTGATGACAGAAACTCTGTAATCACAATTTAATGACAAGAGTGACAAATCGAGAAAACAATGAACTATACATGACTTACTATGTATCAACCTTAAAGGCAAAACCATAAAAAATCATTCCATCAAACAATATCAATTGGAAAGCATAACAATAAATGCATTTGAAATAAATGGGATTAAAAAAAAAAGATGAATTACCATAACTTTAAAAAAAAAAACCATTAAAAAAACAATTTATGTAAAAGCTGAATATAATACTTTAAAATGACATCAGAGTTGGGTTTTATTTATTTATTTATTTATTTATTTATTTATTTATTTATTTATTAATTAATTGATTTATTTTTAATACAAATGTGCCTCAGGTCATGTTGGTAAAATTGGAAGGTAATAAAAATTAATGGACTTGTTGGTGGCAACAGTCTAAGGCTATATATAGGGCTGTTTCAGAACATACCAAAAGAGAAATATGTGTCAAACTCTTTCAAAAAACATACACAATATCTTCTCTATAATAAATACCCCAAAAAATGTGGAAGAAATAAAAAAAAAAAAAAAAGAGAAAGAGAGAGAGAGCTTCTTGCAGGTTTTACTGTATTTCAATATACCACAAAATATCATGAACATACAAAATGCAGATGTTATTGACAACAAAATTTTAACCAAGTCTGGAAAAAAAAAAATTCAATTGATTTCAAGTACATTTTCAAATTGCAGAAAGGAAATGAAGATAGCATGATAATGCATTAATGAAGAAATGTCTCATGATAACTAATCGGATCATAACAGTTAATCTGCTACATTTCTTGTTTCTGATTGGATGGATAGATAACCAAGTTTGTAGTACATAAAATCCAATTATTTGTAACATGCATTTTTTCCCTAGTTTAATTTACATTAAGCTTAATGTATCAAGGGAGCGCACACTTGAACCACTTACACATATAAAGTTCATTGGGTGCTGATTTTAATGAATCTGAAAGCATTTTTTGTATATATATATTTTTATTTCAATATTCATTTATTCATATTTTTTTTTATCAGGGGTGGGGGTGGGGGGTGTCGTCACATTTTTTTTAACACTCAAACACAAGCAATGACCAATAGACATTGTTATTGTACTGTTAAAACCCTAAAGTGCCTCAATGCCAGTGAAACAAGAGGACCAATAGGGCCTGTGATGCTCAACTGGCTGCATATGTAAAACAATGTTTAATTTTGTTTGTAATGCTGTTTAACATTCAACTCAAGAATATTTCACTTATACGGAGTCGGTGAGTTTTGTAAATGGTGGAGGACACTGAAGTATCAGAGAAAACCACGACCAAGCAGCAAGTTAACTGACAAACTTTCAAAGATGAAGTGCTAGCGCCACTGGGACGTTAATGCGCAATGTCAGGGGTGTGAGGCGCTGTGATCCGTAACATCGAATGCTTACGACCACTTGGCCACTGTGGCCCCTGTAAGACAATGTGAAGTGGTTACCATAATTGGTTCATCAGCTAAAGATGAGGAAAAAATTGAGCTTATGACTATTTTTGCTTCATTGAAGCCTACTTTGCAACACACACATGCAGGCACGCTTCACCATGCCATAAACTCAGCTGGGTTTAGCCAGTTGAACTTAAAATGGATCAACAATGGCTATTTTTGTCATTTTTAAAAAAAAAATCTAGTAACAACGGGCATCTTGGAATTAGTACAAACTTTTTTCAGGCCGATGTAGGAACCTTCCACAGGAAATTTGGTTCCAATTCACCCAGTGGTTTTAGAGGAGAAGATTTTTACTAAATATTATACCTAATTTGCATATTTCTTGAAAATTGGGACAATAAAAATTTTCTCAGAAAAAAACCCATTATATATTTTGAATCCCACACAGTATACTTTCTATATTTAAAATTTGAGCTCAATCGGTGAAAAAGGAATCACGGCCATTTTTTTTTTTTTTTTTCTATTTTTAATTATGGCGGCCATCTTGGATGTCAGGCGGAGTTGCCTGGTACAACCTTTAGTCAGGTCAACGTAGGGACCTTCAACACAAAATTTCATTCCAATAGGCCCAGTGGTTTCAGAGGAGAAGATTTTCAAAGATTTCACAAAATATTGCACCTAATTTGTATAAGTTGGGTCATGAAAAAGACTCGGAAAAATCCATTACATATGTTGAATCCCCTACAATATACTTTCTACATTTCAAATTTGAGCTAAATCGGTGGAAAAATGGATCCACAATGGCCATTTATGGTTTTTTTTTTTTCTATTTTTAGTTAAGGTGGCCATCTTGGATGTCAGGCAGGGTTGCCTGGTAAAAACTTTAATCAGGCCGACGTAGGGACCCTCCACACAAAATTTTGTTCCAATTGGCCCAGTGGTTTCAGAGGAGAAGACCAAAGTTTACGCATACACGCACGCACACGCACACACACACGCACACATGCACACTTCACCATGCCATAAGCGCAGCTGGCTTTAGCCAGTTGAGCTAAAAAAACCTGACTGGCTTTGATACAACAAATTTTATGGCTGTAATAAAAAATCTTAACACAGTTTTTTCTCAATTCTTTGCAAAAACAGCAGCAAACTTACAATAATACACTCAGGTCACAAAATTACGCAATTACGGAAATAATTTCTTGTGATTTAAAAGTCCTAGACGTCAATTTATTTACTGTAACTCTAGAAGGGCTAATTCTATGGCTGATTTTGTTACACAAGGCTATCAAATTTACTATCTAGGATTTTTCTTAAAAAACCACTATTTACTTGGGAAATTGACAGAAATATATTGAAGTTCTGTTAACTAAATGCGATTCTGACAGCATATAGGCTGTTTATTTGTCTAAATAAGGTAAAATTGATACACATGCATCCAAACAATGACATTTCAGTTAATCACAATTTAGATTTTTTTGTAAATTAGCCGAGAGAAATTGTTCAGTTAACCTATCATTTGTAGTGAATCAAGCTAAAAGCAATTTCTAAACTTTAACCTCCTTCCGAAAATAGACCTTTTTTTTTTTTTTTCTTTTTTTTTTTTACTTTATAATAACCCTTATCAAAGACTGACCACTATACATGATCTTTATACCCTTAACCTTTTGAATTACTACAACCCAAAATGAAATTTATTAGGGCGTTTCATAATGATGATCTCTGACCAATCAGTGTGTAGAATTTCATAGTGGAAAAAGATTTTTTGTTCACCTTCTGTTGCAGAGACTTATGAAAAGAAATGGGAAACAAGTCACAGAGTGCCAAAAAAAAAAAAAAAAAATGTCAAAGCACAAAATAAAAAGTCACAGAGGACCAAAAAAATTGATATGTCAAGGCACAAAATGAAAAGTCACAGAGGACCAAAAAAATGAATATGTCAAGGCACAAAATGAAAAGTCACAGAGGACCAAAAAAATGAATATGTCAAGGCACAAAATGAAAAGTCACAGAGGACCAAACAAATCGATATGTCAAGGCACAAAACGAAAAGTCACAGAGGACCAATAAAAATCGATATGTCAAGGCACAAAAACAAGTCACATGAGGACCAAAAAAATCGATATGTCAAGGCACAAAATGAAAAGTCACAGAGGACAAAAAAAAAAAAAAAAAAAATGTTACAGGGAACAAAATGATTATGTGGCAGCTCAATATGAAGTGTTTTATTAGTGACTCAGGTGTTCAGTTCTGGGATGGTAGAGGAAACCACAGTGTCTTGCAGAAACCATAGACCTTTGGCCAGCCAAATCACAACTTTCTCACATAATGATCAGCCAGAGTGGGATTCAAACCTAGACACTGAGAGGCTCTAATCGCGTGGGTTTTAGACCACTTGGCCACCAAGGCCTGGTTAAACTGTTTGATGTTGTTGTAGTTGTTTAACGTCGCATCAGTATTTTTTTCAGCTATTCTCGAAGAGAGCAAGATATTCTTCTCTAGGTTTAAGAACAAGTTGATGTATGCTTGTCTGAGTGTATATTATGGTCTGTCGTGAACACTCAGGGAAACTTTTTGTTCAAGTGCTAGCTCACCAAGTCAGTATGCCCCAGACAACCATACCACCCACCCCCCCCAGTTCAATATTCTAGCACTTGGTAAACCAGTTGATACTTTATTCTCCTAATGCCGAGCACTAGGTGAGGAAACAATATCTCAAATATCTCTAAAGTCTTATGTATGACTTGTGTATGACTTGGTCAGGGTTCAAGCCTCTGACCTCCTGCTCTCAAGGTGACTGCTCTACCACTGAGCCACTGTGAGATAATAGATGGTTAACATATCATAATTATGCAAAGTCAACATATGCATTAGTACACAGAATCATATTGATTTCAATACAAAATGTTCATTTGATACATGTTTGGAAAAAGGTTATTACCATTTCATCTTTGGAGTTGAGCAATTAGTGAAGGAGATAATTTTTTTTTTTTTTTTTTTTTTTTTTTTGACATACAATTAAGAATAAAAAGGATGAAATTTGGTAGAAATGATGAAATGATAAAAAGGCAAGGGAATACAGTAAAGCATGTTATTTTTAGTGAGGCTAAATTTTGGTGATTTTGATAAAAGGTCAGTTGAAAGTTTCAGCATATTTATTATGGAAATTTAAAACAACTCAGTCAGGGTAGACTGGTGCACAAATTTTTTCACAATTTTTTTCATTTTGGGGATTTTATACTCCTGCCAAAATACACCAAAATTTGCACCCCATGAAAATAACCTGCTGTACAGTATTGTGACATGCAAAAAACTGACAAAATATAAAAAAGGCAACTAGCATATTATAGAATGTTTGGTAAAATGAAGGATTACGACAAAGAAAGAAAATATTCCATTAAACAGAAAAGAATCTAGGAAATGTATGAAATGAAACATTAGGGAAATTAGTTGAAAACCTAACAGAAAAATAAACAAACAAGTTAATATGGAATTTTGTATATCTGTATGACAAAAAGTTTTATCTGCCTAACTGACTTTGACTGTATAACATCGTAATCTCTTGTACAATTACATAATGATTTAGAGATTTCAGAAAATATTACAATCTGAACAATATCATAAAAAAGTTTCTTTATCCATACCATTCTGACTAGTTTTCATTTTTTCTTAAAAAAAAAAATTAAAAAAAAATGTCTGAGTGAAAACCTACCCTTGCAATATGTTACCATATAACATTTCACCATTAAAGGTCAAAATCATTATCAAATCGAATCCTATATTATCAGTTTAAGCAGCTGTTGCTATTATCATATTTTTGACATTTATAGGGATTTTTTTTTACACAATTAAATGCTGAAGGTATCTGAGAACATTCTTTTCAATTTAAGAATTTTTTTTTTTTTCAGATTTGTCTGTACTTCATTCTAAAGAAGTGCAGTCAATTCTAAAAGAATTAATTCTTCATAAGCTAAATCAAATTGATTTTGCAACAAAATTAATTTAAAAAAAATTAAACAGCAAATAAAAGTGACTAATGTAGATATATCTGAAAATCGATTCTAAAATATTGCAGACTCTCTATTAAATAATTTAACATCTGAAAATAAAAATCATACAGCTAGTAAATTTAATGATATAAAATTCTAATTGGATTGCGAATTCCTATCTCACCCTATAAAATTTCAAGAGTAGATGTCTATCAAACATTTCCTACCAATACATCTGATATATTCTATGCACATGAAATTGCATTTCAATAACACTTCATATCAGGTTTGATTAAATTTTAGTTTTTAATTCATTTTCTCTTATTAAGCTTTAATTTGTGTTCAAATTCATTTTCTCTTATTAAGCTTTAATTTGTGTTCAAATATTGACAAATAATTATTTTTTAATAAAAAAAAAAAAAAAAAAAAAAATTATATTAAAATTTCTAGAATTTCATACTCACATGAATAATTCAATATTGAATCTTAAAATAACAATCACAGCAATAGCTTGTGGCAGTTTAATTGAATGCATGTCATGTAAAATTCAAACTTAATTCACCACACATTCAGAAGACTTAATAGAAAAATCTAATAAATTAATTTCTTTAAAAAGTGCCATAATTATTGAAAATGTTCCATATTATTCAAAACAAATAATTTTCATCCAAATGATGTGTAATGATCAGTTAGGGCAATCATGCAACAGGCATCACAAGTAGTACAAATCTCTATGACACAAAAATGTTGTAAATTATAGGTAACTATATGAAATGTGCTTTATTGGAATGACATTTCAGAGGGAAAAAAAGATATATGAGAGTGAACAAAAAAAAAAAAGAAAAAGAACATAAGAGAGAGAGAGAGAGAGCGAGAGAGCAAATAAACAAAGGGCAAAAACTTTGTTAAAAGAGCACCTTGGTTAAGTTGAACAAATTTCTCTGAGATATTGGCATATTTATAAACTTCCCATAATGCTGACAATAAATTGTAAACATATTTGTACAGTACAACTTCCGAAAACCGGCTTCTCATGGGACCAAGGAATTTGGCTGGTTTTCAGAGGGTCCGGTATTTAGAGGGCTTTATAAATCCGGTGGTCCGATCTGTTCCATATCTCATCCATTTCAGAATTGTATCAGACAGTTCATTAACAAAAGATGTAAATGTCATTACATCCTCATAAGCATTGATTATACTTGTAATTCGTTAACTTAACAAGTACCTTGTAAGTACAACTTACAATATCCAAAACAGATACATTTGTGCTGTTTGTGTTAGTAAGACAGCATGAGGCACGGTTACCAGATGAAAATGATTTTTTTTATTCAAAATATAGTTTTTATGAATGGTATATGCTATTTGCATCATATTAAGCAAAAGTACCATCAACATCACTTACAACAAGGGCTGATCCGGCGTGGATTCGTTAACTAAAAGCTTATCCGGCTTTTCTAGAGACCGGTTTCCGGATCGTGGTGACAAGAACATTTTGATATTAAATGGTAATATTTTTTCAAAAGTGTAAAATTAAAGATATTTAATGATTTTTAAAGGAAAAATAATTCTTAATATTTTTGCATTGCGCAAGTGAAATAAACATTATCACCATATAAAGACAACCCGAATGACCTGATTCAAGTGAGAGGTACTTCATATGTAAAATCCTTGAAGTAAAGAAAAGAGAAAAAAAAAACATCAGAAAGACAGTAATTGCAATAATTTAATTATCAAATAATCAAGGAAACAATTAAGATCAATTTAATTATTTATTTAAGTACACCTGTATAGGTTAATTAATCTATCAGTACAATTATGTGTACGATACGCTGTTATTTCAGTAATTGGATTAGCTGACAAAAAATTATCTGTCTGTTACAGTTTATTGATGTATTTAGACTACCAATGGTCGGTTTTGGAAGTAAATTATTAAGATGTAGCGTGATTTCGGCAATTAAAAAAGGCCGGTGTTTGGAATTCAGAGGGACCGGTTTATGGAAGTTTATTTTAATATAAACAAAGAAGGATAAATTTGGGACCAGTCTCGCGGATTCGGTTTGTGGAGGTGATCAGTTTTTAGAAGGGCTGGTATTCTGAAGTTGCACTGTATATGCAAAAACATACTTTTACCTCTTTTGAAAACTTTGTTTGCAAGAAGGTGATACCTACACCAACATTTCAATTAGTCTATTTTCTATTTATATATATATATATATATATATATATATATATATATATATATATATATATATATATATATATATGTATACACACACACATATATATATCATTAACAACATTATTCACCTGACGATTGTGGAAGCATGAAAGCCCTAGTGAAAACATAACCTTTTATTTAAAATCTGACCATGTATGAACTTTTTGTTTATTATATTTTCTACGCAAAGATTACCATTATTCTTGGAACAATATATATTATATATACCATTATTTTGTCATAAAAACATAAAGGTACGTATTTGTTCACATATATTCGCTAAAATAAAACTACTTCTAAATTAATATAAATCACATTTACAGTATAAAAGAATGCCGACTCCTAGGTTTTAAGCTTAGTTACAAGATTCTGAAAACTTCAAAATAATATCATTTAAATAGCAATCTTATACATCAAATATATCACATATTTAAGGCATAAGTAACATGTTACTTAGAGCAATGATAAAAATACCATCACCCAACTGAAAATGGTTCCAGAAAGTCTGAAAACAGAAATAGATGCCTAATGGGTATAATGTAGACTTCTTTAGAGGCAACAAGACATGAAATTTGTTCCAAGCCACAACCACTATTGACAGATGTGTTTGAAATTGACTAATGGATACATATCTTAAATTTGACAATTCTGTACTATAAAACAAAACATGTGTGCACTCAAGGTGAGACTTTTTGACGCTCAAATATATATATATATATATATATATATATATATACTGTATAAGTACTTATATTAGCCTGTATTATATTTGGCACCTCAAAGGGTCTAAAACATTTAGCATGTATAATATTGGCATGGCCATTGTTTCCCCTTAGACAGCTGAGCTAAAATTAATGTTGAAGTGTATTAACATTGGCGGATATTAATTAAATTTAACGCCAAAAGTGCCAATATTAATGCACAGCCAAAATAAATACTTATACAATATATATATATATATATATATATATATATATATATATATATATATATATATATATATATCTGAAAAAGCAATGGAAAAAAATTAATTTTAACAATTTGATTTTTAAGTACTTGAAAACAGAAGGAAAAAAACAAACTTCAACAATCTAATTTTGTTTATTAAGTACCTGAGGCTCCCGTAATATCTTTAGCTTTCAAATCTTTGGCTTTCATTACTACCACAGTTAAGCGTCCTACCGATGGCTGATAGCATAGAGACAATAAAAGTTCACCTAATTTCCCCTGAAAATAAAATAAAAACCAAATATGAGTAAATCTCTACGACCATCAGACATGGTTATATCATAAATCTTAAAAAAAAAAAAATACTTTGTACAGGTGAGCTAAAACTCTTCAATATTTGATGCAGGAATCCAGCTCCTTATGGGGAATGACATAATTAGGATCTTAAGTATCTCACATATTTGGTCATTTAGAGAACATGACAGAACTTAGTACTTTTGTACTTTACACAGACAAGCTCACCTATCCCCGTTGCTGGTGTACATATTGGGTTATTCCAAAAGTATGACATAATTAGACATTTCAGTATCTCAAATAGACAAGCTCTGTTATCAGTTATCCCCCTTGCAGCTGGTCTACAATTTGGGTCGTTTCAGAAGTATGACATAATTAGACATTTCAGTATCTCAAATAGACAAGTTCAGTTATCAGTTATCCCCCTTGTAGCTGGTCTACAATTTGGGTCGTTTCAGAAGTATGACATTATTAGACATTTCTGTATCTCACATAGACAAGCTCAGTTATCAGTTATCCCCCTTTGCAGTTGGTGTACATATCGGGTTATTTCAGAAGTATGACATAATTTGGCACTTCTGTATCTCACATAGACAAACTCATGCAGTTATCCCCCTTGCAGTTGCTGTATATTTCATGTCATTACAGTTATTTCCCTTGCAATTTGTGAACATTCAGGTTTTTTCAGGGTCCCTAATCTGGCACATAGGCAACTGGAAAAGACTACAGCAAAAACCTTTCTTTCTTGAGGCTGAACAGGTTTGAACCAATGAAAAGAAGGAAAGCTGCAATTCAGATGCTTAGAAATTTTGTGTCTTGAAAACTTTTAGCAACTAATAAATTTAATCATAAAATAGCTGCACTTAATGCATGCACAGTTTTAAACAATGTAACTCATTTATCCATTATTTGATTATTTTAATTGATTTAAAAAGCTCGTAAACATGCCATCAAATGACATGTTTATTGTGGAAGCATATGTTTTCTAAAGCTGTTTATGGTAATTATACTTCAAATTCTGCTGAACAAAACTGTTCAATAACCATCACCATTGTGTGATAGTTTTAATATTATCAATTTTGTTTAACAATATAAATTTTCATTATTTCAACAAAAAAAAAAAAAAAAAAAAAAAAAAAAAAAAAAAAAATTGAATTCAGCTTAAAAGTGGTAGTGATTTTCAATATGCATATTTGTTATTTAAAACTTTAAAAATATATTTTTCAATAATCGTTTTAGTTATTTAATTACGAACTGACGGTACAAAAATAAAACAATTATAGTAATCAGGTCAACCACGATGATGTGTGGGGTGGTGTTTTATTACATAAAGTACATGGAACATTTTGAAAATATTGAAAATCCATCAAAAATACTTCATGGCCATGATAACTGGTAAATATACATTTGTTGTAGACAATAGTGAATCACCTGACAGAAAAGTAATATGCATTGTATACAAACTCTGGAAAAAAAAATCATTTTGCTCCTCTGTGAGTTACAGTGCATAAGCACTAGAATGGATTTTCAGATATCAATCATCCAGTTCTCTATGTTTATACTTAGCCAATAAATGAACAGAAAAGAACTATCAGTATATGTAACAGAAAGAAAGAAAGAATTGAATGCATCAGGATAACAAATGCCCCTGACTGCTAGCATTTGCCTTCAAAGGGCTATAACTCTCAAGAAATTGTATCTCATTATAACAAAGATACATAACAAATATCAATTAAATATCTCAACCAATAAGCGAAGAAATTGAACAAAACTAACAATGCCAGAATGATAGAATGTCAACATTAGCAGGTTGGGTGTAAAAAAATAATCTCACATGCAGGAAACCTGGGGTTGAAAACCACAACAGTCTCTTTGCACTTTAAGTTTAAAGACTTGTGACTTTTCCAGACTACTCTACAAGGAAATAAGATCATGGTAGCCAAGAGGACTTGAACAGACTTACAATCACAACACACCTATGTTCCGGGTCAACGTTATGTCCAGTGTGAGTCAGTTTTGTTTGCCTAAGGTTAAGGCTATTCAATTTAAATAGTAGTTTCTCATCCAGGATGGACAAAAAAATTTGTGGATGAGATTTATTTTATTGTTATTTTTTTTAATACATGTGTTTTTAAAGTGTTTTTTGCACTCTTGCAATAGGCCACTTTTTGTCTATATCACCACCTACCAAATTATTGTACACCTAAATTAATAGTTGAGTGTCTGTTATATTTGCCCAGTACTATGCCCATAATTTTTTCAGACCACTGGTGAAATGAAAAATTTAGAAAGCCATGCTGTATATATATAAAATGTATGGAGCTACTTTCAATTTTAATCTCATACTTCTGATTTTTATGGGGCTTAAAACCCTTTTTTTGAAACACCATGAACTCGACATAACTCTGCAACCGACTTTGAATACAACCAGGATGGGAGACAAAAAAAAAAATGACCTCGAACCATATATGATTGTCATGTCAAAACCTACAATATTCTAATATACATGCCTATGCATAAATTTAATAGCTTTCAAGATATTAAAATTTTTTATTATTCCTATGTTGATATGACCTTGACCTTTGAACATATAACCTTGAACAATGATCAAAATGATCATTGTCGAAAATACCTACGATATTCTAATATACATGCCTATACAAAAAGTTAATAGTTTTAAAAGATAATAAGCAATTTAAGTCTTCTTTTGCAGATGTGACTTTGAGTTTTCAACATATGACCTTGTACCATATATCAAAATGATCGCCATGTCAATATCTACAATATTCTTATATACATGCCTATACAAAAAGTTAATAGTTTTCAAGATAATTAGCAATTTATGTCTTCTTCTGCAGCTGTGACCTTGACCTTTCAAGATATGACCTTGATTCAGATATCAAAATGATCGTCATGTCAATACCTACAATATTCTAATTTACATGCCTATACAAAAAGTTAATAGTTTTCAAGATAAGTAGCAATTTAAGTCGTCTTCTGCAGCTTTGACCTTGACCTTTCAACATATGACCTTGATCCATATATCAAAATAATTGTCATGTCAATACCTACAATATTCTAATATACATGCCTATACAAAAAGTTAACAGTTTTCAAGAAATAGTGACAAATATAAAATTTTTAGCAATTTCCCCACTCAGTGCCTTACAATTTCCCCATTTTGAGCCCCATGGCTACCATTTGTGCAAATCTGAAAAAAGATGACCTAAGGATGTTATAAATGTTGAAATAACTAAGGTATATCTCTTGTAGATTTAGAGGAGATGATTTTTAAAGTTTTTCACTATTTCCCCGCTTATGGGGCCCCAAGGGGGCATAACTCCTTCATTTGTGGAAATCTGAAAGGGCTTTACCCAGGCATGATGGTTACCAAGTTTCATTAAATTTGGCCCAGTGGTTTTTGAGGAGAAGATTAAAATGTAAAAAGTTTACGCATGACAGATGATGGACGAAGATGGATAGCAATAGCTCATCTGAGCTTTCAGCTCACGTGAGCTAAAAAAACAAAAAAAAAAAACAAAAAACAAAATGACTTGGGGCAGCACATGGAAGAATCTACCAATTAAGTTGAAATGGCCCAACAGTTTTTTCTGAGATTTCCGATTCTCTACATCATCTTAGAACTGTGAGAAGCCAAATTTAAGTTTTAAAAAAAAATCCATGATGGGAGCATACCCCACTGTCACTCTAGTCGAATCTAACCCACAGGCCTACCAAGGCCTTCAACTTAGGCAACTGACCATTTTGTTTTGTTTGCCTAAAATTACTACCGAATAAAGGTAGTTTCCCCTTGAGAAATAAGACTAAAATTTCCTAATTTGACAACTAAAATTCCCCAAAAGGCAACAGTGACACACAATCAAATAGTTTAAGTTAAATCCAGTTGTCCAAAACTGTTCTGACAGACGAAAAATGTTAGATATTGTCACAATATAAGATCTTTGCAATGCATTTCAAAATTCTGAGCATAATATGTGACATTAAGTGTCCAAATTTTCCCAATCTAAAAGGTGGAAGGTAGTTTTTAAAAACCATAGCAAAATCACTGCTGCCTAAAATAATGTGCATTATTTTGAAGTTGTACAAGAAGTGAAATCATCAAAGTACATCTTTTATATAAAAAGTCTAGACAGGCCATTTTTTAGTTCTAAGTTTAAAATCTAAAACTCGTAATTTACCAACAAGGCTTTTAATATGGTCTATCATAATGCCTCTTCTATATAATTGATAAAGCCAGATTCAATTATAATTCAAGGCAATTTATGTAATACTGATCTTTTAATTTACCCTGTAATATTAGGTTCTTAAATTTACTTCCTGCTTCAATATCCCATGGTGTCATGACAACAGTGAAGTGTTTTAACCAAATGGAACAGACATTGGCTAGATTGTAAAACCATCAGACACCACAGTAAAACAAAGACAGTTTATTATTAGAAATTAACCTGGGGTAACAGACATTATATGTCCTTATTCATAAATGATGGGGTTAATAACCCATGTGTGTTTGGTTTCTCTCTCTCTCTCTCTCTCTCTCTCTCTCTCTCTCTCTCTCTCTCTCTCTCTCTCTCTCTCTCAATTACATTAAAAGAAAGCATTGTCTGTGGCCACCAGTCAGGTGACCTTCTTAAAGTGTACAGAGGTATTTTTCAGTGTGTACTGATAAAAAAAGAATCTGTTTTGAATCAACCACAAAACAAAGTTTCTACAGCTCAAAAAACTTACATGCAAACAATTTAAGAACATGTTCAAGTGATTTAGCAAAGTTGTTTGTAGATACATACAAGTGCCTCTAACTGTCTGGGTCTGAATTCCATTTGGACAAAGCCCAGTGTAAACATGTTTGTCAGTTTTCTTTCCAAAAGGACTATAGTTATCTCTGGGCATACCATTTTTCTTCCATCATTCTAGATATGACCACCTTAATATAAGTCCAAGAATCTCGACTTGCAAAAAAAAAAATAACAACAACAACAAAACAACAACAGGGGTCAAAGTTCTAAATTAAATTTGGAAAAAAAAATACAAAACATATTTTTCATAATTTTAGTTAATTTCAACTGAAAAGAGGGAAAGGATTCAAGACCTTCTGATCAAAATACTCAAATTCAAACTTGACCTGTAATTCATCAACAAGGCATATATCATTAAAATTAAAATCAGTTAAAAAAAAATTCTGCTTACATATGGATGGATGGATGGATGAATAGAATGATTGAAAAGGAAGAAAGGAAGGAAAGATGAAAGGATGAAATGATGGATTTCAAACAAGAAAAAAAAATAATTAACTTTAATGAAGCTGGACTCGTGAAAATAACATTGTTTAAAGCTGAAATTTAAAAACAATATTGAATAATTTTTTCTCTTACCCTGCTATCTTTACAAGGCTGTAAAAATCTCCACATACTTGGAGACTGTGATAAATCTATCTCATTCAATGGAATGTATGTTTCACCTATAGGATCATCTCGACTAAATCTGTCGTAGTCTATAACTTGTAGATATAAAGTCTTTTCTAATAACTTATTATGAGGCCAACCTGCAATTAAAATTAAATAAAACAAATTTAATCATTTAACAGACACATGATAGCAGCAACCAAGTTGTTTACAGCTGCACACTCCCTGGAAGAAAATGTCCTCAAGTCCATATATTTGGAAAGCATCTTCCTCTATTACAACACCAATAACAATGCATCAAAACAATACACTCACTTTTCACCTGTAAGGGCCAGGGTTAAATGCACAGCTGGGGCAGTTGGTGAGGAATTGCTTTTTTTTCTTTAGGTTTTCCGTGGGTGGTCATGGGTTGAACCCAGACTGGGTCTTACCCAAGACTTGAAAGTGGGTAGTGGCTGTTCTTTCACCAAGCACTCAGCATTATGAAATGAAAGTCACAGTTCTTTGGGAACTTAAAATAAACGAGGTCCTGTGTCATGGTGTGGCATGAAAAAGAACCCTGCTGACTATCGCATCATTGCAACGCACAGGCAAAATTTCTGCACTTTCGCCTATAGCTGGCGAGGTATCAATACAATTGAAATATTCTTGACTGGAACGTTAAACACCATAACTCAACTCAACTCAACTCTTCAGGTTTTCCTCTCTCCTGTTACAAAAATTATCAGTAATATAGAGTCAAACACTGAAATTGAATTCCAATATCAAATATTTCTAACATCCATCAATCAATGAAATTTACATGTAAGATGTATATATAATGAAGATACATGTATTATGAAACTCTGTTTAATCAAGTTCATCAATAATTCCACATTAATAAGTCATGTGAATGCTATTGAAGACTAATTCATAATGGAAAAGGATTTAATAAGCAAAGGTAATATAAGTTATAATCTCAAACATGCAAAAAGTGAATATATAGTAAAGTCGGGAAGTTTGAAAATCTTTGAGTTATTGTTGAACAAGACATGATTCTAAATGAAAATATATAAATGTCTGAAAGTTTAATATTATCAATCCTTGAAAGAAGTTTTTGTTAACCCAGTTAAACCAAGGCCAACTCTGAAATGTTTTTGTGCAGCTACTACTGTCCAATAAAATGTAGTTAAATCTGGTGCTCCAAAAATTTAAAGCTGCATTAAGTTTTTCAATTTTCTGAATTTTTTTGACTTTCTAAAAATATATTTTTTTAAAAAATAGATAACTTCTAATCACAATCCGTGAGATTCATTTTCTAAAATTTCATTCCTTTTAGCTGTAAATAAACGGATTCCTCTGACCAGTTGGTCAATGTTTACTGATGATTATTATGAGCTGGGAGCATGCGCACGGATGTACCGAAAAACCCATGAATCAAAGGTGAAACATGACAAATTGCATCAATTGTCCCTCATTAATATCCAGATGTATTTGAAATGGTGTTATGTATGTATCCTTTACTAAGTCACAAATGACAAATTCAATGAATTTCTGTGTTTAATTTATCGTATTTCACTGTTTTGAAAGTTGTGTTTAAATGACCCGTTTTTTTTCATGAAGTAACCATGTTCTAATATTAGATCCCACATGCTACATCCCCCTGGGAAATTATTGTTTTTCTGTTTTTATTCGAGCTTTTGTTGATGAACCTAATGTAACATTGTTCATTAGGAACATCATTAATTAGATTAGCACCGTTTTAATTTTTTCTTTGGAAAACTTAATGCAGCTTTAAGGATTACCTTATTTTGATTATAGCAATGGCCTTATAAAATTGAAAGAAAACCTGTATAAGAAAACCACAAAATATTAATCTCATAGACAAGTGAGCTCTATATAGAGTTTTTTTTCTAATAAATTGGAAAGCAAAGGGACCTTCTGTCTTGTTGGATTACAGACAGAGCACCTGCCTCAAGAGCGGAAAGTCATGGGGTTTGAATCCCATAATCGCATAAGATTTTAAAATTTGAGATATGCTTCCCTGGCTTGATGCTCAACACTAGAAGGACAGTATATAAAGTGGTTAAATCAGTGCCAGGATAAAGCACTGAGGAAGTGTTATGCTTTTCTACAGCATACTGACTTGGTAAGCTAGCACCTTACCAAAAAAGTATCCCCAAGTGCATGCTAGCACACAGCAGACCACAATACATGTTTGCACATATTATGTTTCCAAAAAGTTCTTATATTAATCCGAAGAAATTATTAACGTTGCTCTTGATTGAATTGCTGATGTGATGGTAAACAACAAGAACAATAACAACAGTTCACAGTACAGGAGGCATAATACCATTAAAGTACAATATTTATGACTTGATAATTAGCATGATATGTTATCTATGGTCTGTATAATTTCCTCGGGCATGCATCTATATGTATTCTAACAATATATCTATACTACCTGAAACCATTATCAACAGGAAATAAATCGCATATTAAAGATGCTATAGGGACTTCAAATTAATCATGAGATATGAAACCTAGCATAAAAGTTACATAATGGATACTTTAAACATTGACTGCCTTTAAATTCATTTCCCACAACAGGTTTAGAATATAACTTATGTGACAGAAGCCACCAATATGTAAGTTTCGCAGCTAATGTTACAGGAAGCTGGCAAGGATATGATGAAATTGACAACTTTTTAAAAAAATCTACTAAGCTTTCATAATGGTGACTAGAGAATAGAGAAACCAATTTTTACAATATGCAGTAAATATAGAAATTGAACATGTATTAAACTTAGGGCAAAGATATGAAACATTTGGGTATGACTTATTGTTTACACTGGTGCAAATTTTGAAGACAAAGTATTTCTTTTACTTAAGTTAAATCTTGCTAATTTAAAACCTTAACAATGTGGTTAAATATTTAGATATTCAGAAATTCAAGGTGTCAGCATCTTAAATCCCCTCAAGCAAGGTGTTTTCAGGTGAAACATTAGTTATTGCTGAAAAAAAAGTTCTTATTTCATTTGACTAAACATTTCGAATTTCAAAATTCTAATATCAATTTTGATAGAAAACCAAATATTTTGTGTAGTAGCATGCTTCTTGGATGTGTTTGTTGACATTGTCTCATTTTCGATAAAGAATTACATGATAAAAGTTCTAAAATATGATCTTTGATAGATCAAACCAGCAGTAGATTTCTTGGTGGATTTCAACATGAGTAAAGGTTTTATTATGGGAGGCATAGTAAATAAAAAATGCTCTGTTTTTATATTATGCATAGGAAAACTTAATGCAGCTTTAATCAAATATTTTCTCTGAAAAATTTTGCAAAATTCAACAAAACAAACAAAACCACTATGACAGAAATGTTATTAATTCGTGTTTGTGACTTGAAAACAATAAAAAACTCAAATTAAAACTTAAAATTTTAATGATAAACCCCAAAAATAATCACAGATACTGAAATTTGAGCTCTGACACTAGATAATGATTGACACTAATGATGAAAAAATAACTAATTTAGGTACACATGATGTGCCTTATTCTCTAATGGCCATTTGGTGATTACGAAATTCACATCCTTTTCTTGTACATGTGTTGGAATCTGATTGATGAGTTTTCATGGATCTGACTGTAAATAATTTAATTTAAAATAACCATTCATCATACTGGTTTTTTTTTTTTTTACAGAAACATGATGTTTGAAGTTCTCTTTTGGGTATACATGCTCACAATTAATTAGTGCTGGTTTAATACAACTATCAAAACTGCAACAGTTAATTGGTTGGTTGGAATACACGGCAGCTGTTCATTGGTTAGTTAAAATGAACTGCAACAATTGATTGGTTGGTTGAAATAAACAACAACAGTTGATTGGTTGGTTGAAATAGACAGCAACATATGATTGGTTGGATAGAATAAACTGCAACAGTTGACTGGTTGGTTGAAATAGACAATAACAGTTGATTGGTTGAATGGAATAAACTGCAACAGATGATGGGTTGGTTGAAATGGAAAGCAACATAAGACTGGTTGGATGGAATAAATTGCAACAACTGATTGGTTGGTTGAAATAGACAGCAACATAAGACTGGTGGTTTGTTGAAATGGATAACAAAGTGACTGCTTGAGTGGAATAAACTGTAACTGTTGATTGGTTGGTTGGATTATGGATTTGCTATTGAATCAAGCTTATTTCACTCATACCAAGGTTTATTTTTTAATTTCAAAATTGTTAAAAGAAGCAAACCAAACCAACCTACAGGATCCTGCATCACTTAACTGGTAGTTCATTTCATTTTTGAAAAGCCATTCCAACCATTATAAATTTTAATTTACATCAACAAAGGATGTCATAATTTAAATATCATTCTATTTTCTTGAAATTCTATTTAAGAGATGATTTTAAAAGACTTGTCTAAAATTTCAAACCTTGAGAAATTAGGAATTAACACAAAATTATGCACCTATTTTTTATCATCAAATTTGAACTAAATCAGTTTGAGAAGTGGTTATATATTTTTGTTTTACTATTAATCATAATGACAGCCACAGTGTTAACAAATATTTTTTTTGAAATTCAAAACTTGTTACTTATGCTGAATGACTTTAGATCTACTTTCTATATAATGTACATAATCTGTTCACAAAATAAATAAAATCCTTATTAAATGATTATTTTTTGTATAATTACAGCAGCAATCTTGGATTTGAAATGCCATGTAGAAAATAATGTTGATTTTTCATCAATCAAGGATTTTCCTCATTAAGTCTGGTCACTTATTCAGCCTAGTGGGTTCAGATTGGTAAGAAACACAAAGTTACATATACTTAAACAAACCATAAACTTAGCTGTGTACAGCTGAGTTGAATACCACAAACCTTCTGTAAACAAACCAACAAACTTTCTACACTAGTATACGTACCAAGGGGGGGGGGGGATTTAATCCTTTATGTAAAGAAATAATGAGATCCCCCAGCCAGTGTTGTAGACAGGATCAAGGCCCCATCTAATTCAGAATGTTTTCCAAACTGACAGTCTAGCTGATACTGAGCTAAGATACCTAATGGCACAGATGATCTAAACCACCGACCCTACACAGTCATAACTGGTGAGGCAAGGTTTCAAGAAGGTTGGTTGGTGACATACTGTTTCACTTCACATCAGCTATTAATTAACAATTCAGACGAGACAATTTTTTTTATTGCCATGGATTTTTCTTAACTTGCTTGCAATTGCAAGTCTTGTGCAAGTTTTTGATCTTGAGTGTACAAAAGTACAATTATGGAAGCCTTTAAAGTTGTCAGAACATTCTCTGTCTTGAGCAATGCAAACTACTTTGCCTTTATATCGGCTTACAAAAAGGAGTTCCAGCTAGGGATGGGTAGCAATTCCAGTTGCTATAATAGGAGGTTTGAACAAATTAGCAATGACCAGAAATTTACAATGCATTGGCCATGGTTTTAGTTAAAAATATTGCTTTTAACCAATAACTGAAACCTAAGCAAACACATTAATACTGTGAACTTAATGAAGCATTTCTCGCTAAAAACCTATCTATTTCAGAAGAAAAAACAAATGCAGTGCAATATCACAGTCTGTGTAGCTTAAGTTTTCATTTTAGAGTAAACATTAAAAAAAATCATGCCTATATATATATATAATTTGAAAAAATTTTCTTGTCCATTATTAGAGAAAAATCATTCAGTTTATTCAATTTAGAGGGATTAAAATGTATCTGATTTCTCTTCTCAAAAGTTACATTTTATTATTATTATTATTTTTATTATCCCTTTTAATTAATATTATTATTATTATTATTATTATTATTATTATTTATTAATTATTTCTTCTTCTTCTTCTTCTTCTTATTATATTATTATTATTATTATTATTTGCAATAAAGCATTTTCCCCAAGTATCCAAAGGAGAGCAAAACAATTTGATTACCTTCTCCTCAAGGGTCATTAAACACAGGCAATCCAAATCTTTAGACTTACGTGAGAATGAGACAGAGATTACATAAGAACTGTCATTAGAATGAACTTGATACAATTTATGAAGCCTCAAAAATGTCAATAATACAATCATTTATAACGAAACATGGTCAATCACTATCAAGAGCTTTCTCTCTTGTGGTAACAAGTGTGGGAAATTTCTAGTGATAATCATATTTTTTCCCGAATGTTTTATTACACATGGAGGCATTGGGGGAATTCCTGGCACTACACAAAGTCTGTTATTGAAATTGATTAAAAGAAAAGGCTATCATTAAAATCCGATATAAATCCAAAAGCCTGATCAAAACATGAAAACGAAATTTACAAAATTTTAGGGAAAATGTCAATATAAATTTATTTCTAGATTTTAACTGATCATAAAGTCTAATGACTGATCAGAACTTGAAATGAAATTTACAAAATTTTAGGGAACATGTCAATCAAAATATATTTCTAGATTTAACCTAATCATATAGTCTAATGCCTGATCCGAACGTGAAATGGAATTTACAAGACCTAGGTTATATGTTACCCTGATATACCAGGGGTATAAGTTAGTGACTGAATAGAACTTAATGTGAAATTTACAAAATCTAGAATATATGTCATTCAAATTTCCTGTATATAAATTTTGATTTCAGCACTGGGTAAGAAATCAGAAAGGCTTTAACAAAATTTTAAAGAGTTTTTGATAGACAACATATTTCATATTTATTTTGTTGGGCAATATAATTTTCATAATAATAAAAATAACAATAATAAAATAATAATAATAATAATAATAATAATTTGAATGTCAACAAAATAAATGTGTTGTTATTTGTGGACTATATTTTGGTAAAAAATCAAGCTCTTGGTCCAAAATGCACATTCTTTGTGGCTGTTGCATCTACTTGACTCCTCTTGATGTGCATGTGCCGTAGAGGGGAATTTATCAAGTCTTGGAATTAATGAACCATTTTTGATAAATATTTAACAAAAATTTAACAACTGAATGTGTGTTATTCAGTTTACTTGCAAAGTTTTTGCATTCATATTGACAATGAACATCATTTTAAAACAGTTCGATTGTTAAATAATGAATCCTTAAAAGGCTTCATTTGAAGATGACAAAAATGATCATTTTTTTGGTCAACTTTTTGTTTCTATGCAGCAACATTCTTGTTTCCCTTGTTCAGATGCTTAACTGAATTTTTTAAGTTTTTTACTTCGCTCTTGGGATTGTGATTTGGACATGGACCGGTATGTTTGCATTGAATTATAACATAAATAAAAACACATTTCCATATTTAGTCCTCGTGTCTTATCAGAACCTGATAATTAATTGCGCCTCGTACTTCCAAGTTCAAACCCTACTAAGACAAATCATATTATGAGAAAGAATGTAAGATGTCAACCAAAGTCAATTGTGTTCTATAGGTACTCCATCTTCCTCCACCATTTCAACACTAACTGTCTCATTAAAAAGGAAAGTTGTTGACTGGGTTGAAATATACAAAATCAAGGATATATGACAATCAAAATATATTTCTTGATTTAGTCTTTTTGTATGAGCAGGACTTGATAAGAAATTTACATGATCAAGGATATATGCCAATCAAAATATATTTCTAGTTAAATTAACATTTTAATGCATTTTAAAATTAACTTTACAGTTATCTCTGTAATAAACACTTGGGAAACTTCAATATTAATTTCAAAGCATGAAGAATTTTTATTTTTTCCTAATTATAAAGAAAAATAACAAAACAAAAAAATAAGTCTAACACGTCCTTTAATTTAATTTCCATGTTGAAATCTTAACTAGCTCAGAAAAAGTAAACAAGGAAAGGAATTAAGCTATATTGTCTTCAGTTTCACAATAGAGCCTTTCAAAACTGGCTAAATTTAGCATTACATTTGCATCTTTTACTCATAATGAGCCCATGGAAAATGTTACAGCAAAAACCTCTAAAATTTGTTTAATGACTAGATATAGATCTACAATCTAAAGTTAGCACATCCATAAAATATGTGTAAACATCTTTCTTTCTTTCATTCTTTTCTTCTTCTTTTTTCCCATTCAAAGTAAAAATGGTGATATCATGATGTTGTTTTTGGGGTTATATTACCCAGTTTAAACTATTCACTCTGACAAGGAACAATTTTCATAAAATTTGGTTCAAACTGACCCAATGGTTTCAAAGAAGATTACTGACTTTATAAACGCATGTAGAAATACACCCATTAATGGTGTTTTATGCCCAAGTCAAGATTCTTCAACTTACAGTGTGGCAGTCAATTCTGGGACAGTGGAGGAAAATGGAGGGCCTAGAGAAAACCACTGACCTTCAGTAAGCAAACTCACAACTTTCTCACACTAGGATCTGCACAAATGGGATTCAAACCTTGGCAATGAGAGACACAGTGATCCATTCAAGCACACTTCAGACCACTCAGCCACTTAGGCCCCCAAAATAAAAAGGAAAACTATGAATAAAACTATGTATAACTAGTACAGTGAAAGTACCTTTAATAGTTGTGGAAAAACTTTTTTTTATTACTTAGCTACAGAGAGCAGTACTGTTTTTAGTAGTCTTCCAATTTTAATTACTCCTCCCCCTACACCAGTCTCACATGATCTTTCTGTACTGGTCCCAAGGTCACATGATGAAGACTGTTTACTTCACAAAGAGAACAAATTCTTTTATATTCTTCCCTATTACATGTTGTTACTGTTTATCCCTAACCCAACAAGCAAGAATAAGTTTTCTATCAAGAAAAACATGTGACACACTGGATCACTAAACGAGTGAGTCAAGTTAGTCGTAAATAATTCCTTGAATATCATTCATGTTTGTAAAATGATTATTAAATGTCATATAAAAAATGCTCGCTCTATTTCAATACATAACTTCTGAAAGAACAGTTAATGTAACATATGTATTTATGATCATCACCATGAAGAACAGTAAATGTTCGAATCATAAGTCATCAGTTTAAAACTTTGTAACCAAGTTGGTAGACCAATAGACTGAAATTAAATTGATAGTCCGATCAATCAGAACCAAAATCCCCCCTTCTCTCTCTCTCTCTCTCTCTCTCTCTCTCTCTCTCTCTCTCTCTCTCTCTCTCTCTCTTTATCTCTCTAGCAATTTCAGCTATTCAAGACAAGAGCATGCATATGTGTGGTGTGTGAGTTGGTATAATTGCCTATCTTGTACCAGCACACACTAAGGCTAACGTTTATGTTTAGGTGCTAATTCAGTATGCTGCAGTAGACAAGCATACCACTCCCCCATGCCCCAGTCACATTATCCTTACACCGAGCAAACCATTTTACACCCTGTTCTTTAACAGCAAAAAAAAAAACATTTATCAAATTTAAAAGCATCATGCATGACCTGGACAGATTCAAACAACTGACTTCCCACTCTTAAGACAGACGTTATTCCACTGAGACAATGGGGTTAATAAATACAGGACATTATGGTTTTACTGTAATTTGCCAATGTTTCAAATGTCAATTTTTTTTTTTTTTTTTTTTTTTTTTTTTTAGATAATCGAGAGTGTGTGATTTCTAAGGTTCACATACAATTACATAATCTTGCTGATTAAATGTTGTTAGCTTATTCTGACATGCTGTTAATTAGTAAAAAGCATTGTTTTTTTGTGTGATGGACACATTGTGAGCTCAGATTAACCAATTTTATCCATAAAGTCAATAATTACTTGTGTTTCAATAAATGGGAAAAGAATCGAGGACCATTTAGATCAAAAGTAAGGTGTCAGTTTTGAACAGACTTACAGATTTACCACCATCATCATCATCATCATCATTGTCATCAAATTTATCATCATCATTGTCATCATCATCATTATCACCACCATCAACATCATCAACATCATCATCATAAATCAACAACAAACAACATCATCTTCCTCACCACCATCAACAACAACATTGTTATTCTAATAATCATTTTCATCATCACCATCATATCATCATCATAATCATAATCTTTTACATCATTATCATCATCTTAAGTATGAACCATAATTAAGAACTCTACACGTAGAGCCATTTAGAAAACTTGAACTTTCGAAATTATTATTTGGTCTTAAAAGTTTCATACTGGATAATGTATGACAGCTCCATAATGACAAAAATTTATCTGTCTCACACCATCTATTACTTAAGTAGGAATTCATGCAGTCTGGGTAGAGATTTTGAAGCCTGAAACAGTAGTCAATGTTTAAAAAATGTCATGAAAGCAATATCTAAAATTGAATGTATCCAATAAAACTCCAGTGTTACCATAAAAAAGACAGCCTCTGGGGTTTTAGAAAATGAAACCTTCATGCTGGAAATACCCAAACACTAATCAACAATATGCGACAAAAATTGACATTTACATGAGTATTGCATTCCGTGCAGCATTTCATCTTATTCACTTCATAGTTCACATTATCTTTATTGTCCATGGGATTTCAAAGACTTTTGAAGATATGTACAGTAACTGTTTGGAATCAATACTAGTACAGGGATTTTTCTGGCCATTTTCGGAAAGGGACCTTGAGATGAAATTGGGAAAATCATTGACAAGATCGACATTTTGGGAAAATTTTTCATTAAACTTTAAAAATTTTCACATTGTCAGCACATCAAATATTCTGCCTGGAATATTTACTATTTTGATACATGCTGGTAGTCACTCATTTGTACCAAATCACTCAGATCTTCATAGACTGGCTTCAATACAAACATCTGAGAAAGTTGTTTCATGAGTTGCTCCCATTCTACCAGATCCTCATTAAGTATAAATCAAAATGTGCATAAATACAGGTTATTATAAAGATATACAAGCTACACCAAAAATATAGTTTTTTCACTTTTTCTTAAGTTTCTCAAAGCAGGATCATTTGGGAATTTTTACCTACAAAATTGGGAAAAATGTATACTTTTTTGCATTGGGAATGGGTCCCTTTACCGGACTTTAACTTGAGATAATAACTATTGTTTAATATGAGATGAGCAAAATTAAACTTTACAACATTCAAATCTTATTGATAAATTATTTTCTTTTATCTGCACCAATTAACTTCAATTAAAATACAACATACTGATAAACAAAGTCTAGTATTTTACTTATATAATTATAAATGTCAAAAAAGAAAGGGTTCCATTCAAAAAGAAATTCAAACAAAATGGCATGGATAAAAAAAATGGACTATATACATATCCAAAAAAAAAAAAAAAAAAAAAAAAAAAAAAAAAAAAAAAAAAAAAAAAAAAAACAACTCAATTAAACAAGATGTTGCAATTTCATTGAAGTTGTCTTTGTAAGTTTTCTTGATTTATTTGTTTACAAACTTCTATAAATCTCCATTACATCATACAATCATCTAATAAAGATATTTTCATAAGAAAAAAAACCATCAATTTTCAAGATAAAAAGAACACATCAAAGACATGGGACACATCAAAGTAATACATATTATTATTTTATGATTTTCAGTCCAGATTTTTATTACAAAATGTCAATTTCAGTGTTTATTTTTTCTATATATAAATGTATATTTCTTAGATATATTGTTGTTTTAAAAAAAATTAAACAAACCGCTACAATAGGTCAATTGGTAGAGTGTTTGCTCCCCATGACAGAGGTCAAGGTTTGACCCCGAGTTTGGGTTAAGACTTGAAAAAAAATAGTGATTGTTCATTTGCCAAGCATGCAATTAGCATTAAAAAAATAAAAGTCATGGGTTCTTTCAAAGATACCCTAAAATCAAATGTCTCATATAACGGAGGATATGGCATGCTAAAGAACCAACCTCTTCCAGGAAATTATCCTATATGCAATTCAACTGTAAAAATCTCTTCTATGTTTACCGATAGCCAGTGAGGTCCTGATTTTAGCGCAATATTTATCAGACAAAAAAAAAGAAAAGTGAAATATTCTTTTGAGAGAGAGAGAGAGAGAGAGAGAGAGAGAGAGAGAGAGAGAGAAGAGAGAGAGAGAGAGAGAGAGAGAGAGAGAGAGAGAGAGAGAGAGAGAGAGAGAAATCAATCCATCTCTTTTGAAACCATACTTAAAACTATGTCTGTTTTTCCATATTGCAGACAAAAGAAAAACATATCAAAGCCTAGACAAAATACCAATATATATATATATATATATATGTATATATTTTAATTTATAAACTCCACCCCATCTATTATATTACACAATGTAAAGGTCTAATACTTTTTATAAATTTCTCATAATATATTGCTGACAATCCGAGGCAACATCTGCTAAACAAATATTTGCCCTTATAAATAATAGATAAAGCAGCCCGAAGCTTGTAAAGCAAGCGGCTACAGCTTCAATGCATCTATAGTTTACACAAACAGTTAGATTATAATACAATTATATTTACACATTGTTAACAGAAACACACCATTTTCACAGTGTTTGCTAACTTCTAGGAATGATTTGATAACCTCTGGGGCAGAAAACACATGATTTAGGACTGGGTCACAATAATAAATACACTTTAAATCAATTGATTTTTTTCTAGATATTTGCTTTATGCCTGGAGCTACCAACTCGCTTGTAAAAAAAGGGGTTGACTCCAAGGTTTGTTCACTAGAAACAAGAGAAAATATTCTGTATATCAGCTTTGAGAGACTGATAAATGTTTAAACATATCTTGGCAGGGGACCATGGTTGTTGAGTTGGAGTGGTCTAAAGTGCCACCTTATGAGTAACAGTCCCTTTCACTCTCTAGATTCAACTCATATCAAATAAAGGGCTGCAGGTCTGGCCAAAATTTTAAAATAGGAAGTGACTGTTCTTTCGCCAAGCACTAAATTTAAAAATGAGATCCTAGTGTAAAAAACTCTCAGATCTTTTGGTTAAGGTTTAGTGGTTTATAAGTTTTTAAGAAATGTTCACTCCAAACAGGATCTTTTTGTTGATGTATAACACCCATTTATCATGTACTGTTAATTGTGTGTATGACAGTCCAGAAATTTTGTTTGGGGCTGGTAAAAATTCATACTCATTAGAACTGACACAAAGCAGATGTTAGTTGGCCAAATGATTTTCTGACATTTATCTCCTCTGATAACATATAATACAGATAAATATGAACCAGTAAAGTAAACAGATGAATCATTTTTGGATATAGCATGACAGTTGATTTTTGATTTCTCAAAACCATCAGGAATATCAACAGAAGAAAAATTTGGGATTCTCCTAGACATTTAAGATTTTAATGCAAAATTGCAATGTACTGAATAAATGTTTGCCTACCATAACGCATTACCAAATATGAATAAGCAACATCAATCTAGCAAAGTCATGCAAGTCATCTTATGGTCATTAAATCTCTCTCTCTCTCTCTCTCTCTCTCTCTCTCTCTCTCTCTCCCCAGTTTCTGAATCTTTCATTCAGATATTTAGCAATTGGTGACTGCGAAATCAGATGTGTTGGACAATAAAGCCATTTATATATTCTTAATTTATATTGGGAAATTGCATCTTTTTGTGTCAAAGGACTACAATAAACAGCGCCATCTGAACAAAGGGGAGTAACTAAATTTGGTTTGCAGGGGGGGCAAATGAGAAACTATTCTTGGATGTCAGGGGACTATACCTGGGGGACAATATTTAGTTTAGTTTAGTTGCTATGTATTGTCAAGGCAGATAATTTCATCACAAAATAGTAATCATGTAGTTATTCAATGATTATTTAACAAGTTATCATGTGATACATGTACTAAATACAGTACAACAACCATGAAACATGTGTTTCAAGTACAAACACAGAATCCAATCTGTTATATTTGCACGTAACTCTAAATAAATATTTCAGGATGTTTTTTGATAGGTTTTTTGTTCATAAATTTAATTAGATAGACATCTATGAACCCCACCTGTTACATTGTGTACATTAATGTTTTTTTTGTATTAATTGAGATAGATAGTATTATGATTAACAGTCAAGATCTTGATTTTTATCAATAAAACCAGAAACCAGAAAAACATGATTGATTGATTAATTGAACAGGTTTTTGTGTCCTAGTTAAGAATACTTAATCTATATTTTGGGATGTCAGGAGGTAAAGGTCAAATGTCAGATAATTATTTTTTACCTTTTGAGCATGCCCAGGACAATGTTAAGGAAGGGGTCTTTAGCATGCCTGTGACATGACTCTTAAAATGGACCTATGACTGTCATTTCTAAACTCAAATGTTTGACAAAAGAAGTCACTACTTTTTAAAGCAAAAATTGTGAAGACGCAGCCAGGATTAAAACTCAAAAATATGTAGCTAGAACCTTATACAATTAAAAAAAGTATTAAGTAAATGTCTACCTTAATTTGTGTTAAATTGAAATGCTTACAGATCACTAAACAATTTTAAATTTTGTTTGTCAAACCCTCAAAGCTTGTTGATTTCACAGTGATTCAAGCAACTGTCCTAGTTCATTTAATGAATATAAACTGAAAACTAAAAGGTAGATAGACTTTAAGCCACACTGCATGCCAACACAGATGTGGGTAGTTAACAAAAGCCCTTTTGCACTTTTTACAGGTGAGCTACAGAAAGTGAAAATTTCTTGAAAATAATCAATGCTATATCCCTTAGTCATAAACATTTCCTTTTGTAAAGCTGAAAATTTAGAATTGTCTCATGAAAACTGTAACCTCAAGGTATTCCTTAATTAATATATAATACAAATACTAGTTAAATTTTGATGTGCCAGATGTGCACATTTCGGAAATTCATTCCTCATCAGTGACACTAAGACCGAAAAGTTTAATACATAAAAAATATAATCCAAACAGTTGAAAATAATGAATCTAAAGTTTCAAAATTATATAAATCCAAATCCAGCTAAGGAATGCTTTGCATGAGGGAACAAACCTTAGTTTTTTTTAAATAAATAATTGATGCAAAAGCACATTAAATTCAATTCAAACATATTACATTAAAACATTGAAAAAAAAAATCCTTGTAGTAACTTTGCTTCACTCCTCAATGTCACAGTTATAGGTTTGTCACATTCCTTAATGCTACAGTATACATTGTACCTAGGTCTCAAAGACATTTTTTCTTTTTAAATCTACCTTGGTTTATTGTAAAACCATTTAACGATGCTAAACTCTGACTGACAAAATGGTGGCAATAAATACTGTATAGACAGATGATGCTGATAGACAATTAAAATGAATTAAAACTTTTTTTCTGAATTTGTCTCGCCACTAAAATTTGTTCAGTCATTTTGGTAGTGGAATGGAGTATTTGTGTTAGTATTGGAATGGTGGAAGAAACTGGAGTGCCAAAAGAAACCCAATGGCAAGTGAACTGAAAAAAACTCACACAACAATCTGTCCAAAGCAGGATGCAAACCTAGATGGTAGGGCACATTGTAATCTGTAAACACATGTTTAAACCAATGGACACCAAGCCTTCCCCCTAAAAAGTTTGGTAATAAATTAAAAAGGACTTACAATGACAATCAAAGAACAAATCCAATCATAGACTTTAAACATTAGTGACAATTAGTGGCATGGCTAAGTTATTTGATTTGATTTGGCGTTTACATCCCAATCAAGAACATTTCACTTACAAGACACCTTCACCTATAGTTGAAGTGGTAGAAATTTTGACCTTTGCAGTATGCTTAGGGCAATTTGCTGGTAGGGTTCTTTAACGTGCCTGCTGTGACAAGGGACATCAGTTTTTAAGGTCTCCTCCGAAGGACCCCATGACTTTCTAAATGCTAAGTGCTTGGAAAAAGAACAGTCACTACCAATTTTCATGTCTTGATCAGACCTGGCTGGGGTTCCAACCCTGACCTCCCAATTACAAGGCTAAATTATTCAGCAACATTATAGTGAGAATTTGCTATATAGTACACTAACATTTTTCAATAAAATAAGTCACTAAGTACCAATTAAAATGGTACCATATTTACTCAGTAACTTTGTTTACCTAGGTTTCTGCATGTCAGGTAGAAGGCAAGTTCAAATACAATTCACATTTCTATTTGAACACAAAGAGTCTAAATACTGACTAAATATGTATTTATCTCCACAAATCAAGTATTGACCAAATAATGTATTATTTTAATATTTGTTTGATCACAAAGGGATTCAAACAAAAAAAAAAAGGAAATGACATTTTGCCATAATTAGTTAGACCATAGCTTTTATAAGTTAAAAGTAGTATAGGGATTGATTTTTTAATTGTTTCGGCATCTGTGACCATTGCTTGAACTAAGATTTTACCAACAGTCAGATGGGCTTAATTTCTTTCTTTTTTTATATATTTTTTTAATTTTTCATTTTTTTTTTTTTAATTTATTATTTTTTTAATTATTTTTTTAATTCTTTATTCATTTTTTCATGAATTTAATTAATCAATTTATAATTATTATTATTATAATTACTTTTATTTATTAATTTAAATATATATTTTTTTAAATAAAGATTTTATTATCATTCTGTCATTCTGTCAATAACTTTAATTATGTCATATTTTTTTCTCATGATTTATTTTCGATAGCTGTTTTCAAAAAGCAAAATTTACATATTATCAAATCCATGATACAATGACTGGTATCTGTTTTTTATGAGTTCTGGTTTACCTTAAATGCTAATTTGAGTTGATATAGGTCTCAAGATAACCTGGCATTTCACTTTCCTATAGTTTTACATTTGGTGATCCCTTCATCTTTTGAGAGGTAAATATGGGGTAAAAATTAGGTTTTTTTGACAAACTACTAGTACGGGTTCCCACCTTTTGATTCTGGGTTATACTAAAAAAAAATCTGTGAAATCGAAAAACCATGAATACAAGTTTGGGTCCCTTTATAACTCTACATTCCTCTTGACTGTTTTAGAGGAACAAGTGAAATTTAAAACCCTGAGTACAAGTTTGAGTCCCTTTGAGTCCCCTTGATGACTCTGCATTCTCTGCATTCCTCTTCACTCTTCTATAAACATTTGACAACACTTTGGTAGCTTAGTATTGGGTTTGAAATTGAGTTATACAGAGGAACAAGTGAAATTAAAACCCCGAGTTCAAGTTTGAGCCCTCTGAGTCTCTTGTTACTCTGCATTCCTCTTGTCCATTCTATTTTACATTTGTGAGCCCATGGCAGGTTAGTAAAGAGTTTGAAAAAATGGTAAAAGTTTTGACAAAATGGCTGCATGTGTATTTTATGTGAAGTAATGCTAATTAATGGAATGGTTGACTATTTACGCAGAGTTATTACTGTTTCAGGACCAATTGATGTTTGTGTAACTTGAGTGGCTTAAATGATTTAAGCTTAGTTGGTAGAGTGCTTGCTTCGTATGTGACAGGTTTGGGTTCAAACCCCAGCCATGTCTGACCTTAAAAATTGCTAGTGACTGTTCTTTTGCCAAGTACTCTGCATTTCAAAATGAAAAGTCACCGGGTCCTTCAGAGGAGACCTTAAAAATCAATGTCCCTTCTCATGGCACGTGTGGCATGATAAAGAACCCTTCCTGCATACTGCCCTTAGTGCACTGCAAAGGTTAAAATTTCTGCCGCTTCACCTATAGTTGGTGACATCTCAATATAAGTAAAATATTTTTGACTGAGACGTAAAACCCCATTTAATCAAATTTAATTAACTTCATTTTGAAAATCAAACTTAGACAAAAATGTTCATTAACACTACTTAATTCACCCAAACCTACCTAAGCTATCTTTCATTGTACTTCTTGAGTACCTCTTAAAATAGGGAACTTTTCATCATTACTTCTCACGAAATGCAAGTAATTTCGTAAAAATAATTTACCATTGTACAAATCTATCCAAAATATGTTTTTATAAATGGATAAGATTGAAATCAGGATTTCAGGACCTGACTCGTATGTAAAAAAATAAATTCTTTTTTGTCATGTCCAATTTAAAATCCGAAATATTATCGTATTTTTTTGCATTCTCTCAGACATTAGGTGAATAAACAGTAATTTATTGATAATGTTGTATCTTTTGACATTTAGTAGCCGTCAATAGCTGTAATGATGATGATGATATCACGTCAAACAATTAATCACTCACCCATTTACTCCCTCACAGACCTCGAAACTCGCTTTATTACAACACCAGACACAATAATGTTATTAAATAGACATCAAGTTAAAAAAAAACTTACCTTCAAATAGAAAACATTCATTCCATCGAGGGTTTAAATTTTTCTTTTTCACTTTCGTTAAAAGTTTATGTTTTTTATCAGGTAATAATAAAACTTTAACATAAGGATCACTTGTTCCTGTAAAATCTTTGGCCGGCAAGCTCGTTGCCTGGAATATCTTTAGTGTTAATGTTAAGTTTTGAAAATCGTAACTCAAGGCTATTTGAATCCTTCCTAGTTTACAGTCAACACCCTCGGATGGATCAATAGGCGGGGCAGTAGCTTCCACTTCAGTGGAATCGTCCATTAACATATTGGCTATATTCCGCATCCCTTTCCACACACTGCTGTTTGTTTCCTCAGCGCCACTTGTTGCACTTCCCTGGGATCGAACTGAATCACTGTGTGTCAATGGCTAAAAATAGAAAATTAAAAAATAATTTAAATTAAATCCTACAGAAAAACCTGCTTCACTGTCCATAAATAAAGACCACCTGTCTATTTAGACTACAGTGTTTTACCATGTGTCTATAAAGCCCTTATGAGTGGTCTTTATAACTTTTTTATAAACAATTATGTTTTACTGTATCCAAAAACAAAAAATAATTCTTGGGTGATTTTTTTCTATTTCTGATCTGCTGCAATAATGCTTATTAATGGCAACTTGAATCAAAGTGTCTGTCCACAATTACAAAGAATACCAAATCACTCAGTAAAAAAAAAAAAAAAAAAACAGGCTCAAACCAACTATCAGTGAGATCACTTTACATCATGCATGGTCAAACAGGTTTGATCAATAGGCTGTAGGTCATTAGTTAAAGCTGATACTTTAACTACTTTGCCACTGCTGGGAATTTGCTGGGTCATCATATAGTTAAGCCGATAAACTGTTGAGGCCTTGGTGTCCAGTTTGTCTAAAGCTCATCCTAATGGATCACAATGCCTGCCATTATCTAGGTTTAACCCAATTTGGACAAATTGTAGTTTTTCAGTTTGCTTGTGACAGGTTTGGTGGTTTTCTCAAGGCATTGTGTTTTCTTCCACCATTCCAGAGCTGACTGCCTCAATATTGGTGAAAGAATCTTGACAAAGGCATGAAACAACATTACTCAACTCTACAATAAAATGTTTCATTTCCGGGATGGTAGAGGAAAGCAGAGTACCAAGAAAAACCACCATTTGTATATTTTCTCATATTTGAATGCATCTTCTTGGGTGGAATATGAATCTAGCTACAGGAAAGTGTTGCAAGTGATCAATAAATATGTGCTATAGACCATATAACCACCGACACTGAAAAAGGCCACCTGTGACAGCTACAGAGGCCATTTACAACCAGAAGGCAATGCAAGATAACATAGCCACAGGCCAATCAATCAAGATCAAATAAGAGCGATTTAAAAAGTGTAGCACTAACGATCAAACTTATATGACAAATTACTTAAAAGTGATGTTACACATAAAATAAAACATCAGATTTTTTTTTTTACATCATTACTCCTAAAGTTAATACCACTATCAATACTGTAAACATAACTGAGAACTTGAAACAAGATGAAAAGGTGAAAATCAATCTTGATCAAGATCAAGGTTGTCTAATAAGTGTAGCACTAATGATAACTAATTTTAATACAAATCACTGCAAAGTGGTATTACACAACACAATATAAATAAAATATGACACTATTATAGTCATAAAGTTAATGCCACTATAAATTACTTAAAAAATCAATCAAGATTAAGGTTGTCTAAAAAGTGAAGCAATAATGATTACTTGTAATTTAAAATCCCTGAGAGTAAGTGAGTACGGTAAAATGTTGTTCGCTTACATGACATCATTTGTCATAAATGTAATACTGCTATAATTAACAGTACACTATTATCGTTATCAAGACTTTACCAGACAGTGGTTAGCTGCAGGTTTAAAGCAGCTCATCATGAACTTTTATTGACTCGGCATCAATTAGATCAATTTTGAGCTTAAGATCAGTCCTACAGAGTTTAATGCTCTTAAAAGTAAGCATCAATCAATATTTAAGTTTTAAATGCTGTCATAGAAATAAGAAATAATACTGACTGGATTTTTTCCTCTTTGAAAAACAATATAAACATGATTTAACATTTTCAATTTGTTTCGGCTAATATTCCATTTCCCTTAATTATGTTTATTTTATTTTTATTTTTATTTATTTATTTATTTTTTTTTTGTCTTCTACATAAAAAAGAAAAGAAAAACCCAGAGAGAGAGAGAGAGAGAGAGAGAGAGAGAGAGAGAGAGAGAGAGAGAGAGAGAGAACTTTTATCTCGATGCCAATTCTGATAATTTTTTAAAATTTTCAAGAGTGTAGTGTCAAATTATCAAATGGGGCAATGTGGGTTTAACAAAACATGAAAGTGTCTCTCAACTGACTAGGATAAATACCACTCAGGTGAAACCAAATTTAAGAAAACAAAGTAAAATGGGGTAAAAAAAAAAAAAAGAGTTTCTGGTCAAAGGAAGTTTTTTTTTTAAAAAAAAAAAAAAAAATTACACTGAGACAGTCAATTCTAGAATGGTGAGAAAAATGCCAAGAAAAACCCACTGGCCTTTGGTTAGAGTAACTGACAAACTTCCTCACATTAGGATCCCTGCTGAATGAGATTCAAGCTTTATAGCCAATGAGTGTTATTGTGATCTGTTAGCAATGTGCTTCAGACCATTCTTACACAGAGGGCTTTTAACAGGTGAGCTATCACAAAGTTAGATCCAACCTTATGACTATGTATAAAGTTTGAATCATATTTTTTTCCTTACTTAAAAAAAAAAGCTTTATGTAGTAGAAACATGTTAAGCTCTTTTTCTTCAATGTTAAAAAAATAATATTGATTCTTAAACCAAACTTCTCAAGCTAAATTGGGTAAATTGATATTTAGAATGAATATTTTTTTCATTAACCAGCAGCCAAGAGACAAAATGAAATCATCTTTAAAAAAAAAATTGACACATCAATTGAGTCAATTGGAATAGAGTTTGACAACACATCTAAAATAAATCATTGAGATTTCTAATTTGAACTGATGTTAATTTTATACAGTCTGAAAAAATGGCACTGCAGGCATAGAAAAAAAAAAAGGTTCAATGACCTAAAAAGTTGGAAATAGATATAACTAAAGTTTAATTAAAATCAATACACAGGCATTAAATTTGAGTGGCAAAGCCATTCTAACCTAAGATGCAAATACTAAAACCATTCTCATATAAGTCATTCAAAAACATCTTTGCTATCAGCAATGTAGACATTTAATTCAACAGCTGTGAGAAGATAAAGGATGAAAAATATACACTTAATCTCGTTATCGCGAACTCTTCATGGAAATGGAAAAAGTTAGACTTATCCAAAGTTGGAGATAAATGGAGTTAAGAAAGTGAGCAGATATCAAAACCAAGGTGGGGTATTTGAACATTTTGTAAATTTATTTTTTGCTGACCATAAGTTACTTCATATTGCTTCTATTTCCAACATTTCTTTTACATATAACTGTTTTATGCATAGATTTCATTCCTCAAGATTTGAAAATTTTGCAATTTTGTAAAACTCATTATTTGCCAACAATCAAACCATACTACTTTTGTATCTATTCCATTTTTTGGTATGGATACTATAATCACCCCAATACTTCCGGTTTGTGAGTAAAATGGTTTAATCCATCACCAGTGATGTTTGGCTTTGAAGTAATTAAACCTATGCCTAATTCTCTATATAAAGTCTATGAGGGGACAAGAATTCAGTTTCAAATCGTTGTCAGGATACAAATGCGACAAACTCCTGACTGTAGTTTTATTATTTTTTGCAGTTTATCAAATTAAAAGAAACAACAAATTTTAGTTTGAGATAACAAACATCTGTTTCATTAAGTATTCTTTCATGGGATCTAAAAAAATGTTTCACTGAAAATTCAGTTGTGTGTGTGGTTTCATTCTTTTTATTTTATTTATTTATTTATTTTTTTTTTTTCTTGGTACACTTAGAGGATGGAAGTTGACTAGCAATACACAAAGATAGGTGGCAGCAGCAAAAGCATTATCACAGGCAGTTATACTATTGGAATTCTCAATGTTAGAGAAAAAAGAGAGCCAAGAAACATTCTATATAGAAGTTCTCTTTGGATTAAAATATATTGAAACATAAAAAAGAAAAAAATAACAGAACACTGGTCTAAACTGACAGGTGGTCGGTCACCATACAGAGGTTATTTTTACTCAAATATAAAGCCATTGGGCAAACTGGTCTTGATGGGCAAGTGGTTTTTATATACATGTGGTAGTAAACGAAAATTATTGTACACAAATGTGTATTATTTAAAAAAGGCAATGATGCCCAAACACCTTAGAGTGAAAAAGTCTCTAAGATCACTTCCAAAATAAGGTTGCCATTTTTTTCTAGTTTTCCTCAACCATCCAAGTACTGACCGATTTTATATGTGAACAAAATCTCCAATGGGACACTCAAAACATCCTCTATGACTAAATAGTCTCAAGGTAAGCAGTATATCATAGAAACAAATTATGTACATCTCATTAAAATGCATCTGTTACCTCGTTCTACCTCAACAGTTGCATGTGATTTTGTTTTTAAAAATTCGTAATACATGTATTTTAATTTTCATCATCTCGACTACAATTAACTTTGCTAACAAATATAACATTTATTAATCGCCTTTGATACTGCAAGCTGTGTACAGTCAATAAAAATTCCTAACTGCGCATGCATGAAGTAATTGATAACTAATGCATACTTAGAGTTGAGTTGAGTTGAGTAATGGTGTTTAACGTCCCAGTCAAGAATATTTCACTTAGATTGAGGCGCTGCCAGATATAGGCAAAAGTGCAAAAATTTTGCCTGTGCGTTTCGCTGATGGCATTATACAGCATGGTTCTTTATTGTGCCACGCCTACCGTGACACGGAACCTCATTTTTTTTTTAAGTTCCCATCCTAAAAAAATGTGACTTTCATTTCATAATGCCTAATGCTTGGCAAAAGAACAGTCACTACCCACATCCAAGTCTTGGGTCAGACCCGGTCGGGGTTCAAACCCACAACCTCCCACTTATGGAGCGAGCACTCTACCAACTGAGCTACTGCAGTGGTAATATATACTTAGAGAAATAATTTTTAAAAATAGTAATAATATTAATAGCCCAAGTGATTCAATCTAGTCACTGAGAAGCACTGACTGATTCTTAAGCTGGCCACTTTATATACCACACAACCACTAAGCAAGCAAGTCAAAACCTCAGCCTATGGCCTACTCCTGTCATTTTCTCTCTATATGTGATTTGAACCTAAATTATAAAAGTCACTGTTATTTATTAAGTCTACATTTATTCCCTCCTTTAACTCTTGAACCAGCCAGGCATTCCCTTCTATCCCATTTTCCTGACGAAGTGTTATTTGAACATTAAGACCATTCATAATAAAAAGGCACTTTGATTCATGCACTGGCACTTTAGACAACACAACCACCAAGCCAATCGAAGGCCCCACCCATTTAGCCAAGAAGATAAGACTTTTAATGAAAGGTAACCAATCCAATATTTGTCAGTAACCAATCTTTATCATTTTCGTTGACTGAAGCCATGTAAAACTAAATGTTAGGTTCAAAGACCTTCCATGCAGTCCAGATAGGGTTTGAATCATGACCCTGAAACCATGAGTCTGCAAGCTTAACCACTAAGCCTATTAGTTTATGTTGTTTATGGAAATGATTATGGTGTTTATGCCTCAGTCAAGATTCTTTCATTTATACCAAGGCAGACAGTTCTGGAATGATCGAGAAAACCAGAGTACCCAGAAAAAAACCACTGATCTTAAAAACTTTCTCACACTAGGATCTGTCAAAGCAGGTTACCAATCTAGATAGTGAGAGATATTGTGAACCCTAAATGTGCACCCCACTTTAGACCACTTGGCCACCGAGGCCCCTTTAAGTAAGTATTTTGTGGTGACATGTCAGAAATGAACTGTAAAATACACTCTATAACAATGCACTCTCTTGTTTTGAAGTAGCCTAAAGATCTCACAATAGGTAAACAATTTCATGATCAGTTCTTCAAATAATTAGATAAAGATTTTAAAACAAATAAACATAATAAAAAGAATTAATAATTCATCAGTGTATAGATTTAATTTTTTTCTTCTTAAACATCTCAAAATAGAAGATTTTATAATTCATTTTTATGGATTTATTTGATTCTATCACTACTTATTGCATTAGAGGGTTTTTCCAATGAGAACTCTTTAGTGAAGAAGGTACTTCAAACACATTCAAGAGATTCCATACTTAATAGCATAGATGAAAAATAAACATTAATTTGCACTAATCCATTTTCTCAGTAAGGAATGTTACAAGCATATTGTTCTGTATGAGATGAATTATTGATTATTTTTTAATGAATTATTTGATAATTCAAAACAAACAGTGTTCTAGCATAAAAACTGACATTTGGCTTTGAAAAAAATTCCTGGGCCTCATTCAACAGATACATCCAGTGTGAAATATCCATCTAAAATCAGAACCCCCCCCCAACCCAACACACACACATGCACACACCCCTGTCAAAAGATTCCTTCTTTCCTTTATATCAAAATTGTCGATTCTGGGTTGGTAGAGGAACTGGAGTGCCTGGAGTAAAACTATATACTTTTTGCAAGGAAACTAACAAGCTTCTGAGTTCTGGCCAAGTGGGATTCAAACCTAGGCAATGAGAGGACCTGTGATTTGTAAGCATGCACTTTAGACTACTCAGCCACCCAGGTCCCACAATCAGTGAGTAAAACCCCTTTTTTCCATTTTTTTTTATAGAAATTCTAGGTTTTTTGTTTTTCTGCACATCATTTGTCAACCACATACCAATATGATTGGTAACGTGATCAGAAAACATGGGTATAGTCATAATCTAATGACTTAGATAATACTCAATATGCAATTTTTTTATTTACGCACAAAATTTCAACTTTAGTGGTATAAACTTCACAACATGGCTGACATGTAGTGACCCTTTTGTTTCTAGATACATAATGTTTACATTTGTTTATAACTTTTAGTAATTTAATTAGAGAAAAAAAAAAAAAAAAAATTATAATAACTTATAAAAACTTCCCAAGCACATCGAACAATCAAAACTGATACAAAATCTTCAACAACCTCCAAATTGCCATAATGGTGACTCAAACAAGAAAAAGTGAATACCACCTGGATGCCCAAATGCTGATAATAACCGATTTCACATACATTTTAAGTTTGCAGACTCACGGGCAAAAAAAAAAAAACCCAAGCATTCAATTTGCAACTCTCATATAAAACTAGAGTTACTTGTTTTACCAAATTTATTCAGATCATAAAGTATGACTCATTTTCAAAACAAATTAACTTACAACAATCGACATCCATCAAGGGGCATTGATAATTTCTCGTAACTGATAATAACAATCATTTTTTACTGTCAAATAGGGTCTGTTGTTCTTATCTGAATTGTTTGATGTTATATTCAGACATTGAAATGTTCTCCGTAATTTGATCTCACAGCATAATGTTGTCTGCTTCAACTTAAGATCAAATGTCCCTAAGCATTATTTTATTTTATTTTATTATTTTTTTAACAACAACAATTGTTTGCGTGATAGGAAATTGCACTGCTTGCAGAATAAGACTTTCAAGGCTTAGAGTCAGAATACCCAGGTAAATCGAACACCTTTACACACACTAAACAGACCTATCGAATTTCTAAAAAACAATTACATTCTCAAATTCAAAGAAACAATTTACAAATACACAAACACAATTTTAAGCCATACAAAAGATGCTGACTCATGGTAAACCTTGGATAACCTTCATCTATTACCAAACAATTCAACTTCAAACAATAATTAAAATCCTTTACCAGACAAAATGACCCAATGGAACTAAACATTATAATAGGCAATTACTTTTCAATGGAGCAAACACGAGCAGTCTGTGGACAGAATCAACGTTTTCCCAATATACTTCTGTTAAATCTGATAAACAGATAATTCATATATATGTAATACCTACATAGAAAAATTTATTGCCTTATTGACTGTATTATTCAATGCATGAGAGACGGTACAATAGTCAATGACTGTTAAACGATGTTAAGCGACTAATCAAGCATTACCACATTGATTATATGCCAAATATAAGAAAAATTTCTAACTCTCTTAGCATGGATTTTGCTATCTAAGAAAAATAATTTTAAAAAAAAAAAAAGGGAAAAGTAAAAGAAAATGTCTGAGTTATCGATCCAAATTTCTTCAATGCGGCGATAATTCTATTATCTTTTATTTGTCCCTTGATAGTAATTAACAAGACGCGTTTCAATTTCCGCATTCTGGACTTGTATTACCCTAGTTAAGATATTGACGTTCATGTTTTCGAAACATGAGGCTCGTGAATGTGTTATGTGTTTTTTATTAATGGTATTACTTTCATTTATGGTACTACTTGTTAAACTTATGGTGCAAAGAAGTCATTTAAACAGAATTGTAAAAACGGTTTTTAAGACTCCATCTTTTTTTTTATTTGTTAAGAGGATTTGTATTTTTTAAAAAAGTTTATGTGAGCATCAAAGAAAATGACATTGCACTGAATAAGAAACTGACAAAATTTAACTTCATTTGTTTTATCAGAGATGTGTATTTGGCCTAAGAATAAAATATTCAATTCAGTAGGTGCAATGCATAATAAACAACAGAATTGAGAAATTTTCCGGAAGGAAAATAATCAATGACTTAAATAAATAAATAAATAAATAAATAAATAAATAAAATAATAATCATCATCATCATCATCATCATCATCACCACCACCACCACTACAATAAGAATAATAATAATAATAATAAAAACAAAACAAAAAAGATAAAAACACAAACAAAAAAACAGTATTGAGAGAAAACAGGAGCAAAATTCTAGCAAGAAAAACCAACATACTCTATCCTTGAAACAAAAAACCATAATGCTTTTTAGTACCAGATTGGGAATTAACCAATAAAATCATGTTCTTATTATGTATTCATCAATCCTAAGAGATTGATATTTTTTATGACTGGGTGAAGTTAGTTATTAGATTATTCGAGAGATAAATCAAGTCATGAAAATCAATGGGATTCGAACTAAAAATATCCTCCAACCATATTGGTCAGCAATTTGGGAAAACGCTACTGAAGCCTCGCAAAACTTCCATACTGGGACCTTTAATATTCAATCATATTTTACCAGTACCTAAGACATTGCAATAAATGACCACTTAAAGTTCCAAAAGGGGCTGTACTAACCAGTTTTTTAGTTTACAATTGCAAGTATCAACCATCAACAAATGCATCCTCCAACAAAAAAGAGTTCCAACACAGAAAATTTTCAACTGAATGGTCCTTTATATTGGTAATTCTCCATTCATTCTTTGAGACAATAAGCTTTTTTTTTTTTTTTTTTTTTTTTTTCTTAAGTTTGCAAATACAAGTATCAAACATAAACAAATATATCCTCCAACAAAAAAGAGTTCCACTAAAAAACTTGACAACAGGACTGGTCCTCTTTCTTTGAAATAACAACAGTATTTCTTGGTTTATTCTTTGGTAAAATAAAGCATGTTTTTAAATTTTTAAGCTTGTTTATTTATTGAATCACTTATTGTAAAACAAAAGTTGAATGGTTGAAGTCCTTTTTGGTATAGTTCTACAAGAATTCCACAGATTAAAATGTCTAAGCTGGTTAGTTTTTGATCAAGTAGAAAATACATTAACATAAACTTTCACATTTTGACATGCCACTGCGTATGACGACACCAGAAAAGTAACACCCAAGTCTCGCCTTATGCCAGGCTTCGACAATAACCACACCTCTGAACATTTACACAAATCCCTATCAAAGCTGCAAATAGCCGCAATAACACTGATGCAGCTATAAAAAATAACTCACTCACTATAACCCCTATCAAAAGTCTGGAATATTTACATTTCAATGCATTTGTAAAAAAGTAAATAAATAAACAAATAAATTTTTAAAAAATTAACTTAAATTAAAATAAATTTGCCAGATTCAAGTTAAGGAAAATCTTAATTAAGGAATGATTGTGAAACTGAGGCCAGAGAGAGAGAGAGAGAGAGAGAGAGAGAGAGAGAGAGAGAGAGAGAGAGAGAGAGAGAGAGAGAGAGAGAGAGAGAGAGAGCAGTGAAGACCATTATGAGCCAACAACAGTCATAAGGAGTCACCGTTGACACCTTATATATGTGCAGAAGGGGAGTGAAGTAATGACTCTTTATGCCCAAGTCAAGATTTAATCATTTATATTCAAATGGTCAGTTCTAGGATGGATGAAGGAAAACTGGAATGTCTGCACTGACAAATCCATCAACCTCTAACAAACTAACTAGGATCTACCCGAGTAAAGAAAATAGGTCAAGATTTTGTTGAAGTAAATTATAAACCTTTTTACATAGAATTGGCACTCTCTCTTTCTCTCTCTCTCCTCTCTCAACCTTTTTACATAGAATTGGCACTCTCCTCTTTCTCTCTCTCTATCTCCTCTCTCATTCTTTTTATATAGAATTGGCAGTGATTCTCTCTCTCTCTCTCAACCTTTTTACATAGAATTGGCAGTCTCTCTCTCTCTCTCTCTCTCTCTCTCTCTCTCTCTCTTCTCTCTCTCTCTCTCATGCTCTCTCTCTCATTTTTTGAAAAAAAAAATTATTTGCAAAATATATCATATGACTTTCTTTTCAAATAAAAATATAATTTTTGATAAAAGATATAGAAAAAAAAAATACAGTCGAATCTCGTTAATTCGAAATCGGTTAAATCGAAATTTCACTTAAATCGAAATGATTTAAACGGTCCTGTCGGATCGCTATGTATTTCTATGCAAATTTGTGTGTTTAAATCGAAATACCAAAATTCCAAATTTTGCTTAAATCGAAGTAAATTTTAAGTCCAGATAACAAAATATAATGAAAATTCCAACGTTAAAATCGAAATATACTTTCCTTGTTTAGCGTAGTTTGGATTTGTTTAAACAACAAGTTGAAACTAAGCGGCAAAATAAAAAAAAAACAATTACATGTCCATAAAAATATTTTATCTTAAAAATGTTGATTTATACCTGAAATAATTAATCCGTCTCTTGTTTAAGAAGTGTCGGTTTACTTTGAAGATTTATATCAGACTCAAAATACACATGAAAAAGGAGCCTGCCCGATGATAGTCAGTGTTTAACAAATTTCAATGAAACCTTGTAGCTTTCAGTGAAGTTTCCGATTTGCTTATTTTATTGTGCAAAAAATTATTTTTAATTTTTAATGTTTAATTTAATCTTAATCGTAAATTTTTCAGTGTCAATTGTAAGCATTATAATACGTAACAGCATATACGTGACGTCAATAGAGGAAGGCTTTACTTTAAGAGTAAACTCCCGTTTCTGATTGTCAGTGATCAAAATGGTTAATTTGAAATTCGGATAAATCGAAATTTTTCTTCTGACCCCTTCAATTTCTAATTTACGAGAGTCAACTGTACATACAGGGTATTTAACAAATAAAACCAATTTGGTAAGATTTATTCATATTTTTATTCGTATAATATTATGATATTATTGCCCCATTTTCATTGACATTTTTAACACTATTTATTTGCTCAAGATCAGTATAAATCACACCTCCTGAATGCACATGTCAAACGCTTTGCAGGGAAAATACAAGTCAATAGCGCATATGTCAAATGCTTTGCAGGGAAAATACAAGTCAATAACAATTACATTGATATTACAACTGCAATAAACGTATTAAAAACCCTGGAGATATTTACGGAGAAATGGAAATAATTGGTGTTGTAATTCCATTATAAAAAAATCCTAACAATCTGTGCAAAAATAGAAAATAAAGCTAATTGACTTTCCGATAGTTTAAACGCTCCTTTTTAATGTAAACAACTTTATTACATGTAAAGATTAAACCACTAAATCTCGCAAATAGGGGCAGTTATGAAATTATTTATCTTTTTCATTTTTATTTTCTTTTCATTTTCTTACTTCTGTATTTGTGTATCTATCTATCTATTTATCTATGTGTCTATCTGTCTATCTATCTATCCTCTATCTATCTATCTATCTATATATCTGTCTGTCTGTCTATCTATGTATCCATCTATCCATCTATCTATCTATTTATCTATCTATCTATCTATCCTTCATTCATTAATTCATTTATTATTATTATTATTATTATCATCATCATCATCACCATTATTATTATTATTATTATTATTATTATTATTATTATTATTAATGCAGACAAATGTCACTGGTCATCAGGTCCCGAGTAGACCAAATATAACCTAGTCAAACAGGACCACGAGTCTCCGAGGAACGGGTGATACAAAACAACTGGATCGCTAAGCATGAAGGGAGAGACTTGATTCTTGACTGGACAGCCAGGCCTCACTCTTGAAAAGGAATACCCAGTAATCAACGGCCTGGATATTCTATGGTGGTGATGATGATGATGATAATGGTGGTGGTGGTGGTGGTGGTGGTGGTGGTGGTGGTGGTGGTAATTATTATCATTATTACTTAATAAACCTCTGGAAAACTGATGTTTATTAAGTACATTTCCAGCACTGTTTAAACCGCTTTTAAATTTCTATCCAACAGGTTTTTCTTTGTTTAAGCATCCAGCTATAATTAACCTGCTATATTGTAAAAGATTTTAACTAATACATACCATCAATCGAGATTAATTATAATGCTGGTTTTATATTAAACCTCAATGCCAGAATCACGCAACCCATAAAAGCCGTTTTACAATCATGAACTTAACTATATGAGTGAGATGCGGGTAGTAAAGTCGTGAGCTCAATTATTCTGCGGAAAAAAGATTATAATGATTATTTCTCCTTTGAAGCAATAATTTATTCTGTATGTGTCTGCTTCAATATAAATCTAAAATGATCTACTAATAACAAAAGTTTATATAAATATTTCAATATACTTTTTCCTTTCACCTTAAAGCCACAGACAATGTATGCAGTGTTATTGCACGTCTGAAAGATTTTATTAAAAAACAAGCATTGTTTAAGAAATAGCTAAGGTTGTCTGGAAAAAACAGTAGAGCTTGTCTGAACATCTAGTTCATCAAGGTACTGGAAACTTCATTTGTATATATATATATATATATATATATATATATATATATATATATATATATATATATATATATATATATATATAAACCAACCTTACTCAACAAAAAATGTTTACACTTGACACTGTGTCCAGATATGAAAGATCTTAGTATCCCCGTGTGATTGGCTCAGTGGTAGAGTATATACTCAAGAGGGGGAGGTAGTGGGTCTGAAAGACAAAATTGAACATACTGCTTCCTCATCCGGCAATTGGCATTAGGAGTACAGAATACTCACTGTGGTTAACTGCGGTTAACCGTGGCTAACCCGGTGTCAGGATAATGTTACTAGAGAAGTGGTTGTAATAATAATCAATATCACACACACACACATACTCTTGTTCTTACTAGATTAATTCTTGAAAATTAATAGAACTTGCTCTCATCACAAATAGCTAAAAAATTTTCCTGACGCACATTACAACCGACCACCATATTCGTGACAAAACAACAAAATATATCTAACCATCATAGTAAGGATCTTTGAGAATGCCAAAGAGAGCACTTAAACGATCTTGCAACCTGCATACAAAAAAAATGCTCTTCTAAACATTCTCCCCTGAGCGATTTAATCATCTCGTCCTTATACTCAAAGCTGAATTAATCAAACCAAGTCTAGCGCCACAAGTGTTTATTCATTGTACCTGATCTGTCCTATAAGAATTACAATTTTTTGGCATTTCTGATTTTGAATCATATATTTTGAACATTTTGTTGGAGATTAATAAGCATGAAAAGAAATCATTTTAAATTTTCTAAATATTTTTGTTAAATATTAAATGATATAGATTATTTATATCAGATATAACATAGTATTTTTTATCAATATCAGATATGAAATAATATACATATTACGAAATGAAAATAAGAATCGTCCATTTGTCAGATAATTCCAGAAAAACAGTGATGATAGTGATGTCTGTAAGAAATCTAAAGGCTGTACTTGCTGGAAAGCTAAAAAAATATAAAGTTAACACTAAAAGATGGAAGGAAGGAGATTAAAAGGAAATGTTTTTGGAAATTAAATTTGTCGAGGTTATAAAATCAAGGTAATAAAGAAATAGATATTTATTAAGTTTATGAAAAGAAAATTTGAGTTTTTTACTTCCCCCCCCACCCCACCCCAGTCACACCTCTGGATCTTGAACCTTAATCACAAAACTATTCCATGATTTTAAGATTTTAAGAATTTAAAAAAAATCAATTAAATATTATGTCAAATGACACTGCCAAAAAACAATACATGTATTTTAACATAACTTACAGACTTTCAAAGTTTTATCACACTGGTGCAAGGGAAAACTTAAAATGGCATTATTATAACACTGGGCTGACTAGTCAACCCTAGCTTCAAATTACAGAAAAAAGCCATTATTTAAAAATTTCATTTTTAAAAAAATCCATTCAGAAAATGCAGCATCTTTAGCAGAAAATAAAATTGTAGGATTGTAGCAATGATGTTTAATGCCCAAATCAAGATTCGTTCACTTATATCAAGGAATAGTGGAGAAAACATGAGTACCCAAAAATAAAAGAGACTTGAATTAAATTTATTTCTTGATTTTATTTCAATAAAGAAACATTGTTCTATCAACAAATTAATAAGAAATTGCTATTTACATTTCATTCCCGTTAGAAAATTAAAATTTTTGGTGTTAATTTTCTTATGAAACAGAGTTATTTCATTCCTGTCAGAAATTGAAGTTTTTTTGGTGTTAATTTCCTTATGAATATCGAGTTAAGCAAGATCACGGAATGTTAACATTAGAAAAAGTGTTATTCTTTGGAGACACCAGACAGACACTTAATTAGTGACTATTCCACACATATAATTAATTTATAGAATAAAACTAATCCCAAATGCATTAGCTAATTCTGGTTTTTTTCAAAAATCAGAATGACTGTCACATTCAAAACAGCAATCACATTTCAGAAGACTTGTTGTCACTATCCCATTCGTTCAGAGGTAGAGCCAATTTTTCATTAACGATCATCGACCTTGGAATAAATTGCAGATTTGACAAGAACTCGATAAAGAGGAAGCTTACTTTTTGAGAGGGCCAATGTAATAATCATGAAATGCAATGAAAAGTGACAATCACAGGTCAAAGTTCACAAGATGCTAATAGAGTGGTCTAACATAAAAAGCAGTCAACATTTTTCTGTAAGAACATCTGAAAAACTGGACTTTGATTTATAAAGTTATAACAAAACTCATTTATTTTAAGAAAATCTTTACTTATTTAGCTAAACTCTATTTTTTTTTCTTCTTCTTCTTTTTCTTCTTTATTTATTTACTGATTGAACGAGTTTTTATGTCTCATTTTTATTATTTGTTCATTTATATTTTGAAGTCTTCAGTTAATATTAGGAGGTCGTGGGTTCGAACCCTGACGTAGTCTGACCGAGACTTGAAAGTGGGTAGTGGCAGTTCTTTTGCCAGGCAATTGGCATTACAAAATGAAAGTCATGGTTCTTTCAAATGGAAACTTAAAATAAATGAGGTCCCGTGTCACAGTAGGGCTGGCACGATGAAGAACCCTGCTGTATAATGCCATCAGCGCAATATCAGTGACATCTTGATATAAGTAAAATATTCTTGACTGGGACGTTAAACACCATAACTCAACTCTTCAGTTAATATAAGTGAAAAGACTGTAATGAGTTTTTTTTTCCAGTGTGCCAAGTCTACCACAATATAGACAATATTTTAAATGCATTATACTAAGGACCTGTGATTTTTATTTCTAGATGCTGAGTACTTGGCAAAGAAAGTCACTACCTATGCTGAGAGCTTGGTAAAGGAAGTCACTACCTATTTCCAAATCTTGGTCAGACCTGGTTCAGGGTTCAGACTATAGACCCTTCACATAAACAGCAAAGTTTCTTCAGCTATGTATCACAGTCTCGAGTAAAAATGTCCCTTTACTTTCTGTGCAGGTGAGCTAAAAAAACGGGCCAATAATAACAATAATATCAGTTATGAGAGAGAAAAAAATAAAATTGAAATAAAACATTTAAGATAATGAATGACACGGTTTCAAATTTTATCTGTGTCAAAAGAAACAGTTATATATTCCGGTAACAACTGTTACCACAAAGATCAATATTAACAGATATACACACAATGTATAAATGTAATTGAAAACACTGTATTATACCTGTACTAAAAACTGTGTTGGAGGTGGGAGGGGGGGTTCAGGGTCTAGTGTTATGCGGAGAATACACATGCATCTTCATGCTACTGCTAATACAAAAATTATTCAATGTCAATGTTCAGAGTTGTCAATAAACAGGGACTTGCACATTCTCTCTCTCTCTCTCTCTCTCTCTCTCTCTCTCTCTCTCTCTCAAGAAAAAAAGTGAATATGTATGAAACTAAAAATCACTGCTCCTAGAGAGAGAGAGAGAGAGAGAGAGAGAGAGAGAGAGAGAGAGAGAGAGAGAGAGAGAGAGAGAGAGTTCACAAAGGACAGTCCTAAAGCTGTACATTTTAAGGAAATGACTGTAATATTTCACATTAAATAATTCCAGAAAATACTGAAAGTTGTCTACTGCATTTCAAACAATATCTTATAGTCCTATAGTTGTTCCATTTAGAAAGGATTCACTGTAGTAGGTATTTAATTAAGTATAGATAAATGTAAACAAAACAACTGTAAAAATGCTATAAAATAATATTTCAAAGAACTATTTCATTCTGATGTTTATTCATGATTATTCAATATTGAATGTTTAATGTTCAAAGATCTTGCATTGGGGCTATGGACAATGTCAATGATGATTGCAATCACAATGAAAGTCTCTTTTAACCTCAAGAGAATTGCAGTGGGTAATATGATATTTTTCATATTTCTGCCATTAGAGAATTCACTATGTAAAGATAACCGCAGGATATACAGTCATATATAAAGTGTATGTCATTATGTCATGTTTGTTTTTAAACCTGTTGTGCTTGAATCATTTCTGACAATTAAAAACATCATTTCTGTGTGCTTGTGTAATGTCAAATCTCATAGATAGAGCTAACGATGTTACAGGTGGATGCATGTTTTGTGCTGTTGCATCAGCAATTTTTCTGCTTTTTTACAATGAGCAATAAACAAAAACACCTCACTCAATTGACCTCAGCAAATTATTTTTTTTTCTTTTATTTATTATTTGTTTTTGTTTTGTTTTGTTTTGTTTTGTTTTGTTTTGTTTTTTGTTTTGTTTTGTTTTGTTTGTTTTGTTTGTTTTGTTTGTTGTTTGTTTGTTTGTTTGTTGTTTGTTTATTTATTTATTTATTTATTTATTTTTTAATATACTTTGTATTACTATATGCTTAAGATATTGTTGAGTTTGTTGTGTATAATCTTTCTACAATGACGAACCTCATAGAGGATCTTAGTAGCTGAGTTGTCTTAAGCACTTTCTTATGGATTACAGCTGCTTCTCATAGCCTAGGTTCAAATTCCACTTTGATATGAACCTAGTGCAACAAAGTTTGTCAAATTTTAAATTGCAAAAGGTTATAGTTTTCTGAGGCAGTCCAGTATCTAGCACTTTATCTGAATTGGAGGTTACAGTGGCAGAATGTGCTTATGGATCACAATGCATCTCTCTGCCTAGGTTTAAATCCCATTCAGGGCAGATCCTAGTGTGAATATGTTTGCCATAGGTCAGTAGTTTTTCCACAGGTACTCAATTTTCCTCCAACATCCTGGAACTAACTGTTCATAATAAGTAAAAGAACCTTGACTGGGGGATTAAAGCCCATTGCTCCACTCACCCATAACTGAACAAGCTTTCCTAATACATGGGAAAAAATCTGCAATGAGGTATTAAACCTCTCAGTTTACTTTTTTTTTAATGAAAGCAAATTGGTAAACAATCATGATGACAATAACAATTTTTTTTTTTTTACATGTGGTCAACCAGGTACAACCTACTAGGCCAAGATCTTTTTCGATTTTAAGAAATTAACGTATTATAGAGTTACTTACTGCAAAACTGCCATTAACAATGACATCTATCAAAAAACATTTCCAATTTCTTTAAAGCAAAAACCCCAAATACTTCATGTATATTTCCAGTTCCTTCACTAATGATGTAATTAGCTAATCAAGGAAATATGTACTCGTGTGATTTCAAACACACAGGCTAAAAACATGAACTAATCAGCGAGACGTGTACCCATGCTACATTGTTTAATTCAGAAGCTGATGTGCTTAAATCCTATAAGTGACACGACATGTTTTCATGTGATGTCAATTTCTGGGTTGACAAACTAAGAACTTATTAACAGAACTTGTAATCATGTAACATCAATCAAAGAGGTTAGCAAACTTTAAAGCAGTAAGCTAGATTTCATTGTACTTGATCATGTGATTACAAATGCATTGGCTACCAAGGTTAAACTATACTTGTTTTCATGTGATGTCAAACATCCATTGACATCACATGATTTTAAAGTAATCAGCAAGATTTGTACACAGAGGTTAGCAAACTCAAACTAGTCAGTAAGATTTCATTTTATGACATCAAGATTAACATGATGTCAAACAGAGAAGCTGACATCTTTAACTTATCATCCATACTTAGTTTACTAATCTGATTTCAAAAAGAGGATGACAAACTTAAAGTAGCTAGACATTGATGTGAAACGCAGAGGTTAGCAATCTTTAAATTTATCTGTAATTCTTGTACATCTGTAATGTCAAACATAGAGGTTAACAATTTTTAAACTTATCAATAATTCTTGTACATCTGTAATGTTAAACACAGAGGTTAGAAATCTTTAAAATTATTGGTAATTCTTTTACGTCTGTAATGTCAAACACAGAGGTTAGCAATCTTTAAATTTATTGGTAATTCTTGTACATCTGTAATGTCAAACATAGAGGTTGGCAATCTTTAAAATTATTGGTAATTTTTGTCAACTGCAATGTCAAACACAGAGGTTAGCAACCTTTAAATTAATTGTTAATTCTTGTACGTCTGTAATGTCAAACACAGAAGTTAGCAATCTTTAAAATTATCAGTAGTTCTTGTACATCTGTAATGTCAAACACAGAGGTTAGCAATCTTCAAACTTATCGGTAATTCTTGTACATCTTTAATGTCAAACACAGAGGTTAGCATTCTTTAAACTTATTGTTAATTCTTGTACGTCTGTAATGTCAAACACAGAGGTTAGCAATCTTTAAAATTATCAGTAGTTCTTGTACATCTGTAATGTCAAACACAGAGGTTAGCAATCTTTAAACTTATTGGTAATTCTTGTACATCTGTAATGTCAAACACAGAGGTTAGTAATCTTTAAACTTATCAGTAATTCTTGTACATCTGTAATGTCAAACACAGAGGTTAGCAATCTTTAAAATTATAGGTAATTCTTGTACGTCTGTAATGTCAAACACAGAGGTTAACAATCTTTAAATTTATTGGTAATTCTTGTACATCTGTAATGTCAAACACAGAGGTTAGCAATTTTTACACTTATCGGTAATTCTTGTACATCTGTAATGTCAAACACAGAGGTTAGTAATCTTTAAACTTATCGGTAATTCTTGTACATCTGTAATGTCAACACAGAGGTTAGAAATCTTTAAATTTATTGGTAATTCTTGTACATCTGTAATGTCAAACATAGAGGTTAGCAATCTTTAAACTTATCGATAATTTTTGTACATCTGTTATGTCAAACACAGACGTTAGAAATCTTTAAAATTATCGGTAATTCCTGTATGTCTGTAATGTCAAACACAGAGGTTAGCAATCTTTAAACTTATTGTTAATTCTTGTACGTCTGTAAGGTCAAACACAGGTTAGCAATCTTTAAACTTATTGGTAATTCTTGTATTTCTGTAAGGTCAAACACAGGGGTTGACAAGATTGAAAAAAATCAAAGAGATTTGTACTCGTGTAATAACAAACAAAGGTTGTCAAACTAAAACTAATCAACAAGATTTCATCGCACTTGATCATGTGATTTCAAACGCAGAGGCTGACAAGCTAAAACTAATCAACACGACTTGTAGTCCAAACAAGCACCTACAAGATTGATCATTATCTGTTAAACGTTTCCTAATATTATGACATTTATAGAAAAACACGTACACTTCATTAATTTGCTAATCTCTGAGAGGAAATTGAAATTGACAACATGATATTCTGATTCAGCATGTTTATTGCAGTGCCTATATATTTTCCATGTTCAAATTAGAGCTAAGGTGTGGGGGAAAAAGGTGTCATTTTTACAGAATACTATGTATAAACCACTGAAAGGTGGGAGAAAATGTGTTACTTTCACAGAATACTATCTAGAAACCATTAAAAAAAAATGATTGAAATGGTCAAGGAGATGTTTTTTAACATTTTTATGATCAATAAAAATGTGAATGACCTTTTTTTAAGGGAAAAAAAACAATAACAACAACTTAAACAAGAGGCCAATGGGCCTTAACGCTCACCTGAAGATATGTCCAATTTTGTTTGCAAAGTGCAATAGACAATATATTAAGTACAGAAACTTTAAAATTTTCTCAAGTTAAGAACTCCCACAAAACTTAATCAGAAATATATCCACTCACATTTCATTTATAAGTAGCTTATATAATATGCATAAAGTAACTGTATTGTTAATTGTAATGAATAATTTCGAAATCATTTATCAATTTCAGTATAATTATGCAGCTATGTCCTTGACCTTTGAACATAAATGAACTCAAATCATATATGATTATCATGTCAATACCTACAATATTCTAATATACATGCCTATGCATAAAATTCATAGCTTTCAAGATAATTAATAATTTCTGTATTCCTGTTGATATGACCTTGAACCATATATCAAAATGACTGCCTTGTCAATACCTACAACATTCTTATATACATACCTATACAAAAAGTTAATAGTTTTCAAGATAATTAGCAATTAAAGGCTTCTTTTGCAGCTGTGACCTTGACCTTTCAACATATGACCTTGAACCATATATCAAAATGATCATCATGCCAATACCTCCAATATTCTAATATACATGCCTATACAAAAAGTTAATAGTTTTCAAGATAATAAGCAATTTATGTCTCTTCTGCAGCTGTGACCTTGACCTTTCAACATAAGACCTTGATCCATATATCAAAATGATTGTTGTTGCAATAACTACAATATTCTAATATACATGCCTATACAAAAAGTTAACAGTTTTCAGGATAATTAATAATTTAAGGCTTCCTTTGCAGCTGTGACCTTGACCTTTTAACATATGACCTTGAACCATATATAAAAATGATCATTGTCGCAATACCTACAACATTCTAATATACATGCCTATACAAAAACGTAATAGTTTTCAAGATAATTAGCAATTGAAGTCTTCTTTTGCAGCTGTGACCTTGAACTTTCAACATATGACCTTGAACCATATACCAAAATGATTGTCATGTCAATACCTACAATATTCTAATATACATGCCTACACAAAAAGTTAATAGTTTTCAAGATAATTAGCAATTTATGTCTCTTCTGCAGCTGTGACCTTGACCTTTCAACATATGACCTTGAACCATATATCAAAATGATCATTGTCACAATACCTACAACATTCTAATATACATGCCTATACAAAAACGTAATAGTTTTCAAGATAATTAGCAATTGAAGTCTTCTTTGCAGCTGTGACCTTGAACTTTCAACATATGACCTTGAACCATATACCAAAATGATTGTCATGTCAATACCTACAATATTCTAATATACATGCCTATACAAAAAGTTAATAGTTTTTAAGATAATTAGCAATTTAAGTTTTCTTTTGCAGCTGTGACCTTGAACTTTCAACATATGACCTTGAACCATATATCAAAATGATCATCAAGTCAATACCTACAATATTCTAATATACATGCACATACAAAAAGTTAATAGTTTTCAAGAAAATTAGCAATTTCAGTCTTCTTTTGCAGCCATGACCTTGACCTTTCAACATATGACCTTGAATCATATATCAAAATGATCATCATGTCAATACCTACAATATTCTAATATACATGCCTATACAAAAGTTAATAGTTTTCAAGATATATTGACAAATACATAATTTTTAGCAATTTCCCCACTCAGCACCTTACCATTTCCCCATTTTGAGCCCCATGGCTACCATTTGTGCAAATCTGAAACTAGATGACCTAAGGATGTTATATATGAAATAAGGTATATCTCTTGTAGATTCAGAGGAGAAGATTTTTAAAGTTTTTCACTATTTCCCCCCTTATGGGGCCCCAAGGGGACATAACTCCTTCATTTGTGCAAATCTGAGAGGGCTTTACCCAGGCATGATGGTTACCAAGTTTCATTAAATTTGGCCCAGTGGTTTTTGAGGAGAAGATTAAAATGTAAAAAGTTTACGCACGACGGACGACGGACGACGGACGACGCACGACGGACGAAGATGGATAGCAATAGCTCATATGAGCTTTCAGCTCAGGTGAGCTAAAAACCCTAATAGCACACACAATCTACAAAGAATAACATGGCTATTAATAAAAATCTTCTTTGCTAAATTTCATTAGAATTATAATGAATTTGGGACTTGAGCAATTATCAAAGTGAGTTTTTTTTTTTTTTTTTTTTTTTTTTTTTTTTTTTTTTTTTTTTTTTAATAATTATTATTATTATTAGCATTTTTTTGTAATTCTCAGTATTGGGTTAAGCCAGCATGAGAAATAAAAGGCAATAATTCAATGTTCAAGTGAAAGATTTTAAATATTTGCTGGAATTCACTTTACATATAATTTCATTGAAAAAAAAATTGCTGTTGCATTTTCAAAACTTATTAACTCCTCTTTATTCAGGGAAGTTTTACTGTGAATTTATATTATTATATAATTCCAACACTTACAATGAATATTGAGAAAGCATATGCACTCCTACACTTATTTTGTATATTAAAGTATTTGTGAGGTTGGTTGCATATAATTTTCAATTGTCATATCAATGTAGTATTTTAGCTATTTCACAATAATTTATATTTTCTTATTTATCCCAATTAGGATTAAAAACTTTACAGGTATGGTGACATTGCTATTTATACTGCTAATTCACTTTCCAATATTGCCAAAAATTCACATCACGGACATCTGGGTCCATTATACTGGCACACAGCCAATCGGCCTAGAGGCAAAGGATAAGTCAAAAACTCAACTCAAGGTTGAGTCAACACAACTGAGTCAATTTGAGTAAGAACACTTATTCTATAACCACTTTGGAGTCTTCTTTTTCAGAATTTGGAGGGAGAGGAGGGGGAGAGAGAGAGAGAGAGAGAGAGAACACTTGAACACTTGATAAATTGACAACAACGAAAGTTTTGTCCTGTGCATATTGGCTATGGTTTGATATTAATCTGTTTGAGCTTCAAGAGAATCTTGCATTATGCTTTAATCACTTGGCCACTGATCAGAATTTGAAAGAAAATCATTAAAATTTAAAACTAAAATAAAGGACTTACCCTATGCATATTAGCCATGGTTTGATATGAACTTGTTCGAGCTCCAAGAGAATCCTGTAATGTTGTTGCAGCGGTCGGAGATGGTTGAACATGTTCCGTCACTACCCTCCTCTCAGCAGGTCGCTCAAACCTGAAAAATTTCAAAAATCCAAAACATGATGAGCATAGCGACTCTGGACATTCTTCAGAATTCAGTAATTTTACTCCAGCCATTTTGATATCACACTAATATCACCATCAAATGATACACATCTGTAGCAAAAACCTGTGATGTTAAATTTCACATCTGAATAATGCAAGTTCACTCTTTATCATTTAATCAATCTATGCATGAAATAAAATGCATATCCATTTTTTAAAAAATCTTAAAGCGTAATATTTCACATCTGAATTAACTTTTCTATCATTATGTATTAATGTATACAAATATAAAATAATCCACATTTCCCAGAAAATCTCTAAAATTTCACATTAGCAAAGAAAAAACTTTTTTTTTATCAATAAATCACTTTCAAATGCATTCATTAAAAAAAAAGAAAATTCTGGTGTCTCATTTCATATAAAATGATAATAAAATTCTACAATTTATTTTCATTTCACAAATTTTAAATACATATTCCTGTAGCTTGTGTATTCAAAAATCTTCAAATTCTAAATCACAAAATCACAAAACCTCAAGCTGAAATACATATATCCCTCTTTCTGGTTTGTTTGTTTGTTTGTTTTTTCTTAAATAAAATTCTGCATTTCAAAATCATAAAATATCAGTTAAATCACAATTTTTTTCCCTCTTTTTTCATATGTATCAATTAATATTTTCTAGTTAGTTGTTTTGACATATATAAATACAAAGTTTCGGTGGTAACATATTTTTGTCACAGCTCTATACAGCTGGTTAGCACAATAATATACTAGTTCTTGTCTATTGATTAATAAGCGAAAAACAAAAATCAGCGCTGGACAGGCTGGCTACTGAATAAACATGTCCGATTGATCACTTATAGCATTCATAACACATCTACCTAATTTCATTTTTACATGTTGTGAAATCTACATCTGGCGATAGATTTTAAAAAAATAGAGAATGTAAAATAAATCCTTGAAATGAACATTTGAACTGAATCTATATATGCACATATGTACTGTAATTATTCTTTAATTGATATTAAATCATTTCCATAATTAGTACTATGGACACATTTATGCAATGTATACATTACAGTTATCACTGGTTTTTATAAAAACAACAAAAGAAATCTGACGAATGGACACGAGCAGCCTCTCAACAAATGAATCAATACACATCCATAAAAATTCCCACAATTGAGGTTACAAATATATATATATATATATACTTGTAACATATGAATTTATATCTTATAACTTTTAAAAAAAAAACATAAAATCTATCAAATGATTATCATAGCACTATTTCTGTTACAAAAATATTGATTTTTATTTTTATTTTTTTTTTTTTAAATAATCCATTACAAGTTGTTTTTTTTTATTGATAAATATAAAAAAAAAATTAAGGCATTTCCTAATAGCGATTATGAATTATGAATTTACGACCACTTATGGAGTCTGTATAAAAAAATCTGCAAGTGATCAACATCTTAACTGATCCATCCCACTCTTAATATGCACTCAGAAAAATTGATCCTATAATAAGCATTCAGAATAATCCATATGTGTTTTTGTTTGAAAATACAAATAAAGGACCATTTCAATCCTTTTTTGTGTGTAATTATGAATTACGACCACTTTATATCGTTATTTTAACTGCCAAAGATTACACACAAGCATTGATCAAACCAATGTTTATATCGGTAAGCTGTTCCGTAATTATAGGTATAGTATATCCGCAAGCACGATATCCTTGTCATTGTTATTTCATCCGCTCGCTAACTGACGAGTATTTTAATCAATCTGTCTCATCATTTCTGTTTTTTTTTTCTTCAATGATCACTCAGGAAATGAAATCAACTTGTCTTCAGAATTATGCTGATTTCAAAACATGAAACAACCAATTTTTTTTTTTTTTTTTTTCAATTAAAACTAAAAATGAATTTTACTTCTTTTTTTTCCCCAACACAAAATGTAAACTTAATCAGAAATATTTTTAAAAATTCCATCTAAATCTAATCTTGAATGAATTTAAATATAATTTCTTCCAATCAAAATTAAGGAATATATTTTTAAGCTTTTTTTTTTTTTTTTTTTTTTTTTTTTTACATGTTAAACATTAACAATCGGAAAAATTAAAGTGAAAAACTATATCTCTAAATGTACAGGATTTCAGTGTCTATGAAAAGAAAAACCAATCATATTATGAACCCAGGAATTATATCTAATGATTGCAAGATAAAAAAGAAAAATAAGCTAGATTAGTTTTTTTTTTTTTGATTTTTCTCCTCCATTTTAGCTGATTATAACATTGCGTTTGAAAGTGTAATTTATTTATTCATTGTAACAACAAATAGAACTCAATGTTTTTTCTTTATGTGTCTGTAGAAACAAGTTTGAACAAGATTTTTTCTTAATAAAATCAAAATAAAATAATTCTTAATGAAAATAGAGGTTCTTAGCATGATCAAAATGATCGATTATGTATAATTTAGTGATCATAAATTAATTCTGATTAATCAATCCAATGATTGAAGACTGGTTAGTTAATTTTAAATCAATCTAGCAACAAGAAAAATTGAGAACCAGTTACAAGCAACTGTGAAAACAAGAATTCCACTGATTTAAATGTCTCGCCTGGTTCGTTTTTGATCAAGTAGAAAATACATTACTTCAACATAAACTTTCACATTTTGACAGGCTGCCACTGCCACCGCTACCACCATCATCACCTACAACATCGAAAAAGTAACACCTAAGTCTCGCCTTATGGCAATGCCTGGCTCGACAAAAATTCACAATTGACAACAGGCAATTTCTTTTAAGTTAGGATTGCATGTATCATTTCAATTTTGTGTTTTATACAAATGGCTGAAATTAATAAATTCAAATATTCATTTCAATTCATGTTTTTATTTAAATTAATGTGTCTATTGTATGTGTTAACTATTTAACTCATGCCAAATGATAACTAACTTAAGATCCCAGTAGCTCTCGTTACCTTCATTCAAATTCTCACTTAGTTTAGTTGTAATGGACATTTTACGTCCCATCAGCGATGTTTCAGGTCTTGATGACGAGAGCAACATTTTACCTAAGGATTAATCTAAGAACAAGATGGATTATGTGATTATGTAATTTTTTTAATTACAGTAACACTTACATGTATTGTGATATATCTGAAAATTATAGATGTTTACATTTTAATTTATTAATTTTATGACTTCAATAAAGTTGTATTGTTAAAAACAGAACTGTTTTCTGATTAATCTATACACTACAATTCCATCTCTTTGGGGATTTCATATTCAATATCTTAAATTCTTATATATATTATATATATATATCGGAAAAAGTGAAAAAAACAGACCATCCATCCATCCATCCACCCATCCATCGCTCCATCTATCATCCATCCATCTACTTATTCATTCAATTTATTCATTTATTCATTCATCCATCCACACATCCATCCATTCCTTCATTCCTTCGTTAATTTTAAAAACTGATGAATTAATTAATCAAAACCCCATAAACAACTTTTTTTTTCCAAACAAAACTCAACTTACAGATTAAAAAACAGACAAATTCTGTAAACATTCTACTTATCTTAAATTATCCAATTTTCAGTAATAAATTATGATATAACATTAAAATAAATAAAAACGAGTTTAAAAAATTCAATACTGAGTGTTTTTTAAAAAAAAAAAATTTTTGTGTAATAGTAAGCAATATTAATTAGAAGCTCACAAATATATTTCTATCATGTATAATTCATAAATCTCTTATCTGAAAAAAAAACCCAGTTACTTTGTCCAGACCAGGGCTAAATGCCACACTGTTAGATAATAAGTTTATATAATGTATTATCCAAGAAATAAATATTTTTTTTTAACTTTACAACCAAGTTTTATAAAAACATTAGCATAACCAATTTTCAGACCTTGGGTCAAGCAAGTTAAAGGACCAAATCTGAGAAGTCTACGGTCTAATCATTTCTCTACTCAAAACAACAAAAAATAGTTCAATAGTGTGATTATTTCACCTGTGCAATTCTTACACCTGTCTAATCTGAACAAAATCTTCTGTCTCACAGGTGTTTGGTATACAGAAACTTTGCTGTATCTGAATAAGTAATAGAAGGTGAGATGAGGCTCAAGAAATTTTAAAAGTGTTTTATGCCCCAGTCAAGATTATAATAATAATAAAAATAATTTTTATTATTATTATTATTATTATTATTATTATTATTATTGATAAATAATTGTTGTACAGTCAGTTCTGAAATGGTGGAGGAGAACAGAATTACTGAAGAAAATCACCAACAGAAAGATAACTACCAATATGTCTCAAGATAGAATATATGCCATGCGGTAAGAGGTTGTGTGAACAGTGAGCCAACAATTCCGACCACTCAGCTGTCTAGATTAGGGGTACCCAGCAAATGTTACTACAAGCTATATTTGCGTTGGGTTGCCATAAACAGGTGATTGAATTGTTGTCCGACGTCACAACCCTTACAATCACCGACCAAAACTTCTGAAAAAATATACCGCAAAATGCTATAAAAATACCAAATCAGCTTAAAACAATAACTCACTAATTCCTAATCAAAATCATCACAATAACATAAATCAAAAGATTATGTTTTAAATGAAATATGATTTTTTTTTTAAATTCAATTTCCTAAATTCATCTAAAAATCAGTATCAAATTTCAGATTTTTAATCCAAGATACTAAGCGAATCAATGATAAATAATCAATGCACTTTTGTGATGATGTTGGTGTTCATTATTAGTTGTCATTACTAATTACAATCCTGTAACGTCTCGTCATTATTTCACTTTTTTTTTAAATCTTTTATATTAATCACTTCCTAATTTTGATTCATATACAACTTCGCAAAAAAACATTCATATATTACAGACGCTGGTAAAATGCTATTTATATCAATCGTAAAACATATTAAATTTGAAATAAATTGAATTGAGAAAATATTTCAATTAATCCTTGCGGCATGCTGACAAATCATCCATATTTAAGATACCATAATAATGTTATATAAATTGGTAGACTATGGATGGCAAAATTACATTTTAGGTTCAGAAAAAATTTTGAATTGAGTAGTTTTAAAAAAAAAAACAAAAAAACTTGGTACTGGAATTTCACATAGTGCAGATGCAGCAATGGAATTTTACTCCCCTTCAAGATTCTTTCACTTATATCTAGGAAGCCAGTGTAGGAATGGTGTAGGAAAGAGGTTTTAATTGATTTAATGGGGTTTTACGTCCAGGCCAAGAATATATTTCACTGATATTGAGACGTCATCAGCTACAGGTGAAATGGCAGAATTTTGACCTTTGCAGTGCATTTAAAACAGTGTGCAGGGAGGTTTCTTTAATGTGCCACACCTGCTGTGACACAGGGCATCATATTTTAGGTATCAACTGAAGGACCCTGTCACTTTCATTTTTAAATGCCGAGTGTTTGGCGAAAGAACAGTCACTACTAATTTTTAAGTCTTGGTCAGACTCGGCCAGGGCTCAAACCCTTGACCTCCCATTTACGAAGTGAACACTCTACCAACTGAGCTACTGTAGTTGTCTGTAGGAAAGAGGGATAATTAGAAAAATCTAAAAAACCTTGGCAAGCAATCTGACAAACTTTTTTCCACTTAGGTCTGTTCAGAGTGAGATTCAAACCACAACTAATTGAGACACTATAAGCACATGCATTAGACTGGCCACTTCACCACTGAGGCCTCTTGCTTTTCAATGATTTTTGGTAAGAACACAACTGTTTATTTCACCAGTTGCTGATCTTCAGTACAATTTTCAAAATTTCTGAAACCTTTATACATAAATTCATGGATACATTTGTTAGTTTTAACAAGAAGCCATTGAAATCTTCTCCACTACTTGAGATTGTGGAAAGGTACCCTAGTAAGGTCATACAAAGAAATTCATAAATGCAGACAATGCTCCCTCGTCTGGCACTTGGCAAGTTACATATATTTAACATATTTTTCCTGCCTCAAGCCAGTATATTCAGCAATCAATTTTGAAAAAACTCACAACATTACAAAATTTTTACATATCTAAAAACAGTGCTTAGCAAATGCTTATAAGCTTATGTATATTAATATAGCCCAACTAAGCTTGTTCTTGACATGAAGGATTTTGAAATCGCTGACATGGATATTAAGCAATAATCAATCGTTCAGTTAGTGTTGCTTTTGTTTCTTAAGACAATTTTACCTAACTGATCATTGTAACTGTATTGATATATGTGCAAATAGCATGTGCTCGAACAATAGAAGATTATGGATTTGTCATGAACAGATTAGCTTGGAAGAAATTGGCTGTCGTCACTCACTGTGAAATTAGAATAAATGTACAATAGTGATACGCAATGTGTTGAATATCAATGTTGATCCTTTACAAATCAAGGATGAGAGTGTAATGTTTCAATAACAATGAGTCCTCTATAGATAAAAATGCAAATTTTTTTTTTTTTTTTTAGGAAAAAAATTTGAGCAACAAAGATATGCTGAAGATATATGCCTGTCACATAGTTTGTCACATATAATAAGTTAATGGCTGGATGGTTGGTTGATTGATTAAACAGTGTTTTACATCAATTTAGCTATTCAGGATGAGACAAATTATATTAATTTTCAAGGATTAATCTTAATTATTAACACAAAAGTTCATGTGTATGCAAGTGTGTGCAAGTTTTTCTGATTTGCATTGTACTAGTATAAGTTCACTTGTACAGACAATGCCACTTGGTCCATGATACTGGTACCAAACCAACCGTCTAGAGCCTACAATAATGAAAAACCTTTCTCATTTGCTGTCCACTGGGGTTGAACCAAAAGCAGTGAGACACCTTAAATGTGAAGGCTAACACTTAACTAATGCACCGGCCCCTACATATAATAAGTGATATCCTTCATACTTCTAAAGTTTAAAAAAAATTGTGTGTCATTTTGAAAAAAATTTAGGTAAGGTGACTGACCATATCAATGTCCAATGAATAGAGTGATGAAATGTTAATGCCCCAGTCATGATTGTTTGACTTATAATAAGGCCACTGTGGAAGCTCAGTTGGTAAAGTGCTTGATCCGTAAGTGGAAGGTTGTGGGTTCAAACCTCGGCCAGGTCTGACCCAAGAATTGAAAGTGGGTAGTGACTGTTTTTTTGCCAAGCACTTGGCATTACAAAATGAAAGTCAGGGTTTTTCGGATGGGAACTTAAAATAAACGAGGTCCTGTGTCATGGCAGGCATGGCACGATAAAGAACCCTGCTGTATAATGTCATCAGCGCAATGCACAGGCAAAATTTCTGCGCTTTCGCCTATAGCTGGCAACATCTCAATATAAGTGAAATATTCTTGACTGGGATGTTAAACTCAACTCAACTCACTTATAATAAGATTGACAGTTCAGAGATGGTAAAGGAAACTGCAATGCCTTAAGAACAACCACCAGCCTTGACAACAACATTTTATCCCTATAAATCAGTCCAGAATAGGATTTGAACCTAGGCAGTGAGAGGCACTGTGATCTGAAAGTTTTTTTTTTTTTTGTTTTTATTTTATACCACTATGCAGCTGAATTCCTACTTTACAACAATATATAAATAAATATAATCTACACAGCCAAATATTGTCCATGTGAAACTCATTTCATGTGGATTTCACAAATAAGCTCGATTCCCATGGAATTTTCCATGTGAATTTCATATGAAAATAATTTGCCTGTGTACTCTACTTCAAAACCTTCATATGGCTTGGTAATTTCTGTGATTTTCAAAGAATCTCTATTCCACATATCATTCATATAATGCATATCTGACAGTAATAAAACAAGTGCTAATTTCAAAAAAAAAAAAAAAAAAAAAAAAAAGGAACAAAGAAATCATCATGTTTACATGAGTTATAATGGGGTGGAGTGAAATGATCTTTTATGCCCCTAGTGTAGAATCTTTCAATGTTATTCAAGTGGTTAGTTCCAGGATGGTGAGGAAACTAGAGTGCCCTGAAATAATCATGCACTCACTTTCAAGCTTCAGGCATTTAGACAAACTTTCCCACACCAAGATTTACCCTGAGTACCTGATTTTAAACTAAAAGACAAGAAGCACTATGATCTGTAATTTAACCCTGAGTTGGATTTTAAACTAGAAGGCAAGAAGCACTATGATCTGTAATTTTACCCCGAGTTGGATTTTAAACTAGAAGGCAAGAAGCACCATGATCTGTAATTTTACCCAGAGTTGGATTTTAAACTAGAAGGCAAGAAGCACTATGATCTGTAATTTTACCCAGAGTTGGATTTTAAACTAGAAGGCAAGAAGCACTATGATCTGTAATTTTACACCGAATTGGATTTAAACTAGAAGGCAAGATGCACTATAATCTGTAATTTTGCATGTTAGACGACTGGGCTACAAAATTCCTTCGTTGGAATTGGGTGTGTCTGTGTGTTTCCTAGATACAGCATTTTAAATATATCTACCCAACTTAATCATAAGGTCATAAGAGTTGTTTCCCTTTATACTGTGCTGTAAGCTTTCTATTTCTATTTAAAATTTGAAATTATCCAATACATCTTTTTGAAAAAATTATCTCTCAGTTCAATATAAATAACTTTAAACACTTTTTAATACTTTTTATCTATTTATTTATTTATTATTTTTATTTTTTATTTATTTATCTATTATTATTATTATTATTATTCATTAATTATTTATTTTTTATTTTTGAAAAACTATCAATGTTGAAGTCATAGTATATTTTGAAGCTGTATATTCATAGAAAGTTTTAATGTAAAGAGGGATATAGGCAAAGTGATTTAAAGTGTATGCTAACAGATCACCATGCACCTTACCAACTAGGTTCTATTGTACCTCTTTGATATATCCTAGCATATAAAAAGTTATCAGTTTGCTTCCAAAAATTTTGATGATTTTCTCTGACCACTACAGCTTCTCTGCATTCCCTAAACTGACCAACCTGATCTAAATCAAAGAATCTTGACATTGACTTTCTGTGCATTCCACATGATACACAGTTAAGTCTTTTGATAACTGGAAGTGGAGTAGAGTGGAGTGTAGTAATGGTGTTTTACACCCCATTCAAGAATCTTTCACTTATTTCGAGGCAGTCAGTTCTGGGATGGTGGAGGAAACTGGAGTGCCCAGAGAAAACCACCGACCTTCTGCAAGCGAACTGAAATAACTGGAAGTGTATAAGACTTCAATTTTGAACTTGAGTTAAGATAGAGTTTATAAAAAACATCAAATATAAACTATAGGAACAAAATAAATTCTTCGTGTTTATTCATGGCATTTAAGCTGAGTCCAGAATTATGGTTTTTTACACTTTCAAAGTCAAAATTCTTTTACTTATATTTCAGCAGTCAGTTCTGGAAAGGTAGAAAAAACAAAATTACCAAGAAAAAATGCAAACCTTAAACAAAAGTTGAGTTGAGTTGAGTAATGGTGTTTAACGTCACAGTCAAGAATATTTTGCTTATATCGAGACATCGCCAGCTATAGGCAAAAGTGCAGAAATTTTGCCTGTGCATTGCACTGATGGCATTATACAGCAGGGTTCTTTATCGTGCAATGCCTGCCATGACACGAGACCTCGTTTATTTTAAGTTCCCATCCCAAAGAACCATGACTTTCATTTCGTAATGCTGAGTGCTTGGCAAAAGAACAGTCACTACCCACTTTCAAGTCTTTGGTCAGATCCGGCCGGGGTACGAACCCACGACCTTCCACTTATGGAACGAGTACTCTACCAACTGCCTTACACAAGAGAACTACCACATACAAGGATCTGCCTGAATGGCAGTAAAAGGTTCTGTGCCTGCTTAAGACTATTTTACCCTAGAGTACCACCCACCAATTTATGAAATCCAAGAATTAATGCTCAAATTTCGACTTTAATTGATCTTAAAACATACATTTTAATTCTGAGAGAATATTACTTAGCTTAATTAAATCTCATTCAAGATATTCTATTTTAAATATTTGATATGTACTGTGGAAGTGTTTTTATCAGCATAGTTCTTGTTAATAAAGTCAAACCTGTATACAACAACCACCCTCAGGACTTTAGAAATATGGACTTTATAGAAAGGTGGTTTTAATACAGAGGTCTTTCTTGGTTAAGATATGAAGCAAAGAGGCAAACAATACTGATCTCAACAGACAGGTGGTCTTAATATAGAGGATCATGATTTACAGGGCTCTCACAGCTCATTTTGGGAATGGGGCCGCGGCCCTCGGAATTTGGAAAATTAGTGTCATTTTGACTGATTTTGGGAAAAATCAAAGAGTTTAAAAACTATTTAATAATTGCTTTAATAACTATATTTATTATATTAAAGATTAGTTTATATAATAACTTATCTTTCTGAACAAACTTTTTAATGACCATTCATATGTAAGCAACCACAGCTTTAAAATTGCAAAATTCTGTCTTCCATATCCCTGAATTTGTTGATAGCCCTTTCTAACTGTGCCTCAGTCACAGAATTAGAATGTTTTAATCTGTATTATGTATGAATGTTAATGAATCGATATGATGTCACAACATTTTTTTTTTAGAATTGGGAAAAATCTAGGTTCCAATTTGGGAAAAAACCAGCTTTTTTAGCAATGGGAATGGGGCCCCAATTTCTGCCCCAAATCAAGCCCAGTGAAAGCCCTGTTTTATTTTAATATAAAGCAGATATATCTTAACATTGACTTTATAAACAGTTGGTTTGTACATAGAGGTGGTCACTTTAGCAGATTTAATTGTCAAACATTTCCTGTTTTCTTAGTCCCAAACTTTGTAATTATCTACCAGAATTATGTAACAGCAATTTTCAGAAGGTAAAAAATTTAATCAATCAAAAAGCAGTGTGTATGGTAAGTTATTAAAAAAAATATATCTTTAAAATTTTTAAACAAGAGGGCCATGAAGGCCCTGGACCATCACCTGAAAATGATGTACACTGAGCTTAATTTTGGCAAACTGGAGCCTCTATTTTTAAAAGAGATTTTTCCTTTATTTCGAACTAGTGACCTAACATGACCCATATATAAACTTGAGCTAGCTTTTGTAAGGAGGATCAATCTCGGCAAGTTTGATGAAAATTGGACTAAATTTGGGCCTCAGATGTGTTAACAGGGTTTTTATATAATTTGACCTCACGATCTTTTGACACAACAGAACCAGAAAAAAACACTTCAGCTAGCTTTTGTCAAAAGGATCGTTCTGACTAGGTTTGATGAAGATTGGACAAAAATTGAGCCATCAGATGTGTTAACAAGGTTTTTATATAATTTGACCCAGTGACCTACTTATTGACCCAACATGGCCCATAAACCAACTTGAGCTAGCTTTTGTCAAGAGGATCATTCTGACAAAGTTAAATAAAGATTGTGCTAAAATTGGTGGCTCAGGAGTGTTAACAAGATTTTTCTATTATTTGATCTAGTGACCTACTTATTGACCCAACATGGCCCATATACAAACTTGGGCTAGCTTTTGTCAAGAGGATCATTCTGACTAAGTAAGATGAAGATTGCACTCAAATTGGGGCCTCAAATGTGTTAACAAGGTTTTTCTAGAATTTGACCTAGTGACCTACTTATTGACCGAACATGGCCCATATACCAACTTGAGCTAGCTTTTGTCAAGAGGATCATTCTGACTAAGTAAGTTAAAGATTGCATTCAAATTGGGGCCTCAGATGTATTAACAAGGTTTTTCTATTATTTGACCTAGTGACCTACTTATTGACCCAACATGGCCCATGTACAAAATTAAGCTAGCTTTGGTCAAGAGGATAAATCTGACAATGTTTGATGAAGATTGCACTCAAATTGGGGCCTCAGGAGTGTTAACAAGGTTTTTCTATTATTTTACCTAGTGACCTACTTATTGACCCAACATGGCCCATATACAAAAGTAAGCTAGCTTTGGTCAAGAGGATCAATCTGGCAATGTTTGATGAAGATTGCACTCAAATTGGGGCCTCAGGAGTGTTAACAAGGTTTTTCTATTATTTGACCTAGTGACCTACTTATTGACCCAACATGGCCCATATAAAAACTTCAGCTGGTTTTTGCTAAGAGGATCAATCTGACTAAGTTAGATGAAGATTGCACTTAAATTGGGGCCTCAGGAGTGTTAACAAGGTTTTTCTATTATTTGACCTAGTGACCTACTTAATGACCCAACATGACCCATATTCGGACTTGACTTAGTTTTTGTCAAGGTTTTCATTCTGAGCAAGTTTGAAAAAGATTAATCAAAAACTATGGCTTCTACAGTGTTAACAAGGTTTTTCTTTGATTTGACCTAGTGACCTATTTATTGACCCAACATGACCCATGTTTGAACTTGACTTGGCTTTGGTCAAGAGGATCCCTGTGGCCAAGTTTGATGTAAATTGGATAAAAATTGTGACCCATAGAGTGTTAACAAGCAAAAGTTGACGCACGACGGACGAAGGATGACGGACAAAGACTGATCACAATAGCTCACTTGAGCACTTTGTGCTCAGATGAGCTAAAAACTGATTCACTTTATGATTTATTTGATTTAAATAATGCAGATAATTTTTCCTCATTTGATACATTTTGTAGTACATTATTACATAACTTTCAAATTTATCATGAGACGAAAAATTCAATTTTCTAAATTACTTAACTAATAAATACTGAACACACCATATTTCATTATGACACATTTTAAGTAAAAGAATCACGCTTTCGCTGTTAATAACATTTTGATAACATTTTTGATTTATTACTCTATCCGTGGCTGAGACAAAATAAATATCGATATTTTTTTTTTTTGTATTTCAGTGATGTAATTTAATCCCCCAAACAACGATCATGTTTCTGATCTTAGGAAAAATTATATGCTTATAATTTTCATGATTATTTAAACCATATCTTGAAACTGACAGTGAAAATACAAGGAATCCCCCCCCCCCCCCTCCCAAAAGAAAAAAAAAAAATTACATCTGCAAACTAACTGAACTAACTGCAAGTAAATATAGATGTTACAGCTCACACCTGTAAAATAACCGCAAGAAGCAGGAATAAGTACAGGTATTGATGTTCAGCCAAGAATATCAAAATATTTTACACCTGCAAACTAAGTGCAAGAAAAAACGTCAAAAAGTCGGGAATGCAAAAAATATTTTACACCTGCCAATAGACTGCAAGAATAAAATTCCAGTTTCAGGAATGCCAAAAAAATTTAACACCTGCATAACAGAATAAATTTCAGTAAGGGAATCACAAAAATATTTAGTGCTAAACAATTATTATTATTATTATTATTATTATTATTATTATTTCATTATCTATTATTATTTTTTTTATTTGCCATAAAAGAACAAGAGGCCCATGGGCCTTAACGCTCACCTGAGGACATGGCCAACCTGAGGATATATCCAAAATCATTTGCAAAAATACATAAAATATTCTAATATACATTCCTACAAAAAAGTTAATAGTTTTCAAGATAATTAACAATTTGAGTCTTTTTATGCATCTATGACCTTGACCTTTAAACGTAAGACCTTGAATCTTATATCAAAATAATCACCATATCAATTCCTACAATATTCTAATACACATGCCATACAAAAAGTTAATACTTTCCAAGATAATAAACAATTTCAGTCTTTTTATGCACCTATGACCTTGACCTTTGAATGTATGACCTTGAGCCACATATCAAAATGATTGTCATATCAATACCTACAAAATTCTAGTATATATACCTTTGCAAAAAGTTAATAGTTTTCAAGATAATTAACAATTTGGGTCTTTTTATGCATCTATGACCTTGACATTCAAATGTAAAACCTTGAATCTTATATCAGAGTGATCACCATATCAATTCCTACAATAATCTAATATACATGCCAATACAAAAAGTTAATAGTTTCCAAGATAATAAACAATTTCAGTCTTTTTATGCACCTATGACCTTGACCTTTGAATGTATGACCTTGAGCCATATATCAAAATGTTTGTCATGTCAATACCTACAATATTTTATAATAAATGCCTATACAAAAAGTTTATAGTTTTCAAGCTAATGCACAATTTTAGTCTTTTTTAGCAAAAAAATAACATTTCAGGGGCAACAACTCCTACATGCATTATCATACAGTTACGAAACTTTGTACCTTTTTACATTTTGTCCTGCTAAACATTTTAACAATGTTTTAATATTATATATCTCTTATAATTTGGAAGAAAAAAGCCTAAAACTGCACAAATTACAAACTAGGTCATGACCTTGAACTTTGACCTTGACCCCATTTTGAAGGTTATTTCAAGAAAAAGTCAAAACTGAAAACCCCATGTCAATATCTATTCATATAGTCAAGTTATAATAATTTGAAGCCATTTTACGAAATTTTCAAAATTAAACGCAAAAACGCGTAACCTAATTTTTTACCAAATTTCACGAAATGAACAATTTATAAGCTAAAGACCCTAGAGAAGCCAAATATCACATCAGATTTTTTCTCCCATCATCGCTTTCGGAGAAGAAGATTTTTTAAGTTTTTTGGAACCATGGGTCACCTTGACCTAGTTTTGGGAGCCATGACAACGTCACAAACAAATCTGAATTGCACTGGCCCATATATGCATCTGACCAAGTTTCATTGAAATCTACCTCATAGTTTTAGAAAAGAAGTTGAAAATGTAAAAGTTTACGCCGCGGACGACGACGACGACGACGACGACGACGACAACGCCGACGACGACGACGACGACAGACAAATTTTGATCAGAAAAGCTCACTTGAGCCTTCGGCTCAGGTGAGCTAAAAAAGGATTTTTGACCTAAAATTAGTGACACATTTCCAAGCAGTTGTTAGATAGGTAATGATAAAGATATTAGCATATTTGTATGTAACTAATGTAAACATCTCGTGTCTGTAAAAAACGCTTACCAGGTAAGTCAGTTGTAGTATTTTAAGAAAGAGAATCATTTCATCATGCAGCATGGACTTCACTGAAATGCTGTTGTACAATAATAGAAACATTTCAAAAATTCAATTATTTATAATTTATATAAATTTGAAATTGCTAATTTATGGCTAAAATTGAAGCATTGATTGAAATGGTCTGAAATGTTTCTTTGACACAAAGCTGCAATCAAAATCACTGAATATGCAGCCAAATTAACTTTCAGGAAAGCTGTTGAATTTTGTCTTATGACAAATTCTTATAACTGAAATCTGCATTTATCTGGATTCTCCCTGACCTATGTATGCATGCACAAACTGTTAAAATCTTAAACTAAAAGATGCATTATTGTAATCATGCAGAACCATCTCTCTTAAGGCGACACGCATGTAGTTGGAAATCTAAGACTTTTCCACACTCTCAAATACTCCCAATGAGATTAGAATTATGATTTTTCATTATGCATGCATTTCTTGTTAAATTTTTCAACTAAACATATGCATTCTTGCATTCAGAATTGTCTTTCTAGGCACGAATGCAGTTAAAAAATCTAGACTTTTCCGCAGTCTTAAATTTTCCCTTGAGATCAGAGACATGACTCTATTTATACATGCAGTTCATTTTAAATGTTCAAACTTAATCAATGCAGTCTAGTATTCAAAACCGACTCTCTCTCCAGGGATGATTGTTCTTCAAAATCTTAAATTTTTCATGTTTCCAAATGCAACTGTGAAATCAGAATCATGCATGCAATTTCTTGTCAAATTTTCCAACTAAACAAATGCATTCTCACGATCAAAAACGACGCTCTAAGCACGCACATTCTTTTGCATCTAAACTTAAACTTTCTCACTTACGGTATACGTGCACCTGTGAGTTTAAAATCTTGACTTGCTCTATGCATGCATTTCTGTTAAGTTTTTCAACTAAAGAGATTTATTCTTACAATCATAACCGCTTTTCACTAGGGATAGATATTCGTTTAATAACTAGACAATTCCCGTACTTGTATATGCACCTTTGAAATCAAAATTATGACCTGATTTATGTGTTTATTTAGTGCAAATTTTTCTACTTGTTGATGCATTTTTGCAACTATAATCAAGTCTCTCTAGGGATGTATGTTTGCTTTAACTAAAATTTTTCCACCTACAAAAATTTCCATGAAATCATAATTGTGAACAGCTGTAAGAATGCATGAATTATTAAAATTATTATATTTTTTTTACTGTGATTACTGACATTGGTGGCCGATTGGTCTAAAACATGAGCTTGAAGTTAAAAGGACCTCTCAAAGTCTGGTAACATCTTCAGCGGCTGATACTAAACTCGTTAGATCAATCCGGTAATATTCTGGTTTCTTGTTGCAAGTTTTGTAGATTCCGCCACTGTTGTAGATGTCTCAAATTGCAATGTGAATGAATGATTTTACACAATTTTCCCATTTTTCCGAGGGGATACCTCGGTCTTCGGGTTGTCACATACTAAACTTTGAAAATCCTTGACAGCTATGCAATATGTCATATCTCCACCAATTCTCAATAAAACTGGGAAAATCGTGTCCATTTAGATTTTTTATTTTTTTTATTTTTTTTTTTTCTATTATTTATTTATTTTTTTTTTTTTTTGAAAAGTAACAAAAAGTTATAACAAAAACCTTTAAGGAAATTTTCTGTGTGATCATTTTATTTTCATGTTAACTGATGAAAAATAAAACTTCCATAAATATCTAATACTGACATATCTTATCTACATTTTCCCTGACAATACACAGATGCAAAAATAAAAGCATGCAAATATTTTGAAATAACAACATTTGTAAAAATTACATGATGCAAAAATTTTCCAATTTATAGATTTAGAGTACCATTATGTAAAATTGCATTCAGGTACTTTACTCTCAGTACCCATGTACTGTTAATCTCATTCCCTCCCATTTCAGATATGTAACCTGATGTTTTCAGAATTTGCAAGAGAATTCCTGCATTGTGTTGACATGCACATACTTGGTGCAAGTACAAAAACTCTAAGTGCAAATGAATTGACTTCTATAAAACAAAGATTGCTTTTCTTATTTTCTGATTTTTATAAACCCATTGATACATCATTGTCTGTGGAAATATCTTAACTCAAGTGCTATTGAAAACATCTATTATGTAAAAGTACCATATAAACTGCATGCAGCTTTTATGTGATCAATATATGTATATGTATACACTGATAGTATAAGAGTTACCTCCCTTGACTAAGTTTTTTTCTAATAATTATCATAGAAAACCAAGTTATTCAGAAACAATTTACATTGATTAAAATATCATAATAAAAATTGTTCAAAAACTTTGAAAAAAGGGTTATTTTTGTTGGCTGAAAGTTCTGGCATATTTGGTGGTCTAGATTCCCTGTTGCTTTGACGGGTCTCTTGCATATATTTTTTTTAAAGAAATTCATCTGAGAATAGAGTTCTTGATCAGTACATAGTATAACATTCCTTATTCCCCTTTTTGGAAATCTTTTATTTTGAAGACAACATTATTAAGACATTGTAAATAGCAGTGGATATAAAGTTCAGGTCACTGACAATAAATTGGATTGGATTAATGGTTTTTTTTATGCCCCAGTAAAAAGTTAAATTTGAGCAATACCTGCATGTTGACAAATGATGTGATCCATAAGCCGGATTTTTATAATTAACCTATAAGAAAGACAATATGATTTGGAATCCATTACTATAAAACCTTTGACACTCAAGCCAATCACAGCATTTAAAACATGTTTCTCAATATTCAAAGGGGAGATAACTGAAGGATATCAATGACATATCATAACAAACATAGCTGACTTGGATGCAACAAAATTTTAAACTGACAGATCTATAAAAACTAAACAGGTCACACTTTACATGCGTAAAGAAACTGTATTTCTTAAAACATAAAGTTACAACATCATATATATATATATTTTAAAAAAATTCATTGTCCAACTTAAAATATATATACAAGTTCATGTGCATTTAAGGTAAAAGAACTTTTTTTTATAATAATAACAATAATAATAATAATTATTATTATTATAAAATCCATATTAATAAACTCAGTACTACATTAAATTAACTAGATTAATTTCATCATATCTCGGCTTTTTATCCATTTTGAACAAAAGTTTTGCATGTAACTCCTAAATTCCATTAATGTTTAAATGCAAACAACTTATTGACACCAAGAGCAAGAGCAGGCAGATGGGAGGCATGGAATTTTTCACCCTTAAGTAAATATTACTTAATATGTGTCAAGGTGGTCATTTCAAAAATAGCAGAAAAAAACACCAACATTCAGTCAACTTGTAAAATGTCTCGAACTAGGATCTGCCAAATTAGATTCAAACAAGGACTGAATCAATTTTCATTTTAACTGTTGGTACAACATATATGTTTGTCTGTATCTCTCCTAACAGAGGGGTTTCAACCCTGACTAGGTTTGACTAAGGCTTGAAAATAGGTAGTGACTGTCCTTCCGCCAAGCACTCAGAATTTAGAAATAAAAGTCACAAGGTCTTTTGGGGGAGACCTTAAAAGCCCTGTGTCACAGCAGGCATGGCACACTAAAGACCCCTCCCTGTGAATTGCCTTATAGCCACTGCAAAGGTCCACATTCCTGCCATTTTACCTATAGCTGGTGACGTCTTGATAAAATTCAGACCTTTAAGGACTAACATTTTGTTAAGCATTGTATTATCTTGTAGGGACATTTCTGTTTTCCATGCAGTTTGTTACAGGGAGGTGTTTAGAAAAGCTTCAAGACATTTATAAAAGCATGTAATCTTATTTCCTATATTGCTGGACTTAAAGGCCAGGGTGGAGGGGGGGGTGGGGGTGGGGTGGGGGGGGGGGTCTAGTTGCCAACTATGGATTGTACTTCCTTGTTTTTTGAAAGCTTTGTAGCAACAAATTTGATGAACATCTCCAATCAAACCAGAGATGGTTCATATGCTTTTTGCTTTACATTTATGTCAAAATTTATTCTTTAAAAAAACATATTTTAGAAATTTCTTTCAAAAAAATACAATTATAAAGAAATTAAAAGACAATGAGCACAAAATACAACATCAAAATCAGGTGGGGTTTCTTTTTTTGACAAATTTACCTGTCCAAAAGTCCATGGATTATACTACAAAATAAATACATATATATGTCTAATTAGTTCTATCATAATAAAAAACATATTTATCCCAATATAAGTCTACTAAAATCAGAAAATTAAAATATCTACATAAAAAACTAGAGTATACAGAGGTTAATGCCCCCCATCCGCAGTCAAGATTCTTTCGGTTATTTCAAGGCTGTCAGTTCATGGATGATGGAGGAAGCCAAAGTACTTGAAGAAAACCACCAATTTCACAAGTGAACTGACAAACTTTTTCACATTAGGTTTTGTCCTGAGAGGGGTAAGAAGCACTTATTTGACAATACATGTGTTTTATGCCCCAGTCAAGATTCTTACATCTACTGACGGTCAGTTCCTGGATTAATCCACCAACCTTTGACAAGCAAATTGACCAACTTTTACATACTAGGTTCTGAATAAGTGGGATTTTAACCTAGGGGAATGAGAAGCACCGCAATTCATAAGTGCTTGCTTTAGACCAATTAGCCATAAAGGTCCCTGCAAAGCTATTGAATGACATTATAACAATTCTACAATGCAAAATTTATTATACATGCAGCCAAACAGAAGTTGACAAGTTAATGCTGAAAGTGGTCATTTTCATACCCGATTCTGTAAATTCAATATCTAAGACCATATATAACGACAGATTGCATATATATACTAGTCAGACACTTATACAATATTTATCAATTGTAAAATTGGTCTGCATTTGTTATGTAATTTTTTTCAAACTAGCTTAATCTCCTGCAAGAGAACTTCAATATTTAGAATCAGTTAAGCAGATTTTCATTCGGTTCATTGAGAAATAACCTTAATGGACATTGTGCACACTATGTAAGTGGCTTATGCAAAAGTGTGCACAGTGTCCATTCAGGTTATTTTATTAAATTTGAAAGACAGCTTAATCAAATGAAATATAACTTTATGCAATTTTTGCTTTTTATAACTTCAGTGAAACAGGGTAAAATGATGTGCATTAAAGAAGTTTGTTCTAGATTACGTCACAGACACTTCGGCAGGTGAGTGAGTGCAGCTAATTTATGTTTGAGTCATTGAGAAATTACCTGAACATATTTTCGCTTTTCAACCAATGAAATCATTAGAAATCTGTGAAATTTAATTATGATAATTTAAATGATAAAATGTCAAAGCAGTTCCTGAAAAATATCATTTAATTCACCAACATATCAGCAGGTATATTTTTGTATAGATTGAGCCATGTTTTTACCTATTATATAAGGTACGGGAAGGGGGGAAGGATCTATTTTGGACAAAATTTTGTCATTTATATAAGGAACAACCCAGTGGAGTAAATGAAATGTGCATCAGAACTGTACAAACAATACTATTGATATTATTAGCCAGCTTATTTTTTGATATTCCACAATTTTATAGAGTCCAACATAGTTCCAAAGAACTGTATTTTTTGTTAGTAAGATATCGCTTATTTCTGAAACACCTGTTAGTACAGAAAACAGATTTAGTATCCCGGAATCTTTTTTCCCAGTCAAACCAAAATTTTAAAATTTTGTTTCCTAAATGACTATATTACTCAGATTTATTATTATTATTATTATTATTATTTATTCCCAATTCATTACTCAGAGTTCTTTTTTTTAAAATACATTATCATTTATTCCCAATTCATTACTCAGATTTCTTTTTTTTAAAATACATTATCATTTATTCCCAATTCAAGTATTTTTCATTTTAAATTGCCACAGTAAATTATAGGAAGGTGGCAGAATTAAACAAGAGGACCTGGAGAGAACTACACTTTGGGCAAGCCAATTAGTCTAGATTTTTTTTACACTAGGATCTGCCTAAGTGGGGTTTAAACCTCTGAAATTGGTGGAGTGGAGTGGAGTAATGGTGTTTTACGCCCCAGTCAAGATTCTTTCACTTAATTCGAGGCGGTCAGTTATGGAATGTTGGAGGAAACCTGAATGCCTGGAGAAAACCATCGACCTTCGGCAAGCGAACTGACAAACTTTCTCACACTAGGATCTGTCCGGAGTGGGATTCGAACCAAGGCGGTGAGAGGCACTGTGATCCGTAAGCGTGCGCTTTAGACCACTCGGCCACCGAGGCCCCCCTGAAATTGGTGGAGAAAGGGCACTCACTCTGATCAGAATTTGGGACTTTAGAACTCTAAACAACTCAGGCCTTTGTCTATACTTTGGCATTTCTTGTTCTGTAGATTTACATTTTTTGCATTATGCCATTTCTTACTGTTTGTCAGTTCATTTGCCATTTGGTCATTTTCTCCAGACACTCTGGTTTCCTCCACCATCTAGAACTGACCAACCCAATATAAGTATAAGAAGCCTGACTGGGTCATAAACACCATTAATCCTATCATATAATAATCATATCAGGGGCCTCGGTGGCCGAGTGGTCTAAAGCACATGCTTACAGATCACAGTGCCTCTCACCGCCTGCAGGGTTTGAATCCCACTCGGGACAGATCCCAGTGTGAGAAAGTTTGTCAGTTCGCTTGCAGAAGGTCGGTGGTTTTCTCTCGGCACTCAGGTTTCCTCCACCATCCCAGAACTGACTGCCCCGAAATAAGTGAAAGATTCTTGACTAGGGCATAAAACACCATTAATCCTATCCAATCCATATCTTACCTACCTACATTAACCATTCAACCTGCATCAGTAGATTAGCATTAGCTTGAAGGTGTTAAAATCCTATTTAGTTCTACTCAATCAATAAACCTTATTCATATATTGGATACTTCTAATTTCTAATATCTTCCTTATTCAATTAAGTATACTGTCTTCAAATGCATGGCTGATTACCCACAACAAAATGATGTCTACAATTTATAATTATTTTCATTCTGACCCTTTACACTCAACAAAATGATGACCAGGAGTGACAATTATTTTCAATCTGGACCTAGACATATCTAATAGATTTACAGACAGATTAAATTTAAAAGACAGCTAGACTTTCATTTTCATTTTGAAATATTTTGTCTCTTCTGTATTTCTCAGGGCAATTCTGGGACATCTCAGAGAAAATTGTATTTCCTTTATGCTATAGTTCAAGGACCACAAAACTGGGAAAGTCATATTTCTTTTATGCTATAGTGTCCCTGCCATACACATTTTTGGCACCAAGTTCGAGGACCACAAAACTTGGAAATTAATCTCATTTTTGCCATTTTCAGGGAAAAAAAAAATCCATAAGACAAATACAAAATTCATTTGCAGTATACATGTTAAGCTTCCATCGTGTATTTCATATTTTCAGATAAAGGTGTTAATTGTCAATTTAAAAGTTTTAAAAATTTAAATCATTATTTGATCATCTTGTTCCAGATGTAATAAATTCCTTGTAACTGTGTGTGTGTGTGTGTGTGTGTGTGTGTGTGTGTGTGTGTGTGTGTGTGTGTGTGTGTCTGGTGACATTTTTTTCCAAACATTCTGCATTTATAGATATGAAAGCTACAGGTCCTTCAAAAGAAACTGATGCCCTGTGACATACTGGGATGAGTATGCTAAAAAAAACTACTGCAGAGCAGGTTATTTTCACAGGATGCAAAGTTTGGCATATTTTGGAAGTATTATTAAAATCCCCAAAACAAAATCTCATGAAAATATTTGTGTACCAGTTGACCATTAGTGAGTTGTTTTAGATCGCCAAAATAAACATGCTAAAATTTCCGACTGACCTTTTCTCGTCAAATCGTCTAAATTTAGCCCTGCTAAAAAAAACCTGCTTTACGATATCCTTGCCCTGAGCACATTTCAAAATTTAAAAGTCTGGAATTTTACCTAAAGGTGTGATGTCCGAATATAAAAGAAATATTCTTGACTTTGACATATAACCTATTCAATCAAGCACAATTATCAAACTGAACAAAGTGATTTATTTTGACTTGCAGATTTCAATTAAAAAAAATATTTATTTTATCTAGAATACATGAATGTTTATTTTAATTGAAATGGAATGTTTAAACAAAAAATTCAATGATAATGCAGAAAATTACTTGGAATAATTTTTTTTTTTTTTTTTTTTTTTTTTTTTTTTTTTTTTTTTTTTTTTTTTTTTTTAAAATCTAAAAAAATGTTTCATGAAACAAAATCATATCTAATAATGTTAACCTAATTACTAACAATTTCTGTTTTTTATTACCATAACAACCAGACAAGAGGTAGTAAACAAACACTGTTTATACAGAATGAAATGTACATCCTGACATAGAGTAGTACACCAGCACCGTGGTTATATTAGGTTCAAGTGGAATGTACAACCTGGCAAGAGGTAAACCATATTCATTATTTAAAAACCCCCTGATTTCACAGATTTTGTAGCCACATTGTGTGTAATTTTACAATTTATTCTATTGACATTGTTTTATTTAAATGTGACCTAATGTACAATGTCAGTCTCTGCTCAAAATCTTATCTTACAAGAATAGAATTCCTGGGTCCCCTGCCGGTCAAGCAGTATACTAGTATACTGTATATGAAATGGCAATATTTTCAAACATTCAGGGCTGTTCCAGAATTAAATGTATGGGGAGGTTGGGAGGAACATTTTTTTACCCCCACCACCCATTTTTTTTCTATTTTTCCTGTCACAAATATATCCAAAATACTACAATCTAAAATCAAACAAATACCTATTAACATATATAAGTTTATCTAAAATGTATGAGACAACATCACTGTACAGTTTTTGTTTAAAAATCATATTCAAGTTTCATACTCTGGTTTACATACTGTATAAAATCACATACCTTATTGCAGAGATATACATGTAAGAAAATGGTCATAATAGGGGACAGGAAAAACACAAGATGATGCCTCGTCATCTGTTGTCAATATCTGGTCAAGATTGTTCCCATGAAAATGAGTTGCCTGATTGTAGGCATGAAAGCACTTTCAAAGCCAATTTTTGATATAATGAAGTAATTATTGTGGTCAAAGTCCCATAACTCCAACAAAAAGTATCGACCAAGGCTGATTTAGGAACTTGACCAAGGTATTAGTGGTATAAATTTCATGTAAATCCGTCAAAATTTGTAGGCATGAGAGCACTTACAAGGTCACAAAGTCCCATAACTCCAACAAAAAGTAACGACCAATGCTGATTTTCGAACTTAGCCAAGGTAATAGTGGTATAAACATTTGGTATAAATTTAATGAAAATCCGTCAAAATTTGTAGGCATGAGATCGCTTACAAGGTCAATTTTTGGATAAAACAGAGTCATTATTGTGGTCAAAGTCACATAACTCCAACAAAAAGTATTGACCAATGCTGATTTTCGAACTTGACCAAAGTATTAGTGGTATAATCATTTGGTATAAATTTAATGAAAATCCGTCAAATTTTGTAGGCATGAGAGGGCTTACAAGGTCACAAAGTCCCATAACTCCAACAAAAAGTTTCGACCAATGCTGATTTTCGAACTTAACCAAGGTAATAGTGGTATAAACATTTGGTATAAATTTAATGAAAATCCGTCAAAATTTGTAGGCATGAGATCGCTTACAAGGTCAATTTTTGGATAAAACAGTCATTATTGTGGTCAAAGTCCCATTACTCCAACAAAAAGTATCGACTAATGCTGATTTTCGAACTTGACCAAGGTAATAGTGGTACATGTATAAACATTTGGTATAAATTTAATGAAAATCCGTCAAAATTTGTAGGCATGAGAGGGCTTACAAGGTCACAAAGTCCCATAACTCCAACAAAAAGTAACGACCAATGCTGATTTTCGAACTTGACCAAGGTAATAGTGGTATAAACATTTGGTATAAATTTAATGAAAATCCGTCAAAATTTGTAGGCATGAGAGGGCTTACAAGGTCACAAAGTCCCATAACTCCAACAAAAAGTAACGACCAATGCTGATTTTCGAACTTGACCAAGGTAATAGTGGTATAAACATTTTGTATAAATTTAATGAAAATCCGTCAAAATTTGTAGGCATGAGAGCGCTTACAAGGTCAATTTTTGGATAAAACAGAGTCATTATTGTGGTCAAAGTCACATAACTCCAACAAAAAGTATTGACCAATGCTGATTTTCAAACTTGACCAAAGTATTAGTGGTATAAACATTTGGTATAAATTTAATGAAAATCCGTCAAAATTTGTAGGCATGAGTGCGCTTACAAAAAAGTGTGACGGACGGAACACGAACGGACGGACACACGGACGGACGAACGCCCAGCATTTCTATGTCACCGCTCTGGGTTGCGGCGGGGGACAAAAAAGGCTGCATACTCTGGAAAATTTTCAATATCACTTCAAACTGAAAATTTTCTATGTCCAATAACTCCACCTTTTTATCCTTATAAGGTGTGATTGATAACTGGTAGTGCAGATGACATCACAAATGACATAACTAAATTATAATAACAACAGAAAATAAGGTTGAACTGTGAGCATGTGACCATTCCAGGCCATGTTTACTGACATTATCTGAGGGACATTTTCAAAACATTTTAAATAGTAAAATAATTTAAATATATATGTTTTCTGTCTGCACATTGGCCTGGGGCTATATGCAGACATTAAACTCTAACAGCTTGTGTGTGTGAAAAACAGGGTTTTATTAATAATGAATATGGTTTAGCTATCTAATACTTTTTTAAAGTAAAAAAGAAGTAAGTGCGAGGTTGTGGGTTCAAGCCCCGATCAGGTCTGACCCAAGACTTAAAAGTGGGTAGTGGCTGTTCTTTCGCCAAGCACTCAGCATTACGAAATGAAAGTAACGGTTCTTTCAGATGGGAACTTAAAATAAACGAGGTCCCATGTCACGGTAGGAATGGCAGGATAAAGAGCCCTGCTGTATAATGCCATCAGCGCAACACACAGGCAAAATTTCTGCACTTTTGCCTAAAGCTGGCGACGTCTCGATATAAGTGAAACATTCTTGACTGGGACATCAAATCCCATTACTCAAACAACTAAACTTTTTATATAAAGTAGAAGTAGTACACCAGCACTTATCATATGGGATCATATGAAATGTACAACCTGACAAGAAGTAGTACATCAGCACTGATTATACTGGACATGTGAAATGTACAACCTGACAAGAAGAAGTACACCAGCACTGATTATATTGGAACATCTCAAATGTACAACCTGACAAGAAGTTGTACACCAGCACCAATTATATTGGAACAAGTTAAATATACAACCTGACAAGAAATAGTACACTAACACTGATTATATTGGACATGTGAAATGTACAACCTGACAAGAAGTTGTACATCAGCATTGATTATATTGGAACATGTGAAATGTACAACCTGACAAGAAATAGTACACTAACACAGATTATATTGGACATGTGAAATGTACAACCTGACAAGAAGTTGTACACCAGCACCAATTATATTGGAACATGTTAAATCTACAACCTGACAAGAAATAGTACACTAACACTGATTATATTGGACATGTGAAATGTACAACCTGACAAGAAGTTGTACATCAGCATTGATTATTTTGGAACATGTGAAATGTACAACCTGACAAGAAATAGTAAACTAACACTGATTATATTGGACATGTGAAATGTACAACCTGACAAGAAGTTGTACATCAGAATTGATTATATTGGAACATGTGAAATCTACAACCTGACAAGAAGTTGTACATCAGCATTGATTATATCGGAACATGTGAAATGTACAACCTGACAAGAAGTTGTACATCAGCATTGATTATATTGGAACATGTGAAATGTACAACCTGACAAGAAGTTGTACATCAGCATTGATTATAGTGGAACATGTGAAATGTACAACCTGACAAGAAGTTGTACATCAGCATTGATTATATTGGAACATGTGAAATGTACACCTGACAAGAAGTTGTACATCAGCATGGATTATATTGGAACACGTGAAATCTACAACCTGACAAGAAGTAGTATACTGGCACTGATTATATTGGAACATGTGAAATGTACAACCTGACAAGAAGTTGTACATCAGCATTGATTATAGTGGAACATGTTAAATCTACAACCTGACAAGAAGTTGTACATCAGCATTGATTATATTGGAACATGTGAAATGTACAACCTGACAAGAAGTAGTATACCAGCACTGATTATATTGGAACATGTGAAATGTACAACCTGACAAGAAGTTGTACATCAGCATTGATTATATTGGAACATGTGATATGTACAACCTGACAAGAAGTTGTACATCAGCATTGATTATAGTGGAACATGTGAAATGTACAACCTGACAAGAAGTTGTACATCAGCATTGATTATATTGGAACATGTGAAATGTACAACCCATCAAACTTATCAGAACTTTATATTTTTTTTTGATTTTAAAAAATGGTTTCAGATATAGAGCTTTATCATTTAACACATTTCTGAAGATATAAATAATACAGTAACCTTGATCTAAAACCAATTTCAAAACTTTATCAATTTCAAATTCCATCTACAATTTAATTTTCATTTATGTTTGGAGCAATTAGGAAAGTATCCATTAACTGACAATTGATTAATTAATTAAATGATATTTTAAAAATGTCATCATTGTCAATTTCCAAAAAAAGCAGGAAATTATTTTAATTTGTAAAATGATACCAAGATTCATGCAATATATTCAATCTCAAAAATGAATGTTAATATCAAATCATGTTTTCTATATAAACAAATTTCATAAAATGACATCATCAATAATGGCCAAGTTAATCCCTAATGAGCTATAAAAATTGTTAATATCAACTGTTTTATCATGTGTTACAAGGCAGCTGTCAATTTTTATTACATAATGATATTCATGGTATACCAATGTTCTTGATAGAAACCATTTTTTTTCCCGTTTCTGATAAAATGTTTGTTGAAAATATAGTAATTTCTAAACATCAATTATGCCTTTTGCTAATA